>OW119927.1:50273695-51473695 GCA_933210815.1 Meta bourneti
TAAAATATAATATATTATTTCCAAAGAGAACAATTAAGCATAAAACTTAAGTGTGGGACAGCGGGCAAAAGGCAGAAGCTTTGGTACATCTACACATTGACAGAACACCATTCGTAAAAGCTTAACCTTAGATTACTATCCAAAACGCACAATATCATTAATACTACCCATCACTTTCGTAAACTTTACAAATGGTTAGTATTCTAGGGTCAAAAACATTCAAAGCTATACAACCCAACTCAGTACTGAAACCTAATGGAATCAATGGAAAATGTTCTTTTCGTTGGCCACCCTTTCGTCCATGGTGTTTACTGCTTCTGGTAAACAGAGTTTTACGTGATTTATTCAACAAATACCAGCCACTTCAACACTTCCTGAAAAATACAATTTTAGTGTAAACCTAGGAAGTATTACCGGCTTGGGACCGACTGGTCAATACTCTGACCCTCCATTCAACAAGCATATCCGTAGTGATTTGGAGACCACTTTAATACCAAGACTGAGTACAACTTTACCCCATATGTAACAAAAAATTACCTTAAAGCGACAAATCAAACTCGATCAAACATGGGAGTCTTGGGTGACATGAAATCGCATGGCAAGACAAATAAATAATGGGCCTGAGGGAAAAGTCATGGGTTACAGACTTTAGCCGAAACAGAATTCAAGCGAGTAAAACTGACCGGCTTAAATTTGTTTGAATGTAAAATGCATTTATATATAAAAAGGTGTTTAGATTGGTTGGGAGACTAGGATCTTAGGTTGGAGACTATCTGTTAATCTTTTTACTGTTATGTAAAGATATTTGATGTAATAAGACGAAAATTATACCTAAGTATCAGAATTTTGCCATGTTATTCAAGAAGGCAGTATCTCTAAAATTTGTATTAGAGGTGACCCAGGATATTAATCTAGAGGGGCTACATTGATGTTAAAATTTCTGTTTTAAGGGGTAGGGATTTGTGATGATTAAGACGTCTAGCCAAGTGAACCATAGATGTTGGGAAGCGATTTTTAAATTTAAACATTTCTTTGAAGTATAGAATAGTTTTAGAATGTCTTACCTAGAAACTAGTTTCCAAGTGAGTTATTAGACCAGTTTACTCTCCAAGATGAGAAGCTGTATTGAGGGAAAAAGTGCAATTTATTAATAAGCAGTATTCAAATTTTTAATTATTTTGTCCAACCCCTATATATAAGAAACGGGACTTTTTGTAAATGGGTTAAAAATAATGAATAAATACTTGTTGACTACAAGGAGAAAACAGTCTTTAAAAATCGTGTACCGAGTCAAAAAATATTTATACATGATTTAAAAAACAATTAATTAATTATGTAATTATATTTTTTGCATTTTGTACGTTCTGCCAGGGGCTTAATCCTCTTTAGCTCCCTCAGTAAGTGGACCCTTGTAACGATTGTTGAAAAACTGCATATAAAGTATCAGATGCCTTAAAACGCTTCAAAACAGAGAACACTCAGTTACATTAGATTGATTGTTGTTTAGAATAAAATACTTATTTGAAATACAAAGATCAAACGGATATATCGTCTTCTTGACTTACATGGCAGTATAATATAAGCTATTTTGTCTTAAGTAAGTAAATACTGCTATTCGTAAAGAACAATGACGCAAGTGGGATTCAACGATTTGTTCAGAAAACGAAAACGAAAAATACCGTCACAATTAATATCAATTACAGCATGTGAAAAACTTTGATGGTAATAAAAATGAGATTAATAATAGCATATTTATGTTAGTTTTAACTGATGACACTCATGTAGGTGTATTTATTTTGAATAGTCACTCCCAATTTTACAGTTGCCTCATAGTTCTATAATTTGGAATTCAATATTCAACACAAAGTCACTAACTATACAAAACATTTTGTTCATTTATTTATAACATTATTTCTACAACATATTTGCTGACATTTTTACTCATTCGGTTATTTACATCATGTAACGGACAGAGTTAAGATTAATAATGACACAATATACTCTTACGTCATTGTTCCAGTCAAATTCAACACACAGCTTATGCAATCGTTCTAAACAGCCCTTGTGTCTTTATTGCACTGAAAAATTATCCTTCCACAACAAAACCGAATAATAATAAATAATGAGTCACAACTAACGCTTGAATATTCACCCCAATTTGGCAGTTGCGTCGTTTTTCGCCTAAAATAGGAATGAAATATTCAACACGAAGTCCTAATTATACAAAACATTTTTTCATTTCTATACAAAACATTTTTTCATTTCTATACAAAACATTTTTTCATTTCTTCATATTATTTTTACAACACATTTGTTTACATGTTTATTCATTCAGTTATTTACATCATGAAAAACGATAGAGTTTGATTAACAATGACCCAATATACACTTAAGTCGTTGTTGTAGTCAAATTCATCACACTTCTAATACATTCCGCCAGGGGAAACCCCATGCCTATCCTTGTGAGGATTTACCGGTTTAGTAGTCTCCCCTTGGAGTTTATTCGTTTTTTATTCGCAGTCACTGTTTGGTTCTCTTGACGGTCATACGGTAATTAAATTTATTCGTTGCTATGAAATCCTGGCCACGGGATTGCCGGATATCTATGATTTTACAAATGTTTTCTCTGCATTTCCTATGCTTTAGTGCTAGGTTTAGCCATCCTGAGGTGGGTCTTGGTGATGGGCATCGCAGGTGGAGTGAATTTGTGAAGGGGCATTCCAAGGCATAATGCATTGGAGTTCCCTCTATCCCACAGGAACATTGGTTGGTCTGAGATAAACCGAATCTGTGGAGATAGCTAGGGGATGGGCCATGACTCGTTACAAACTGCAAAAGACGTCTATCTTTGATGCGGGTATCCATGGAGACGTTTGGGAAGAGATCGTATGTTGAGCCGCCTGTGTCGTTTGTATTCCATTCTAGCTGCCACAGTTGAAGAATGTGGTCTCTAGTGAGACTCTTGAAGTGTGAGACTGGAAGGGCTATTTGTTTGTCCTCTGGAGTACATTTGTTGTACGCTTCCCTGGCAAGACTGTCTGTTTTTTCGTTACCCTCGTGTCCAACGTGAGCCTTAATCCATCGTAGTTCTAATGCTGGCTTCTTGTGGAGGAGGTTCTGGGTTTTGATGAGGGGATTTCTGGACGTTGGGTTACGGAGAGCTTTTAAAACTGCTTGGCTGTTTGAGAAGATTGTTGCTTTTTCAGGAGCCAATCTAACTGCTTCTCTGATTGCAACCGACTCCGCTTGGAACACACTGTTGTTAATTTGTAGCCTAGTTGACCAGGTTTTTGTTAATGCTCCTTCCACGTAGAGTCTACTTCCACGTAGAGTCTACTTCTACGTAGAGTCTACTTCTACGTAGAGTCTACTTCTACGTAGAGTCTACTTCTACGTAGAGTCTACTTCTACGTAGAGTCACTTCTTATACAATCGTTCTAAAGAGCACTTGCGTCGTTGTTGTGAAGGATTCTGAAAGATAATGATAAACAGTTGAAATGTGTACAATGACGCAATGCTCTGCAGCGGAACTGATTATTACTACAGTCTGTACCTGTTCCATTGGCAGGATGAATCATGTCAAAGACAAATGAAGCGTTTAACTTTAAAATATCGATATTTTTCACTTGCATCATTGTTCTTTCGGAACAGCAATATAGTATTGAAAAAATAGCCTATTACTCTGTCAAATAAAATACTTTCCCGTCATTTTTCGTCAGATCAAAAATTTCATACGGATTTTTGAAACATTTTAACAACAAATTACTTTACAACTCGTTAAATTTGCTCAGCCAAAAACCCCCATTATTTTTAAATTTACTTAAAGGAAAAATAATGACAAAAAGAGTTTAAAGAGAATAAAATTCTAATTGGATGATACGTTCGAGATTTTAGTAACAACGTTGAACAAAGTTCGAAAGCACTGTTAACGGAATTCAATATTCGCATTTACATTTGCCGTTTCGAAAGAACAAGTAAAAATATATACAGATGTAAGAAATGCTATTCTTTGTGTTGGGGTGTTTTTCGGCAGCTGTTTGAAGAAATCGATGAATTGTATCGGCCTCGAAATCAAGCAACCGATATTTTGCTTGACACAGCTGGACTGTCGTTCTAAGCGAGGAACATCAATTTGTGGAAATTAAGGGAAAGATTCTGGAGAATGGACTGATGAATGCATGATTTGATTTCAGTCCGTGGCCTTTCTACAGAGAAAAGTACATTATCTAATGTGGCTATTGGTTTGTTTTATTTGTTTGGGTTACATGACGTAAGGTCCTATAATGAACAAGCTGCTCTAACACTAGGCCAAATAAAATTCAATAAAAAGGACCAAAAATGGTAAAGAAAGCAATAAAGAGAGGCACCGGTATTCAATTTGACAGCGCAATAAAATTCAAACGAGCGACCAAACCAACAATAAACAGCGGATTAAAAAACATGTTGGTCAACAACATTAAAACAAAAATAAAATTCAAACACTTTAATACAAAGTAGTATAAAACAGTTAATATTAGATTAAAATATATCGCTCGATGTCATAAAAATAGTGAAAGGTAGAATGTTAAAACATATTGCTGTAAATAACTTAAAACAGATGAAAAGTCACGTACAGTAAAAGGCATAAAAGAGAGGTACACTGCATGAAATTTAAAAACCTAATGTCATGTACAAATGTAAAGATTCAAATTAAAATTTCCCTAATCAAATCCCACATGTTTAAACCATTAAAAAAAATTTTTTTGAGATGATTTAAACTGTAAAATCAATTAGACTACGACGAATATTCAAAGGAACCATTCTGTAACACACAGGTATTGTCTTCGAACTACAGACCTGTGTCTGAATCTACTCTTAAAGTGTATCAGAATACGATAATAACGACATTCTACAAATTATGCACATTAATTAGTGGTCTCTAAAAGTAAAGCGTAGTTTTGACTTAAATACGTTTTGAAATTCGATCCGGTATAGGAGTGTACGAAAACTCTAGTGAACAAAACATGGTAGGATTTGTCGCGCTCATTTCTCGTAAACTATAAAGGATAATCTAATTATTTAAATTTTGTTGGATAGAAGGTTTAGAAGAGAGGGGTCACTTATGCATGGACACAGAAAATTGTAACGCTGGGTGTTTGGGCACTGCAACTGTAAGCATTGCAAAGAGATCAGACGTTGAAATTGACTGAATTTGAAGAGAATAACATGATCTATGATATTATTTAGCAATAATAACCGATAAAACAAAATTTGTGAAGTTATAAGCTGATAAGTGTGCTGAGTTGAAGAAAACTTTCATAATGTCGAAAAATTGCTAAGAAAATATGAACAGAAATACAAGAAACGTATATCATTGCAAGGAATTTTTGTCAGAAAAGCCCAAATTAACTAATGTCTAACGATGTAGATTGTACTAGAGAGCGTAAGAAAGCCGAGCGGACCAACGCCGGCGTGGGTCCTTCGAGTGCTCCGCTGCCTGAACCGATGGATACTGACTTGGAATGTGATAACTTTGAAAGATTCCATCGGCAAAATTGTTCCCTATACGATTCCAGATACCCATGTACCCATTAGGTTTACAGCTGATTACAATGTTGATGTTATTAAAAACAAATCGATTATAGATTATACGCAATGTGAGTTCACCTTGAAGTACATTTCTACATCGTCCATTTCTCTGGGCAACACTTGTATAGATTTAAGCCTTTGTAAGAAATAATATCGATGTAAATGCTATACTATATGTATCTTACTTCTCTTACTATTGGTATTTGATAAATAAAATATTGTTATCACCAACAAGACCTTCAGTTATAACCAACAAGACTGTATTCATTTGCATCTTACACTTTCTCTAATGACGCAAGGACGGATTCGTGCCTTAACAGATTGTGGTTGTGTCCCCGTCCTAACCCACCTCATTTTTTAAACGTGATTTCTAGACAAATCTCCCATGAGTTCTTAAAACCCGCGTTTAATTTTTTTAAATTTTACATCCGTGAGTATTAATTGTTCTGAAAAAAATATTAATCGCCATTTGTTATGAGAAATGAATTTTTAATCCTGCACACGGATCTTTCCCTTCGGGAGTTGATCCTGGACCGTCGCCAAGAGCCCACTGTGTTGTTCCAATGAGACGCAAATCCAACTACTTACCTGTAATCCTACACAAGTTGAGCCAACCCCTTAAATAATTTTCTATGTTCTGTTTTTGTATCAGATACACTTTCAGATTTAACTGACTTCGAAATTCACCGAATTACTTATTTATGATCTTATGTGCGTGGAAGATGTCACAAGGTTTTTCTAGATACACATATAACATCCTTATATATTTGACCTTTGCTCCATAAAATCAAACCAATCATCCTTATGTACCAAAAAAGTATTAAAATTAGATTAGGTATTTGGTAATGAATAATTTATCAATATTAATAAAAACATTTCTACCGTATAAAATTGTTCGTTTTCTTGATATACCAAGTGTTAACATAGTAAAAACTTTATTTGATTATAAAAATGGCATTTCTTAGTTTTAAGTGTTCATAGTTACAAAACGATTTTAAATATGCATTTTTATGTAAAAGTTAAAACGTACTCTCTTGTTTTCTAAATATTGAATAAATCTTTACTGATTCTGATAAGTAAACACAGGGTAAGTTACATGAATCATTTACATTTGTGCCGCCTACAACTCGCAAATTTACTTTCGGAGATAACTAAACATGAAATATAAGTAGATTGAGCATTGCTAGTGAGAGGAACTTAAAAAGTGTGATCAACATATCGACTAGTAGTCACGTGACTGCTCAGTATAAAATTTACTTGACTGGTCAATTTTATATTTTATCGTCTCGTTTGGCGATATAAAAACTTATGGTAGGGTAGATGTGTGAATGCGCATTTCTATTCAAAAGTGACAAAAATAGTGAAATCACCAAAGTCGGTTAATATCAATCAGATGATGAATCAATGGATAGTCGTCTTCTCCCGTCTAGAGAATCAATCGAATGATGAATGTTTGTTCCGTCACAGGAGACGAAAGCAGCCTAAGGGTCAAGTTACTACTGGCTTTGATCACATGATCCTGGGTACATAAAAAGGTTACCATTACTCATTCTACATTTTATATCTCCTCTATGGAGATGGCAATCAGTAATGGCAATCTCCTTCTGTCAATGATATGAGAGGGATTTCCAGTGTAAACAAAAATTAGACGGTCTTCGAGTATATTACTTCTGCTGTCCAAATGCTCTTTCATGATACATTTCTAGGTTGCATTAGAATTTAATTATAAAATGTAAATGAATCTAGGGATTAGGAGCAATATTTACTTTAAAGATCTCAGTGGTTGTTTCAAAAACAATCGAACTTAAACTCACACTTAAATAAGGCAACGGACAAACGAATTGCAATCAATGCTATTCGAAATATTTCTAGATATTTGTAAATTGTTACATTTTTCATCATTCCTTAATCAACACTTGAGCCTATGTTGCCCAAAGCACATCCCTGACTTAAACCTACATGCTAAATCACAGCCAATGATTATATAAAAACAAAGCTTTTAGACACGCAAAACTATTACGGCATTCTCCAACAGTAGGCACTTGACGAACGATTCCATAGTATCAATTTCAGGAGCTTCGATTAATCATTCTTATCCCGTTCTCCGGAGAGACTAGCTACTATTACTGACTGGGAAAAGTTCCACCCTGATGGGTTTATTCTAAATTACCCATCCACACGCTCGATTTCCTAGCCGCATTTCAGGTAACTATCTGGAACCGAAACAGAATCCACAATATTTGCCAGAAGGTCTGAAGCTTCATTTGATTGTTGGAATGAACGGTTAAGCTCTGGAATGACTGGAGATTAAATCTGGCTATTATGTTCTGGTGGAGATGTAATCAGTTTACCATGGCTTTATGCCGAGCTAAATGAGACTTTTATCACCCTTTTCGAGATCTATCGTAAGTTCTATTTTGCAAGTATTATTCGTTGGTTGGCTGGATTTTATGGCGCAAAGGTCATGTTTGTCGAAGTTGCGCTAAACACAGGGCCGCGGTAGCCCAGTTGGAAGAGCAACGGATTAGAAACCGGAGAGTTGCGAGTTCGAAACTCGATCCAGCCAAAGATCGTCGTGAATACTGGGATCTGTGCACGTTAATTCAGTCGTGGCCTCAAATGTTCTCACGTTGGCGTGGTGCGGAAGTTTGGAGAGTGGGGTGCCAGTTCAGGTGTTGTTCTCGTCATCTGACCGTGGTTCAAAATTACGAGACGTTATCCTTGGATCTTTCCCTTCGGGATTGATCTCAGACTGTCGCCAATAACCCGTTGTGTTGCTCCAGTGTGATGTTAAATAACTACCTACCTGCACTAAACAACAAGCCTGATAACGTCAAGTTATGGATATACACACATCAGGAATGTTTTACTGATACGGAAAAGAGAAATTAGAAATTCTGGTTCTAGATAGAAGGGCAGTTTTTCAAATTCATTTCGTAAAAGTAAAATAACTCTTTTATTCGACGAGTATTTTCATTCACGAATATAGGAGGCATTTCTGTAAGATGATGATAGCATTTTGAGGCGATACGTGTTTCATGTACGTATTCTGAAAGTGACATCAGTTGGCTTGTTTTCAAATACGATCTTTCTCTCAGCACTTAACCAATAAAAATTCCAAAGATGAATTCCGAATTGATATAATAGGTGATTGGTCAACACCAATTATATTAAACTCCAAACGTTACCGAAAAGGCATTAAACCACATTTTAAGGTGACCCGTTATGTATTATGATAGAGCATTTGGGTAGCAGAAGTAAAATCTTTACCTGAATTACTTTAAACCTGAATTACTTTGAATACAGCACAAGCAGTAAATTGGCAGTAGAATGACAAACCAAACCTTCTGAGTGATTAAGAGATTCTATCCGTCCACTTAAAGTGTTAGATGATCCTGGTAACACCGGCACTTTCCTCTCTTACTAAAGAGCAAGTTTTCTGTACCAACCATTGCTCCGGACATCTCAGTTCTAGCTTTATTTTCGTGAAAATGTTTTATTTTTAAATATGTCATATTTTGAAGTTTCCAGCATTTATTTCTAACAATTTCCATTCGAAACTTCTCTCCAGACACTATTCGACCTTTTCAAAAAATTTCCTCCAACTATTTGTACTCAAAAAAGGAATCGACTAATTAAGTTAGATGGAACATAAATCTTGTCTCTGATTGCATGCTGAAAGCCAATTTCAGTTAACAGTTACAGTGGATCTGTGTCTCAATCTTGATGGGCGTCAGGATGATCGATGACAGCTAAAGAAACAATATTTGAACTAGAATGAACAGGCGGCACGCTTTAAGTGCTGTTGCTATCTTTTGGTGTCTAGTGTATAATCTTCCTCCTGGACTTCCAATGACTCCAAAACAATCTTTACAATCTTTTTCAAATTCTTATTTTTCCACTTAAAGTAAAAACCTTTCACATTTGGAACACTAGACCAAATAACACGTTATTGTACGATCCAAATTAAAGATAAAAACACTCAGTACTGGATGTAACTCTGAAGTCTTTAATTATGTAATATCTTACCGTAGGGTAGGTAGGTAAGTAATTAACGTCACACTGGAGCAACCCAACGGGCTATTGGCGACGATTCGGGATCAATCTCCAAGTGAAAGATCCGAGGACAACACCACTTAATTTGGAGCAACGGTCAGATGACGAGGTAACATCTGAGCAGGCACCTCACTCTCCAAACTACTAAACCACACCAACGTGAGGACATTTGAGGCAACGACCGATTTAACGTGAACCAGCCCCCACATACACGACGGTCTTTGGCTGGACCTAGTTTCGAACTCTCAACCCTCTGGTTGTTAATCCGTTGCTCTTCCAACTGGGCTACCGCGGCCCTTACCTTAAGAAGTTTGTTGGACTCTTATCGTGCAAGAGCAATATTTGGATATGCTGAGCCAACCACAAGACATGCAGTGTCAGGTAATGGACATACACACACACAAGGAAAGTTTTTCTGCCACAGAAGAATGAAACACATCCAGGGTAGAAACGAAACTAAGAATTTGTTGAAAAGCATATAAAATGTTTTTTCGATGTGAACTGTAAAAGTCGAGAATACACGTATATCAAAAGGAATAATATGGTGAATCCATTCAAATTCAGGCAATAAAATACATAAAATGTTCGCCTCACCTTCGATTTTTTAAAAAAAATTATTATATGGTGGTCAGTGGCGTATGTTAAACTATGCCGTGTTTATTTTTTGCAAAATAATTTTTTTCATGGATATAAGACCCTTTAAAAGGCGGTCAAAAATATTCAATTTTACTTTTCAAGAATGTAGTGTAGCACTTAAAATTCCGCTACGCTTAAACTATTAGAGATAAACTTGTTTTGTTTTTTTGCTAATGATATTTAAATGTACTGTTCGTAATAATAAGTAAAAATATATTTTACAATTGGATTAGTTTTTAACAGTTTGGCACGGAACTTGCTGAAGTTTGGTTAAGATTTAATAAAAAAGCCATTTTTAAAATTGTTTAAACTTTTTGTGCAAGTTCATTAGAATGTTGTTAATGTAGTATCTTATATAGCTAATGCATTTTCTCAAAGATTGATTTTTAAGAGCCTTCAGCGCAAAATATCATCGAAATTTCAACCGCTAACGCGCGCTCAATGAGTGGGGCCAACGGTATTCCTCCACTCAGTGAGCAGTCGAATCTCCTTAACCAGAAGCTCAAGCACCTTTTTCGATGCGATATTTTAACATGATTCATTATTTCTATACATATATCAATAAAGTGTATTAAGATTTTTGTTAATCCCATAATTCTACTGTTAATTGTTTTCAAAAAGAAATCAGCCAAGCTCTAATTATTTACCACGGAACTTATAATTAACTTCTACTTATTTACTGCGGTAATATTTGGGCTGCATATTGCTTCAAGACTTTATTTGCATTAAAATTTTCACTTGGTAATAACTTGCACACATGGTTTCACTTGCACCTGCTGCAACAAATTATAAAATAAAATAAAGTTACAAGATATACTATACTGAAGGCTCTTGAAGTGTTGATTATTTATATTCTACAAAACAGCTGCTTTTTATCCACCCAGCTACTCACATGAGGAAGATTATTTATATTGTGAGAGTAGCTTTTTAATATACGAATCATCATCATGATTGGTACATTAAAAAGCCTTTACTTTTGTCTGATTACAACTTATTCCTATTCATTTTAAATCATTTAGTATATAATACTTATTTACTCTCAATTCATTCTTGGATTTGGATGTAATTCATTCTGGTATTTTTTATGGAATTAATTTCTCAAACAAATCAATATATTAGGGGAAAAGCAATTTCATGGTTTCAGAAGAGACTCTTGTTAAAAGTTTTACAATGGTGCGTTCATATGACAAAGTCGGCATCTTGTTATACACAAAATCCGATCTCATATTATACTGTGATATGAGAGTGCAACTTTTCAAGAATCGAGGATGATTGGAAGTAAGTTTATTTACTTATGAAGCTGTATTTAGTTTTGAATTGTATTCGTGAAATTCAACATTGAAATAGTCATTTATTGAAGTATCCTTTGAATGCTTTCTTGGAGTTTTATGTGGCAGAGAGGACATATTAAACCAAGGGTTCCCAAACTTTTTTTGCTTGTGGACCCCCTGAGTCCTAACTTTACGTATGTGGACCCCATATACGCATATGCAATATTCCTAAATGAAATATTTATTTGTAGGTTAGCAAAAGCTAATAATTAAACAATTCCTAAATGAAATATTTATTTGTAAGTTAGTAAAAAATAATAATTAAACAATTTCAATATAATATAAAAAATGTAAATTACAAATTTTGAAAATTTTAATTGATAAAACTGAAACATATTTTTACTTGTAATGACAGAAATAGTAAAAAAAATTAATACTATTTCAAACAGCATACATAAATTTATTCCAAAGGTTATTAAATAGGATCCCATTAAATAGGCCCTACTAATGAGATCCTTGTGGCTGATGTTTTGATGTTAGCATATTAATATCTGGCTCCAATTTTGTGACAGTCAGACGAAGATAATCTCTTTTTACTATATCAAGTCGATTGCGATTTTTGTTAAGAACTGTGTTACACGACTAAAGGCAGATTCCACAAGATAAGATGATGGGAAAACAATGACATGCATTTTTGCTTTCTCCCATAAAAGCGGATATTTACATGCAATGTCACTATTCTTCCATACATCATGCTTTCCTTTTTTGAATAGACTTCGGACTGTCTCATCAGACCGCAATTCTACAAGTTCCTCTTGTAAATCAATTTCAACATCAGCAACATTTACCTCAAATGGAATCAGCACCCAATCTGGGATGTTCAGTTCTACTAGTAGGTCCTTGAACCGAACTTGCATGTCTTCATAAATTTTTTGTAAATGATCAACATACACAACACAATCATCATCTTTTAAATCACTGCTAACTGAAGCAAGGTTTGGAAACTGGTCAAACGCACGGGGTGAGATGTTAAGACTACAATTTGAGTTTTCCTAGGAATGCATTAATGGTTCTTTGCTAGATATTAAATCACAATTATGTCCTTGCTGCAGCTTATTAAGAGAATTCAGTTTTTCAAACACATCTGAGAGGTAAAATATGTCTGTTTTCATGGCAAACAACTGTTTTCCAATCTCCTTTTCGTTTAGAAATGATAGAATACTGCCCAAAGGACGACGAAGACAATTGCCTTTCGTCATCCATCGCACCTCTGCATGCAGTACAAGACGGTCAAATCCTTCTTCATTTTCATCACAAAATTTGCGAAAGAGACGATCTTGAAGAGCATTAACCTTAATGAGGTTGACAGCTTTTATTACAAGAGTTAATGCCCCCCTTCTTGAAGACGTCCACTCAATCTCTTCGCCACCAGACGTTGTCGGTGAATCACGCAATGTATGCAAAATACTTTTGGCAATGCATTTTTTAAATGAGTGATGAACCCTCTGTACCTACTGACCATGGAAGGAGCGCCATCAGTAGCACAAGCCATTAAATTTTCGAATGGAATATTTTTCTCTAAAATAAGACTGGACTTCCTTAAATATTGTTTCACCTTTAGTATCTGTTTTGAGGAAGCTTGCAAAAAGCATTTCCTCTCTTGAGTTGATTATCATCCATATATCTTACATATGCCAATAAAAGTGCTTCATTGCCAATCAAAGTTGATTCATCGAGGTGCATTGCAAACTGTTTTACTCGTAATTGAGCAATAAGTTGATTTTTTGCATCTTCAGATATTTCATCAAAGCTTTTGGATTTTGTGTTATTGCTCAAAGGAAGGTTATCGGTAATTTCATGTGCATTTTTGTTTAACATTGTTGAAATTACAACTGATATCGAAGGCAAGATGACAGTTTCACCAATGTTATGTGGTTTTCCAGATTTTGCTGATTTCATATGACGCTAATAAACACCTATCTATATTGCTTGCTTGTTTACTAAAAATCTGATCCAATTTGTTTCTTCTTTGAAAATCGTCTCCTAGTTTTTGGAAATACTCCACTGATTTATTTTTCTTTTCGGTGTACCTTGTCTCCAAATGGTGGCGAAGCTTACTTGGCTTCATGCTATCATTAGACAGCAGAGTCATACATATAATATACATTGGTTTTGTGATATTCTCTGGCGAATCAATAAAACCATACGACAGATATTCAGTCGAATATTGTCTTGTTTTCTTCTTTGCATGAGCCATGGGTAATCTGAAAACAATAATAATTATATTAACCTCAAATATTTTATGTTGGCAATGCTTGTAGGTAAATACTAATGGAAATATAGTTCACTAGAACACAAACAATAGATTTCACCACGACGATGCCGATTACTCACTATAGAATGAAATGACTGCCTCTGACTGACTGCTCGTTCTAGATTAGTCGGTGCCTAAATAATGTTTTCTTCGAGAATTTTCTATGGAAGGAAAAAATTTTCCGTCAACTAAACAAGGTTCCAGAAAATACGAGTACGTATCTTCTAAATGCGAATTTCTGGACTTTTCTATGACATTAGTTTATTTTATTACTAGCTGAATTTACCGCCGTTTCTCGGGTTTAATTAGTTAAACGTCGACACATTAATGTTAGAAATATTCAAATATGAATGCATCATTCCGTTCTTTTAACTCAGATACATAACCTGGATAAAAGGGTTTGTATACCTATTTTATCAGTATTGTGTAAATCTTAATAGAACATTGAACAATTTCAAATAGAAAATGTAACGATTTTTAAAAGAAAAGAGCAAGAAACAGTACAATCTGATGCGACTGCACTGGACCGTGACTAAAATCAAACTAAATGTTTGAATTCTTCCATACATTAAATGGAAAAGAATTAGGAAAAAAATTTAAAAGAACCAATGTAAATCTTAATAGACATTGAACAATTTCAAATATAAAAAGATAGTGATTTTCAAAGGAAAATAGAAAGGAACAATAGAACCGTGACTAAAATAAAAGTGAACGTTTGAATTCTTCCATACATTAAATGGAAAAGAATAAGGAAAAAAATTTAAAACAACCAACGAAATCAAAGGACAATTTAACGGTAATGAAAAGAACATGACAATTTAGTTTCCGCTTGCCGAGGTTGCCATAAAAAGGGGAATAACTCTAATATAGATGGGTCAAGGTCATCTTGAGAAGCGACTCCTGTTGATGTTAACTCTGACGTCATCTTCGCAGCCAGACCGGGAGAGAGCGCCCTCTAGAAATACTCAGTGTTATTCCTATGGGGATTTCGAATTGTTTTCCCCCTACACAAATACACTCACTGCCAAAAGTTAAGCACGAAGCGGTAAAATGCGAAAAAATTGACAAGTACAGCTTTGATTGACACGAAATGCGGCAGGAAAGTAGCAAATATGTTTATGCATGAAACAAAGATGAAAACAATATTGAATTTTCATAAATTAGAAAAAGATGAAGTCATATTGGGGTCATTAACAAAATGATGTTTAAATCCAAAACAAACAAAACCGACATTAATAGGGTATGTTACCACCCCTCACCCTCATACAAAATTTACAGCGTGTGACCATGCTTTCCATGAGGTGATCAACCACCCCAGAGTCAAGTAGCCATTCCTCCTGTAGAGCAGTTTGCAACTCTGTGAGAGTGACTGAGGGAGGGAAACGTGCAGACACAGCACAGCCGAGGGCATCCCAAAGATTTTCCATGGGATAAAGGTCGGGCGAGTACGCCGGCCAATCCATACGCGCAATCCCCTCACTCTCCAGCTAGTCGTCGACGATGTTGGCTCGATGGGGACGCGCATTATCATCCATTAAAACGAAAGCAGGACCACTGCTGCAGCGTACAATCTCAGTGGATTCTAGGACTTCATCCCGATAACGGACAGCCGTCACAGAACCCCGTCTATAGATATACAGGTCGATGCGATATCCCAACGAAATCCCTTCCCACACCATGATGCTTCCACTTCGGAAAACATGATGCTCGATGATGTTCTGGGTCCGATTGTGTGTGCCTTGTTCTCTCCAGACCCTTACACACTTGTCATCTGGCTCCAGGGCAAATCTCGACTCATCCGTGAACATAACGTTGGCCCAATCAGACACAGTCCAATTCACATGTTGCAGACACCACTTTAATCGTGCCCCTCTGGATTGGACGGATAGAGGAACACAAACTCGTGGTACCCGGGCGTACAGTCCATTCATGTGTAGCCTTCGGCGAACAGTAGTGCAACCATAGATGTCACACGGGTGGAGGTCGCTCTTCGATTCCGCTTGGCTAAAACAGCAATATATCGATCTTCTGCGGGGGCGTAACCCTTGGGCGACCGGCCACAGGTCTTCGGACAAACTGTTTGGCTTGTTTGGAATTGTTTCCATAATATCGTGAAATGACGAAATGATGAACTCCGAAGAAAAGAGCAACATCTGTGATTGATTGTCCTCCTTCAAGGCATCTCAGAGAACGCCAGCGCTCACTATCTGCCATTCGTCTTCTGGAAGCCATAGAAACACGCCTGTCTTGAAAACTAATCGTACGAAAGTTCTAAACACTTTTTATCAGCACTTACATGAAACTCCTCTAATCCTTCACAATGCTGGCTTCTTATACGATTGACTTTTTTGCATATTTCTCTACACGAAACCGTGATTGGCTGCTACAGAACATATTTGCATACTTCCATCTACCACTGCAGCGAAATGCAGCCTCTCAAATTCAGATTGGCTTCCGGAAATTAACATTTTCCTATCCGTGCTTAACTTTTGGCAGTGTGTGTATAAGTGTACCAAATTTGGTGTGGATTGGTCAAACGGTGTAGATTTGTATAGAGAACAGACAGACGCCAACTCTGCTTTATATATAGATTATTATTAAATTATTTTATTTATAATATTTTATCATGAACCCCTTAGCTCATATTATGGACCCCCGAAATACAATTTTTTTCTTGTGGATCCCCTCAAAGCTTCTATGAACCCCGGTTGGGAAACGCTGAATTAAACACTTTCGCCGAATTTAACAAATCTCACAATTTATTTTAATTAATAGTTTATTTAATGTAACTAATATTCAAATTAGCAACTTTTCTTAATGTTTTAAGTAAATAAAAATTTATATCATTATTTTATCTGCGATGTTAAATATATTACCGAGCTTTGTAATTTTTTTATATATGCAATTTTAGAACTGTTTTATGAGGAATTTATAGGGTATTACGTTTTGTGCTACTAGTTTCAATACTGTTTAAATGTTTTAATATAGTTATAGGAATTTATTAATATTTTAAATATGTAGTTTATTATTCTGATCCTTTCTATCAAAACAATTACAGTGTATTTTTATATTTGGTTTTGTAGTGAGATGAACAGCAAAATTATGATATGTTTGTGAAAATCTGTTTAAATGTTTAATATATAATCTTGTAGTAGATAATTTATTCAAATTAAGTAAATACTGTAAATAATTATTCAAATGTAGTCTATCATCATCCACTTGGAGAAAGGACGCTACCTTTTACCTGTTCCGCAAAACCAGATTGGTCCAAGTTATTCATAAATCCCAATAAACGGACTTTGCTTTTTTCGACACTAAAATACCAAATAAATCGGTAAAAAATATAATTCAATATAAAGATTTACAAACAATGAAATCACAGGATTTCAATAGCTACTCACATTTTGTTTAAGAATATACTGAAACACAAGTTATAAAAACAAATATTGTAATATAAGAACATTATTAATTTGCACATTTATTTCCTAACGTATCAGTCGACGATTCAGGTACCCTATATCTGCACTATGGGTCCTAGTACTAGTTTAAATGGCGTTAATTTAGTACTAGGACCCAGAAATACTAGGCTAACTAAGACACTAGGTAAGATGGAGGGCTCTTCATGAAATCAATAAGTAGTTTCAGTGTTAACTTGGAAAAACGTAAAATTACAGCTTTATTTATAATAAATACATTAAAAATACATGGTGTATTAACAAAGGAAACAGATTGCTCATTGAAGTACAAAACCATTCCACATTTCCAGGTCCCCCTCCCGTTCTGGGGCAGCGGTACCATGGTGCCGGGGACGCACCCCCGTGAGAGGACCCTGAGACGCATATCTATTTTTCGTGAGGGAGAATTGATTTACATTCTTTTAGATTTTAGATTTTGTTCCGAAGAAAATAGAAAAAGTCAGAGACTAGCTTAGGTGCTTTAAAAAGTGATTATCCGAATAACATTCGAATCATTGTACTCAGTTGTACATTTTCTCGCCATTCAATAGGTTCTGCTGCCCCAGATCATAAAAAAATACTAATTTCAATGTCGTTTTTCAACACCATAAAACGCGAAGGCTAACCGAACTCAACCTGCAAACTCTGCAGCAAAAATAACAGCCGGATGACCTTCTGAAGTGAAAAAACCGTGAACTATTCTCCTATAAAAGAACTTCCCAAGACAAAGAATATATCCGAGAGTGAGATCCCGATCCCGAAAGCATATTTCATTAAATTATGTCAACAACAATGAGTACGCTTTGAATAAATGCATTTAGGAAGAAAGCTTTTTGGGCCAGGGCTGAATTAGAGCGTACAAGAAATAGAATCTCTTGAGCTCGAATTTATTATATGAACGCAAGGGTACTTTTAAGTTTGCCTCACGATAAAACCTTTTGTGTGTTGATCATAAATAAGAAAGATTTGAGTGAAATTTAAAAATAGCTGCACATCTCTTATCTGCTGTGTTTTCGATAAAAACTTTCAGTAGAAGGATTTGGTGTGTAAAAAAACTCTTAACTGAGATTGATGATGCGTAGAGTTGTGTGGACAACTTATTTCTCGAATCTATTTTTGACTTTTGTTGACATGGGTCTAACATTTTCGATTTTTGTGCTTTGGTTTTTGCCAAACTTAGCAAACTACGAGAATTGCCTGAATGTTGAGGAGAAAACGCACTATTTTCTTTTAAATAATGTTATTATGATGTATATATATATATATATATTTAAGTTATGCAAAAATAAACCACCTTAATTTATTTTCCTTTTAGGAAAACGCTTTGATAAAACAAAACAAAAACAAATAATCGAAGAAAGAAATATACGTTTTAAAATTGGATTCGTTGAATTTTTAATTTAGATACTCAGTACAAAACCAAAAGAATGCCATCCTTATGCAGAAAGATTTTGACATTTTAAAATTTGGTTAATTAAGTGAATTTGAGTTTTTGATTTATAAACTCCAGAATCGAATGTATATAGCTTGCAAACGTGTTTATTTACTTTTCTTCGGAGGAATTACAATGGTGATACATACAGCACTCATGAGTTTTCATTCAAGGCAATATATCGCTGCTCGGGTAGAACAATGTCGCAAGTGCAAAATATGTGTATTTTGAGTTAAATGCGTCAATTGTCTTAACACTAATTCATCCTGCCAGTAGATAAAGGATAGAACTGTAGTAACACTCAGCTCCGCTAAGGAACATTGCATCATTGTTCAAATTTCATCTGTTTCTCATCATCCTTCAGAAGAAAGACGTACAACAACGCCACAAATGTTGTTTTGAATGATTGTATAAGAAATGTGTGGGTGAGATGAATTTGATTGAAACAACGACGTAATTGTATATTGTGTCATTGTTAATCTAAACTCTCTTTCGCTTCATGATGTAAAAAAATATATTGTAAAAATAATATTATAAAGAAATGAAAAATTGTTTTGCATAGTTAATGACTGTGTTGAATATTTCATTCCAAATTTTAGAATTGGGGGAATATTCCAACTACACCTGCATGAGTGGCATCATTTATAAGTAACAAATATATGCTATTATGAATCCCACTTTCATTATCATCAGTTTCTCCCAGTTGTAACTGATATTAATCATGAACGTATTCTTAGTTTTCGTTTTCTGAACAAATCGATGAATTCCACTTATGTCAATGTTCTTCCGGCATATGGATGTCTATGTCATATAGAATACTATGACTGAGCGCAATATGGAACATGTTCAATATTGCGAGTATTTTCCATATTCTGGAATACATTTTGAAAGTAAAAGAATTTCTATAGGAAATGATTGTTCTAATTTATCGAAATTTAACTAATCAGTGTTTTACAACCAAAAGGAGAATTGAGTTTAGCTTAAATACGATATCATGGAAAATTTCACGAACGAGTTTCTTCTGTAGACTCCACAGGCAACACATGTATTGTCTATTAGACAAGGTCAACATCTGAGCTGACACCCCATTCTCCAAACTTCCACACCAACACAGCGTGGCATCTAGGATGTAATTACATCATTATTAACGAATGGATGTGAAATTAATTTGATAGGATATTCGTGATTAATTTCTTTTAAAGCAAATACGCTTCTTGAAAATTCCATTCACTCGAAGAGCTTGTTTTAAATTAAATGTCTTCCGTCTGAGGAACTTCTGTGAAGTTTAAATATTGATGGCGCTAGTCTTTTGTGGTGGAATGCTCTTATCCTGTATGTACATACGTTATTCGTATCCGTTATCCGTATCTGTTATCCTGAACCGGGATAACCGGAAATAAAACCTTCGTCTTCCGGTGGTTCATTCTTTGCACTGAAATTCCCTCTCATGGACAAAGCAAAGGTAATTGATTATAATTTTTCAGAAAATGTATGTCTTTGACAGCATTTTTGCAAGAAAACAACTGTTTTCAAACAAACGTTTTAGAAGTAAGTTGCATACATAAGAATAGTGTTTTAAATTTTGACATAGGTAAAGTAAGCAACATCAACCTTCTGCGGTGACGGAATTTTGTTTTAAATTCGTGTTTGAATATTTCTAACATTAATAATCTTCCAAAACAGGCAGAGTTTAATTTTAAGTTTTCTTTTTACAACTGACATGCAGGTTCATGTGGTTCATCTTTATGGCACTTTTTGAATTCGGAGATTCGGTTTCCGAATGGAAATCATGCACCTATCAAAACTATACATGAAGTTACGTGACTGTTAAGCACATCTTTCAATAAAACCCAATAAACTATTTTGATACATGAAAAAGAAATGTAAGACTTACAGATTTTAATCGCCTTGTAAAGAAATTCATGTCATAATTTAAAAACTGAATAATTACAACGTACGATTAGCTAGCAGTCGTATTTAAAAGGTTTTATTTTGTATACTTTATTTCTTTTACTTACATATTTTAAATACATAAGTATATAAGTACGTCTTTTATATTTAGCAAGAGTGAAAGATAGAGCAACTTTGTCAACCAAAAAGTACATAACGTTGGAGTGGGGTTTTTACACTGCATATATTGTAAGTTAATTATTTTAGTGGTTGCTAGGTTCACCAAAATACTCTCCCTTCTGAATCTAACATTGGTTGAATTCGATAGATGCCACAAGTTGACCGATTGCGGATTGCGGGAAATCATGAGAGCTGTATTAAGATCACGGATGCACTTCCTGATTTTTCATCAGGGGTAGGGTCGTGGGTTTTGCGGACGAACTTTTGAATTTTATTAAGATAAAAATAGAACTTGAGCTGGAAATTATTGGAAACAATAAAATTTCAAAAATAACGACTTGGACTCCTCGCAATCTGATAAACTTGAACTCAGATTAATCGAATGTTATGCATTTGTCCCGAAAAAGAAGAAAAGAGCCAATTAATGTTTCTATGAATGGCAAAATTCTGAAAACGAAAACAGAAATTAAATACCTTGGAGTGGTACTAGACAATAAGTTAGAATGTAATACACATATCAATTGTATTTGTAAGAAGGCAAACACGATGAGTAACTGACAAAAATGGCTAGAATTTCTTGGGGCATTGGATCGGATGCGTTAAACATTATTTACAATGGAGCTATATTTGTGCCTTTAATTTCCTATGGCGCACCAGCTTGGACTTACGTATTAAATGCGAAATTTATCAAGAGCAAACTTATATCAGCTAAAAATGTATGGCTTTTCATATAAGGGGTATTAGAACTATTTAATATGTTGTATGTGCCTATCTGCCTTAAAATAGAAGAAATTAATAGAAATTATCTAAAATCTGACCCGCCGAGTAATAAGATTGATCATCCTCTTCACCTTAAAGACTGTTTGCACCCCGGGAAGGCCATCCCAACTCATGAAAGTGAAGTCTGATCAAATTTTCGCAGAAGGAAGCAAAATCAGTAACTTCAGTTATTCTCTTTTATCGTCTTCAAAGTGAGCAAATCATCACCAAAAATCAGTGTAAACAAGAGATTCAAATTATTATAATAACCAAGCAAAAGCAGCTCTTAAAAGTCCACGAATGGATAGAATCAGTCAAAACCCTTCCTCCAAATTATGTTCCTTTTAAACAGACAGCCAAATGACACTTGACCGAATTTTTAACAGAAAATATCATTACCAAATAATTAAAACCATTCGAAATATTTTGTGCCGATTAGATAGAAAAAAATTAAAAGTTCAATATAAAATGTATTAACGGCCATTCTGGTATTTCTGAAAACGAATTGGTTGATAAATTTGCCAAAGGTACTGCAAAATGTGCAGATGCTGAGGATTTGCCAAAAAGGTGTTTAGAAGACTTTAAAATCATTAATAGAAAAGAAAACTATGATAATTCATTAATATCAACTCTAGTACGCTATTAATAAAGATCAAATTACAAAATGATTCTTTCCATGGATACAAATACGTCTTCAAAGATATTTTTAACAATGCTACAAAATCACTCAAATTTTTCTGGTCATGCAAGAATTAATTGCCATTTTCATCGTTTCCACCATACCTATTCATCATTCTGTTATAGTGAAAATTCTGCATTTGAAGACATCGATCATGTCCTCTTCCATGACTTGATTATGATAGAAGATTTCTTTTCCAACTTGCTGCTTTTCTTGGAGACTCTAGGTCACTCCAATTTAATCTTCTCCTTACAAGACAATTACTTCGCTATATTTAAAACCTTTGTCTCTAAAATAACTTTTTGAAAAATTTTCTAACTGTTGGAAGTAATTCTGTTTTAATTTAATCTATCTATACATGTAATACTTTTGTGGTGCACGTAGTAATGAAAAAGTAAGGTCCTACATACAGCCATACATAAGGTACCACATAACGCAACGAATGATTGCGATCGTTAGATTGTCCTGTGTTGCCTTAGCAGCCAAGTGTAAGTGCAGCCGGCAATTTTGTTGAAATAAGACTGAGTAGCGAATAGTGAAGCTGTAATAGGAATAGGTGCTGTTACCACTAGGCTCCAGACTGCATCATGGCATATGAGGACGCCTGCCGACCACCTTCAAATCGCATGGCTCAGGAACATTGCTAATACCAAGGGCTCGAGGATCAAAATTATTAACATGATGAGATTCATTGAGAATCATCAGGACTTGATCATCCAAAGAGACTGAAAAACCTACTTTTTTTTTTCTTCTCTCATGTTGTATATATGTATATAGTGTAACTTAGTATAATATAGATGTAATTACTGTATAGATATAATAATGTATAAATGCAATGTGCTCTAAATTCTGGATAGACATGCCACCTCGGTGGCATGCTCTATTCATCCCAACCACATTTATTTAAACTGGTACAGTGTCTCACGACACTAGGCACGGGAATGTGTGTTGGTGTTAGTTAGTTAGGCTCCAGACTATTGTTCGATGTGATCTGTATCGCATTGGCAATTCAACTATTCATTGTGGACCATCGAAGTGCGTGCCAATTGCTACGAGAGCCATCTGGAATTTGTCAGAAGCTCCATCTAGCTTGTTTTTGAAAGGTCGAGAGTTTATAATCACGTCCGGATCTCCAATTTAACAGTGTGTAAAAGACATTGCAACTTTGTCAACCAAAAAGTACTCTTAGTGGAGTTGGATTACATTGCTATGGACTATACTATTGTATTGAAGTTAATTATTGTAAAGATGGCTAGGTTCACCACATATGAAACGAATTTCCAACCATATATGTCAAACTTTTGAGGAAACTGTCGAAATATATACACATGTCACCAAGAAATGAAGTCATGTCATTAGAAATATTCGGTATAAAATAAATAATTGGCGTATGCTTCATGTATGTATATTTAGCGTATGCTTCATTCGAAAAGAAACCCCACTTCTCTACTTTTGGCAA
Source organism: Meta bourneti (assembly GCA_933210815.1). Classification (NCBI taxonomy): domain Eukaryota; kingdom Metazoa; phylum Arthropoda; class Arachnida; order Araneae; family Tetragnathidae; genus Meta; species Meta bourneti. Next base: position 50,297,395 of record OW119927.1, read on the forward strand.
TATTTTAAAATCAAGTGCTCCATATTACATGCCTTTACCCGATTATATTCAGAACTAACGAAGGTACAATTAAATAGCAAATGGAATTTTAGAAGAAAGACATGAAGAAATTAATTTAGAAAGCATAACGTGGGAGCATCCTTTGCGGATGTTATTATTGAAAAAAAAATTCAAATGCAACAGAGTCCTAAGGGACATTACATTCTTGAGACCAAAAATTTAAATGCCAAAAAAATAATTAACAAGAAAACAGATACTTTACAGTCAAGCAAAAGTACAAAGAACAAAAAAGAAAAATCACGAAGACAAATAGGGCAATAAAGCTCTTGCATCCCACTAACAGTGAAAAACAGATTTGCCCAACAGGGCAGAGCAGTGAAGGAGATGGTTTGCATCCATAATCACGTTGCCGTGAAAAGCAGTCATAAGAGGCTGCCCAGAATTCCAATGTGCTGCAGGTGGGCTGTAAGGCAATCATAGCCAGAAGTCTTTCTGAAAGAGGCAACAGCCTCTGCTTTCTGATAGTCAAGAAGCCCAACAGAAGCTCCTTTTACAGCATTACCTTTTATTATGATGTTCATTGAGGTAGGATGTGTAAATGTCTCTTAAAGGACATATATAGGATGTATAAAAGACATATAATTGAGTTCGCTGATAGTCGACCGATATCGAAACATGCTTTCTGTAACCTTTGTCGTACTTGCTGCTGGATATATACGAATTTTTCCAAAATTACATCAAATGCTGTCATGATGGAGAAGTGCAGAAATAACTGGATTATCCTACTGTTTTAATAAATTTTTCTAAGATTTAGTGATCGGAGAATTTGAAAAAGTTATAAAAATTATCAATATTTTGAGGAATAAAATGTTGCTGAGGATATTTCCATAAGTTCGTCCTATTCGTCATCTGATCGTGGTTTAAAATTCGAGGTGTTGTCCTCAGATCTTTCCCTTCGGGATTGGACCCGGACCGTCGCCAATTGCCCGTTGTGTTGCTCCAGTGCTACGTTAATTTAACTACTTATCTACCATAGGTTCCTCCTAGGAAAGGATCATACTGTGTTTTGGTTAATGTATGGTCAAATCATTTATCACAAACCCAAAAGTGTATTTTGAAATCCTAAATGCATAATTGATAAGTTTCTTTCCATACTTGTCAAATATTCGTTAAACGGATAATTTATTTAACAAAACAACCTTCAAATGCCTCGATTCTAGGCTCATTGCGAGAGAGAGAGAAGCAAGCATGGTTAGCTTAGCGAACCAATGAAGATTATTTAGGGGTGGTTTCGGGAGCCAGAGTTGTGAGCATCTAGCCCTCTGAGCGTCACGAGATTTTTGACTAGCGTAGTGATGCTTTTCCACACACGCAATGACTAAATAATCACATCGATTGGCTGAGAGAATCCTAGGAAATCTTCTGTTGATCAAGTAGGTAAAAACTCGTCAGAAGTCATGCAAGGAAGACGGCAAGTTACATATGGCACGTGAACACCTCAGATGCTAGTGCTCTTAGATTACGAATTAACTTATTCGTTTTTCTACCTTTACCAAACTGTCTTTATTTTGTTAACAGAAATGTACCCGGTAAAAGAAATCAGGAATTGATTTCTGTCATCTTAATCATAATTAATTTCTGTCCTGAAATCATTTTCTGTCAGTTCCTTATCAAATTGGAAAAGCGAATTTTACTAACAAAAAGATGTAGTGATTGAATGTTTTGAGGAACGGGAATTGTGTTTATGGGGTTTCTAAGAACAGGAATATTTTTATCATGGGAAACTGAAAATTTGAATTTCATCAGTCTATAGCTCTAAAGCAGAGCAAAAAGCGCGTGAAAATTTTCGAGAGAAATTTTTCACCAGGTTTGGTTTAATTTGTCGTCACTGTCAAAATTAATATCCGAGGGCTGATTCGAAACCATAAAAGCCCACATAATAAGAACACAAAAATTTTTTGTACCGCCCAAATAAACATGCGCATCCATGTTTTTTAATGATTAGCTTCGCAGCTGGTAGACACAAGGCCCTCATAAAGGCATTATTGCCTTATACAAAGCGATCCTTATCCACAAGGGAAAAGAATGTAAACGACAGATAAAATCTTAAAAATGTTGAGTGTTAAAAACCAGGATGTTAAACGCACAGATATTTAAGTAATAAGATACAATAGAACACAAGTGTTTGCAAAATGTATTTGTTGCGAGTGTTTTATGGCTAATTAGAAATCAGAGATCTACAGAATATTTTTTGCTCTCTTCCTGCTGTTCGAGACAGATCTAATCATGAGCTTTATAAAGTCCTAGGGGCCTCCCACAAAATATGAATCGCGCTGGCAGGAGTATATTGTACACACTAGTTTCACTGTGGAAACTCAATTATGTTATAATTTTCGAATTGTATTAATTAAACAATTATTTAACCCTTTCAGAGGCGGTGGGACTCTGCTGTCTCACTTCCTTGTAATGATTAAGGCTAGGTATATAAATATGTTGGGTATATTAAGACAATGTAATATGCTGTACAAAAACAAAGCAGTCATACACCTTGTGCTTAAAGAAGTTTATTTAATAAGACATAATCACCGACCTTCTAATGAAATAGAGCATGTGCGCAGAGTAGCTGTCGTAAGATCTCAGAAGGGTAAGTCATGTGAGCTTACGAATTGACGTGGGACGATTGGCTATCGATTCTCAGACTAATGTTTTTAATCACACTAAATAATCACTTTAACCAATCAATAATCTGTCCCACATTAGTATTCATGCTTTTCCCCCACAACCACGTGACAAATCTCGAAATGAGCTAGCAGATGAAATAGCATGAAGCTGAGTAAACTTACTCCATCTATTTCATTAGATGTCGATGGACTTGATATGGTGACATTATGAAAGTGAATTGAAAATAGTGGACCTAAAAATGCGAAGTTCAAGCTGCATGAAGGTTAAATTTCAGAAGGAGAAAACAATATGTCCGAAACAGTGAGCAGAGCGCGTGAAGGTGTACGAATAGCAAATTTAGGATTGGTTCACAGGCTTCTGAGAGAATACAATTAATAATGAATCTGACCAGGGAACTTGATCGAGGAATGAATAGTAAAAATAGTATGATTAGGAAGTTTTTCGGGATTCCGCTATATATACAGTAGAGACTCGTGTTATTTATAATTATCCTGAAAGGACCTTCGCTCCATTGACGCTATATCAAGTGGAAGAAGAAAAACATTTAATTGCTTAAAAAACTTAGCCTCTTAATGAATAACAGTATCAAATAAAGTAAAAACTATAATATAACAAAAATTTAAAAATAACTAAAGTTAGACACAGAAGATTTAAAAAATAAATTTAATACAAAGAACTGCAGAAATGAAACAAAGCAAAAGGTTGTATATTTTTGTAGTACTTGCATGATTTCTAGATTCCCTTGAAAAATTCTATTTTTGTCTGCTATACAATCCGAGTCTGGACGCCATTTTCTAAATGGTTATAATGTCATGAAAATATTCCATTGGCAATACGGCAAGACCCGAAAAATCCTGAAAACCCATCAGTGAAACCTAAATTGGCTCAAGGAATCAGAAAACACTGCTGGCTGAAAATCGCTTTTTACTTTTTCCGGGCGTTATATCAATCATAAAATAGAATTACAGATGGGTCATTCCACGCAAAATGAGCATATCGGCTGTGGCTGACATATCACCGATTTTAATGAAAATCAGTTTTTAAATAGGTCACATATAGTAATGAGCAACTGCAAAACATTAGGTTTCAGAAATCTATATTTTGTTAATTATTTACATTTAAAGTTCAAGGTCACACAAATTTAGATTTTCTAGCACTAAAAGTGGCCTGTTTACGACCCTATATTTCAATAAGCTATTGACACAAATTTCAAATATTTATATCGTTGCATTCTTCAGAAAAAGGTCTCTTACGAAACATCAGAATATAATTTAATAGCCATCATTGCTGAATCTGAAGGATCGACGAAAATAGACATTTAGCCAATTTGCTTCAAATTTCAAATTGCTCTGGTATCTCTAGAAATGGAAAGACAATATTAAAAATTATTCTTAATGAAGAGCCTTTCCTAACAAATAGTGTGGCGTAATTTGGTGATTGTATATTTCTACTCCTTTATAAAGAAAAAAAACATTTAAAAGTAAAAAGTATGGAAAAATACAATTTTTCAATTTTTAAAAATGCATATTTCACTTTGAGAGAAAGTTCCAAGAACATCAAAACTTTTCAACATAAAAAAGCAAGATGTCTATTATATGTCCTGAAATTTTCATAATTGTAATTTGATTATTTTTGTCTCGGGAAAATGTTTAATTAGACGTAAATTTTACTTTTTTATCGCAGCTGATATTGAGTTATAACCTCTATTAATATAAAAATGTGAAAAATAAAAAGAATGAAATATAACTATTATTATGGTGCACGTGCAAAATTTCACATGAAACTTCTTTTAAAAGTTTTTTCTTAATCCAAAGAGTGTTTCCATCAGTGAAATAATTAGGTGGGAAGTTAATTTTGTTAGAGAAGTCTTTTCGATTTGCTTTTTCCTTTGGAAACGTAAGTATTAAATACTACTACTTGTGAATATTAAATGCGTTTTGTAAATATTAAGCATTATTAGTCAGGTCAATACTAATCTTGAGAGTAAAAAAATTAAACATCGTTGTTAAACTCGATTCTCATAAATGTACATAACTCACACGAATCCTTTTCCCATATTTATCACAATCGCTAGTGAAATAAGTAAAGAATTCAGCAGCACTACGAAAATTTTAATTTAAGCAACTACGAAATTGAACAAGAGAACCTTTATCAGATTGAAAAACAATTTGAAGACAATCAAGTAAAGGTTTTAAATGTTTGAGCTTTTTAATTGGGGATCTGATGTCGTACTTTTAAAATATCCTTCAAAAGTTAAAAAATAATTTGGTATTTCATTGTTGATTTCGGGTTTCATTGTTTCCATTACACTGTTGCCATATGAAACGAGTAATATGCATAGAATGGAAAGAAAATGCTATGATTGGCGATAATAAACATTGCCAGTTAGTGCGATACTGATGGAATATGGTAACCCGTCCTAGAACATCCGAATAGTCGTTTGGCGACGAAACTTTCAGTCGCCAATTGATTGGAAGGGCAAGAACGTGTTTTTGCGTTTTACTAATTCTGTTATTGTTACTTTGGGACTCAAAATACAATCCTGAATTTTCTTTACAAGTAATAGAGATTAAACAATATTCTTCCAAAATATAGTTTTCGTCAGAGCTGTCCTTCATTTCATTTTGTGTGCCTATTTTAAGTGAAAAACCGTCATTTTATTATTTTTCTTTGCTGTTTGGAAGATGAAGGAAATAAAAAGCCGACTTCCAAACTTAGCAGTAGTTTTTATCATACCTAGAACTCTGTATATGGTATGAATTTTAACGATGCTTTAATTTCCTTAAGCCCATAGAAAACTTTTTAATTCTATCAAAATCGACTATTTTCCATTCTTCGTTACTAATTTTTAGATTAAATATGATGTTTAAAATTGTTGTTTCCAAATAGAAAAAGAGAATTCTTCATAGATTACAAAATATGAAATATTGTTGTCTACGTTTTGAGTAGTTTTTGAGATAGAGATCTTCAAACATGCAACACCAAGCGATTTCACAACTGCTCTTCAAATTTCAAGTCCTTAAAATGCCTGAAACTTCTAAAATATTTCATTTTGAGCCAAAATATTTTGAATATCGTTATTTATGCATAAACTTAACCCCTGTAGCAAATTTCATGAAAATCTGTCACCCTACGGCCACAGGTTTTTCTGATTTTTGCTCATTTCACATGGAATGATCCACCTATAGAACTTTCGGTGCTTTTTCAATTGATCGTTTTATGGCAGAATCATTAAATTGAGGGTCGCAATATAGCATGAGCTCTGATATTCTGATGTCCAAGAGTGCTCTAGGTGGGGAGAAATAAGAATCCCACCACCCCTTAACAAACAATTTAGCAATTTAAGTTTTGTATTCACCCATAGAATTTTGTTTTCAAAATAATATTTTTAGCATAGTTCCCTTTAAAGGGTTTGTTGAATTACGACTGGTGTTGAATAATAACACCAAGAGGGCTCTTAACCCTCTCTATGTTTCCTTCTTTACTTATCTGACCAGATCTTGATGAACGAGATATCTCGTTATTAGAAAAAAACCCGACTGGATCTCGATCTCGTCATCATAAAAAATAGTCAATATTTTGATGACGAGATACCTCGTCAGTAGCAAAATTGGTCATATCTTGATAGACGAGATATCTCGCTGAAACCACGGAGGGTTTAATGACAGGACCTTAGTTAAATGCTCCAATCGGTCCATGCGTTGAGGCAGAACTGGTTACTTCAGTGCTTGCTGAATTGCTTCTTTCTTTATTTGAGACCAACAAAGTGCTGATCACCCTAGTGATTTCGCAGCCCTGTAAGTCCAGCAAACAACCTAACAAAATGTAGCTTTCTCTTCTTCCTCCGCTGTATGAAGGCTGCATAAATAATGAGGCTGACTGGACTGAACGTATCATTACGGAGTACCTACTGAAAGCAGCTTATCTCCTCATCATAATAAAGTATATAAATGAAAGTATAATGAGGCTGAAGGAGGCAAATGCGAGGCGTCGTAATCACGTTTATAATAAAGTGGTGCGTTATGTGTTGAAAAACCACAGACTTTTTCAGCAGATTACACAGGAGAGAAAGTAAAACCGAAATAATGGATTTTGTAATTTCCCCTTAACATTACAGAATGATAAATTCACACCCGGCTTATGGTGGAATAAAATCAGTGTTTTTAATTTTCATCATGTAGGAACAAGATCAATAAAAAAGGTCAGTGGTTCTTGACTTTCTGATTTCCGAGAGGCATTCCCTCAGCCTCTTGAAAGCTGCTGCAGTACGCAATTTTAGAGATTATCATAGTTAAAACTGGCTTCAGCAGGATGCTTGTTGTAGGAATTGCGGGCTCATCTCCGCATTTATCTTCGTAAGTGTAGTATTTATCTTATGAGAATGCTTTTTCAGTGTAAACACAAACAAACCACCGGTGAGGAAAAATACTTCCGGTTTCGAACTAATTTAATTTATCGTCGTTTTGGCAATGTTTGGCGTTCGACATGCTGAAATTGCATTTGAGTAACATGAGAATTACTCAAATGCGAAAGTAGGAAAGAGGTTAAAAAAACACTAGCACCTTCTGTATTTAGCTTTACAGGTATTTTAGGTAGGTAAGTAATTAACGTCACATTGGAACAACACAACGGGCTATTGGTGACGGTCCGGGATCAATTCTAAAGGGAAAGATCTGAGAACAACACCACGTAATTTTGAACCACATTTAGCTTTACAGAAAACTCAAGAAATTTGACAGAAATTAAACGACAAGAAATCAGCTAATTTTGTGAGCTTTTAAACAAGTATGAAACGAGAATGAGCTTTCAAACAACTGAACTCAAAGACACGCCTTGTTTTGTAAGCTCAATATTGGTTTTATTAGCTAAGTGTTAATGCTTAAAACGGTTTTACTAACTATTCCACATTCATCTTGCATTCTTCATACTGATACAGTCACGTAATTATGTTAAATCCAAAAATCTGTGCTGGACAGATTCCAGGATGAGAACAATATTTCAATTTTGGTGGAAAAATGTACTTTATTTTTTAGAAAATATAATCAGCATTGTTTTTCACAAAATAATTATTTTAATTTGTTCAAAAACGTTGTTACGTCTATAAGTTTAGTACTCGACTTTGGATTCATATTTTAACTGGCTTCAGGATTGATCCCGGACCAATAGCCTTTTGTGTTGCTCCAGTGAGACGTTAATACAACTATTCCCTTCCCCATATCTTTTAACTATGAAACCATTTATTTTGCTCGTAATTAAACAAAATAGAACGATAATAGGGGGTTAAAACAGGCATGGGTCATATATAGGTTGTATAAAATAAATAAAATAATTATATAAAAAACACTAAATCTAATTTAAAAATATACGCTTAAATAATTTCAAGAGAACCAGGTGTGCATCCAGAATTTTTATTTGAAATGGAATTCCAAATAAAAATTCTTAGATCGATATGGAGAAGGTGGTTACCAATACTGTGCCTATAAAATACCGAATTTTGTAAGTTTTGTTTCAGACCTTTCACTTTAATTGGCTGTAATAATCATTCACCTATTTAAGTCTAGAAAATAAGTGGGGTATGAAAATGTAAATTAAGTTGGATTTTTTTTACAAAATGCACTTCGGTATAGATATAAAAAAATGTTGCGTTAGAAAAAGATTAAAAATAGAAATGCAAATGTACACACACAAACCGCAAAATCAATTATTAATTATTGTGATCACACTTCACAAACTCGCATTTTTTACCATGACCATTCTTAGTCGGTAAAATCTCCACAAGGTGAAAGTTTCATAACAAAATACTTAAGTGCATTTCAGATTTTTCAGCTAGAAAGTATAATGAAATACGTTTTAAAGGCAGGCAAATTCCCAATCGATTTGTTATATTTTATATTCTTAAATTCAATACTTTCTTCTATATTTCCTTTTTCTCTTTTGAAGTCTCTTGATTGATTGGTAGTTTTAATAAGTTGTAATTCAAAGTACCGATTGGTTATCCCGCATCTATCACTAACTTATTCGTAAGTCAAGGTACGTAGGTAGGTATTTTTTAATTAACGTCACACTGGAGTAACACAACGGGCTATTGATTTCGTAAGTCAAAGCAGAAAATTTCAATTTTTTTTTAAATATTGAGTATTCATCATACCAATGATTGCTAGACTGGAAGCCGAACAGCCACAGTCAAACATCACCAGTCTTAAATGTTTCCGAATTCGAAACTAGGTCCAGATAAAGACCGTCGTATATACGGGAAGTCGTGTATGTTACATGAGTCCCCGTGTACTCATCCGGGAGATACTTTCGTGATCTCAAATATCCTCAAATTGGCGTGGAAGTTTGGAGAATGGGATGCGAGCTCAGGTGTTGATCTCGTCATCTGACCATGGTTCAAAATTACGAGGCGCTGTCCTTGGATCTTTTCCTTCGGGATCGCTCGTGGACCGTCGCCAATAGCCCGTTGTCTTGCTCCAGTACAACATTAATTAACTACCTATCAACTACATACCCCTAAACATGAGTCTTTAGGATAAGGAGGTGATTTCTTAGGACTGGGAATGTTAGTCATTGGGAAGGACAAGGTGGTCCAAGGGTAACTATCGCATCCGAAGACGGCTTGAAAAGGACGAATTCAGGTAAGATACTTGTGAAAATATTAGCTGCTCTAAAAATGCTATACCTATGTATAGCACTTTTAATATTATAAATCGTCAATACTATTTTGCATTTAATATGATTTTAATGATAATATGACGGTGCGGATAGCAAAACGTTTTGGCTAACCTCTTTATGGAGCAAAACCGAATACGCTTTACAAGTGCATCGTTACCCTTGAAGGCAACAAATATCACAAAATCTTAAATAAAAGCCGAATGCCATTACACAAATAAGCTCAGGTAGTGACCTCGTCATTTGAACCGAGATTCAAAATTCCTCGGATCTTTCCTTCCGGGATCGCCAATTGCTAGCTCTGTTGCACCAGTGTGATGTAAATTCAAATATCTAACCCCATTACACAAAGACATTAAAATACAAGCATTGGGTGTGTACACACAATGTAGCATATCTCTATGTGTTGAATATATCGAGTGATACAAATGTCAACCTAAAGGAAAACTTGCTTACAATTTCAAAGGTGGCTTCTTATCAACAATGCTAACCATTACCGCTTTCAATTCATTTGGAACAAAAATTGAAATCACGCCATGGCCGTACCGTTAACTAGTATTCTAGTAAAAATTTTTGAGTTGAACCCCTCTTCAGATAATAATTTGTCTATTTGTCAAATTGTTGCCATTGCCAGTTCATTGTTAAAACACTTAGGGACACCTACAGGGTAAAAGATACAGCGGTTTCACTGAAGGCATGACTTACAGCGCCCTCGGTGGGGGGTGACCCTAATTGTAGGCGGAGTTTGACATGTTGCACTCAGAGCAGTAGTCATTTTGTTGCTGATACAAACGGAGACGTATACATGTTTCCCGCTTCTCTTGAAAGGTAAGTTTCTTTTTGGTTTTTCATAAAATGTATTCATAAATTACAAAATCAATCATGTCAAACTGTGTGTCATTTTAAAATTTGTTTTACAACCAAGATAAATGAATTACGCTAATATTTTAAATCCCAATTGTTTGATAGAAGTAAAAACGAAATCGTTCTATTTAGTGTTAAGACATTCGCCCAAGATTATTGATTTTTGGTCTTTATCTTTCAGTGTTAATTTGTGCAGTTTTTATTTAATTAAAATCGATCATAATTGAATTTACGAAAAATGTGGTATTCAGAATTCTGTACAATTGTGCTCTGTTATATTATATTTTGTGCTGTTCGTTGGTGATTTTATTTACATACTGTTTTTATGTAATTAAAATTGATCTTATTCTGAATTATAACCTATTTTATGTATACAATTATAAATATTTATGTACAAAATTGTAATGCTTTATATATACTTTCATGGAGTATTTGTAGTTAAGAACCTTGCTAAGAACCTGAATTTTTTTCTTCTAAGAACTTTAATTTCATTTTTCTCAAGCCATCAAGAACATAAAATGACTGCACAGATATATTTTGTGCCAGAATTTGGTCGTATGATGGTCAAACATAAAGTAAAAATATTAAAAGCATTATACACATCCAAAGATAAGAATTCCAAAATAATTAAAAATTTCATCGCACATTTAATTTATATACGTATATATTTGTATTTTTTATGTTTATGTTAAGGTCTAATAAACTTTTCCCTTTTGTGATTTTATTGTATAATTTCTTATCTGATGCAGGGAACATGGAGCAACTAGTATGGATTTGGTGGCCAACTATAGATACGATTGTCTGTAGAATTTCAGTGGAAAAACTGCCATACTAAATTGACAGAATGCCTTGACCAAAGAAACCGATGCATGGCCAGTGCCCTATTGGTGTAGACAGTTGGTGCTATTACCAGCGAGCTGTAACCGAAGGGAAAGAACCCGAAAAACTCAAGCATTCTGGTTTGCCAAACAATATTTTAAATGTAGTCAAACCAGTGTATTTAGAGCTTTGCACCAGAGAACTTTTGGAAAAGTGTCTGCATGGCAAAACTCAAAATGCCAATGAAAGTTTCAATGGCGTTATTTGGCAGAGTTCCGAAGGAGGTTTTCGTCAGTCTAAAAACCGTAAAATTAGGGGCTTATGATGCAGTAATCCAATATAATGATGGATTTGAGGGTTGCACCAATGTTTTAAGCAAGATGAACATTAAAAATCTTGGTTACTTCACTTTTAAAGGTTACCAAAGTTTGGATCACATTAGAATCAGTGATTCCAAGCGCCATGCAACACCCGTTTCAAAGAAGCGCAGGAAGGTTTTGAGGGCCATTAGGAAAAAGTAGTTGATTTAACTTCTGAAGAAGGTGATCTTTTATAAATCAGGATCATTTTAGAGCTTCATTTTTCATTTAAAGATAAGATTCCTTATTGAATTTTATTTTTAGCTTTTTCTTTAAATTGACATTTTAGAATTTTGGAAAATTATGATACTGCATACTCGCAATATCTATTTGTCACCTATGGTAAAGCATTAAATGTATTGAAGGAAGCATTACAGTAATTAATCTTGTAAGCACATAGAAATGTTTTCTCACCAACTGATGTACATTAAATGCATTGCAACTTAGCATGAATATAATATAACACTAGTTTTAAATTACAAACATAATATTATAAAGATATTAAGAGTTTTAAATGATTATTTTACCCATAGTGTTATTACTTCTTATTATAGCATATCGTCAACGTCAAAAAACTACCAGTCTTTTTTATTTGCTTCTTAATACTTGGAATTTGTTTCCTATAGTTACTATTTAGAGAGAATAAAGTACAGCTAATTTATATCAAAAATAATTTAATAGTAGTAACTTGCATATGGCTCCCGACATGTCAAACGAAAAAGCATAGATAATCCTCAAAAGTTTTTAATGTTCTACACTTGAACCGATCACACGAGCATCTGCCTTCGCCTCCTGAAGAACGTATTCATCTCGAAGCGCAACAGATTTGTGCGCCTCGCATGCGCCGAAAATATAAACACAGTTCACTGGCGACGATATAGGATCAACTCCGAAAGGCTTCTCAGCAAAGTCTGGCCAGGTTGCGACATCCTCCCACCTTGAGTTCGTAACTTGGAAGAACTCAACCAATTGTCGCGTCTCACAAGCCGAGTCTTTGGATAGGTTTCACTGTTCTCCAGTTCCGAGTGATTGTCGATTTGGGTGACTTCTGATGTTCTTTGGCAGGAACAAGTTCATAGTCAATATTTGTGGCACCTGGGTTATCTTTATCTTTGGGAACTTTGCTTCTGAGGAAAGGACCTGATGTTTCATCTGATAATTCAAAGGAATAAAGATGTTGAACAGGGCGTATTATAGTTCCGGATTTGGTTTTCAGTTTCACCACACTGACGATTCCATCTCTTCCAGGCAGGACTTGCACAACCCGCCCTATCGGCCATTGTAAACGTTTCAGATTGTCTGAACCAATGAGTACTATGTCGCCGACAGAAATAAATTTTGAGGTTTCCGAAGGTTTTCCGTTATATTTTAACTGTCCTAGATATTCCAGTCGAAACCTTTTTCGTAAATCTTCACGTACTTTTTGTACGTACCGGTATCTTTTGCGCATATAGGCGACATCTATACTATCGATATCCGGTACGCCACTATCTATCGTTTCCTGTAGAAACATAGAAGGCGTCAAAGCAATCAAATCGTTTACATCTTCAGATAAGTAAGTTAAGGATCGAGAGTTTATTAGGCTTTCGGTATCGCACAACACTGTTTAGATCTTCGTAATTTAACAAAGCATGTCCTAATATTCTGCTTAAAACTTGTTTGATCATGCCAATCAATCTCTCCCACCATCCGCCCCACCATGGTGCAGTTGGAGGGATGAATTTCCAAGTTATCTTCCTCATCATTATCTTCCTAATTTAACAGAGCCTGTCCTAATATTCTGCTTAAAACTTGTTTTATCATGCCAATCAATCTCTCCCACCATCCGCCCCACCATGGTGCAGATGGAGGAATGAATTTCCAAGTTATCTTCCTCATCATGGATTCAGACTTTATTTTAAGTCAGTCCACTTTGCAAAGTTCGTTGTGAGCTTTAACGAAATTACTGCCATTATCACAATAAATAATAGTGGGTCGCCCTCTACGATTTAAAAACTTCTTAGTGACTGCAGGGAGGCTTCCGCAGCCAAGGATGTTATTAATTCCATGTGCACTGCGCGATATGTTGCACAAGTGAACAGAACTATCCAGGATTTTGTCCTATCTTTCAAATACAGAGGTTCGGCGAGATCTACACCCAAGACTTCGAATATCGTAGCTTCTCTTACTCTATCTTCAGGTAAGGAAGAGGCTCTTGGTTCTGGATGGGTCACAGTGAATCGTTTGCATCGGACACATTTCAATATAACTTCTTATCTAATCGGTTTTTTTCTGCTACGCAATATCCAATAATTTTCTCTGAACTGGTTCATCAATATTTGGACTCCAGGATGTTCTAGTTCTTTATGCTTATTATATGCACTATTCTATGTTTTGCTGGTAATAATATGGGTAATCTAAAGTTCTTTTTGTCTCTTCGGTGAAAAATGCGCGTTTTTACTCTCAATAACCCCTTTTCGTTGAGTACAGGATAAAGAGGCTTCATTTGTTGATCATTTACGACAACAGGAAATGCTTCGCGTTGGATAATTTTTAACAAAACTAATTCTGCATGATTTATTTCTTTCAAAGTTAGATCCCCAAAGTAACGTGATGTTTTCAATTTTGCATTAGAGAAAAATCTATACATCCAAGCAATTACTCTAACAAGTTTGACCTACGAAGATATTCGATGGAAGATTTCCTCTGTTTCTAGATTTACATGTGTGTTTGTTACAGCACCTTTTCTGATTTCTTGAATAATGTTTTCCTGATTATATTCCAATTTTGGTGTCGGCCATTCACCTTCATTTTTCTTTAACCATGCGGGTCCCTCACACCATCTAACTGACAAAAGCTGTTGGGCAGTACAACCTCTGGATGGAAGGTCAGCAGGATTATCGGTTTCTGATACATGTCTCCATGCATTCGGGTTTGTTAATTTCCTGATTTCTCGTACTCGGTTCAACACAAAAACAGTCCAGATTTCTTCCTTTTGGATCCAGGTCAAAACAGTGGTTGAATCAGTCCAAAAATATAATTCAACATTTTGCCATTGCAAACCTTCTAAAACTGAAGTGCAGTCTCGCTCCCACCGTTGCAGCTATCAACTCAAGACGTGGAATCGTGAGCTACTCTGGACTTGGAAGCTAATAAATGAACTTCAACTCCATAAGAAGTCTGAATTCTCGCGAATCAAGATTCCAGAGTTCGGTAATAGCTACATCTCCTTAACTAACATATTTGTAACTACCATCGTAGAATTGACATCAGAAGTTTGATATGGCATCTTTCCCATCAAGGTCCAACCTAAATATGTTCCTACAGCAACAAGTCCACACGGCAGATGAAGAATCTTTCCATTAAAGAGTTTACCCGCAACATCAGCCCCGATTAATAGATCAATTTCTAACGATTCTTCTCTTTCAGAGATTAATTGATCAGTTACAGTAATATGATATTCAAGCTCCAAAGCGCATGGTTTTAATGTTGGAATGGGTACAGCACAGCAAATGGTTTGCTGGTCAAAGTTACAATTATAATCACCTTTCAAACTGCTAATGAATACTCTGTATCTAAAATGTTTCTCGGGATGTTCTCTGCCCCCAAATAAATTATGAATAACACTTTCTTCTTTAATAAAATCATACTTCATTTCTTTCGCTACACGTTTATCAAATTAGATCGATCGTTGACTCCCAGAGTCGACGAGTGCACGAATAATTTTCCCCTTATATCCTGCACCTCGTAATCGTACATACAATGTTTGTAAAAGAAATGTACAACACGTGTGATTGCTTAAAACTATATCATTGATCATATTTTGACTATCTATTTCACAAGCGTTCGTTTTCGATTTATGTTCTTTAAATTTACCTTCATTGCACATTATAACAATGTCTACTCCTACACTTTTCACAATTAATCTTGCATCTGCAATCGCAGCTCTATGACCTATTTTTAGGCATAAAAAACAACAACCCTTTTTTGCTAAGATTTTCCTTTTATCATCCCAGCTCATTTTTAACGCGATTCTGCAAGCTTGTGAATCATGCGTTTTCTCGCAAAATGAGCACAGTGCTTGTTTATTCCGACGAGTCTCAGCATTGTCAAAAAGTCCGATTGCGGTTGGAAATTGTTTATCATTATTAGGAGATGTGGAATAGGAATATTTCCCTTTACGTTTTGCCTCTAAACCAAACCCTTCTTTTGCTATTGAAATTTGTTCTTCCCCTTCAACTTCTGATTTTAGAAAACTCAAGAGCGGTCAGTTTATTTGCATTTTCTTAGTTTCATTTGTTAAACTAATACTTCTTTCCCATACTCGAATCATGTCTTCTGGTAAACAGCTTTCAACTAAGGGATATAGCATAGAAGCATGGTTATCGGAAGTTACACCTAATGTTTCAAGGGCACGGAGTTGTGCTTCAATTTTATCATACAATTTGGCGAGATGTGTTACCTTGATGCAAAGAATTGTTCAAAATTAAGTTTAGCAATTCTTTCACATACACTTCTATGAGTAAATCTTCTCTTCCGAATCTAGCTTTTAGACACTCAACTGCTTGCTCATAATTCTCAGCAGATGCGGGAAAGGAATCTACAATATCTCTGGCACGCGATCCTTCTACAGTAGACCTCGACAAATATTCTAATTTATCCTCTGGCGCGATGTCTTCGTGAATTTTCCGAAACTGACCCCAGAAACCAAGCCATTTCTTAACATCACCATTGAACTTCTTAAGCTCAATTTTAGGAAGTTGGAACTTTCGTTTCGATACTGTTTCACTAAGCACGCTTTTATTATCGCCATTAGTGCTTTTAACATCGTCATTAAAACTTTTCTTAACTTTAGTTTTAAGTTTTATATGTCTTCCTTATATTCTTCAAAAACTTCGTAAGCCTGATTAAAACTTTTTTGAGAACACTTTTCTTTCGATTCAAGTTCTAACCATTTTTCGTCTAACTGAGTCATTAAAATTTCAATTTCATTAATATCACGTTCTTCCTCTTCTAAACATTCATATAACGCATTAGCGATTCTAGAGATACCACTTAGAGGAGTACGCATTTTCTTTAAACTCTCCATCGTAAAATTAAAGTAAATGAATTAATTTCTTATCAATCACAAATTATCAACAACAAATTCTCAATAACAAATTCCAAGTCCTGTCGCGGACGTCATTTTATATAGCAGATCGTCAACGTTAAAAACTACCAGTTTTTTTTATCTGCTTCTAAATACTTGGAATTTGTTTCCTATAGTTACTTTTTAGAGAGAATAAAGTACAGCTAATTTATATCAAAAATAATTTAATAGAAGAAACTTACATATGGCTCCCGACATGTCAAACGAAAAAGCATAGACAATTTTCTGTATATGTAGTTTTATTTTGACGTGATTAATTATCCAAATAAGAAATCAAGAAAAAGATATAATCTGCAACTTGTACAGGTTATCAGAACGCTCTGTCTCACATAGGTTTACAGTCTTTTGTTGCACAGGATCTGTAAAACCCATAGCGTTTCTTATTGTTTTGATAATTATTTTCACCGCTTAACCCTCCAAGTGGTATCGACGAGATATCTCGTCCTTCAAGATCTATGGTTTTGCTAATGACGAGATACCTCGTCAAGACAACCACCCGAAGGGTTAATTGAGGACATGCAATTTAGATAATCACTCTTGAAGTTATTCCCACTGTATTGAAGAAGCGATAATATCTAATTATAGGACAATCTTGTTGTTTTGGCAAAGTTACATGCTGTTTGGCTACACCCAACTGGAGGTTCCTAAAACTATTCTAGTAAAAAGTATAACATGCTTTGCCTCGGTGGGTCTAGAAGTACCAATATCATTTAGGTAAAGCCAGAAGTTGTTTTTGGTAGAAAATATATTTTACTTCACAATGAAATCCTTCAATGACATTACCTTCGAAGAATTTGTTAATTGAATTGTTGAAAAAATAAATTAACATTTGTTGGCAAGTTAATGTACTAAATAGACCTCAAGTGTCTTCTCGTTTCGTGTACGCATAACAGAAGATTAATGATTCAAAGATAAATTACTTGGATTTTTCGAGACTTAACATTCATAACTGTTCATCTGCCAATCTTTTAAATTGGCTTGACTGATTCTCTCTCCCTTCTGTTGTTTTATGTGACTCCAGACAAGTTGTTTATACTGATCAGTTGGATGTGAACACTACATGTGTTCACATTTTCAGTATGCACACAGCAATTAAAGGCTGTAATGGACTTATGCAAAAGTACTAGAGCCTATGAGTTAATGCCATCATAGACAAATGCTCACTTTTTGCCAACACTTATTTTCATTGTATGCAGAAGTAAAAAGGAATTTTCTCGTGCAACGAGTGCATTAGACCGTAATATATGCATTCAGAACTTGGTAATAAAGTGTAGGAGTAAAGGTGTAAAGTAGAATAGTGCCTATAAATGCACACCAATAATAAACCGACGAACTTTGATTTTGAAAAAAAAAAACAGAAATTCTGTCACAGAATCGTTGAAATCAGCGGTGCACAATATAAATTCGATTCTTTTAAAAAGTTTACCAACAGTAAATACATGTTTTCCTTTCTAATCCCCAGAGAACATTATCTTTGGACCTGAAGTAAATATACAAATACAAATATAGAATATAAACACGCAATACATAGATTATAATAGTGGAAGACATGTACTCACCAGTAATTCATACAGTTTAGGAAATTGCTAGCCAAGGATGTTTGCTTGGATTTTTCACAATTGGGTCATCCACGCAAAATGAGCAAATCGGCTGTGGCTGACATCACCGATTTTAATGAAAATTAGTTTTTAAATAGGTCATATATAGTTATGACCAACTGAAAAATATTAGGTTTCAGAAATCTATAATTTGTTAATTATTTACATTTAAAGTTCAAGGTCACACAAATTTAGATTTCTAGCACTAAAAGTGGCCTGTTTGCGACCCTATAGCTGAAATCCCCTTCCCGCCACCTGTTCAATACGTAACAGCTGAGACCCCCCTTCCCGCCAAAAATCATCGCCAAAAAGAGAACGATTTCACTCAAGTTTTTAAAGTTTGGTTTATTATTTTTAATATTTTAAGCTCTTATTGATGTACAATTTACAATAACAAACACACTCGATTGGATTGGATTTTGGAGTTTTATGGCGCAAGGTCCAAAAGCGGACAAGCTGCGCCAACAAACACACTCGAACATCAGTTATTTTATTTTAAACATTATTTTAGATATATTTTGATTGCAAATATACGAAATCTTTTTTATAGAACGGAAAGGTCCACAGGTTGTATTAAGAACTCCAAAGTTAGAACATCTATTTTTATCATACTAGCAAATACTGAAAAACACAAAAAACAAAAGTAAATCGCTCACCTGTGAAATGTAATGTTTCCACCTTTAATAAATCTGGAATTACATTCATATGCAATGCACGATAGAACCATGATAGCTTTCACTTTCAAGGCATTTGCTATGGAAGAAGGAATACGCAAACTATATGCGCGTTGGAGAGAAGAGTCTAAGGACCACGTGACTACTGTTTTTGGTCACATGATCATTGGGACATAAAAAGGTTACCATAGCTCACTCTACTTCTATATCTCCTCTATAGTAGAACTACGTCTTCACAAAGTACTGTCGCCATCAATGAGCTCAGGGAGCAAGACTAGGTCTCTGGAATTTGAAAGATACCTGACAACACATCCCGACTGAGCGAAAGCATGAGCAGGAAGTGCCCAGGAGAAATCGGTTCTGGTGGCTGCACAATCAACTAATGTGGCCTTGGAGTCTCAATCATCGACTTCTCGTGCACTCGACATTGCCCTGCAACACGAAATCAAGGATTAGGAATCAAAACCGAGTATACCAGGTGCGCCAAGTACGAGGCTTGCTACAAGTCCGCCTAGCGACACTTTTTGAGACAAACCCCTAGATTACATCACCAAGCGGCTGATGTGACAGAAGACAAGCACTTACAGGACAATAAAACATGTAGTCTACGTCCCATTCGATGTTAATATCATAGTAAGGTAATATCATAGCTACCTCGCCAGCTGGATGATTATTACACCTTCAAGCTTATAGCACCTTGGTACTTCTATCATTGCCCTATGCGCTTGCCGTGTATTCCATTTGTAGTGCCGTGATTTGTCACCCAATAAATGATGGTTGCATACACAACATCGTTTCATTTTTCGTACCACTCACCCGTAATTCTGATTAAAAGATATGCAGCATAGTAAAACTGTGTGCCTGTCAAAGTTTTTTTGTCTGGGAGAAAAACAGAGAAAAGTTGTATCACAAGCTGTGTCAATCGCTAATAGCGACACTAAATGCAATTTTGAAGCCCCAGTAGGAGGTTCAGAATTTTAATTTTAAATGAATTCAAGACATTTAAAACAAATAGTTATTAGGAAAGAACATAGATGGCGACACGAAACAGATGAAAAATCAAGATAAAAGGCACATAAAGTATTTAACTAACATGGCACTGAATCAACCCGACTGGCTATTGGCGAAGGTCCGGGATCAAACCCGAAGGGAAAGATCGAGGACATCACGAAATGTTCAACCACGGTCAGATGACGAAAGGCACATAAGGAATAATAAAACATCTTGGGAACAAGAAAGAGAAGAAAAAAAATGAAACCAGTGGGGAATAATGTTTTCTAATCATCAATTTGACAATGTTACTTCTAGTCACCTTTTCATGCATTGAGTTGAAATCTGCGAATGGTAAGCTAAAACAATACGCAAAATTTGCACACAGAAATATGTTTTTGTAATGCACAAACAGTTTTTACTCATATAAGATCTTTTTTTTTAATTTTAAGGTTTACAAGAACTTTTTGGTAAAGATGTAGAATCCGGAGCATGTTTGTCGCCAAGCAATTTTTGTCGCCAAATCAAGATGTCATCCAATACCAGTATGGCGGCCATCTTGACGATTCGATTTGTTATAATCGCAAGTGAAAATGAGGACTGCACAAATAAACAATAAAAAGAAAAGAAAAATGAAACTTACGGTCTAATTTAATCCGGTTCCTCTGGGTTGTAATTGCAAACAATTTCGGCAACAAATGCCAGGAACATCCGCTGGATTTCCGTTCCATTGTGTTGCCGCCGCCATATATATTCGGCAAGGTAACCGTCAGATTGGTCTTTAACCATGCTCGTTCCCTTAAGGGATCGTTTGACGGCACCCCATGTCCCCTCAATCGCGTTGGTATGGGCTCACGTAACTGGGTCCTTAAAGTGCTGACTATGGTTGACCGGTCAGATGCTCGAATCGATAACCTTTGAAATCTTTGTCCTTCGGGTTATCGATACCAGCAAAAGACTTCCAACAGTCAGACACTATGGTAGTTCCCGGGAAATTCCTTTCACGAATAATCTCAGACAACACATCCTTACTCCTATCATTCACTACAACCATAAAACATTTGTCCGTACCCCTTTTAATTCCACCAAACACCCTTTACCCTCCACTTGTCTACCCCTATTATACTTCCTTTTGCCAAACTTACTCGCATCAATTTCCCGTCTTTCTTTCTCCTCCAATCTTACCATTAAATTTCAAGCAAGCATCCAAACACACGTCTCTACAAAAATTATACAAATCAGTCATCGTATGGGTCGCCACATCCATTTCATTCATAACACATTTAATTGGCTTTTCATTCACCCAGTACCACGTAATCAAAAGAATCTTACACATATGCAAATTATTTTTTTCAAACCATGTTCCCTTTCGCACCGATCGCTTTCGCTTATGTCCATCCTTTCTACACAACCATTCGTACCTATCGCCCGCATCTTTTCTGTCTTTCAAAACCATTTCATTCCCACATTCTGAACATTTAAAACTATTCGCAATCAAGCCAACTTTCTGGCACCATTCAATCACTTCCAAGCTCTCCGGTTTTGCTAATGATTCATCATTACTTTTTCCAAAACAATGCGCATTTATACGTCCAGTCAAAACTTACATTGCTATACCAAATCAAGGGTAAGTGAGCGGCTAATAAATCTATAATATCACGAACAATAATTAATTAATTTAATTTCTAATTAAAAAACCTCCAATAAATATCAATAGAAATGTGCCACTTGAAAAATTTGTAATCAAAATTTTGGAAATCCAACGGCGAGCACGAAAGCTAAAGAAATACTGATAGAATCCGTTGCGCCTAGGAATGGGGAAAAAAAAGAACGAACTGTTCTTTTTCACCTGTTCTTCAAAAAGAACGGGAACAGTCTGTTCCCACTTTTCACAAAAACCTGTTCTCGGTTCTTTTTGTTAAAAGAGACATTGCAATTTTTTTCTTCGATTTTAAACAGGTGGGAATTTTGCAAAGTTCTCTTTTCGCAAAAATTTTCGTATATTCTAAATTATGCTAAGTCCGAAACACAGCTGTTCATCCTACAGTTCGTGACTCACTGTTTCCTGTTGATTCATTCATCCCTTCTCTGTCCATAAACCTACTCCCTGTTCTGAGACTACTTACTGTTTGAGAGCAGGAATCAAATTTACCGAAGGAATCGATTCCTGCTCTCAAACTGATCCGACACTGTTCTCCGTTCTCGGAGCTGTTTTACTTCCTGTTCGGAAAATGATTCCTGTTCACAAATTGTTCCGACCCTGTTCTCCGTTCTCAAAGCAGTTCTCTGATCTCGGAGCTGTTCTCCGTTCTCAAAGCAGTTCTCTGTTCTCGGAGCTGTTCTCGATGAACGGTTCGCGGAGCTGATCTCGATGATTGCTCCAGGAACAGTTCTCGACTGAACCAAGCCCCGACATCTGATGAATTTGCGAGGAGATTAGCGTCATAATTGTGAAATTTTATAATTGTTTGGCAATGACATAATGATGAATTTTTAGTTTTAAACAAAATAAAAATTTTTTAAGCATTGCTGATCACGATTTTGTTGTCCAGCTTTCTCTCTGGTGGTGTCGCCTCTACTCGTTCTTAGGATTTGCAATGTTTTAACTTTATTTTAAAACCAAATTTTACAAAATGGAAAGCAAAATTTCAAATTTGTGGACATATTTCACTGTGAAAAGGAAATTCTGATCGGGTGTGTCATGCTCCTCTATAAGTTGAAAAGGGATATAATTAAGTCAGGTATTACGATTTTAAAGACATCTCGGAAATACGAATCCCACTATAAAACTAATGTGTTGAAAAGCGAAAGTGATTTTTTGACTTGTATTTTTTATGTTTTAAACGTGTTTAGATAGATCATATAATATTAACCTGTTTTTCAAACCAATTTTACTTTCCAAGTGATAATCCCTGTATGCGGTTTTTGTGTTTATAATCTTTTATAAAGGGCAACTCCCTATTGAATAACGTGATTCAAAATTACCTGGTGTTGTCCTCGGATCTTGTTGTCCCGTTAGTTTCATTGTCAGTATAATTTCAAACTCACCTTTATACTAGTATCATTATTATTATGGTCAGATATAGCTTTTTAGTACTTTTACTTTACTATAATATTAGAAAATCTCAATGGTATTTCCATTACCATTACGATAAAAACCCGAAGTTTACTAGAAACTTCCACAAACACAGCAAACCTAAAGCAAATGTTTTTAAAATATAAGTAAATCACATTCAAAAAGGAAACGTAATTTTTTTATTTTACATTCTAGAAATCCGAGGTGTACTCCAGTAATTTTATCCGTTGTAAAAGAAAATGATAAGTGTCCCAAAAAAAATAAACGGAGATTAAATTTGAAAAGTCAGCATCCATCGAATTATTAAAAATCACCTGCATGGAGATTCAAGGAATTGATTTTCCGCCCTCTGAGTACTTTATCATCCGTAAACTAAATGCATTTCATCCTTGTCATCTGAAGCATTGTTAAATGATCATCATGTGTTAGGGGGTCGATTTCTAACTATGTACATCTATTAGTTCAGTCTGCCTACGGATCGGATTAACTCGTGAGATTTTCGACATGAGCTAAAATATACAAAAGACCCAGTGTTGTTGTTTGTGTTACAGGTTACTGGGCATCGAAGACAGATTCTTGAGTGAACAATTGAGTTCGCGTTCAAAAGTCAGCTCCTCTTATAAACAAAACCACGTGCTTCGACCGGTAGTCAGAAATAATTCGGGAAATGGAGAGAACATTAGCCCAGGAGTGGTAGCGTAGGGTTATGCCCTAACCCAGTACTCAAAAGTACAAATTATAAGAATGTATAATAGGATGACCTATCTTGTTTGTAGCTGACTTTTACGTTTTCCCTCATCGAAAAAAAAACAGTTTCAGTCCCCTTTGGTCTTTTAGAATGGGAGTTCACGGACCTCTAACAAAGGGTAGGAAATATCCCACAACTTGTCGTGTCACTCGGGTAATCTGCCCTTAAACATTTAAAACCATTTCCAGACGCCTCGGTTCTTCATAATGGGAGTTCTCACGAATTTATAACAATGGAAGAAACTACCCTGAACTACTTTAACGTATCATCGCTTTCAACACAGAATTTGACTGAAGCATGTTTCGCTTGTCTTTTTGTCACATCTAATTCTATATTTTTTGTGCCTACGTATTTATAACAGTTGCTGAAAATGATATATTGTCTAAAGAATAGCGATGTAGAAATGTTAATTTCGCGATTAATTAGCGACAGCAGGGTGATAGTAATAATGTAAAACTTCTAATAAGCAAGTTGTTTTCGCATGTCGGTTTTATACCTCCCACCCTAAAGTGCAATACAGTGAAGTATTGCTCTGTCATTTTCGTACTTAAAAATGTGCCTATCTTAGTGTCTTTAGGAAGAGATATTGAAAAGTGCAACCAAACCATCAGTTTCTATTTTAGGGATATAATTGGACCGTGATTCTAGTGCAAGTTCTTTGATGTACCAAGATGTTTTGGGTCTACAATTGGAAAAGAAAACCATTATAAAAAAATTCACTGTTTTGAGATTGGCGACGATCCGGGAACAATCCCGAAGGGAAAGATCCAAGGACAACACCACGTAATTTTGAACCACGGTCAGATGACGAGTTAACACCTGAGATGGCACCCCACCCTCCAAACTTCCACACCTCGCCAACATGGGGACATTTGATGCCACGGCAGATTTAACGTACACCAGCCCCTTTTGTACACGACGGTCTTTGGTTGGATTCGAACTCGCATACCTCCGGTTGCTAATCCGTTACTCTTCCAACCGGGCTACTTAAATACATTGGAGAAATAAATAAAAGAAATTGAAGGGGTGGGTGCAAGAACCAGACTGCTCCACTTTTTTCTCATTTTCACTTTTTCATTTATTCCTATAAAGAAAAAAATCCTCTAGATTGGTGTAAGAACCATACAGCTCCAAGCAATGGCTATAGAGATATAAAGGAAAAGGAGCTGTACTGGTGTCTCATACGGTGCAAGAAACGTACAGCTCCAGGAGCTGTCTTGTTTTTGCATCGAATTAGTTCAACGTTTGTTCGCTTGGTGGCAGCGCTTTCAGTGTTGCATCATCCAGTCGTTGGCATCAGTAGTTGTTTTATTGGCATGAGAGGTTATGTTTTGCTGACTGGAAGTGTTTTTATTTCTAGTGGAGTGGTTTTATACCTGTTGAATGTACGCAAGTATACAGTATGTTTAATATTAATAGTGACGATACGGACAGTGACCCGGATTATGTGTCAGGGACTCCCCTGACCCCAATCAACCACACAGATTTCTGAACATTGTTCATAGGCGTACCACATCGATTCCCAGGGCTACAGCAGCATCAATTTCTAATCAACCCGAAGTACAAGCTTTAAATGATTCTGTATCCAATAAACAGTTAGGGAAAAAACGTGTAAGATATGAATCTACATGGAAAAGAAATGTTTTAAAAAAGAAAAGGGTTAGTTGCGTTGAACATGTCAGTAAATCAGGTAAAACCATACCTGCACGAGTTACGGGGGAAAACTGTCAATGTAAGTTTGGCTGTTTTGTCAAGGTCCCTCAGAATGTCCAAGATGATATTGTAGCTAATTTTAATAAAGCTGCTGACAAGAATATGCAGGACATGCATTTAAGTGGCTTAATAAGTATTACAAATATTCAGAGGCGTAGACCAAAAACAGGTGAAGGCTAAAACCGTGCTTACGCATGCCATAAAAAGTTAAGTTGGGCGATTTTGAAACAACTGTTTGCAAAAAAGCTTTTTGTTCATTTCACGGAATCGGCAAGTCTAGAGTCGAACGAATAGTGAAATGTTTGCAGGAAAAAAATCCTTTCCCAAAAGATAATCGAGGAAAACATGACAATAGGCCGACAAAAATCCCTCAGCATATCATTGACACCATTGATGAACATATAGAGTTTCCCTAGTGAAAAATCACATTACAGTAGGGCTCAAAATGATAATGTTCGCTACCTGTCACCTGATTTAAATGTAAAAAGAATTCATAGGTTGTATTTACAAAAATATGAGCCTGACGTGTATGCACAACTGGAAAAAGGTGAAAAATGCGATCCAACAGTATCATATGACTTTTATCGTCGTCATTTTACGACAAAATACAAACTATTTTTTGGTACACCAAGATCGGATACATGCCAGCAATGTGATTTGCTAGAAAATCAACTGAAAATAGAGAAAGACCCTACACTTTTTACAGAAATAAAGAATAAAAAGGATGTACATTTAATGAAAAGTGAAGGGTTTTATAAGGATTTGAGGTTAAAATTAAAAGAAGCTAAAGAAAACGATGAAATGGAAGTTTTATCATTTGATTTTCAGCAAAATATGCCATTACCTGCTATACCAAGTGGTGATGTCTTTTTATAAAAGACAACTTTGGGTATATAACTTTACAATTTGCTCTGCAAAACAAGGAAAATCATTCTGCTACATGTATGATGAAACCACGGGAAGTAAGGGTCAAAATGAGGTTATAAGTATTGTTTGGACACGTCAATCGATCCCGTTCTGTGCTTTGTGAGTTAACAGAATAGAACTCAGAATTAACAAATAACAGATTTATTAACAAGTAACAACGGAGAGCGAAGCTGCGAGGTTGGTTCTCGGCAGGCAGTCCCCTCGCAAGTGACAGATAAACAAGAAAACAGGGGGGTGGTTAAGCAGCCCCCCTGAACACAAACATGCAGGCGCGGTGACATCCCCGGGAGGTCGGGTTGTCCGTGCGCCATCTCGTAGGAAAATACTCAACATTCTCCCGGCCTTGAAGCCCACAGGGATTCAACAGATACATAAAAAAGTCAATTTAAAAAAACAGAAAACAACAAATACGAATTTCAATGAAAATACTTAGAAATAGAATACATGAAGACACGTTTAAAATGACAAATTAAACATAAATGGAAATAATTAAAATTCAATCATAGTCTAATGGTAAAGGACACAGTTTTGTAATGGAACGCTTAAGTTCTCCACTCGAGGTGGTCACATTCACTACACGAACCTTTCCATCAGAGCCAGGAAATGTAGCACTAATTCTCCCTAACTTCCATCGGAGAGGAGAAAGGAGTTCGTTTTTAATAAGCACCAAATCTCCTATCTTCAGATTGGCCTTTGAACGAGCCCATTTTGGTCGTTGTTGCAATCTTGCTAGATATTCATTGCTCCACCTTTTCCAAAAATGCTGGAACAATCTTTGCAGTAACTGCCATCTATCGAGGTGATTGAGCTTAATTTCTGTGAGGCTAGGCTCTGGAATTGCAGTAAGAGGAGAACCAATGAGGAAATGCCCAGGAGTTAGAGCAGTAAGATCACTTGGATCCTCTGAAAGAGGGCACAATGGGCGGGAGTTGAGACAAGCCTCGATTTGTATCAGTAAAGTCAAAAATTCTTCATATGTTAGTAACGCATCTCCAATAACCCGTTTCAAATGAAATTTCATATTTTTAACCCCTGCTTCCCACAGTCCACCAAAATGGGGAGAAGCAGGAGGGTTAAATTTCCACTTCAGTCCTTCACTTAAAACAAAACTATTGAATTCAGTATCAGTTTTACAAGAAGCTACAAACCTCAACATTTCTTTAAGTTCTTTGTTAGCACCAACAAAGTTCGTAGCACAGTCGGTGAATAATTCAGCTGGTTTTCCACGACGACCAACAAATCGCCTGAGAGCAGCAAGGAAAGTTTTTGTAGAAAGGTCACTTACTAACTCTAAATGGATAGCACGCGTGGAAAAACAGACAAACAATACTGTATAACATTTTATCGATTTTTGTCCACGTCCCTTATTGCATTTCACTTGAAAAGGACCAGCATACTCAATGCCTACCTTTGAAAATGCTCGAGAAGGAGTCACTCTTGAAATTGGTAGGTCAGACATCATTTGAGAAGCTGATTTGGCACATAATCTAAAACAAATAATGCATTCTCGAACAATTCTCCTAACAACATCTCTGCCACTCAAAATCCAAAACTTTTGGCGTATAGTAGATAGCAGAAGTTGAGGACCAGCATGAAGATGTAAAATATGAAAATATTTCACAATTAAATCAGTGAAGTGATGTTTTTTAGGCAAAATCATTGGATGCATTCGACTCTCAGGAAAATTAGAGTTGTTCAACCGTCCACCAACTCGAATAACACCATTCGAATCAAGAAATGGATTTAGAAACAACAGTTTACTTTTACTAGGCAGAGGCTTGTTCTCCGACAAACAATGCATGTCTTCTTGAAACGCAGCAGCCTGAACAATAGTAACAATAAAAGTCTCAGATTTTTGAAGTTCTTCAGTTGTCAAAAGATCGAGCTTTCTCTGTTCAACAGAAACACGACAATTATATATGAAACGTAAACACCATGCAAAGGTACGATACAATTTCATGAGAGAAGAGAATTTTCGAATGAGAGGGGGTTCTTCCTGCAAACGTGCAACAGCGGAAACAATTTGCTTCCACTCTTCGCAAAGCACATTTTCAGTTATTGTGTTTATGTCAGTACGCATTGGCATTTCAAACGATGAATCACTTAACCAATGGGGCCCAAACCACCAAAGGTTACAAGAAGGGAGATCAGAGGGATAAAACCCACGTGACGCACAATCTGCAGGGTTTTCTTTTCCTTGCACATGGTACCAATGTTGATTGGGCAAAATTCCTTGAATTTCTGACACACGGTTAGCAACGAACGTTTGCCAACGTCGAGGTTCAGAAGCAAGCCATGACAAAACAACAGTTGAATCGGTCCACGCATAAATTTCACAAAATTTTCCCGCTAAGGACTCTTGAACTGTTTCAAACAGATGTGCTAGCAATAATGCAGCACAAAGTTCAAGTCTAGGAAGGGAAATGGTTTTCAATGGTGCGACTCTTGTCTTGGCTGTTAGAAGGCTCACTTTCACTTCGGAATTAGCTGAAACACTTCGTAAATAAACCACGGCACAATAGCCTTTCTCAGATGCATCACAAAAGAGATGCAATTGCGTTTGCAATGCATTAGATAGCACAACACATCGAGGAATATGGATGAGCTTTAGTTGATGAAGTTCTGACCGGAATTTGGACCACTTTTGCTGAACCTTTTCACCAACAGGATCATCCCAAGACACATTTGTCTTCCACAGTTCTTGAAGGAACATCTTCGCCAGGATAACTATGAGGGAAAGCCATCCCAAAGGATCGAAAATCCTAGCTACTTCAGACAGAATGGCTCTTTTTGTAGCAACTATTTCAGAAGAATTTCTAACACTGACTGAAAATGTATCACTAGATGGCTGCCAGTTGACACCAAGCACCTTGATTGACTGATCAATCTCTATCTCCATGGGAAGATGACTTTCTTTCAACTCTGATGGAATGAATTTCAAAATTTCAGGAACGTTTGAAGCCCATTTGCGAAGCTCAAAACCTCCGTTTTTCATCATCACTAAAAGTTGAGAAGACAGTTCACAAGCCTCCTCCAGAGTATCTGCACCGGACAGAAGATCGTCAACATAAAAATCCTGAGATGCTCTCTTAGATGCTAAGGGATAATTGTCCCTTTCTTCAATAGCCAGCTGCCGAATGGCTCTTGTTGCAAGATATGGGGCAGATGCAGTTCCCTAGGTGACAGTTGTCAGTCGGAAATCACGAATTGGCTCGCTGGAATCATTTCTCCACACAATACGCTGAAAATCTGCATCTTCTGGATGAACTCTGATTTGTCGAAATATTTTGGCTATATCAGCAGTTACCGCAATCTGATGCATACGAAATCTCAGCAAAATGGGCACTAGGTCTTGCTGGCACCTGGGACCCACCATGAGAATGTCATTCAGGGATGTGTTGTATGATGATTTCGCTGAAGCATCAAACACCACTCTTAACCTTGTAGTAGTGCTTGATTCCTTGAAAACTGCATGGTGTGGCATGTAAAAACAAGAGGAGGGTGATTTCAACACCTCTGATTCAGGAACAATCTCCATGTGATTGTTTGAAAGGTATTCCGTCATGAAAGCCTTGTACTGCTCATAGGAAGTATGGTGACACAATCTGCGTTCCATGTTCTTGAAACGCCTAATAGCCATTTCCCTGGTGTCGCCAAGTTGACAAGGAGAAGATTTGAATGGCAATCGTACAACGAAACGACCAATTTCGTCTCTAACATGAGTATTAACGAAATGCTCCTCACAACGCTTTTCTTCTTTGGAGAGCAAGCTAGCAGTGGGAACAGTCTCTAATTCCCAGAATTTTTTCAACACATCATCAACGTTTGTTTCCACAAAATTTACTGCAACTCTTTCATTTCGAACATTTGGATGAACTGTAATTGGCCCACCTATTAGCCAACCAAGTTCAGAGTTTACAGCAAACGGCATTTTGTCACCGCCGAGTCTTGTTTGTCCAGTAAACAGTGGTAAAGCAGCTGTCACTCCAAGTAGAAGTTCTACTGAACCAGGATTGTTAAAATTAGGATCTGCTAACAATAAGTTTTTGATATGAGGAAAATCTTTGGTGCACTGATAATTGGGCAAGCAGCCAGTGATTTTGCGTAAAACATGTGCCTTTTCTATATATACAGGAGTCTGTTTGAAATGAGGGGTAAACACTAAAATTCACTTCCCCTTCCGATTTTCCCAAAGATGTTTTTCCTAAACAGGAAATATCAACATTCGCTCGAGAACGTGAAAGACCAAGTTTTTGAACACAAGAATCTGTGATGAAATTTGCTTGAGAACCCGGATCAATCAGAGCTCTGCAATTTTGAAAGAACCCGCTTGAGTCGCGAATCTTAACGACTGCGGTAGCGAGCAGTGTTTGTTGACACTCAGGACTTCGTCGCTCCCCTCGAGAAACACAAGAGTAGGAGGAGATGGGTGGGTGCGAAGGAGAACTATTTGGCTCGTCAGGATCTTCTCCTTCGACCCCGTCGGATTGCCCGAGGTCATGACCTGTAGAGTTGGGGGAGTTGTAACGTTCGCCCGCTGACTGGAAATGCAGAAGCGTGGATGCCTTTTCCCACACTTCTTGCACATATGGTTAGTTTTGCACTGATTCACACTATGGCTGGAATTCAAACAATTAAAGCACAATTTTTTGCTCTTCACGAACTGAAATTTCTTGTTTGCGGACAATTTCAGAAATTCGCAACACTTATAAATTTTGTGATTTGAACAGCACATTTCACAAGTAGAAAACGATGCAGTCAAAGATGTTACCTTTTAAGCTTTCCACGGAATCACCGATTCTTTTGAAGCTTGAAGACTTCTTGCATGATCTTTCAGGAAACTCAGCAGTTCTTTAAGGGACGGAACACGGTCATCTTTCAACGATCTTTCCCACCAGGCTCTTGTTGACGAATCTAGTTTTTGTTGAATTATGAACATCACAATGGTGTCGGCAAAGTTCTCCATCTTTTGGTCAAGCACCTCAAGAGAACGCACGCATTCACTTGTAACATCAACCAAATTCAAAAGGGATGAAGCACTTTCGGTTTGCACAAATTGTTGAGAAAGCAGCTTTCGAATATGAGCAAAAACAAGTTCACGGGTGTTTGAAAAGCGTTCTGACAAGAGATCCCATGCAACTTTATAATTAGCATCAGTTAATGGGATCGACTGAATTATTTTCAAAGCATCACCCTTGACTGCACCCTTCAAATATTGCAACTTTTGCGCATCAGAAAGTTGTCTGTTGGAATGAACGGATGCTCTAAACAAATCACGAAAGGATATCCATTGTTCGATAGAACCACTGAAAACTGGAAGTTCTAGCGTTGGTAATCGAACTTCATGGTACGGATTCAAAACATGACGAGACTCACGAGCACTAATTTCGGGAGTATTTTCACTCAGTTTTCTTTCCGTACGCAATAAAGTAACGGCCAGATTATTCAAGTTTTGTTTCAGTTCTTGAAACTCCTTGACTATTGCATCTAATTCAGTCTCTTTAATCAGTTCAAAGATGGAATCATAAAGTTCAGTAAGTCTCTTACGTGTCACTTCAAGCTCATCTTTGAAGAATTGGACCTAGAAAATGTCACAGTTCAAAATTTCTTGTTCAATATTTGTTTTCAACAAGAGAAAATTCGAACGTTCAACAGTTTTTTTACGCAAATGCACCTTGAGAAGAGCCATCACGATGAACCAACTGGAACTCGGTTAAAAGTATCCAAGCGTCAGTAGCGAAGAACTACGGCGTAGTCGCAGTTCACAAGGGAGGCATAGCAATGGCGTCGACGAACGCGTCGCTGAAGACAAAGAAGCGCTGATACTTTTACTTAGTAAAATACCTTTCTGCGGCGAATCGACGGACCAAATGTTTGGACACGTCAATCGATCCCGTTCTGTGCTTTGTGAGTTAACAGAATAGAACTCAGAATTAACAAATAACAGATTTATTAACAAGTAACAACGGAGAGCGAAGCTGCGAGGTTGGTTCTCGGCAGGCAGTCCCCTCGCAAGTGACAGATAAACAAGAAAACAGGGGGGTGGTTAAGCAGCCCCCCTGAACACAAACATGCAGGCGCGGTGACATCCCCGGGAGGTCGGGTTGTCCGTGCGCCATCTCGTAGGAAAATACTCAACAAGTATGGTTAATCATTTTATACAAAATGAAATAAGTGGAGATGTGAAAACCTTGTACATATTCTCAGACAACTGTTCGGCACAAAACAAAAACTATGCATTGATTCATTACTTCTACACACTTGCCAAAGGATTAAAAAGATTTGATAAAATCATTCATCGCTACCCAGAACCTGGACATAGTTACCTTCCATGCGACCGAACATTTGGTAATATTGAACAGGCAAGAAGAAAGAGGGAAAGGTTGTATGTACCCAAGGATTATCAGGAAATGATTAAAAGTACCTCAAAAAATTTGTTGTAGTTGAAGTAAAGCAAGACATGTTTTTGGATTATTCTTCACATTTTATGAAACCTTTCATACCCACTTCTAAAGTGTACGCTAAGGTCGATCAAGCCTCTGGTCAGTCAGGCCAAAGTATCAGGCCTACAAAAAAGAGAAAACGCCAAGTTCCCAGGGGTGTTAAGTTGGAATATCAAAATACAGACATCTTGAATAGAACTCTAGTGAATTAGTTTGTAGATCTTCATCAGTATCATCGCTAAAAGACTCTTTTATCCTAGAAAAAAATAATGAAGTGTTATCATTACCTGAAGCAGACAAAAAGTTGTATCAACAGACTTTAGGATTAAAGTCAACTAAGCTGAAAGACGTTCGTGAACTTGCAAAAAAGTACGTACCTCCGGATTGCATATGGTTTTACAAAACACTAACTAAAAGAGTTACTTTGAATGCAGAAGATGAAGAAAATGTTAATGATAATGATTTTTGAGTACCTTTTAAGTGAGTCAATGAACAGTGTAATATAATACTGTTGTTTTTAAGTGATTTTGGTCAAGTACCTTTTAAAAAATAGACAAAATTTCATGATTATTTTAAAATCTTTAGATTTTTTCTATAAACTTATTACAAGTTAATTCTTATAACCATACAGTTTTAATGTGTTAATAAAGAGTTCTGAGTACCTACGAGGATTTTATTGGTAAGCCTGGATATAGAATTCCAGTGTTAGGTGGGAAAAAAACAGACAGCTCCATTCTTTTTTTTTTCAATAAAAAAACCCAGGCAAAAGGTTGAAAAAGTAAAACCGGTCTGTGATAGAGGGAGATATTATTAATGTTTTACCCGAATTTGATAAGTTTTAAAAAACGTTAAGTATTTTTTTAAATGTTTTTTGTCCGTCGTGAAAAATTGTGAAAACTGGAGCTGTCTGGTTCTTGCACCCACCCCTTCAATTGCTCTTTTAAAACATTTATTGAAAACAAATAAATTTAAAACTTATTTTGTAATGTGTTTGATCCAAAATTGAAAAATGTTTTCCTAGTTCTATTATAATTGTTTTAATTTTGCGCTATACTTCATCAAAGGAAAGTTCTCTTACTTAGTCGTTCTTAGTATAGATAAAATTGTTTTCTAACCACAATTTTTTTGATTAATGTTTTCTTTACGAGTTTAAAAAATGCTATTACAAGTTGAAAAGAGCACTTTATGTACGACCCCCCCCCCCATCAAGACAAAAGGGGTTTTGGGACCCAGCGTGGGGTCCCCCGATGATGTGTAAAATAAATCGTAAAAGGAGGGGTAAGAAATGGTTGGTGATTGTATTAATGATACTCGGCCCAGAGGGCCTGAGTCCCTGTGACAATTTTAAGATATTTTAAAAATTTTACTGACTCAGAAGTGCCGTTTTAATCTTATTGGAATTTCATCTTATTTTTTAGTTATAAATATTTTTATTTATTAGTCATGTCCGTTCAAAGTACTATTTCAAAGTTTCAGGAGTTAATTGGGAGCAAATTTAGTTTTAAATTTTCTAATATCAGACATAATTTTGGTAGCCCTGGCCTGGCTAATCGAATTTTTATTCTTCATTTGTGCCAGGAAAAAAATGGTTTTGGATTTTTAGATGGAGGCGCGCTTGATAGCTAATAAGATGATTTGTTCCAAGTGCAATTCGGAAATGAAGCTTAAACCGAAATCGACGAAGTCTGATGGTTTTTTGTGGATTTGCAAAAAAACAGTTGATGGGAAAGTTTGCGGTAGCGAGAAATCTGTTAGGACAGAATCATGGTTTAGTTCCAGTAAAAAGACTATGGAGGAGATTCTTTTAATGACGTATGAATTAGTGAAAGGAAGAAAAACGAGTGAAATTGAGGAAGAATATTCTTTTGCTACTAACACCTTGGCCGATTGGCGGCAGTTCGTTAATGAACAAATCCTAAATTTCATCGAGACGACGTCGGAGAAGATTGGTGGGGTAAACAAAATAGTAGGAATTGATTAATCGAAATTTGGCAAGAGGAAGTACAACAGGAAAAACGCCAGGGTTTCTATAATGGTTTGCTTTGAAATTTCGTTTTCCATTTTACAAAAAAATCGAATGGGGTGCGACTGAGGGTTCAGTTCAACACTGGCAGCCCCGTTTAAACAGGAAACCCTCATTTACAGTGAAATCTGTTAAAAGATTAGAATAACTTATATTCAACTTATGTACATTTTTTTGTAATACGTCTGTTAAAAAATGTCGCCAAGTAACGTCAGGGTTGGCGACAACAAAAAGTCGCCAAATGGATTGGGGGTTTATACTGCAGCTGTTCCGAAGTGCATGTAACAAAAAATATTTCAATACTTGCATTCAACACGATCTACTGAACATTCAAGTTCTTTAAATTATTTTTCGATTTACCAGTTCTGTAGTAATCAATAGTGCAAGAGCATGCTTGAAAAACAAGTTGAATTGGCTTTTTTATCATACTCATCAAAATGACTGCTAGGTGTTAAAAATAGTTATCGTGCAATACAGACTTAAGTACTATTTTCAATTTTCATGATCTCTTTGCAGCTGAAACTTTAATTAGGATAATATGAAAAAGTATTTCATAATTGCAAATACAAAAAAGCAAATTTCATGAGTAGTCAACAAACAAATAAACTGAATAAGAGATTATGACTTTAATATTTTTCAATTAGAATGCTCATATAAAGATAGTGAAAATTGGGTATAAAAGGAGAAAATATAATTCAGTAAGGCTCATAGGAAGTGAAAACATAGCAAGAAAATGATGCGTAATTCAAATACACATATTTTTAGAGTAAAGGACAATTTTAATGTATTTAGGGAAGACAAGGCTTTGTTAAAACCATTTCCTTCAGGCCTAAGCCTTACAATCCAGCTAGTTTGTTTCAGCAGGCTTCACGAATCACGAAAACATTATATATACAATTTTAGTTTGTAACTAACATTAAGGGAAGGAAGAAACTCAAGAGCAAACAAGATTGAGTTGCTATAAATGGCAAGCTGACTGAACGAAATTTAGTTTTTAGTTATACATTCCTTCTTCCGGAGTTTAAAATTAGTATTACTCACTTCTCGCACACAAAAAAAGGGAAGAATTATTCAACTATGGCACCAATATTTATTGCATAGAAAAAAGAACATTTAGAAATGTCATTTTAATGCAGAAGGATACAATACGTGATACAAATGGCTTCCATTTGGTTGTGCAGCATAGTTGGCAAAACATCCTTAAATTTATATTGAAATAAATAAATACTTCACTTTTAGAACGGATTCCAAAGCAAACATGACAGGTGCATTGCTTTACTGTTCTGTACCGAAATTCTGATGAAATACATGGGACATGCTCACAGCTTCATATTTCTCCCTAGCGCTCATCCATTCACGTTCTGGGGGTGTAAAATGGAAAGAAAAAAATAGCTCCACGCTTTGGCGATTGAAGTTGGCAAGGTAGCCGTTGGCGAGAAGTTATTGCTTAGGAGCTTTCTCAGTTTTTACTGTACAAAATTTCTCGACCAATCACAAATGGCTGACGATTTGCACAGACTTGACGCGCAGGAGCTAGTCCCGCTACTCCGTAATGTCGCTGCCGTAATCCGCAGTAGTCGGTGCAGAGGGGGCTGCGCCCCAACTAGAGAAGAAGTAAAGCCTCTGTATCTTTTACTCTATGCACCAAACTCAGCCATAACCTATCAAGTAAAATTGAAATTTAACTTTCAGGCACAACCTCTCAACTTCACCTTAAAACTTGTTTACGCACATGGATCGTGGAATTTTTGTTTACAATCGACCTTACCCTGATATCCACTTTATTTGGTTACGTCTTTTAAGTTACAATTAGAATTCAGTAGGTAAATTTTTTTACCTGAAAAGATTAAGTTTTTCAATTGTGCTTTCAAGTGTTTTTGAACACTAGATTTAAAAGAGCGTTTTGTATTAATATTTCAAAGTCCAGATGTAAAAAAATGTGAATGCTATAAACATGAGATCTAACCGCTGCAGTATGCGAATTCTAAATTTATTCACAAAATTTCTATAAGGCTATCTGGGTATATTTCTTTTTCATATATTAGAAAAGGAACGTCTTATGTGCATATCCTCTGACGAAGTGAATGTTTGAGATCAAGTACATGAGGTCGGAACATAAACGTTATCGTTAACCAAAATCTTTATCATTCAAACCTTTTGTCATTTTAAAATTCATGACGAATTTTGGGTACAGCTGTAGTCTCTGCCGCGCGCGGTGGCAACGCGTTTTTTTTGGCGGCGTGTTTGGCGCACTTTTTATGTCGCCATGGAAATCTTCCAACATCGAATATATACTGCATACGTACGGAAGAATTATGTAAATCTGAATTAAACAACATTTTGACTAGAAAAACACTGCAAATATTGAATAATTATATGGACTTTTAGCGTAGTTATAAGCAACTCATGCCGGTGAGGGTAACCCATTTTTTCTCGAATTTCCAACAGTGAATCTATACTGTACATATGGATGAAATGAATCAAAAAATCAACATAAGTAGAATATAAGTTATTTTAACAGTTTTCACTGTAAATGAGGGTTTCCTGTTTAAACGGGGCTGCCAGTCGTGAACTGAACCCTCAGTCGCACCCCATTCGTTTTCTTTTTAAATGGAACGAAATTTCAAAGCAAACCATTATAGGAACCCTTGTGTTTTCCCATGCGATCTGCAAAGTTCTGCCTCCCCTATATCTTCCGTCTTTGTACCCCTTAAAATCTCATATGTCAAAAAAAAAATCTCCTCCATCTTCAAATTACTCTTACGGAACCATGACCCGTGTCTAATAGATTTATAACTACGACAAGGCTTATCATCCTGACGATTTCGACAAATCCATGTGTAACCATCGCTAACAGCATTCCTAACTGAAAAAGTCATATCCCCGTTACATTTATCACATGAAACTTTAGATTTAATTAATCCCGTTTCCTTTAAAAAATTTAAAAAAAGCTCTTTATCTCGACACAACTCGTAACAAAAAAAACGATTAGCTACTCCCTCAGTCCCGTAAGTTAGCCTACCACCAGAAAAAGAAAACTTTAAATTGCGAGCAAAATTCTCCTGAAACTTATCTACAATACTAAAAACAGAAGGCATCTTAAATAAGGAATTCTAGAAATAATAAAATAAAATAAACCGAAAAAGTACAACCTGATGCAATATCCAGAAAAAAAAAGACCCGCTCTCCACTTCTATCCTGAAAAAAAAAAAGACCCGCTCTCCACCGTGTCCAAACTAAAAAGAACAACCAATGCTGGACAGAACTGGACGCCGGCAAGGTTGCCATAAAAACAGGTTAACCCTAACCAGGAGAAAATTCGAGAAAAAAATGGGTTACCATCACCCGGTATGAGTCACTTATAACTACGCCAAAAGCCGCGCCAAGAGTCGTTGCCACCGCGCGCGGCAGAGACTACAGCTGTACCGAATTTTGTTGCACAAGTATGTCGATGTCGGCAAAAAATTCCGAAAAGTTTGCCTACGACTTTTATTAATCTATATAGGCATTACAGTGATCATTATATTTGACTGCTAACTCAGCAGTGTATAAACCTAATGTATTGCAAATTGAAAAACGTGAAACACATTTTTGTTATGCATGGGCCCAATATTTTCACTTATAAAGTAATTTTTGTTAAAGCAGAATTTTACTTTAAATCTCACTTCTCTGTCAAAGATATTTTGTGATTTTTTTTGTGTGCATAAGTTCTTAAAATGCAGTTGTTTAGGTAGCATAGAGTATGCAAATAAAATGTGTGCAGAAAAAATTTAAATGCGTGTAAATTAAGTTTAGTGTTCTCTAAAATATTCCATTTGAAAATAACAAATTAAAACAATCAAAGTGATCAATGGCAAAATATTTAAAAAATAATTTACCATAGCCATATGTTACAAAATAGGAACACTTTTTTAGCATTGTTAGCACATTCTTTGTAAACAATAAAAAACTGGAAAATATATTACTTTTTCTATTAATTTTTTCTGAAGTCAGATATTGTAGAACAATGTGTATTTCGTAAATATAAAAGATCTTTAAGAAGCTGTGTTTTGATTCTAAGTTTTCGCTTTTTTAGGTATGTCACGACTAATTGTAAAGAATTTACCTAAAACAGTAAGTGGTGTTTACATTATAAATTTCACTAAGATTTTCGCTAAGGATTATAGTGAATATGATGTGCTATTGGAAAGTTCCAGGACAGGATTTAACTTTCCAGCTACATTGCCCAAGGATCTTAATCTGATAAATAGTTTCATGTTGACATGGTGTTTTGAACCATTATTAAGATTAAACTTTTTTATGTATAGAAATAATAATAAACCATTAAGTGATGTTTTCTTTTTGAAAAACAATTATAACCCTTTCATTACCTTCGAGTTAATCCTGCTTTGTTGTCTTCCTACACTCCAGCTTCAGGATTCCCACATGCCTCAAGGCCTGATTTTTCATTTTAATGTTTAAGGACCCTTAAAAACCTTAATATTTGCTGAAAATCCTTAAAAAATACATAAGAAAAGTAATTTTTACCAGAGAGCATATTGTATTTTACCTGCTTTCAAAAACCAAGATCAATGCTATTTGATCAGGGTCAATTGTCATCAGAAATCGATGGCATAGTACTTATAGGTTAGCTAATAATTAATGTTTTTAAACTGAGTCCATAAGACCCAAACTTAGCACTAGTGAATTTTTCTTCACTTGTTAATCTATCGAGATCTATTTGTAAAATGTAGCCTTAAAAAATGAAAAATAGCCTTGAAAAAGGTTCTAATTTTCCTTTTGCTTGAAGAGTAGGAATTCTGAATTTCTTCATGTACTTTTTATTTCTAAAACAAACTGAAAAGTATTTTTCTTTCAATATCCAGGAATATTGACACTTTAATTTTCAATCATACCTACCTTCTAGTCATTGAATTTTATTTTGTTTTCATATGTGATAGTTCTGTAACTTTGGTACTTAACACATTAGAGAAGCTTCCTTTACTAAAAGAAATACCAGTTAATTTGCTGAGTAAAAAGCACAGGCGGCCCTCGACTTTCGTACATAATTGGTTCCGGAAAATGTGTGCGAATGTTGAATAATCAAAAGTAGAGGGATGTAAAAAAACATCAAAAATTGTATTTTGAAATATTTATTTATCAATAATATATTAAAAATATTTATCAATATACCTAATTAAATTAATGAGGTGTGTTTAAGTGTTTTCTTTATAAACTTGTCAAGAGTTAGTTGAATACCACCCCTTTTTTTCTTTTCTGGATAAAGAGTTCTATTACATGCTGTTTTTCTCAATTGCATTACGTACAATTGAGAGATATGTTCTCCATTGAAATCACATTCTTCCATGATAGTCAAAAATTTGTCAAGATGCATGAAGGCTTCATTCATATTTTTGATTGTCAAAGTTTTGACGATTTTATCAGCATCTTCCTCACTTTCATTGTGTATTTCATTTAACTCTTGTTGTTCAATTAAGTATTCATTTGACAGGTACTGAGTGAGATTCAATCAACTCATTAACATCTTCGTTGTTGATGTCCAAGTTTAGTTCATTCATTAGGCTAACTATTTCATCTGTGATATTTTATGGAGTTTCTTCAGAATTTATAAAATCACTCATCATTTGTGGGCATAATTGTTTCCATGAATCTTTCATTCACTCTTATTTCAACCCACGAGTCTCCAATATTGTTTATTGCATTCCATATATTATAGTTCTTCCAAAAATCTCTTAATGTAAGCCCACCTTCCCTGCCAGTTGCCTTGATGGCTTGATGTCCTCATATAATATCGTTTAAACGTAGCTATCACTGTTTGGTCCATGGGCTGTATGAGGCAGGTAGTATTGGGAGGAAGAAACAACATTCATTTCCGGGTATAAATTCTGCAGAGATTTTGGGTGTCCTGGCGCATTGTCTAAGATTAATAATGCTTTAAATTGTAAATTTTTATCTTCACAAAATCACTTAACTGCTGCACGAAATGAGAAGTGAACCAATCTTTAAATATTAACGCAGTAACCCAGGTTTTTTTATTTGATTTCCAAATGACTGGAAGCAATTCTTTATCTTTCCCTCTCAATGCTCTGGGATTTTCTGCTTTATAAACTAACATTGGCTTCAATTTTAAATCACCAGCTAAGTTTCCACCAAGAAGCAATATCAATCGGTTTTTAGAAGGATTATGTCCAGGGGCAACTGATTCTTCCTTCGATAAGAATGTACGATTAGGCATTTTTTTCCAAAATAAACCCGTCTCTCCTACATTGAATATTTGGCTCGGAGAATATTCTCCATCTACAATAATTTTGGACAATGAAGAAATAAATTCTTTTGCAGCATCTTTATCTGCATCAGCCGATTCTCCAGTGAATTTAATATTATGTATAAAGAATACCTCATTTTAAATTTGTCGAACCAGCTATTACTTGCTTGAAACACAGTGTTAGAATCTTCTTTTAATCTAGTCTTCCAATCTTCATGCAAATTAAGCCTTAGCTTGAATAATTGAAAAACTTAGAGGGACATCGTTTTGATGTTGATCATCAATCCATGATGACAAAGATCTTTCCATTTCATCCATCACTATGCCATGTCTTTTGGAAACAATCTTTGAAGATATGTTTCCACAATTTTGTACGTATTCCTTAATTTTATTCTTGTTTTTCAGTTGAACATATCGTAGACCTGTTTATGTCGTACGAATGGCCGATTGAAGCAAAAGGTTTTCTGCTTTCAGAACGTGTAATTATTTTCATCTTTGTCTTGATCATATGAAGTTTGAGTCCTTAATTTCTTTTTGTTCGTATCAACACTGCAGTTTCTCACTCATGTTTGTAAATTTATAAGGGCGAAATATTTAAACATAAACAAATAAATTGGCAAAACATGCAACGCATCGACACGCGCCCTAACGCAAGACTAAACTTGTTTAATACATTGTATGTGACATTCGGCCACCGCGGCTCGGAACCTGTTTAATACATTGTACGTATTTGACATTTGGCCCCCATCACCGTGGCTCGGAACCTAGTGATGTCACGACGATTCCGAGAAGTACACTACTCTAGGTGGCAATATGTGAGTGAGCGCGAGCCACCGCTCTCCGTTGGAGCAACTGCATGTAAGCGAACAATTTTTGCATTATTGAAAAAATCTTTAAAAAATTGAATTTTTAAAAATGTGCGAAATAACGAATTGTGCGAAAGTCGAGGGCCGCCTGTATCTTTAAAATGTTGAGAAGTATAATTTTAATTTTCATGAGATGTATAATATGTTTTGATGTGAGATGAGCACTTTATATTTTTTAGTAAATTGCTAAACTATTTTCTTGATCTGTTTTGTTTTAGAGGGAGTTAATGAAACATAATTTTTGTGTTCAGCTATAATTATCCTTCATTGTTTTCAATTAATAAATAGCTTAATCTCACTGATATATCAAAAGATATTTAATGTTTCTTATTTAAATTTTAGATCACAGCCAAAAAACTAGAAAATATGTTTTCTTCAAAAGGATCAATCACTGATCTTCAACTGAAATATAATAATAAAGGTGTATTTCGTCAGTTTGCTTTCATCGGTTATAAAACTGAAGAAGAGGCACTAGCTGCAAAGGAGTACTTTCATAACACATTTGTAAATACTTCTAGAATTAAAGTAAGTGATCTATTTAGTGTCTAAATTTTAAAGTTATCTTGCTTTCTGTAGATATCTAAGTTAGAGAAAAAGCATGATTTAAAGAAAAATATGATGCTAGTCCGGTGCATGGTTTCATTTGAGTCATTGCATCTGACTATATGTAAATGAAATGCTTCAATGATATGAATATTTAAATAAAACACAACTCAACACTTCAAATTTTATGACTTTCAGACAAACTGTTGCTAGTCTTATTTGAGACCTGACTACAGTGAAGCATATTTCATAGTTGTCTATAAAAAGTACTGTGTACTAAACTTATTTTAATTTTTTTTATCAGATGGACACCTTAGAAACAGATACTACTTGCGCAAATTGTATGGCCTTTAAAGTGGCCTTAAAAGGTGATCATTGAAAGTCGATAACAACTATCACTACAATAAAGTCATTCATCATTTCTATTTAATTAAAGAAGTCTTGGATCATCTTTAAAATGTAATTACATTAACCATCCAAAAGCTCAGTATTTTACGATTTAAAGTTTTTGAAGT
Organism: Meta bourneti; assembly: GCA_933210815.1. Taxonomy (NCBI): domain Eukaryota; kingdom Metazoa; phylum Arthropoda; class Arachnida; order Araneae; family Tetragnathidae; genus Meta; species Meta bourneti. The sequence goes on from OW119927.1 coordinate 50,340,297, forward strand.
TAACCCACAACTGAAACTTTTCACTTAAAAACAAATTTATAGTTACTTATTTTGTTTTACTTCATTTTAATTTCTTTTCACAGGTTGAAATTTGTACTAACTTAGGAGATCCAACAAAACTCAAAGCAGGGAAAAAAGAAATAGCAATCCCTCCTGCAATTGAAGTTGAAAATAGAGATAAGGTTTGTAATATAAAATATATCATTAATATATATTAAGAATTTCTCATTTGTATATGTTTTGCAAGTATGAAAATTGTTCTGTACTGTATTAAATAATATTGTAATTTATGTATTGTAACTATCCAAGAGTCATTTAACATTTTTCTGTTTTTTTTTTCAAATAAAATAAGTAAATGTCTTCTAATCAATGTTTAGGAATAACACTTTGTTCCTCAAAATTGATTGTAAGACATTTACTGCAACTCTTAATTATAAGCTTCTAATCAATTGCTCAATTAGAGTTGACTTGCTACAACTTTCCCTTCGTCGTCAGGGGCATACCTTTAGGTTTGTACGGGCTTCACAACCCCGGGGTACCTGAGTGATCTTTTCTCTTCCCAGGGGTTTACTGTCTTTGGTAAACACTGGGGTCGCGCTCCCGGGCGATCTTTCCCTCCTTCTTATCTCACTACGCTATCACCCACCCTTTTTTTTCTAACTTTTCACGACTTGCGTATCGAAATTGTGCCAAAAAAATATTTCATCTTAAAAATTTATACTGAAGTTTATTTTTATTCAATTATAACTTTAAAAATTGTATTTTGTTTATTAAATTATCATTTAATTTATTTCCTTTTATTTCACATTTGTCAATTTTAATATTTTTTTGTAAATATGTCAGTACGTTTTTCTAACCCGCATGTTTGCTTTGTGTGGCTTCCCATATCGGGGGAAAGTGGAGTCCTGGGATACCTGATGCATGCCCTTTGGTTCATACTTCAATGTAGATGGGTGGCTGGAGTGAGCCCGCTCTGGTCAATCGGCTCACCTAATTTCTCTGGAGTTCACCACTTCAGAGCGTTTGGTCCCTCTGTCGTGTTGGACTCCAATAATATTGGGTATTTACAGTTAGTGCTGTAACTAGGGATGCCCTGGGTGAACTGGTGGATCCATATCCCGACATTATGGCACTATATTCTGGTTGTGACCCCTGAAGCGGCTCCGAGATCTGTTGGTGGACAACTGCTGGATACTGCTTCCCCTGGTTGGGCTCCATGGTGGGTGAGGGCACACCAGAATGATCATTCTCCTATATTCATGGATTCTAAAACTTTTTCTTGCCCTGACGGAGGCTTAGATCCATCAAACTCACTTAGTTTTGATACATCTGCAAATAATCTAAATGAACCTTCTATAGAAATGGAAACGCCTGAAAATACCATTATAATTTGTCAGATAACAAAATCAATACCAAAGTTTCTCATTATTCACAATGAATACGGTAAATTATCTAAAATATCACCTTTTCTAATAGAAAAATATATTAAAAAATGCAGCTGGAGAAGTACAGAGTATTAAAAAGTTGAAATCTGGGGACCTTTTAATAGAATCAAAATCAGAAGTTCAATCAGGAAAATTATTAAATATTAAAAACTTCGGTTGAGTCGAAATTCAAGTATTTCTGCATAAAACACTAAACTATACCCAAGGAGTTATTCTTCGCAAGAACTCGCAATAGTATCTGAAGAGAAATTCGTGGTTGAATTGAATGAAAGACCAGAAAGTCATAGCAGCCAAACAAATCATGATGAGGCATGAAGCAGATTATATTCCATCAGGAAATGTTGTTTTGACCTTCGATTCACCTATAATGCCAACAAAAATAAAAGCTGGGTACTTGTGTTGCGAGTGAGGCCTTTCATTCTGGGTCCCCTTCAATGCCTCTTGTGTCACAGATTTGGACATGCCAAAACAGCATGTCGCGCATCTATACCAACCTGTGCATGTTGCGCAAAGCCTGGTCACGACAGTTCTACATGCTCTGGAATCGAACATTGTGTTGATTGCCAGGGAGATCATGCTGCATATTAAAAAATTTTCCCTTTGGATACAGGAAAAAGAAATACAATCAATAAGAGTAACCAAAAATCTATCTTTCCCCGAAGCAAGAAAACTAGTAGACTCTCGTACACCTTGCCCTAATACCTCTTATGCATCCGTTATTAAAACTAGCAAAACAATAAGTACCCAAACGTACAATTCAGACTTCGTATCATCCAAAGTAAATGCAAAAACTCAAACTCAATACCAAATGTATCTCAACCAATCAAATCAAAATGTCAATCTCATAGTGTAAGTCCAAAATCAAATAAGGACAAAATAACAAATAAGGCCCCAAACCTGTCGCAACAAAGTACCAGACCCACAGCAAATATTTTCAAACCAAATTCAACAATTTCAACGGAACGTAATAAAACAAAATAAGAAAGATAAACCTATCCATTCTGGAACCCAAAAGATCCCACAAAGAAAACATAATATAATCTACCTGCACCCTTCCACTGACTCGAATATTGAATTTGATGCAGAGGAGGAGGGTTTTGATGCGAGTGCTGTATTCTTTAGAAAGGGCTCTAGATTTTTAAAAACCTTCAAAATGACGATAAAATTTTTAACATGGAACTGCCATGAACTACGATCTCACATTGACGATATAAAAGATTTAATTAATACACTTAACCATGTTTGTTTCGGCTTACAGGAAACTTACTTAATGCCTCTTAATACTATTAACATAAAAACTTATGATGTAATTCGAAATGACTACACCAGTGGTAGTTGTGCTTCTGGTGGCATAGCAATAATAACATTAAAAAATTATCCATCAACCATCATACCTTTACAGACCAGGATTCAAGCAGTTGCAATCCAGATACAAATCAAACTTTTAATTACCATATGATCTATTTATCTTCCGCCAAACGAAAACATCAACCAACAAGATTTAAATAATTTAATTATTCAGCTCCCACATCCTTATTTTATCATTGGAGATTTTAATGGACATAACCCACTTTGGGGAAGCAACAATTTAAATCATAGAGGACAACAAATTGAAAAACTAATCGAAGACCACTGCCTCTGTCTCCTAAATGACCCAAGTCATACACATTTTCACCGGTCGACTTGTTCCTTTCATACTTTAGGACCTAGTTTTATGTTGTCCTGTTTTAGCTCCCATGTAGAATTTTAAAGTTGATGATGACCTTCATAACAGCGATCATTTTCCAGTAATTTTAATGATGTTTTACTTCCTAGACGACCTCAGCGTTTTATATTTGACAAAGCCGATTGGACTCTGTTCCAATCAGAAGCTACTATTTCTGATGATATGGTAAAGCTGCCAAACATCAATGATGCTATACAGGCCATTACACATACCATTATTAATGCGGCATACTTATCTATCCCAAAAACATCTGGGAAGATGCCTGGGCTTTGGAAGCCATGGTGGAACGAGTCGTGCTCGCAAGCATATAAATCTCAAAAACGAGCTTGGAGCAAATTTCGCAGATATCCGACGAAGTCAAACCTGATGGAATTTAAATGCGCAAAAGTCGAAGTTCGCAAGGTGAGGAGACAGTCAAAGGAATTCTGGCAAAATGATATTAATTCTATACAGACTAACATTTCATCTAAACACATTTGGAATAAAGTCAGGAAAATCTCAGGCATTTTTCATTACCTCCAAATTTCATTTCTATCATCAAATGGACAAGTCATTTCCGATATTAAAACGATTGCTGATATTCTGGGAGAAGCATTTTCCAGAGTATCACACGAAAGTTCATATCTTCAAGGTTTTATCAATTATAAAAGATGGGAAGAATTAAAGACATTAGACTTTTGGCACTCTACACCGATAGCCTATAATCAAGATTTTACTATGTTTGAACTCCAGACTGCATTGAAGAAATCTCATCCACCTTCACCAGGCCCTAACAGAATTCATAATACCATGTTATTACATCTCAACAAAAATTCATTAAACCACATTTTATTTATTTTTAATAGAATTTGAAAGGAGCAAGTTTTTCCGTCTTAGTGAAGAGCCATTATTATAGCCTTTCTGAAATCTGGTAAAGACGCGAATAACTACAGGCCTATTGCTTTGACAAGTTGCATTTGCAAACTAAGGGAACGAATGGTTAATGCCAGATTTATATACGTTTTAGAATCAGGACATCTCCAATTTTCAAAGTGGATTTCGTTTCGGCCGCAGCACCATAGACAACGCATTACTGCTTGAATCCTCAATACGAGATACTTTTGTAACAAAAAACATTTAGTCTATATTTTTTGACATGAAAAAAGCATGTGACCGAACTTGGCAATATGGAATAATGTGGGATTTACATCAAATAGACTTTAGGGGAAATCTCCCAGTTTTTATTCAAAAGTTTTTGGTGTCAAGGACTTTTAAGGTTCACATCAACGACATTTTATCTGATGACTTCTCACAGGATGAGGGAATTCCTCAGGGTAGTGTCTTGAGTGTTGTTCTCTTCATAATTAAAATAAACGGCATTATTGGACAACTCCCTGCTTATGTACAGGGAACTCTATTTGTGGATGATTTTCAAATATTTTGTTCAGGAATGAATATATCATTAATTGAAAGACAATTGCAAATAGCTATAAAGAAAATTAGTGAATTGGCAAATAAAAATGGATTCATCTTCCCTTCACAAAAACAGTATGTGTTCATTTTACCCGAAGACTTTTTACCGAAGGTTTATTTCCTGACCCAGAAATTTTATTAAACGGAACTGCTATTCCTGTAGTTCCACATACTAAGTCTTTAGGCATTACCTTTGACTCGAGGCTTACCTTCCGACCACATATTAACTTACTTAAACGAAAGTGCAACCAGGCACTTAATATTTAAAAATTTTTATCAAATACAACTTGGGGAGCTGACTATTTCACTTTTAAAAATATATAAAGCGCTTGTCCGATCGAAGTTTGATTATGGCTGTATTGTATACGGATCTGCTGCTAAGTCTACTCTGCAGGCTCTGGACACGATTCATCGTCAAGGCCTGAAAATATCAATTGGAGCCTTTCGTATGTCACCTGTCCAGTCTGTATGTTATGACAGGGGAACCTAATTTAAAGTTCAGGCTTGAGAAACTTTCTCTTAAATATTATTTTAAAATCAAAACTAACTCTGCACGTCCATTACGTAACGGAATAACTAATCCTCAGTTCGGTCTTCACTATTCATTAAAAACATTGTTCATACCTTCCTTTGGTTTTAGAATGAGAGACGTATTAGCATCTTTAAATATTGACAACTTGGATATGTTTTATAAAGAAAACGAACCTTCACCTTGGAGTGACCGAAGTTTAAACATTATTCATTATTGTACTCAATTGACTAAATCAGTTACACCAGATTGCATTTACCAACAATCATCTTATTTTCACAGATGAAGTTTCTCATCTTACAACTCAGTTTATACGGATGGTTCAAAGAATGGAACACATGTTGGTGCTGCGGCTGTTCTTGACAATGCAGTCATTGCCAGGAAACTGCATGACTGCTGTTCTGTTTTTACATCTGAAATATAGGGAATAATTTTAGCTTTGACGAAGATAGCCACATCTAATGAAAAAAAAATGGATCATATACTTTGATTCTAATATCTTCATAGATGCCTTGGCAAATTTTAATGCAAAAAGCCATCCTTTCATACTCAATGCTATAAAACGATTGTTTACATTAAAAGAGCAAAATATTGAGATTTTATTTTGTTGGATCTCCGGACATGTTGGCATCCGGGGAAACAAAAAAGCAGACTTGGCAGCAAAGAATGCAACTATGTAAATAAATTTAAAAATTCCTCTGGATGACATTGACTCAGTCCTAAAACGAGCTATACAATTATCGTGGCAAAGCACTTGGGATCTCGAAACGCAAAATAAACTCCATTCTATTCAACTGCCAATTACGGGATTTAAAAAGAGATCATGACGTTAAATTGACAAGGCTTCGAATCGGCCACTCATATTTTACACACAGACTTTGTTAAGCGGAGAAGCTGCCCCATTATGTTCTACTCGCCACCAAATACAATTAGTGAAACACATTTTGACAGAATGCTCAAATTTTAACAATCATAGATTAATCTGATTTGGTGTTTCGCTTCTTAACTTAACAGACCTGTTGATGGATCCACATCACAAAAACTTATTTTTATTCCTTTCTGATATTGGTTTTATAAATTATATATAACTTTTATTTGATATAATTTCAGTTTAATTTTGAAATCTTCTCGTACTTAATCATCTCATCCTTAAAAATATAGATAATAAAATACAGATAATGTTTAGTGCAGTTTGGCCAGAATTGACCCTTGCGCCATAGAAAACCAACCAACTGACGTAAAGTCATAGTAAGTTGCTTTAGATAATTAACTTGATGGACTTGATGCCTTCATGTATTTTTGGAGCTTGCAAATTTTTCCCAGAAACATAAATTAACTAAACATCTTAATAAATTAGATCTATTCAACAATGTTTTGTAATTTTAGCAATGAAACAACAAAATACTATCAAAGGACAAAATTATAGGCTGTTGCATAAATTTGCTCAAAATATAAAAAAAGTTATTTTAATCATGTGATTTATTCTTTCATATGTTTAAATGATATGATAATTTCATAATTGGTCTCAAACTAAAAGTATTGGTATCCAAGACCAAGAAATTTATTGCTTAATTATAATGTCACGTGTAAAAATAATTATACTAGTTTATTATTCCTCATTCTATCAACTAAAGTTATCTATAAATGAAGCACATAACAACCTGTAAGTTCTATTTATAAATAATTTATGTAAACAGAATTGAATTTTTCCTGACTAATTCTGTAAAGTAAAAACTTTTAATTTACAGGATAAAGAAACAAATTCCAAACAAAAGAAGGATGGTGAGATACCAGAAGAGGTAAGCTCTCTAAATAGTAACATTTCACTCAGTACTTTATAAATTTTGCATTGTCATGTATTTGATTTGTTTGAATGTTACTATTGCCTAAGGGTCTAAAATTAGTAATTTGTGTTTACTATTTATTTACATTTTTCGTCTACTCTTCTCATCTTAATTGATAACTATTTCTCATTTGCTAATGGGTGTTCCTTTGATGATGCATTGGATGATTCATAGTACTCATTTTCTGCTATTAGAAAACATTACTGAGTGTAAATGTTTTGTGAATCTGTTGATAAGGCTTCATTTTGTTTATTCGTGTAAAGGGAATTTAAATTAATTTAGAAATGTAAAGTATACAAATGTAGTCTGTATGTCTGCATAAACTATATAAATAATTTATATACTTATAAATAATTTAACTTCCTTTTGAAAGCTTTTTAAGATAAAAAATCTAAATGATACACAGGACAACATTTTCCATTGCTGAAATCTCTACCTATTTCAATATGTTCTTAATCAGAAAAAAAGTTAGTAATTCCCTTTTTACGTTATTCGATTATAGAATACATTTTTAATGTTCAATGAAAGAAAACAAAATTCTGTATTCTTCTAGAAATGTTAGCATTTATCTCCTGGATGTGAAATGTTCTCGTGGACCCTTCATATTTGACTCTGTTCATACAAATTATACATTGATGTAGACTATGTTACATCAATGTATAATTTGTATGAATCCACAAGTAAGAAGCAAATTAGCAATTACTTCTTTATAGTCTAATATAAGGATTTCTATTGAATAATTTTTTGTTCCAAGCTTTGTGAGCAACAATTAAAAGTTTCTTTAAAAAGATTTAGAGCAATGGAAAAATATTTCCTTTTTTATGAAATAAAATATAAAATATTGAATTAATATTTTACATTTTTATTATAATTTGAATATTTCTGTAAATAAATGTAATAATTTTTACCATGTTTGAGAATTTTTTCACTTATTTGGTTTCACAGCAGCGAATCACCTAATTATTTCTTATTTTCCTTTTAGCTCATGAAAGATGCCAAGTTTAAGGAATTCTTAGAAGTGAACAAGGATAGAAAATCAAAACCAGTGTGGGCTGAAGATATAGATTTACCTGATGAGTCAGACTCTGAACATGAGGCCGCCGGTTCATCTTCAGACAGTGATTATGATGAAAACTATGAGAAATCTTTCAAGAGTGGTAGGTTTATCTTTGATAAACTATAGTAGTTTCTTTTCTGTACATAATTTGAAGTGTTATGCATGCTTTCTTTTCCTTCATAGAGTATGAAAATAGTGAAATGTTCATAGTTTCATTGAAACTAAAGTTTTAGTAATATTTAAAAAAAGCATAGTCTAGAATAAATTTCCTGTGAGTTTAATTAATTCTTCTTATCTGAATGTCTGTTAATTTTTCTATCACTTGTTATATTTTAGATGTAGATGATAGTACAGAATCACCTGGCACTCAAAGGAAAAGTAAAGTAAAAGCTTCTGTAAGTCATTTTCTTGTTATTTGTTTACTTGACTGTTTTTGTTATCATTGATGAATGACTTACTAAACTGTTTCAAATTTATATATTCTGTCTGACAAATGTATTATACCAGTCTACTTTCACCACCTTTTTAACTTCTTTATTTCCAAATTTTCTTGTTAATTTCAGTACTTAATTTTGGTTTAGATGCTGAAATCTTTCTTGATGAAGAAACATTTTAGAACTTTGTTGCCAAGTCTGATCATGTTTCAAGCACTGAAGTTAAACATTTAATTATACCTAAAATTTATTACTAAAGGTGTTTTACTTGATGTTATTTGGGGCAGTTTGACCTAATATAGCCCTTGCCCTATAAAACCCAACCCAATTGGGCAGGTGTGAACAGGCATCTCAGGAAATACTGACATTAAAAATAAATTGTATTTATTTAGTTTCCAACACAAAATCCACTACCTACATTCCTACATTTCCATTCATTTTTAAGTTTAAGTCACCCTGGCATTAGAAGGGACAGACGCCCAGAGCATTTATTTACAGTTAACAATATCCACTATCCAACATTTCCATTCATCATTAAGTATAAATTGCCCTGACATCAGTAGATATAGTTGTCTAGAGCATCCAGCTAAATAACATAGCATATTTATTAAGCTGTTCACAAAGTAAAAGTGAATTGGTATTCATACATTTTCGGTTTTCCTTCGAAGCAATATTTATCCAATCTCAAAACAAAAAAATTTACTGTACCTAATTTAGGTTTTTGTTTTTAAATTGTGGCAGTAGGCATTTTTTAAATCCTAGTATGCTTAATTTAACTAGTATACTAAACTTCTGTAGTATTCATTGCTATGTCGTCCTAGGCTGTCACCAGTGAAAAATGGATTGTAATTTTTTATTCTACCACCATCATTATCTGGAATTTCCACATACTTCTCTAAATTAGTTAATGTTTCAAGGATTATGTTTATTCATAATTTAAATAGCAAAAGTCAAAATGTACTCTTGAATAAAATGTAATTAATGATACTTTAAATAAATAATGTATTGGTAATTTATTGTACTTTATGTATTGTTCAAGTATACATTTTTGCAGAATTTTTGTTTATTTACATTCTGAAAATTCATTTTAAGTTAAGTGTGATGTATAACAGAGAGAGAGAGAGAGATTTGCATCCTCGTGGCTAATGATTGATTAATGCAATTATAAAATTACTAGAAACTTTTAAGACAGTTTTTCTTTCAGGAGAATGAAACTAATCTTTCTCAAAAAGAATCAAAGGATGAAAAATCTCCCCTTAAAAAGGTAGTGATATTTTTTAGCAAACAGTTTTTATTTGACTCAATTTTGCTTATTTAGAAACAAATATTTCAGTTTCCCCAGATTTCAGTTGTACTTGTACTTCATTCTATTATATGTGTATATCTTTAGCTTTCACTTTCTTTTCAATAAGGTAAAATGTATGACATTTAACTTCTAATAATTTCTAATTCTCAATAGGAAAATTATGATGACTCGTTTACTGTGAAGATTAGGAATTTACCTTTTAAATGCAAAAAAGTAAGTTTTATATACTTAGCTTCTGTAAGTTTTGTTTTTCTATCAACATTTTATTTTCTGCGAATTTATTTTCATTCATATGTAACATTTTTATTTTTAGAAACAAATAAAACAATTTTTACAACCCTTAAAAATTGTTAGTCTCCGGCTACCTCCTAAAAGTAAAGGTATGAATTATATATTTGAATTATACATGATTCAATATCTATTTCAATGTGTTTTTATAAATGCTTCCTATTTTAGATTGCTTATTATATGCTATATTGTATTACAAATGCTAAATATTTATTTATGTTCCTTATTTTATGCACATTTCACTTTCATAGGTTTTGCTTATGTGAAATTCAAAACAGAAAGGGACTTGAATTTAGCTTTGACTAAACATAAAGGCTACTTAGGTGAGTCGATTTGAAAATCTGTTAAACAAATTATTCTTGATTATAAAAGTTTTGTGCATTCCATTTACCTAGATATTCAATTATTAAATTATGTAAGATATTATATAATATTAAAACAAGTTCACATTTGTAGTCATGTAAAAACTGCAAAATAAATTTTATCTTTCTTGATCCTTTTTGAGAAAAAGACGTATTTGCATTTTAGTTTAATTTAAAGCTAAATTTATTTGGCTGTTTATTGGTAGTAAACTTTAGGATTTCTTCGTTATCCAACTATTAATAAAACTGTTACTACTGCCTTCACGTGTAAAGAAAGAATATTTTCATTTTACATATTTAAATTAAAATAAAATATGCACTAATTGTCTGATGGGGTGGGTATTGTTCAAATTACCGAAATATGTGCCCACTGATTGTAGAATAGGTATTTAAAGTCGAAAGCTGGTGGTATGTTACATACTAGCTGTAAAGCCATTGAGATAAGAATACAACGACCTCTAGAAATCACCTATTGCTATTCAAGTGTTTATTATTATCTTTTGCAGAGTAATCATAAATAATGAGTGCACATTGAAACATACTCTTGATATGCTTCATTGTTCATGAATATACACAACTCAAAGTACTCAGAATAGTAAGTCATTAAATAAATCTCACATAAAAAAGACATCTCAGTCTCAGTAGTAATATAATTTCACAAAAGCTCAGTTATACAGAATTTAATAACTTAATTAAACTCACAGCTCAAAACTACGTATCAATTAATAATTCTAAATGGAACTAAAAAATTAAATATATTACTGGTGTCAAATATCGAAAATTAGTTACTTGATAATTTAATTATACTATGCATGTGCATTCCACTAAGTTTCTATATAAATATTGCTTGCGTTTTCTACTTCATCTTAAATATTATTAAATATTTTATCATAAATCTTTTTATATTAAATATATTACATGTAATATTATATAGTATATTACATAAGTATATTACATGTAATATATTTATGTAACATATTATTACATAAATATATTACATGTTTTCTTACATCTATGTCATGATTTAATAGTAATTTCTTATGCACAAGCAATTTCTCGTGAAAATATTTGAATATTCTATTTTGCTTTAACTATGATAGAGGATAGAAAGTGATCTACATCATTACAAGTCCTGCCTTTTGTATAATAGGACGTGAGGAATTGTAATTTATCCTGTAATTCTGAAAATAACTGCATTCTGTTTGTTAAATCATTTTATATTTTCAAATATATATGTGTTAGGTTTTCTTATATAATAATAAAGCATTATTATCTCAGATGGTCATAGAGTTGATGTTGTCAAGTACACAAGGAAGGAAGCTGAAACTCCCAAATCCAAGAATAATAAACAGGTATAAATTTTGTCTTTTTCATAGATATATTAACTCTTATATACTCTATGCCTAAACAGACTCTTTCGAATGATGAAAATTACTGAATGCTACAAACCAACAGTTAATTCAACTACCTTTATTAAACATTTCTAAATTAAAAATAACATTAGTAAAACAATTAAATACAGTAAACAACTAATCCATCAATCTAGAGTTCAGGGTGGATCGAAAGGTTCCTGGTTCAAATCTGGGGTTAAGGCATGGATATTAGCCTGCCTAGAATGGAGGTGTGTCCTCTTTGTAAATGGGTTATGCCTAGAATTTGTGGATGTATTTGAGGTGTAACATTCTGGTGCATCCCCCTTGTGGTACACCAGAGTAATGCTAAGAGGTTCACAAATCTTCCCTTAGAGTGTCTTAATGATTATGTTCAATTGTCCGGGTATTTTCTTTAAATGCTATGGTTCATCAGATGTTTTATAGTGAGATAAAAATAACTACATCACATGATCAAATAATACAATTATAAAAAGTTCAAAACAGAACTTGAATCTGAAATCTAGTATTATTTATTTATACAAGTTCATTACCTTGTCTCTCCTCGGGGGCACATCTTCTTTAGGTGTGTATGGGCTTCATGAACCCGAGGTACCCGAGTGAACTGCTCTTCTCCCATGGGGTTTACTGTCTTTGATAAACACGGGAATTACACTCTCAGGGTACCCAAGCGATCTTTTCTCTTTTCCTCCTGCTGTTCTTCCCTGGGTGTATTTTTCTCTTCTGTCAGTAAAACTTTCATTGTGTGTGTGTCTATTACTTGATGTTGTATGTCTTGTGCCTGGTACAGCATGGCCAAATATGGCCCTTGCGCCATAAAACCCTCAAACCAACCAACCTCATACTGTTCTATCTCTCACCCCTCTTGTTTTTCCCTTTCATGTATCTTCTGAACAGCATTGAAATTACGAACAATTTTGCTTTGAAATCCATTATCATATATCATCAATCATATCACTATTCCATTTTGAGTTTTCCCAATTTGATTTGCTTTTAAAAAAAATTCCCATCACTAGAGTTATAATTAATTTTTACTTTATAAAATATCGGTACTTTTTATGACCCTCTTGTTTGCCGTGTGCGGCGTCCTGTATCGGGGAAAATGGAATCCTGGGGTACCCTTTGGCCCATGCTTCAACGTAGACGAGTGACCAGAGTGAGCCCACTCTGGTCAATCGGCTCACTTAAGTTCTCTGGGTTTCACCACAGAGTGCTTTGCTCCTCTGTCATGCTGGACATCACTGGTCTTAGGTATTTTGGATTAGTGCTGCTGCTAGGGATGCCCTGGGTGAACCGGCAGGTCCACATCCCGATACTGTAGCACTATATCATGGTGGTATCTTGAAGTGTGCTGAGGCTGGAATGTTCCGGAGAAATTAACCACTTCCCCTTGTTGGACTCCATGAAGGGTATGGGTCCGCCATGAAGAAGTTAAATATTTGATCTATGGATCCAAAAATTTCTTTGTGCCCTAAAGGAGGCCTAAATCCCTCTAACAATGTTAATTTCTCCATACCTAAATTTTTAATTATCAATAACCCTGAAGGGAAACTTGCAACCTTTTCACCATTTGCTTTAAAAAATATATTCAGTCTGCTGCTGGCGAACCAAAAGCAATAAAGAAATTGCGGTCTGGTGATCTTTTCATAGAAACTGTATCTGCATATCAATCTGAGCAACTAATGAAATTAAATCAAATTGGCGAACTAAAAGTCAATGTAACTCCACACAGAACTCTAAATTCTAGTCATGGAGTTATATCTGATTCTGATCTTTTTAATATATCTGAACAGAAGTTTATCGAAGAATTGAAATCTCAGCATGTTTGTTCAGCCAAACACATCTGCATCAGACAAGATGATAAAAGTATTAACACAAAACATGTAATATTAACATTCAACACACCAGACATGCTGACATCCATTAAATCAGGATACTAAAATTGCAGTGTTAGACCGTTCATTCCGAACCCTCAAAGATGCTTTAAGTGTCAGGTTTGGACATTCCAAGGCTTTATGCCGATCACCTGCAATTTGTGCCTGATACTCAAAACCCGAACATGAGGAAAACTGCACTGATGAACCTGTATGCTTCAATTGTAATCCTACTTACTCTAGGTCTTGTCCTAATGGAAAAAAGAAAAAGAAATCCAAAGCATAAAGATAAAACAAAAGATTTCGTATCTGGAAGCAAAAAAATAGTAGAAAGTCAGACACCAAGAATGAATATTTCATACGCATCTCTAATTAAAACGATGAAATCCATTGCTATCCAAACAGATACCACTCCCAATAAAGAAATTGAAAAATCCGTTGCTGTCCCAAACAGATACCATTCCCAATGATGAAATTGAAAATACAATTGTGCAAAACAAAGAAACAATCGTCCAAGAAATCGATGCAACCATTAAAAATTCAACTAAAACAAACATTCCCAAACCATCTGGTCCTAATCTTAAACACACTTCTAAAACAAAATCACAAATGAAATTAGATGTTATAAAATCTAATAGAATCAATGAAAAATACTGGAAGACCTATTCTTCATCTGGTGAGAAAATGGAAATAGACAAAAATAAAGAGTAGATGCAAACGCAAAAAATCTCTGAAAGAATATCATAACGGTTAAAATAATATTTTGGAATTGCCAAGATTACCGTAATCATGTTGAGAATGTGGAGGCTTTGATTGTTGCCATCCGGTATGTCTTGGTCTGCAAGAAACTTTTTTGACACGAGCACAAAAATTGGAAGATATAATATCGCAAGAAGAGATAATTAGAAAAACAATCAGGCTAGTGGTGGTGTAGCCCTTTTGACTTGTCTGGATTGTCGATTTTCGGCTGTTTAAATTTCTCTCAAAATTTTATGCATTTTTTATTGTATATATGTAAATTAAATTCTTCAGTCTCATTAGTTATGCCTCAGATGATGATCTTGTTTTATTATTTGACTATTTAAGTATTTTTATTCTCATCTTCACATTTTACATGTTTTAAATCTACCTTTTATCTTTGTCTTGGACTTCATTTTTAAATGTTTTACTTTTATTGGACTATATTCTGTCTTCTGTTTGGCGCAGCTTGTCCACTTTTGGACCTCGCGCCATAAAATCCCAACATCCAATCCATCATTACCTTGTCAAAAGAGACATGTATTCCATACTGTGCACTACTTTTTGAATATTTTGTATAATTTCTTATTGCTAATTTGCATCCCTATCCCTCTTTTAACTTATTTAATGGGTATATAGCTACATCTATTGGTTAAAAGAACCCTAGAAACTTGTTCAAGAAAGCAAAAGTTGGTTATGCCAGTTGAGGAAAGGAGCTGCAAGTTATCTGGTGGAATAATGCATGCTTGACCCTGAGAAGGTTAATGCAAGTACTCACCTAAAAGTTTCTTAGGGATTCAAAGGTGGACTACAGGCTTTGTCTTCCCCAGGTCTGCTTTTCATGACTACTTTTATGCCATGATTGCTAAAATATTAAGAACTCTTCCACATCTTCTAAAAAATCAAAGAAAAAATTTGAGGCATGCTTAATCAATATTATTTATTGTATTGAATAAAAAGAGGTTTTTGGCTTATCACTCATTGGAAATGTCTTCAAGCAGTATTTTCTGTAAGCTTCTCAAATCCTACCAGACTATTCAAAAATGATGTAAAAATATCTCCAGTGTATGTTATCTTTATGCTACAATGAAACTTACCAGAAGCAGCTACCTAATCTTATGATAAAGTGATTAATGATTCATTAAATTGGAGATTGTACAAATACAGATATAAATCTATAATGGCACCACACTGAAAAGATGAGCAAAGTGTTTTATGTATATCATATACTTCAAATGGTAAAATGTATTAACAATTTTCTTTTTTCTTTTGATGATTCAACAATCAATTTTTTGAGGACATAAATAATTGAATTATTTTAATTTTATCCCATGCAGATTCTAATGCATTATATTATCTTTCATTATACAGTGCAACTTGGATAATTTGAAGCTGAAGGGACCACTAAAAAAATTCGAATTATCCAAAATTTCAAATTAAAAAAGTTACATCTTTTAACTTTAATTTCAGGTCCACTGAATGCTTGAAAAGATTATTCTGTCAATAAGTAAATATTTATTCAGAAAGATCATGGTATGAAAGACTTAAACATTATATGTATGTAAACAAAATAAGATTTACATTACGTAAGCTGCAGTACATATTACAGTGTAGCTTACCTAATAGATGGCGGGAAGGGGGGTCTCAGCTGTTAAGTGTTGAACAGGTGGCGGGAAGGGGATTTCAGCTTTCACGTGTCAAACAGGTGGGGGTATTCCGGCGATGATTTCGTAACGATGAAAGGCCGAAAAGTCGTTATGGTTCGAAAGTTTTTATAAAAAACTTCGAATTAAGGAAGTTGAACTTTGAATTATCCACGATTTTTTAACATTGATTTAATGAGAAGTTCATGGGATTAAGAGAAATCTTCAAATTAACGACGATTTTGAATTAGAGATGTTCGTTTTATCCAAGTTGCACTGTACTACATTTTTCAAATAAAAGTATTTAAATACTTTACTTTAACTAATTCTGCTATATTAAATTATTCCCATTATTTGTGTGTTCTAATTTCCAGGCACAAATTAGAATTAAAAATATTTTGGAATACAAATGCAGATAACGAATTGTAATTATTTTCTATTAAAATCTTTAACTGTACATTTCTTTTGACATATTTTTGAATAAACCCCTTGGTTATATCATGTATCAATATATCACTATTTTTTAACTGTCCCCCATTGAATTTTTTGTTAGTGATAGCACAAAAAATCTCAATCTGTTTCTGTAGAACTTTAAGTTCATATACACTCACTGCCAAAAGTTAAGCAAAAATGTTAATTTCCGGAAGCCAATCTGAATTTGAGAGGCTGCATTTCGCTGCAGAGGTAGATGGAAGTATGCAAATATTTTCTGTAACAGCCAATCACGGTTTCGTGTCGAGAAATATGCAAAAAAGGCAGTCGTATAAGAAGCCAGCATTGTGAAGGGTTAGAGGAGTTTCATGTAAGTGCTGATAAAAAGTGTTTAGAACTTTCGTACAATTAGTTTTCAAGACAGGCGTGTTTCTATGGCTTCCAGAAGACAAATGGCAGATAGTGAGCACTGGCGTTCTGTGAGATGCCTTGAAGGAGGACAATCAATCACAGATGTTGCTCTTTTCTTCAGCGTTCATCATTCCGTCATTTCACGATATTATGGAAACAATTCCAAACAAGCCAAACAGTTTGTCTGAAGACCTGTGGCTGGTAAGCCCAAGGGTTACGACCTCCGCAGAAGATCAATATATTGCTGTTTTAGCCAAGCGGAATCGAAGAGCAACCTCCACACATATGACATCTATGGTTGCAGCGTCCATTGGTAAGACGATATCTGCCACTACTGTTCGCCGAAGGCTACACATAAATGGACTGTACACCCAGGTACCACAAGTTTGTGTTCCTCTATCCATCCAATCCAGAGGGGCATGATTAAAGTGGTGTCGGCAACATGTGAATTGGACTATGTCTGATTGGGCCAACGTTATGTTCACGGATGAGTCGAGATTTGCCCTGGAGCCAGATGACAAGCGTGTAAGGGTCTGGAGAGAACAAGGCACACACAATCGGACCCAGAACATCATCGAGCATCATGTTTTCCGAAGTGGAAGCATCATGGTGTGGGCAGGGATTTCGTTGGGATATTGCACTGACCTGCATATCTATAGACGGGGTTCTGTGACATCTGTCCGGTATCGGGATGAAGTCCTAGAACCCACTGTGAGATTGCATGCTGCAGCAGTTGGTTCTGCTTTCGTTTTAATGGATGATAATGCGCGTCCCCATCGAGCCAAATCGTCGACGACTACCTACCTGGAGAGTGAGGGGATTGCGCGTATGGATTGGTCGGCGTACTTGCCCAAACTTAATCCCTTTGAAAATGTTTGGGATGCCCTCATCCATGCTGTGTCTGCACGTTTCCCAGTCACAGAGTTGCAAACTGCTCTACAGGAGGAATGGCAATTACTTGACTCTGGGGTGGTTGATCACCTCATGGAAAGCATGATCACATGCTGTAAACTTTGTATGAGGATGAGGGGTGGTCACATAACCTATTAATGTCAGTTTTGTTCGTTTGTTTGTTTTGGATTTAAACATCATTTTGTTAATGACTCCAATATGACTTCATCTTATAATTTATGAAAATTCAATATTGTTTTCATCTTTGTATGTAATTCTTTGTTTTGTTTCATGCATAAACATATTTGCTACTTTCTGCTGCATTTCCTGTCAATCAAAGCTGTACTTGTCAATTTTTTCGCATTTTACCGCTTCGTGCTTAACTTTTGGCAGTGAGTGTATAACTTGTGTTTTAAGCAATTATCTCAAAATGAATTGGTAAGAAAGATGTTGGTGCTTAAAATGTGGATGAGATAGAATAAGTTTTCAAAAATATTTTTCCACGCTCAATACTATTTTTAAATATTTTACCATTGATTTTTTATTTAACTTGTATTTTTCATAACTGAAAATGAAACGTGTTTATTAATGCATAATTTTTACCTTTTCATTTCTAATAAACATGTTTTCCTTGGCCTCCACTATATCTACCCCCCTCAGTATATTGCACTTTTTTCTTGTCCTCCAAGAAGTGCATTATATAGAGGGTTTACTTTATTTCAAAAATTTATAGCCGAAAATTTTTCACAAATGTGAATTTTGGAAATGAAAACTAAATATGAAATATGTGTATGATATCATCTTTATCACTAATATGTCTTCAAAATATTCAATTTATAGGTTGAAACTGGCAAAGAAGATAATGAGGAATTGCTTGCAGAGGTAATTGCAATTTGCTTTATGTTCCACTTTTCTTGTGGTTTACAGTTAGTTCATTTGATAAATTGTGAATTCATAATTAAATTTTTTGTAAGATTTAAAATTTACCCTCATTCTTATTTGATTTTTATTAATCTCTTTCTATTTTTATGTATTTAGACTGGAAGAATCTATGTTCGTAATTTATGCCCTGCAGTGACAGAATCTGAAATCGAAGAACACTTCAAAAAATATGGTATGCATATTATTAGGGAATGAAATGTGTTTGGATTTTATAAAATTTATGCATTATTTATGATTTATATTGTTCTTCAAGGTCCCTTGGCTGAAGTACACATACCTATTGATTACCTAACAAAGAAAGCTCAAGGGATTGCTTTTGTGTCTTTCGTTTTTGCTGAGCATGCTGTCAAAGCATTTTCTGAATTAGATGGAACCATCTTTCAGGTAGGTAAAAAATTATTGATGGTATATTCTGCTTAAAAATTTATCCCTTTATAAAAATTATCCTTGAAAAGTTTTGCATAACATTTTCTTACTTTTCTAGGGAAGGATGCTTCATTTAATTCCAGCTAGACCTAAAAAAGAATACGAAGTTGATGAAAATGGTATTACCATCATTTGTTGATTTACATTTATTTTTATTCATTGTTTATTTTAATTGCTTTACGATCAATTTAAATGCTTATAAATCTTTTATTAAATTATTTAGATTTTAAGCTGTAATTTTATTCAATATATTTTGATATATGCAGTTAGATATTTAAAAAGCATTTATCTTTGAAACCTGATCATAATAAAACTTTTTAATTACTTTATGAATTCAGTGCCATGGATTTTTACATTTATGTGAAATCGTAATTTTTAACTCGAGCACACTTGAATTAACTTGGGCAAAGGATGCTCTGAGAAATCCGCATTCAAGTTAACTTAAAGCAGCAGCATAATTTACTTTACCATAATGTGCATGCTTGAATTAACACAGACAATAAAAAATTATCTAAAGAAAATCCTGAAAGAATTATTATTTTAGTATTTGCATAATTTAACATATTTTTTAATAATTTCGTTAGCCTAGAAGACAGATTATTTACATGCATCCGTTAATAAAAAACAAGCATCAGGAGAGGTTTAAATAAGTTTTACAACAATCAGTTTCATTCATTATGGTGCTGTAGTTATTGCTACATTTTATGTGTATAACTTTAAGAAATAAAATTAACGATTAAATATTTTACTTTTTGTCCCCATATGTGTAATTATATAAATAAAGATTTCTACAGAAAAAATTGATTTCTCAACTATTTTTTTCTCAAGAAAAATTTTGTGTTAAGGAGTTAAGCATGATGACGTTTCTACATCATACTTAATGAGGTCTGTTTACATTTTATGATTCCTATAAGCTTTCTTTGTCCATCATTGTTGGCTATTATTTAGCATGCAAAGATGTACATCTTATAATCCATAAATCATTTCAGCTATTATTTTATATCTACAACTTCCAGTCTTTGTGCATAATCTCTTACTTATTTCTTCCCATCTAGCAATTGAAATATTAAAATAAATGTGAAATTTGCAAAGTAAAGTTGCATTTAGAGTATTAACTGTGATAAAACTTAAAACCAATGAAACTGATCTATGTTTATAGAAACATCTAAAAATCTAGTTCTAGAATATGTTAGAATAATGAAACCTAGTTGTAAATTGATACCTTTGCTAACAAATTAAAATTTGAATAATTTTTTTTAAGATGGTTTGCAGGTTTTTTCCTAGATTGTCTTTTAATTATTGCAATTTTAATGTACAATTTCTTTAAACATTTAGAAACAAACTATAAGAAAAAGAAAGAATCAAAACAGAAGCAATTGAGTGAAAGGTATGTCCAATATTTCAGATTGTATTTTGAAGTTTAAAAATCTCTTACAAATGTAAGAGATTTTTATTGATTGTTGAAAAATCATCTTACTATTGTTTACAATTTGTTAATTTTTTATTAATTATTAATTGTACTTATTTTATTTTCAGTTCTCACAATTGGAACATTTTATTCATGGGTGTAAATGCTGTAGCAGATGCCATAGCTGAAAAATACGAAATACAAAAATCAAAACTTCTATCTGGTGTAAGTGCTATTCAATTGATTACTATGAAAATTGGGGGAAAATGAATGTTTATTATGGCTCTTCCTTTTTGAACCATAATTAATACCATCAATAAATGTACATTAATTATGTATTAATGTGCATTAATATTAATCCCTTAAAATACATTATAATAATTTCTTTAAATATATTTTAAAATTTAGAATTGAACTATATTTAAGGTACAATTTTTATATTTCCACATTCAACTTTTATGTACTATCATTACCAACATAAATTAAAATCTAATTTCAGGCAAAGAATGGTAATGTCTAAAGCTCAGTGGTACAATGTCCACTTAGGCCTAGAAGCCCAGCATCCCCTGACAAAAAATTAAAATTCTGCATTTATGTGTAAGTAAAGAGACCCATGAACCAAAAAAGTTGGGAAAAGGTTGACTTTTCAGAGGAAGAAATGCTGTCTTACACCTAATAGTCAAGGGGTCCAGGTAGGATGTGATTGTGGGTATCTACCTGCTTGATCAATCCACATTGGTTTAACTTCTCATTCAAACAGACATTGATGAAAAATAGATGCAAATTACCTTTAAAAGTGGGGCGGAACTCCATTGAATTAGAATGGGACAGATTTTTCTTTTCTAGCATCATGTGGTGTTTTTGTATACCTTGCCATTATGATTTGGCTTGCCAAACCTCAGGGCTATCATGACTCGTGCTGTATTTTTGTCTTTCAAATTCCAGGCTTTAGTATATGCTTTGCATGTCAAATATTAGACCTCAATTCATGTTTTTTTTATTTAGCATTCCAAAAAAAGTGTTGGTGTGCGAATGGCTCTTGCAGAGACTAATATGGTGATGGAAAGCAGAAGATTCCTTATACAGAATGGAGTACAACTTGATGTCTTCAGTCAAGCTGATGCAGAACGAAGCAAAACTGTGATTGTGGTGAAAAATCTCCCAGCAAAAACAACTGCTGCTGAATTAAGTGAACTATTTTCTAAATTTGGCTCAATAGGAAGAGTTGTTCTTCCACCTTGTGGGATCATAGCTTTAATTGAATTTGAAAACTCAGTGGAAGCTAAAAATGCATTTAGAAAATTAGCTTATTCAAGGGTGAGATATTTTGAATAGTTTTGTGTAAATATGCATTTTAAAAATTGACCGTTTTAAAAATAAATTATAGAATAGAAGTTTTAGGAGATGTGGATATCTAAAAAGCTCAGTTTGAATTATATTTAATCGATTTTGTTAAGTAAAATTATCTAGTATTTTACATTGTAAGTGTGCATTAGTGGTAGAATGAAGAATGTCAGATCACTAAACAAGAAACATATAACCCCAAATTATGATTCCTTTTGTCAAACTGTAAGAGGTTATATTAAGCTAAACTCAAAACCAAATAAAAGTATTTGGTTTCAAATAAAGAGAAGGTAGCTGAACTCTTGCACTCCTTTTGAGAAGCAATGTGTTTCTTGCATTCTAAATCTAGTCTAACCTGAATCATGCCAAATAAAGGAAATCCACTTGACTGGCTTCTTTTCTACTTTCTATGAAATTTTGTTAATGGTTCATACCTACTAATATTTTTCAAAGTTTAACAGGAATTTTTGGAAGAAAATTCATTATTCATGTCTCAATTGTATGCCTAATTATTTTTAGATTTTTCATCAACTCTGGTAATTAGTTGCTTTCTCCTATCGTAGTTCCTTAATTATCGATGACAGTAAATGGTATCAGGTATTGGTTTGATCTGTAAACATGGGCAGGTGTACCTTATTTCTTCTGGAATTTTCAAAACAAGGAGACCCCTGAAATTGTTCAGAACTTATTCTCTTTTATACCTTCTAAAGTAATGAATAATAGTCATGTCAAGTACCATTCTTCAAATGGTTTTCTTAAAATAAAACAAAATTTTAAATAGTTTTCAAACTTTTATTGGAGTCCAAATTATACATCAAAATTTTAAAATTCATGCATTAAAAACCTTTCTTGCATCTTAATTCTATTCACTGAATCATGTTTTTATTCCGAGTCAGGGATAAAAGTAAGAGTTTTAGGTTTTAGAACTTGTGATTACTATAGGAAAATGCATTGTGAAAAGTTTAAAAGGAAACATTTTTAAGTTCCAGAAAAATTATTTGTTACATAATTTTTCAAGCTGAATATTTATTAAAAATACCTTTGGATCCTTTTAGTACCACTGTTTCATTCCTCTTCATTGCTTCTTTAGTTTCATCAACTACCTTTGTACTTAGAATGGGCCCCAGTAGATGGACTCAAACCAGCTTTACCAGATTCTTCCCAGGATGATCAAACAAAGGTGAATTCAATTAGACAAATGAACGTTATGAACTTGCATTTAAATGTATAGCATTAAGAACTTCTCATAATGAACTGTTCTTTGTCTTAATAAGGGAGAAGAAAATAAACCATCTGAAGAATCTCAAACAAATAGAGAAGAGGCACCTTTAGGCACCACAGTTTTTGTCAAAAACCTCAACTTTGACACTACTCCAGAAGTTTTCAAAAAGGTATACCATTAAAAGAGTCAAATGATTTGTTTGATACGAAACAATGTATATTATATAATGTTACACATTCATTCTTAGATATTAACTTGGAAGTGGTGAAAACATTATTACACTTCACAATTAATGTTCAGGTTATTGTGATTAACTCTGAGAAACACAAGATTTCTGAGTATTGTAGTATTGTTTTTCGCCACAACACATATAATGACTATTGGTTGAAAAATCCTCTGAAAGATGCTATTGGTCAAGAAGGTCAAAACTGGTTAGAAGTCATGCAGAGATGACTGCAGGTTGCATTCCCCGATGTGAACCCCTCAGGGTTAAAATTTGAAAAGGATGTTTGTTACTACATAAACTGTGTATTCAACTCACTAAAAAGGCTTATGGCTCTACAAGAGATGGGATAATGTCTAATTGTAAATCTCATCCATACGACATGATCATTACTATACTTATTTTGAACTATTATAGAATAATTCGTTTTCATCTATAATTTCCCTTTGTCCTCTTTAATTTCTCTACTTATTTATTTTACTTTTTTATTATTTATTTATTTTATTTATTTAAATTGAACAAATATACCTCTTTTGCTATTGCATTTAAAGCTAGTATGTATGTACTTTTGAAAATCATATTTTGCTATAAGAAATGGCTATTTGTATGGCAAAATGATTTTTCTTACTTTGGGATTTCCAGTTTTAATACAAATTTAGCTTTGCTTCATATTGTTTAAATAATCCGAACAAATTACATTTTTTAAACTTGTAAATAAGCAGACTTTTGACTAATTTAAGAAATCTCTTTGAATGAATTTTAACTCATTTGTAAATGAATTACTTTTTTAATGCATTCTAAAATACTGAGACTTCAGTATTTTAAGTACTGAATTAAAAGTACTAAATTTTTACTAATAAAATGAATTTTGAATTGGATTTACTGAATTTTAAAGTACTAATTAAAAGTACTGAATTTTTATTTTGTAGCATTTCAAAAAATGTGGTCCTATTCATGATGTTACAATATCTACTAAGAAAGATATTAAAACAGGTAAATATGAAATTGTGTTCCTCTGGTAATTATTTCATGCATTAGAAGTTTTGAAAATTATTTGGAGTAAGGGTCTATTCTACACAAAGTTAGGTTCTACACTAAAGTTAATTTGAAAGGCAAAACAAAACTAATATTTTCCTCTGGGAGGTATTTATCACTGAATTTATTGTTATTTAAATTTTTATTTAAGTTTAAATAATAATACCTTTAGGTAATTAACTATGACTCTTAGATTTATAATTGTATTAAAGGTGCTGAGAACTTGCTATTGAGTGTTAAAGTTAACAATTCAAAATCTATCACATTTCTCTATACATAAAATTGAAAAAATATAAAAATTTATCTAAAAAATAATCAATCCAAAATTAAAATATTAGATAGACTTTTTTTGGCTGTAAAATACTTGAAAGTAATGTTTTTGGTTTGAATTGAAATTAGAAGTGAAATTTTCTACACTAAAATATATGCCATAAAGAATACAAAAGGAGAAAATATATGTAGTATGAGTAACATAGAATTACAATGTGAAGTTTTCACAAAACTAACATTAAAAGTTTAAAATTCTTAAGTAATGAATTCTTTAACAATTTTGGCAACTTCACTATCTGTACTCAAATTATGAAGAAGAAATTAATGAAATTCTCAAGCAAAGTTGTTCAATACATCCATGTTATGATGCATGGTAGAATGTTTTATTAAATTCAAGGTTTTCTATTGTACTTCACATTGTACATTTCTTGGGCATCGGTTTTATAAATAGTGGCTGAATGATATTTAAAGTGAGTTTTACCCTATATTTTGGTAATTTTATTGCAAAGTTGGTAATTTTTTTGAATGCTGTTAGCTACCTCTGACCTTCACACTCAAAAAATGAAATGATGAGTATATGTTTGAAATAGGAACACAGGTTTTGACATAAGTATACATTTTTATCTTCATGTGTGTTCTCTAGGGGAATACTGTCATAAGGGATTTTCTTTGGTTATACTTATAAAAGGTATGCATTTGAATGTGTTAGAGAACTAATTCTTTTGTATATAACTTTAGGCAAAGTTCTCTCCATGGGTTTTGGTTTTATACAGTTTAAGGATAAAGAATCAGCTGTTAAAGCCATTCAGAACCTACAACAATCTATGCTAGATGGACATGCCTTAGAATTAAAGTTTGCCAATCGTGAAATCAAGTAAGTGATCTTTATGTATAAATGGGTTTTTATGCTACATTTCCTTCTAAGTATTGTAGCTTTATGTATTCATAGTTTTGTATATATTATATGGTTATCTACAACTAAAATTAGCTATATGAATCTGATTTTAAGTACTAATAAACCTTCAATTTTCAAGGCATTGAATAACAATTTTGTTTTCTGAATTGGTTGAGTTTTTATGCTTATTGGTAATTATTTTCTTAACCCTTCCGTCGGCGCGACATATCAGAATTGTGTCCACAAAAACGGCACCCCCCAAAAAGCAAGACCCCTTTAAAAGTGTCAGGATTTGGACAAAGGGAGTGCTTTCCCCTTCGGTCAATTGGTCATAGCAGTAGACTATATAGCCTGACCATCAAAGGAGAGCGATGACAGTGACAGATAGCAAAGCCAAGGACTACTTCCCTAATACCCTAAGTATAAGGAGATTCTTCTCAAGAGAAATGTTTGTGGAATGGCTTTCAAATAGTGCAGTAATTCAGAAGATCAAGATACATGCGACTGATCCATACAAATATCCTTACACATGTTTGAAAAAACAAATATTTACTGTAAAAAGGGAAGCTTTGAAATTATAAATTTATATATTTTTCTTTTAATGAGTAATTTTTCTTCTAATTGTAAATAAGTTAAATTCCAGCATTGATTTTCTTCCACACAAAAGTTTACCTTCTATTACACAGGTTTACAGCATTGTTTCGTATAAATCAAGTGATGAAATTATTTATTGCAATTGAGTTAGACATGAGAGACTTAACGCAAAGCATGCAAAAAAAATTTTCAATACTTACTTTGCTAATGTAATGTTGGTTAAAATATTCAAAAGAGTAATCACAATGGATATTATCCCAAAGGTTCCAGATTTTGGGTGTTCACCTATCAGTGAAGAAATGGTTAGAAATAAAATGGTACACATACAGTAAACTGAGTTACTTTGCACCAATAACTTTTTAAAGAAGGGAAGTATGGGCTGTTTGAAATCTTGATCATGATTTTGAATAATTATTTTTCGTTAGATTTTAATAGTCCAGTTATTTCAGACAAATCTCTGAGAACCGCAATAGACTGAAATGCCATCTGGACAATTAACAATTCATAGGCGCACGATACAAAATACAAAAATTAGGAATTGAGTAAATACCAAAACATTTGCGATTTGTTTCATATATTACTGTACAAGTTCATATAAATGCATGAAAATAATTTTATAAAATCTTCCACTTAAAATGAAGTGCTTCTCAATCGCCGGGTCGTAGCCCAGTACCGAGTTATATCAAGTCGTAAGAGGTTATCCTAGGATTTTTCATTTTTGATATCTAAGGATTTTTTATGATGAAATATTTTAGTGGTAATATTTTGAGAATAATATTTGTGAAAGTGCCGAAATGCAGACTCGGAACGCCTAAATAACATCTGTATAGCAAACATCACTGACCAAGGAAGTATAAAGAAAATTTTTTCCTCAGAAAATGAAGATCAAAGCAGTCTCCAGTTCTCAAATCTGATATTACTGAATACTGTTTCTTTGCAAGTTCACATTGCAGTGTAACTTCTTGTTTCGAAAATCAAGTGACGTGATTTTTAAAAAAGTAATAAGCCTAAAAATTAAAATTTTAATATGAATAAGAGACAAGGGCCTTCGTTTAACTTTGGTATTAAGAAATCTCGTATGGAAGGTATTTATGACCCAACAAATATACATTTTTGGTGATCAGAAGGAATGAAAATCAGCACAAATTATTTTAATGATGTTGGCCTGATAAAACTATAATACGCTACCAGATTTCATTAGTTCAGTGATTGATAACTAATTTAAATGTAACATGTCACATTGCATAATAAGTGTATACACTCCTTATGACCATTACATAATTAATAATTATGTTTTTTAATGCATGCACTCTTTAAAAATTGTAACGGTATTTACAAGAGTAAATTTATTGGAACCGGGCCCTTGTCTTATAAAACACTAGCTGAATCACCCAGCGTTGCTCGGGTTGAATTGTTTGTAACTCATCGTAATATTCAATGTTAGTCCTATGATGATTTCGAATTGTTTTGAGACTTCTCTACAGACCCAGGACAAATCGAATGGGAACAAAGAGCAATGGATTAACAAACGGAGGGTTGCGAGTTCGAAACTCGGTCCAGCCAAAGACCGTCGTGTACACTGGGACTGGTGCATGTTAAATCTGCCGTGGCCTCACATTGGTGTGGTATGGAAGTTTGGAGAGTGGGGTGCCACCTCAGGTGTTGTTCTCATCATCTGACCATGGTTCAAAATTGCAAGGTGTTGTCCTTGGATCTTTCCCTTTGGGATTGATCCCGGACCGTCGCCAATAGCCCTTTGTGTTGCTCCAGTGCGACATCATTTAACTACCTACATATTTGGATTTCAAATTGTTTTTAGTCCCTCTCCAGACCTAGAACAAATAATATATAGCCTATATTTCCTGCAGGATTCTAAAGAATAAATGTACCAAATTTGATGTGAATTGGTATGATAGTGATCATAAAAATACTCAATGTAATTCTTATGGTGATTTCTAATTGTTTTTAGCCCCTTTAAAGCCCTAGGACAAATCAAACGGGGTTAATATATAGCCCCAGTTACCCGCAGTAAGTCTAAAGAATGCTTGCATGAAATTTGTTTTGAATTGGTCAAACTGATAGTAAGGATACTCAATGCTATTTCTATTTGGATTTTGAATTGTTTTTAGCTCCCTCTGCAGATCTAGGACAAATAGAATGGAGCTTAATATATAACCTATGTTTCCCGCAGGATTCTAAAGAATGAATGTACCAAATTTGATGTGAATTGGTCTGACATTGATCCTAAAAATATTCAATGTTATTCCTATGGGATTTCAAATTTTTTTACCCCTCTGCAGATCTAGGACAAATTGAACGGGGTTAATATATAGCCTATATTTGCTGTAGGATTCTACAGGATGAATGTGCCATATATTTGGTGTGAATTGTTCAGTGATCATAAAAATACTCAAGGTTCATTTGGCTTACTCCATGATCTTTTTCTTGTAACATTATTGTATAGTATCCACTTCTCATCTCCAGTAATGAGCTGTTTAAAAAAAGGAGCTTCTTCATTTCGTTTCAGCAAAGAATCATGTGCCGAAATTCGAGCAAGCATATTCTGTTGT
Organism: Meta bourneti; assembly: GCA_933210815.1. Classification (NCBI taxonomy): domain Eukaryota; kingdom Metazoa; phylum Arthropoda; class Arachnida; order Araneae; family Tetragnathidae; genus Meta; species Meta bourneti. The sequence goes on from OW119927.1 coordinate 50,369,049, forward strand.
GTTAAAGTATGGGGTACCCGTACATCGTAGTGGCTTACATACCCAATCTTCTTCAGATGATCATGAACTGTACTTTTTGGAATATTTAGTCTGATAGTTCCTGAACTGTGTAACGTGGATTTTCAGCGATGGCATCTTTTAATAGGTCCTCGTTTACATAGGATGGTCGTCCAGATCGGGCATCATCTTCGAGGCTGAAATTTCCACGCTTTAATTTATCAAACCACCTTCGAACTGTGTCATCAGAAACAGCACTTTGTCCATATACAGCACAAATTTCACGAGCAGTCTGACTAGCATTTTTTCCTTTCTTAAAATAAAAGCATAATATGATGAAAATGAACTTTCTGGTTCTCCATTCCTAGCACTGCAGTGAAACAAAAATTGTGCCACAACACAAGCTAGAATTATGCAGTGAAAGCAGAAAAGACTGAATTTACACACCTGCTTCAATCAAGGTCATTCCTTATCAGTGGTAGCAAAATAGTAATAAGAAAGCGCTCTTCAATTTGAAAAACCGCAGAAAATTGATGCATTTTGTGTTAAACATAGTTTGTTTCTGGACTGAAATTTTTATAATTAAATGGAAGTATATGGTATATAAAATAAGAAAAGCTGTACAATTATGATGATTTGGGAAATTCAGATTAGAAAAACTAGTCACACCTGCTAGCAGTATGGTGGTAAAGAATTTTAAAGGCAAGTACGCAGCGAACCTATTTTTGGTTCAATCACAGATTCATTGATGATTGGATTCTGAATGTGTCATTCATCAACCAAATTCATTCTTGACTGCATATACATATAATCCTTGATTAAATTCTTAGACATTCAAAAATATGAGTTACTGGAACATTTCGTTTCTTAACAATAAAGTAATTTGTATAAGTTTTTAGTACGACTGGCAAATGTTAACAATTTTAGGGCTGTGGGACGCATTATTACCTTCAAATGGTAAAAGCTCGGTATAAGGATGTTCTAGGCATATTAAGACTATATTCTCTCATTTGATAGGAGGTGCTCTAAAAGAGCGCATTACCCCTTAAAATACTTCATTTTGTTTTGTGCAAATTAAATTCATATGAGGCAAAAGGTCTATACCCACAGTTTCTTTTGCAAAACATTTTATTTGGCATGATTTTCAAAGGGTTAATTAATTATCCATTGATAATTACTGTTTGTGAGAAAGAACCAAACTAGAGTTTTAAAAATTTTTTAATTCTTTATCGCATCAATGCCCTACAGGTCGCCTGCTTCACCAAACCTATTCAAACTGCCAATTATCATACTTAATCAAGTTTTCAATACGTACTGAAATATTAAACTAATCAATTGTGTGTAGTTTAGTAAGTATGCCATGTGGTTTTGACTGCAGCAAAAATCATACCTTTAATTTTTTAATTTCCAACCTTTTTCTCTGAATTCATGTCGCTCCGCATTAATTGCTTTTTTGTTTCGTAAATTTTTAATCATACTTCAGATGAAGCACTTTGTAATGTTTTCATTTCAAAAAGTAAAAGCAAAATTTTCGAAAAGTATTTGTGGTACCAAATTTTCAATTCAACTTTTTCCTGAAGAATCTGAAGGTAGGCGCTCCCAAAGTGTAGCTTGACAAAGACAGGAATGCCCTATTGTGATACTCATTGTAGCATGCCAAAAGCAATACATTGTGAGGAAGTGTCTTTTTGGGATCATCTGTTCCCATCAGGACCCCTCGCACGAAGATTCTCCAGCCATTTCCTCTCATTAGGTAGTCGAGGGGACAGAAAGTCGAGGTACTGGAGTCCCCTCACTGGTAGTCGAGGGGACAGAAAAGTGGTTGATCGAGAACTGAAGCTTGCATTTTGGTTTCCAAGATGTTTTGAGTCACAATTTCTGTACAGAAAGTTGTGAGCTGAATTCTCGGGTGCACCGCTTGGAGGCTTAAGAATAAAACTTTAAGAACTGCACGAATAGTTTACTTTTTTGTTAAAACCATTAGCTAAATATTTTTTAAAAATAGTTAGTCATATTCGCAACTATTAGCATCATAAAGTTTTTGTATTTTATAACCACGTAAATCTTTGTTATTACTTAGTTTAAAATTACAATATTGAATTGGAAATATTTTTTAAATGTTCTCCTTTCCTTAAATATATATAGTATATTTCACAGTTATGGGCAAAAGGTTAAATCTGTATTTATAATATTTCAGATAAAGGATGTTTGATATTGTACTGTAAAGAAAATACTTAATTCATGCAACTTTTACAATTAATATAGTATTAAATCCTTATATCTATATAATTGCTTGCTTATAACAATTGATTTTGGACTTTTCATACCAAACTTGGCACATGAATATATTTATATAGCACATTTCAATTTTAATATTAGCTTCATTTAAGCTTTTCATTATTATAAAAAGGCTTAAATAAATATAATCTTTGTTTTTCTCTTGCCTAATTCATTTATAATCCATAGTTTTACTTCCTTTTAGAAATTTCCTAAAACATAATACATCTTTATATTTCTTACAGACCGGTTACTATCACGAAAAAGAAAAAGCAAGAGGTTAAAAAGCAACTTTCTGCAAAAATACTTGTGCGAAATATACCCTTTGAAGCTTCAGAAGCGGAAGTTAGCGAGTTATTCACGTAAGTATCTCATTTAACATCAAACTACTAAGCCCAACAAAATGACAGTTTTTAGATTCCATGTTTTAAAATTATTGATATTATATAGTTATTGTAGGAATTTATGATCACTTTTAATAAGACAGGGTTATAGTTGTATAACATTATTTAATTTCCATTCAACAACTTTAATTCTTTTAAATCTGTTTAATGTATACTAATAAAATCTGTTTAATGTATACTAATAATATAAAGTAAGTGTATAGTTAGTCACAATATATAGTCTAAATACACTACTGTTTGTGAAAATTGCAACACTATGAAAGAATCACCAGAAATAAATGAAATTTATTCCACGTATTACTTATAGTGGTTTAAATAAATGATCAAATTTACAGAGCAATAAAACAAAAATAATGCCAAAAATCAATAACTTGTGCAGCCGCTATGCACAGCAATGAGAACCTGTACACGTCGTGGCATCAAATCATACAGATTCTGAATGTCATACTGAGGAATAGCATTCCAGATAGCCTCTATGTGATGCCAAAGTTCAGCCATACTCTGCCCGATGAGCGGTACGAGCGAGTCACCGTCTGATATAATCCCAGACATGCTCAATGGGTGACATATCCGGAGAACATGCAGGCCATGGAAGAAGTTAAACCTGCTGTGCACTGGAGAAAGCTTTTACATTCCGAGCAACATGTGGACAGACATTATCTTGCTGAAATGCAGCTCTGGGAATGCATTGCAGGAGGGTAGGACCTGGGGCTCCACAACTTCCCTGATGTAGCTCCCGCTGTTCAGGGTCCCCACAATTTGGAGTAGGCGGGATCGCCCATGATATCCAATAGTGCCCCAGACCATAGCACCAGGCTTCTGTCCAGTTTGACACTGAATAAGACACTCCAGGGGAAGGCGTTCAACTCTAGCGTCTGACGAGTATGCGTCCATCGTTATAGTCCAGATTGTAGTGGGACTCATCTGAGAAGGCGACTTGTTGCCAATCGGCACGTCATTGGCTGTATTGGTGAGCCCTTTGTAGCCGGAGGCGTCAGTGGTTCAGCGTCAAGGGAATCCTTGCACATAGGCGATGGCGCAGCAGACATCGACGAACCGTGGGGGCAGACAATGACACACCTGTAGACGTGCTCCAATGTTGTGCCAATTCACGAGACGACGCTGTATGGTCCGTCACCACTATGCAGATGAGGTGTCTGTTGTCCCATGGTGACGTCATATTGCGTTGCCCACTGCCTGGGTTTCGACTCGTCCGGTTCATGGTCCATCTCTTCCACACATGTATCACTGTTGGGGCATTACGCCCCATGTGAGTGCTAATTTCACGATACGAAAGCCCACCCTCACAGAGGCCGATCATGCAGCCCCGTTCGAACTCCGTTAGTTGCTCGTATGGCACTCTGCGTTTTTGGTGAGGCATAGTGACTTCTAATCAATCATTTACAACAGTCAAACGACGATACACACATTTTAGCACACCTTTATAGTGCTTTTTATACACGGCTCACTTGGAAGTTTAGAGGGTGTTTCTCAGCCCACACATGCATGATCGCTTTGTAATTCTAATCATTTGCATATCCTAACCTGTTTTGCATTTCGTGCAAGTTTTGTTCAATTTGCATGATACCTTCATGGTGTCACAATTTTCACAAACAGTGTATATGAAAATGTAACCATTTATGTTCACTTTATAATGAAAATAAATAATTAATTTAATTTAATATTGTTTTTGTTCAATTATAACATATTAATTAAACTAAATTGAAGCAGATTGTCTATCAAAGATCCCGCACATTGATAATTGTGTTAAAACATAGGTATACATTGAACATCAAGAGTCCTTGTTTAAAATGGCTTAACATAGAGTTACTTCTAATTTAAATCCTCTCTAGACAATTTGGAATACTGAAGTCTGTCAGGCTTCCCACAAAATTGGATGGCAGTAATGAACATAGAGGTTTTGGTTTTGTGGAGTATCACACAAAAGATAATGCTGAGGTAAGTGTTTCATTCTCTGAAAATAATTACATAAGAAAAAAGGTAATATGGATTTCCCTCATGGTGGGTCCCTCAGATAACCTAAAACTAGTATAATACTGACATAGTAACACAACATCCTATACGAAATACAGAAAAAAGTTACAGTGCTACAGTTAGTACTCTGCTACTGAAAGATTCATAAATCTAGAATTAAGAAAAATCCATCCTTGGATTTGTGTCACAATATGCATTTATTGCGATAATTTTACAATAAATCCGAACATTAGTTATTTACTTTTAAACTCCTGAAAAAGTCCTTAACATTCTTTTGTTTTGCTGCACTTTCTCGCCTCTTTGGACAAAGTGTGTATACTTGTTTTCCAAGCTTTATTAAAGCTTAAAAAAGCAAACTTGATATCAAATTTGACTCAGTTAACACGGACACTCAGTTAATCAGGCTCGAATAATCAAGGTTCTCAGTGTTTCTAGAGGAATATTTTAATCAGCAGTTTCAACTTAGGAAAACAACTGAGGAACCCAATTGCCACATACGAGGGTGCTTCAAAAAGTAAAGTAACAAGCCTTCTGAGAGAAAACCTTTATTCACGAATTCAAAGAGGTACACAACGTAGTAAGGCACTGATACATATTACTTCACATAGTCACCATGGTTGTCGAAGCATTTGTTCCATCGGTACACCAACGTATCGAAACCGCCATAAAAGAAATCAGCGTCAAGGTCGTGGAGCCACGTCAAGACGGCTTTCTGCACATCTGCATCGGTTCTGAAATGTCAATCTCCCAGGTGCTTCTTCAACGGTCTGAAGAGATGGAAACCACTTGGTGTAAGGTCCGGGCATTCCAATAACTCCCATCGGAAATGCTGTACCAAATCATGCATAACTGCGGTCGGGCTTTGTCGTGCAATAACAGGACACCTGTTGAGAGCAGTCCCTGTCGTTTCTGGTGAATTGCCTTGCTCAACCGATCCAGCGGGGCACAATAACTGGTCGCATTCACTGTCACTCCACGCGTGAGGAAATCAACCAGCAGCACACCCTGGCAGTCCCAAAAGACTGGCCATAACTTTCTTCGCAGATGGCGTTGTTTTGAACTTCTTATGAGGAATAGATGAGGGTTGTTTCCATGACATTGAAGCTTGCTTCGTCTCAGGTGTCACATGATGCACCCACGTTCCGTTCCCTGTAACGATATGGTGCAGATATGAAACGCCCTCTGCCTGATACCACATTAAATGCTGGAGAGACAGCCCCATTCGCGTGGCTTTATGTTCGTCTGAGTTGTCGTGGTACCCAGCGGGAACATGTCTTCCGATAGCCCAATTGTTCATGCAAGATATTGTGTACACTGCCAATGGAAATGTTGAGTTCCTGTGCAATATTGCTCTGATAAATGCGACGATTGGCTTGAATCAAAGCTTCGGCACGACGCATATTGTCATCTGTGGTGGACGTGCTTGGCTGCCCTGATCTTTGCTCGTCTCGCACATCTGTTCTGCCTTTATCGAATTCCGTGCACCAAAACCACACCTGCTTTTGTGACATTACACTTTCTCCATACACTTCCACCAGCTGCCGATGCATTTGATTTGGGGACATTTTCTTTAGATACTAAAACTTTATAACACTTCTTACTTCAATCGCCGACTTCCTTTCCGTCAACACCTCTATCTTCTAACTGAGACTTCGGCGCGCTACCACACAACTAGCTCCATCTACCAGCGGCGTTTGAATGCTGTGATTGTCTCAGCTGTCTAGACGGAATTTAATTCGCACTGGGAATTTGTGCACCCGTCAGAGCTCTTGTTACCTTACTTTTTGAAACACCCTTGTATATAATTTGATTTATTAATTCATTTTACGCTTTCCAAATTATCTGCTTTTTTGTAGTATTAATAGCTGGTAAGGATAGTAAAAAATTGATTTTATTCATTTGTGCTGAAATCATATCACCTATTCTCGAGTTTTGATGGCAGGATAATCTTGAAGACACTGTATTTATTATCAATATTGATAAAACAAAGCATTTGTGTGTATCGTGCTTCATGAAAAATATGAAAAGTGAGAGTATATTTGTGTATGTTGAAAGAACAGTTTCTGGCAAAAGCACAAGACACCAGTTCAACTCAATTGTTTTTCTAGTATTGCTAAAATACAATCATAGAAACTATTAAACTCGGATCAAATCAAATATGAATATGTGTTCATATTTGAGCATTTCTAGGTATGAGTGTATTTTTTTGTAAATAAATCATTGTTTTTTTAGCATTATTTTATTCAGAATATTTTAGGAATTACTCCTGAGTAAATTTGAAATTGAAATTCTACATCTTTTGAATAACTAAAATTTAATTTTGTTTGATAAGCTGCTACTGATGCATTAATGTGTTCCATTATTTTATATGTTGAAATAAATCTTTAAATTAGTTACATCTACCAAAATAAGTTAAATTTTAACCAATCATTTATTTTGTGCCCAATATCATTATGTTCATTTCTTGGTGATATGTGTGTATTTTGACCTACTCAAAAGTTCTTGATTTAAGGTATATAGTTGTAGAATTTCGTTTCATGAAAAGAAATAAAATATATAACATAAAAACTTTAAAGCAAGACTTAGCTAATCATATGGTGTAATTATCCCGTTTTTAAACTTTGACCTAGGTTTCCTTTCTATTAGGTCATTAAATGTGAAATGTCCGATTGCTTCAAATACCAAGTTTGATACCTGATATTTCACTTTGACAGTTTGGGATTTTTACTGTGAAGGTACATCATCAGCCTTTCAGATGCACGTTTTGGTTTGTGATTATCTGTCGAATTGCCTTTTGCAGATTAAATCTTGTAAACCATGGATAAGTCAAAATTCGCGTTATTTTCGAATACGAGTTCCATCGTGGAACTAATGCAGCGCAGACAACTTGAAATGTCAGCGAAGTATTTGGCAAGAATGTGGGTAATGAACGCACAGTACGTCGATAGTTTGAGAAGTTCAGATCTGGCGATTTTGATCTTCGAAATAAACCATGTGGGCGACAGAGCAAGGTGGATAATGGTGAGCTGAAAGCTGTAGTGGAAGCGGATACATCTCAAACTATGTGAATTAGCAGCAAGGTTTGACGTTGTTATTATTCCAACAATATTAAACCATTTAAAACAAATTAGTAAGGTTAAGAAGCTGGATAGATGGGTCCCGCATGAATTAAACGAGTGTCAGAAGAGAAATTGTTTCGAAGCTTGCCTTTCTTTGCTGTCGCTACATAAAGGTGAACCATTTTTACACCTTATTGTTACGTGTGATGAAAAATGGATTCTTTTCGACAATCGCATGCATTTGGCACAATGGTTGGATAAAGATGAAGTGCCAAAACACTCTGTAACTGAATATTTAATAAAAAAAAACTAATGGTGTCTGTTTGGTGGTCCAGCGCTGGTGTTTTCCACTACAGCTTCATAAGACCTGGTCAATCGATTACGGCGGATGTCTACTGTAGCCAATTAGACAAAATGATGAGGGAGCTTGGGGTTAAGCAGCCGAGATTGGTGAATAGAGACAGGCCAATCCTCTTGCCAGACAATGCTCGACCACATGTCGCAATAACGTTGCTCAAACTACAGGAGCTGGACTTGAAAACTGTCACCCACCATATTCCCCCTAGACCTTGCACCAACTGATTACCATTTCTTCCAGGCATTGGACCACTTCCTGCAAGGAAAAATATTCAATTCCCAACAAGCTGTAGAAAACTCCTTTCGCGATTTTATCACCACTCGCTCTCCAGGCTTCTCCGCTGCCAGCATTAACAAGCTACCGTTAAGATGGCAAGACTGTATCGATAGTTTAGGCGCATACTGTGATTAATTATACTGCTTCTTGCTTGAAATATAATAAACCAAACGTTCTGTTCAAAATCGGACATTTCATACTTAATGACCTAATATAGCATGCTTAAGACAAAGTGCAAAGTATTTAAAGAATGTTGGAAAACATAAACTTGCTAAGATACCTAAATTCGTTTGGTAAATTTCGCAAAAGTGTTAATTGATTTAGGTAGTAAGATTACTTTTTCTGTGTAAATTTTTAAGGCATTTTTAATAAAATTGTATGGATTGAAATTAATTTGATTTTTAAAAAAATTAATATAAAAATATTCTTTATTTTCAAATGTTTAAAAAATGTATAAAAAAATTCTGTTTCTTAAGTATTTCAATGAAAATTTTTGCCTTTGCTGTTGTATCACTCAATAAGTTTGGGGAACTTTCCTTAATGGTGCTAGTCTAATTTCTTCTTTGTTACAAAAATTGGCCATAGAGTGACACAACCTTAAATGGTGTTACCATTATCTGCCAATTTTCAGTTTTAAATCAATATTTATATCAATTATCTATGGTAAATTGAAGTGAAAACTTGACAGCAGAGTGGAAGTTATTTAATACAATTGGTGAGTTTAGAAAAAACATGATAATTCCAAACTTTATACTAAATTTATTGAACTTTTTAATGCTGGTATTTTACAAATTTATATTTACAAGAAGTAAAAATCAAAAACTAAATATGATTATCTCAAAATAAAATTCAAAGTATATTTATGTGAATAAAAAACAGATTTCATATTTAGTAATGATTGTGTATTTTCTTATATAGCAACTAAATGTCAGTTAAGCATTTATTAAACTAATTATTTATAGTTAAATGGTTAGATTTCGACCTTCCTTTCATTGAAGCATTTGTGAAATCTGTTTTTTGGTCAAGGATGATGCTCTTGAACCTTTTGTGTAAATGGTTCCTTAAATGTTCGATAAAATTAAAATCTGGGGTTTGAGGATTCATTTTTATGACATAAGAGCATTTAGTCAACTCAGTAAAATTGAAACTACAGCATAGATCCGCTTGTTTGATCTGTCTGGAAATTTGCATTCATGAATGTGACCGATGTATGCAGTGTTCGAGCTTTAAAAAGCCATAATATTTGTTCTGAAAGTCCTTAAATATTTTACAAGAACACTGCTTATTTTATATCACCTACATTCAAAAAGCTCAAACATGCAGCTCAGGTGTGACCTTGTCATCTCACCGTGGTTCAAAATTACGAGGCATTGTTCTCGGCTCTTTCCCTTCAGGATTGATCCTGGATCGTCGCCAATAGACCATTGTGTTACTCCAGTGTGACGCTGATTCACCTACGTACCGAAATATATCATGCGAGAGCATTTCGGCAGCAGAAGTTGCTTTTCGTCTGCTCGTGTTCTTTACCCTGAAATTCTCTTTCACTAGGCTGTGATGTTTCTTTTGTTAAATTAAAATGAACGAAGTCAATTATGATATTGACGAATGTAACGTTTCTTATACTTATTTCGAGTCAAAATTGAAAACAAACAGACCTGGCAACAAAGTAATGTCACTTAAAATCATCTTTAAAACTGCAATAAATATTTAAAAAATGTTTTTTTAAAGCACGTTTCTCTAAAAACTAATAGAAATTACTATGTGTAATCTTTTTTATCTCATTCAAAATTGCAAAATTTGTCAGTTGTATAGAATTTCTGATATTCGAATTGCTTTGTTGGTGGTCGATGATGTACCAAGTATAAGTACGGATACTAATGGTACAGCAGTAGCTAAAGCACAACATTGGTAACTGGGGATGCCGAGATTTTCTTGAAAACAAAAAAAGTTGAATGCTTAGCTTTAGACAGCCTTATCAATCAATTCAATTATTTTTTTCGCAAAGACAATAAAATGTCAATCGTTTTTAGCCCTTAAATTAAAAAAGCCCCAAAGGTGCAATCATGCCCAACCCTGGCAACTATTATCTGAACGCTCTCTTAAACTGATTGCAGTCTTTTACAAAGGCGGGAAAATGAGGAGAGAATGATAGACCTTGCGCAAGGACCTGTTGCACACATTGCGAGGATCTGGATTGAATGCTAGTATTAGTAGGAAGCATGGAGTGGAGAATTATGTCTGAAAGTACTCATTGCTCATGACAAGCACCATTAACCAATCATAGTAAAAGCCATTTAAGGCTGAAAGGTTAGGGCATCCCTTTCCCTGATTGGATTTTTATGGTGAATATCAAGAACGTTTAAACAAAAACTGGCATCTCACTAAGATTTGAGTTAAAAGTCGTCGCTTTGGCTCTTGATTTTATCAACTTTTATTTTTTGCCACCAAATTTAATTTTTTTATTAACCATCCATGGAAGCAATGCTACTACTGCGAGAGAGAAATTAAGTAGCCAAATGGTCCAAGGTAACTCGACCTTATTCAATGTCTTATTGCAGATATACTTATTTGGAGACAGGAACGCCAGTTCAAGGGTCCCTAACCACTTGCCTTCCCCACGTCCCCCTAAAAAAGTGTTTGAAGATAAATATTACAAATATACAGATAATGTGGGTAGTGAAATGTACATACAATATAAATTATTTCGAAAACGTTGTATGAAAAAACTGGGCCTCTTGGTCCCTGAAATAATTCCCCTTAAGTTGGCGTCATTTAGCAGAATTATCGAAGAAAATATGGATTGAATGTAGAGTTCGTACATTTCTTAGAACTTAAAAGTGCTTTTCTTTGTTTTCAAAAATAAGGACCTGAAAAGTTATAATTTTTAAAGTGTGCTTAAAAGTGCTAAATGTTTTATTAAAATTAAACTCAGACTCACGTTTTTCTAAGCGAATAACTTATTACTTATCCAGATATTTTTCGGGTCTTCCACTCAGAAAAATGTTTTCTGGATTTTCCTTCTGGGAGAAAATTGCCAAATTTGGTGCTACTTTTGCTTTACAAATATGGCAGAATTGGTTATGCGATGTTCGAATTTCAGCCAAGCATATAACAGCACCATAGAGTGGGTTTACTATTTTTGGGGTGCATAGTCTTAAATTCGGTTCGGTATAGGAGGGTCTACGAAACCTCTAGCGACCAAAACAATGGCTAGATTCGTCGCGCTTGTATCTCGTAAACTATAAATAATAATTTAATGATTTAAATTTTATTGGATAGAGGGTTTATATCCGCAAAATGGTGGATAGTAAGGGTGAGCAGCTGAGAAGGTGTGGAGGAGTAGGTAGGACGCTCGTGAACACTGAAAATGGTGACTCCACGTGGCATTTGGAAAGTGTAACTTTAGATTGCAGAGATAGGACACTGGAATTGCTGTTGATTTGTAACAGATATTATTTAACAATAACTGATAAAATAAAATTTTTAAAGTTATAAGCCGTTAAGTATGCTGAGTCGAAGAAATTGCAAAGGAAATATGAACAGAAATACCCAAATTGAATAATGCCCGACGATGCAGATGTGCCGCCGCTTGAATTGGTAGATATTGATTTGGAATGTGATAACTGAGGCATAAAACTATGAAATGAGAAATGACATTACTGTCGTAGTTCGTTCTGAAGATTTAGTAAAGAGATGGCAGTGGGCCGATGTGAGTGACCATTACGAATCGGCGTTTGTCAAGAATCAATTCTCTTACTTTTGTAATGTTTGGGATTGCTTTATGGTTTATGAGAGATTAAAAGCCACTTAGTTTAAAACATTTTGCTTTGTTAAAAGAATTTCCAAATAAAGATATCACATCGTTTCAATTATGCAACATTTGTCAATCATTAAATATTAATAAGATTACTCAAGTCAGATTTATTTTCTTATCTTCCAAATCTCGACGGATTGACACCACTGAATCCTACAAGTGAAAGATAAATCTCGCCGAGATTGCCATTTATGCAAATAAGGCGCTTGCGTTACGAAGGAAACTGGTATATTTGGTCAAGTAATGAATGTTCTTACCCAATATGATTCCAGATACCAATGTACTCAGTATGCTTATTAATGATTTCACTGTCGAGGTTACTCAAAACAAATCGCTTATAAACTATATGCTACATGAGTTCAAATTGAAGTACATTTCTACATCGCTAACTATTCTTGGCAACACTTGTATAGATTCAACCTTTGTAAGAAGCACCGATGTAAATTTTATGCCATATGTATCTTCTTATCATCGGCCTTTAATAAAACTATACTTCAATTGTAACCAGATTAAGATTATTCATTTACATATTATCCTTCCTCTAATAACAAACACATACGGATTCACGCCTTAACGATTGTGGTTGTGTTGTTACAACCCACTCCATTTTTTGCCAAAAAATAAAAACTGAAAATGATGTCATTTTTGAACTGAGTAGCATTTTTTAGTTTTTTTGGATTATACATTTTATGGGGGGGTCATTATTTATCGCCTCAGGGGCCGTGGTAAGCCAGATTTCGTACCTACCCTGACATCGTTAAAAGTGCTTAATTTCTATTTAAAACAATTGTACGAACTCTTCAAAAACTACGTTCGAGTCGCTAATGCGCAAACCTAACTACCAAAGTTAACTACCAAAAGCTTAAAAAATGGTACTAAGGCTGACCATATTTTCTGGAAAAAACGGGACGTAATCATGTAATATTGGGTATTCATGAAAAGTAAGACGATAAAAAAAGTTTACCTCATCTATTAAGCGTACCATTATTCTTCAGTGACAGATCCCACACAAAACTTTAGGTAGGCGTAGAGGAGGTCTGTACTTCACGATCGTACCATGAATGTTTTTCCGATGACGTAATCTTTACGCAGCAAATTTCGGTCTTTCAATCCTATCAGAAAAACTTCTCGCACTCCATGACACTAATATAGGGTCATTGTCTGAACACTTTATCTAGATTTCTCTTTTGACCGCATGCTGTTCATAACAGAACGTAACTGTATTTCTCTGGAAGGCAATGAATAAAGTACAATATTACAAAAGTTTTGAAAGTCTGCGTTTTTCGCTCAGTTCTGGAAAAATCTACCCATCTGTCAGATGCATGAATGTTTTCTTTTTAATGCTATTCTATGGTTAGACAAATAACTGGTATCCATGGATATACGATTATAAATTCTGTATAATTTATGATTGATCAATATTTAAAGTATATGTAGTGTTTATTAAAAACGGAACAAAAAATTAACATGATACTGTTGCTTTCAATTTGGACTTGCGTTTGGCGCAGATTGTTCATTACTGGACCTTGCGCCATTAAACTCAAACCAACCAACTGTTCCTTTCAAAACGGTACGTAGGGTCAGCGTATTTTAGGTTTAAAGACAATTTGAATCAATATTCTAGTGGCTTTCACAGTAGAACCGCTTGAAATAAAAAAATCTGCTATTCTCGGAATGTTTTTCTTTTGCTGTTCTCGATTCAAGGAGGTGCATCTTGAACAATTGGAAAAAGTTAACCTCATTATATGAGTAGTTATGCAATAGGAGGTAGCACAGTACAAATCCCATTGACTTTCACATAGATGCTTCAAAAAGTGGTCGTTTTGAAGATCGCAAGTGCCTGCTGATGTATTTAAAGTAGGGATGGGAATATTCGAATACAAACGCACTCATGTACTCAAAAGTTTTCGTTGTATTCGATTCTTTCTCGTATTATCTCGTTATATTCATCAAAAGTATTCGAATACTAAACTTCATCCAAAGTATATGAATACCAAAGTATTCATCTCAAACATTCGAATACCAAAGTAAATACCCCAATTTTTCAAATACTAAACTATTCATTGGAACTATTCATTCCAAGTATTCGAATACCAAAGTAAATACCCCAAGTATTCGAATACCAAAGTAAATACCTCAAGTATTCGAATACCAAAGTAAATACCTCAAGTATTTGAATACCAATCGCAAAATAGCCTTATGTCGTTATTCCGCAATTGGCTTATTCTTTCTATCGATTAATCGTTTTAGGTGTATGTATTCGAATACTTGAAAGTACTCGAATACCAAGTATTCGATTCTGCCCATCTCTAATTCAAACTTGAAATTCCTCCCACTGAGTGAGTGCTGTGAACAGTTGTTCCCGAAACGAGATCTCGGTATCGGAAAGGCTCGCTTACCGCTTCCCCTTCGCCTTTTCCTGTTTGGCGTTTTTCCTCGTCTCAAATCTGCCCTCCCCGGGGAAGTCGGGGATTATTTTAAAGTATCTTTTTAAGTCTTCTCTAATCTCTCGACCTGGGAAGAGCGGATTATACTTGAATAATTGATCTGCTCATCTTCCCCCCGCCGTGATTGCCGTCCTCGCCAAATCGCTCCGTTGACATGATGGATGGATCCAATGATGGGCCGAAATCGCTGGGGATTCCCCTAACCTCCCGCTCTTTAGTGGTTGGAACTGTCACATCTTCGTGTTCCACTCGCATCATTCTGGAAAAGCTTTTGGGTCTCCCTTGTACTTTTGATCATTAATGAATTGGTCTAATGTTGACTTTGGTATCGTAATTTTGTGATTGGATGAATGGTAGATACTTTAGTGTTCTAGTTTCTACCCGAAACAAAGCAAAATTTTAACGTGTTTCTATAATGAACAAGGTGGAACACTTAAAACTGACCAGATTTTTTTGCTGTGGAGCGGCTATGTACAAATGATAGTGTATTGATATATTTTACGAGCATAAAATATGTAGAACAAAAACCTAAAAGCGCGGTGAAAGATTAAAAAAAATAGACGATTGAAAATCAGACGAGACGTCTATCGCTGTGGTGCCAAAACTATGACACCCGTACCGAATAGGGCACTACAAAAAGAATGTTTGCCTTTTAGTAGTAAAAAATATGTATTGTGTTTATTACAAAGATAAGATAAATTAATATAACGTTTGTTCGATCGGAGAGGATATCACTCCTTGTTGAACGTTAAATACATTTACCCCTAAATGAACAAATTTTCTACTCTGATGTAGAGAGAAACAGTCAAAATGTATTTTGTGGTACAAGCAAAAGCACTCAAAATAAAATAAATGATTTTCTATTATTCACTATAACTGATATTGGGTGTATAATGACCTAGTGCAGATGTCTAACCCACGAGCCACAGATTTGTAATATAGTTATATGCTAGCATTTTTTTTGTCTGATAGAGTAATATTCCAAGAGTACAAAGGATGTTGCTATTAAACGTGCTTTTGGCTTTAAAATTGTCAGAAGTTCATTTGAAATGCATCATTACTATGATTCTCTATCAATGTCTACCGAAATACAACCCACAGAAACTTTCAAATTTATTATATAGCCCTACTTGAAGATTCCGAACTGAGTATGTTAGTTTCTCTGCTATTATGTGAGCAGTTAATCTGATATCATATGATGGTATTTAAAAGTAGGTACACTGAGATTGTTTTTTGGTGTGCGACTAATCTACTTATCAAATTTATGCTATTCTTCTTATTTTAAGCTTTTATACTTTGTTTCAATAATTATGATTAGTTTTTGGACTTCAGTGTATATTTTGTGCCTGCTCCTAATTTAACAAAATCTACTTTAGATTTTATACAAAAACTAAATGTTCTATAGATATATGTCTCTTTTTAAACTTTTCTTTTTTCAGCGAGCTTTTAATGCTGTTTGTCACAGTACTCATTTCTATGGTCGCCGCTTGGTATTGGAGTGGGCCAATCTCGACACCGAAGATGTAGAGAATCTTCGAGAAAAAACAGCCCGAGGTTACCTGGGAGGTAAGAAAACTTTTTCATATATTTTGCAGCGTGAAAGTACTAAGCAGTCTGTCACAGTTATTACTCATTTTATAAGGACTCGACGTATGTAGCTAAATTTACGAATGGTTGAAGAAAACGTTTCGGTGGTTTGCCGTTTCACTTGCTTTAGAACTTTCTGCATTTTAAGAGTTTCTCAAACTGTTCAAGAAAAGTCAATCTGGATTTGCTTTCAAAGGAATGCTTATGGGAACTAAAGATCCTGGATTTTTGTATGCAAATTGAAACTAGTGTTAACTTATTTTAAAGGAGTTTTAACTAAGTTATAAAAAGAAATTCTTCACTTCATTATTTATCTTACTGTGAGTTGAAAATTCATGGGCGCCTATAATGAAGTGAGAACCATTGATCTGTCGTGTTAGTCAAGAAGACAGTGTTTCCAAGTTTGGTAACACTTTCCTGGCTTTTGGGGTCGATGTTTGTGTTATGTTACTGTTGAATGTTTATTATAGTGCCGCTCCCATGAGAAGGCAGATAAACTTGGGGGAGTCCATTTGTAGAAAGGTGGTTAAGTTTAGGAAAAGGGACTGCCATACACAAAATCGTACGTGGTGATTATTTGTTTCACCAATTCGTAATCACTGCTGTTGCTTCCCGATAATGTCCAAACCAGAAACCACACTAAAGATGCCGATAGTAGAAATGCATTGTTTACGCAACTATTACCTCCTAATTTAACGAATGGATTCGTTCAAATCACTTGACTAAAATGTCAACTTGCCGAAGCTAGACTATACTTACTGATGCATATATAATGGTTAACGATGCTAGATAATGAATATGATCACACAATCAGCAGTTGATTGCAGAATCATATTGCTAGTATGTAGTAATGTTAAATATCGGATAGCGTATGTCTGCTACGAGAACTGCTCCGGACACCGTGGTGGCGATCGTTATAGAGACAGCTCTTTCGTTTCGAATAGGAGTGACTCTCGGGGATGACGTAATTTTATTTTGTTTTTGACAAATGTTGGCGGAAAGAGGTAGTTTACTAGTATATATCTTTTCGGCGACAATTAAGAATCTTAATAAATATATTTCCACTTTATCAAATGCCACAATGTGACAAACTTGGATACGTTTCTTCAAGCATTCCCTATGGAAAATTCGATAAGATCGGTTCTACGGCAACAGGCAGGGACAGACTTTGTGTCTGGAGCAGTTCTCGTGATAGACAGACAGTACTTATATATGCAGCATGTAACAAAAGAGTCAAGAAGGAGGCATTTCGAAGTTTGGTAATTTTAGTTGACCTTTGTTACATGCTGAACGGTATAAGTATCTGATGCTTAATTACACTAGATAACCTTTGATTCTGCTGTAAGATAATGAAATGGATAGTTAAAATTAATTCGATTTTTACCTTTGAAGAAGATAAATTAACTCCCCTTTCAAGAGCAGCCTCCACTCGTTACATTTCTCAGGAGAGCATCTCCTTTAGGTGTGTACGGGCTTCACGGCCTCGTGGTACTCTAATGATATTTTCTTTTCCCATGGAGTTTACTGTCTTTAGTAAACACGGGCGTCGCGCTCCCTGTATACCCAAGCGATCTTTTTCTGCTTTCGTCTCACTACTAGGTTCTCCAATGCCTCTTTTTTTCTTTCAAGACAGTTTTTACTTGACGTTGTTTTGCGTCTGATGCAGCTTGACCAAATATGGCCCTTGCGCCATAAAAACTAAAAACAACCAACCTCTCGCTACGCAAAACTTAGCGAAGTAAAAACATAATACTGAGACAAATGTGTTTGTTGCATCTCGACGCCCCTCCAGTCACGAAGAATGAGTTATGAGCACTTCTGAAAAACAGGGAATTTGTTTATTCTCATCACTTCACTTCGGCGGAACCAGATTTAGCTGCTGCATTCCTTATTGTTTACACGGCCTATATCCGGATGTTCCCCTTGTTGCTGCTATGCATCTCTCCCTTCAGCTGAAACGCAGCGGTGAGGCGTGTTCCGGTGAGGGGGTGGTGAAAGTTTCTGTATCCGCATTCTGTATCCAGCATAATATTTATACGTGGGGTAGATACCTTTCCCGGGTGGAAAAACAAAACAACTATTCATCTCTGGAGTCAGATGCTTCCCTCAGACGAGGTACTCCATCAACGGAACTTCGGACCTCATTTCGTATTTTAATTGTATCCGAATTTCTGAAATGTTTTGATTTTTCGGAGTAGTGATGTTATACGTCTTTTTCCATACATAAGATTTGTTTTGGACGTCACGGCATTACACAACCTCATTTGCCCATGCTCCGAGCCCTCATGGGCACATCTTCTATAGGTGTGTACGGGCATCACAACCCCGAGGTACCCGAGTGATCTTTCCTTCCTTTCATTTTTATTCTCGCCTAACTTTTTGCTTTTTCTTCCTCCCTCATTGTGCTGTCTGTCTTGTGTTTGGCATAGCTTGGTCAAATATGGCCCTTGCGCCATAAAACCCAAAAACAGTCAAGCAAAAAGTCAAACCGCCTCTGATCTCCAAAAATTAATTCGGAATATTCTTAAAGATGCTTTTTTAATGTGCTACAAATGCGTAATAGCTACTGTTGAACATTACGTTGAAGGTCGGATTATGGATGATTTTAATAGGAAAGTACTAATTTTATTCAAATTTGTAAACAAGAGAACATAAACATTTTTTTAATTTCAAATCAGTTTTTGTATATTTCTCTTTCTGTCTTTAGAAATTTTATTCTTCGAATACTTTGCTGAAAGCTGGCCACACCAAAAAAATTTTTCCTTCTATTCAGCATAGATTGAACTAAGAATTATTTTTCTTTGCAAACTTCAAAATTACACAATTTTTATCTAGCCATGGAAATTTTGCTAAATATCTATATAGGCTTCATCTTCAGACTACTGATATGTGCAAGTGTTCTTAAAAGCAGCCACAAGATGTGTGGAGCATTTGCTTTTCAGTTGTCCTGGATTTCAAAATTCAAGAATGTGCCTTCTAAAGGATTTGAGATTAGGTAAAGCATGGCCAGGGAAACTCAGTATTTTTGTTAAATCTAATCTGCTTTTCTATTCATTTGTTAAGTTCATCAAATCTTGTAATTTTAGTTAAATTGTTTTCCACTGTTACTTTGTTAATTCAACAAGTCCCGTGTTGTTCTGTGATGCACGGGGCATTCAGCAACGTATTTGTTCAATAAAAAAAATACGTTTCTGAGTAAAATGTCAAATAATTAACCTTAAAAAGATTTCAGTTTATGCGATTTGCCGATTTCATATAAAAACTTTAGAAGAGATGTCACATCCTTATTCGCCATAGGTAGTATTAGCGCATGTTGTCCCTTGCGCCATTAAACCGCAAAACAACCAACCATCGCCATAGTGGTCGACTTTTGCATCACTTTATTCCACTATTTCTACTATCTGTAAACATTGCAATGTGTACATGTTTTCAGCCGAGAAATTCTTTCCTCGGAGGCCCCTGGCTCTACAAACTTCTCCGTACTCTTAGTGCGGAATCCATCTGTGTATGTAATGTAATGGACGACAATTCATTCACTTCATATTCATAGCTCTAAGTTTGAAAAACCAAATGAATCAACGTGATTTCTGCCGACCGAAAAGAATAAAGTTGTTAAAGAATAAAACTACTTAAACAAAGCATCTGTTGCGAAAAAAGCCCAGCGTATAATTATTCTCTCATTAACGTCAATCGCAGCGAATTTCGGCGACATACTCTCTTCTGAAAGAGGGAGCCCCTCTTTGTCAAACGGCAAGCTTCTTGGAAGACTCCGGCCAGGATGCCATTCCGTGAAAGGTAATTAACACAACACGGCAGCTTCTGGAATGAAGTCCTCTATCAAAAACTGCTTCCCCCTTCTGCGTCGTGTCACGGTGTCGGATTCTGTTGGGCAACTTGGTTTTAAACAGCTTGTGGAATGCAAAGAGGGTGTGGGACGATCCTCTCCCAGTAGCACATGAAAAACAGGCGATTTGACATTTTGATGAATGGTCTTCCCCGTCCGCCCCTTGCTGTGCTAGGAAGTCATCGTGCTATCGTCAAGGGCAGCACTGTTGGGAGTATATCATGTGCAGGCAACTTTTCCGATCTCCGAGTTTTTCCAATCTTTTGTTTCTTGGATGCGATGGATCGCTCATTGTATTATAAAAAATACTTTTGAAACTGAAAAATTTAATGTGAATTCCTTGACAACTGAAGAACGAAAATATTTGGTTGTAGTAATAGAATTTGAGCTCTTATCTTGTTGCGTTTTTGTTTACGTATTTTTAGTTTCAAAATATTTTTTAAACTAAAAAATTCAATGTGAATTCCTTACAACTGAAGAATGAAAGTTTTAGGTTATACGCTACATGACATTGAAAATGCAACACCCGGAAGGAGTGCGCAGAACTGGGTGAAATTTACAGGGTAGACGCAGCTCACCGAGATATGTAAATGATGCAAACTGCGCAGCTGTCCCGCGCACGGTGAGTGAAAAACCAGGGAAGGAACCTGCAAAAGTGGTCAGTTTCGCGCCGCTCTGTTTGCCAGGTAAATCAAGTTGCAATTTGTTTTTGTGTCCCAGAGGAAACGTGTAGTAGCGGAGAATGCCAGGACGCCGCCAATCAAGACAGTTCCAGCAAACAGACGACTTCACGAGGGGTATGGTGATTGGCCTCAGAAGGGCAGGTTGGTCCATATGTCAAATCTCAGTAGATACCCACCTACACGCGTCCACGGTGCACCGGTTGTGGCACAGATGGTTGAACCAAGGGAATGTGGCACGTTTGAGGGGTTCCGATGCAGCCAGAGTGACGTCAGCACGCGTGGACCGACGCATCTGCCGGCAAGCATCGGCGGCCCCGCAAGCCACGTCTGTCGCCCTTTTGCAGCATGTGCAGGACTCCCTTGATGCTCCCATATCGTCCAGGACCATTAGCCGCCGATTGATCGCTGGCGGCCTGCACTCATGGCGCCCGTTGAGGCGACTACCATTGACCCAACAGCACAGACGTCTCCGTTTGCAATGGTGTCGGGATAGAGCAACGTGGACGACGGAATGGCACAGGGTGGTGTTCTCAGACGAGTCACGCTTCTGTTTTAGCAATGACAGTCGCCGTGTACGAGTCTGGCGCCGACGTGGTGACAGGGCCAATCCGGCCGCATCTGTGGAACGCCATACCGCGAGACAACGCGGTATAATGGTTTGGGGCGCCATCGCCTACGATAGCAGGTCACCTCTGGTCCGTATTCAGGGCACTATGACGGCCCAACGATACATGGATGACGTGCTGTAGCCGGTGACGCTACCTTTCCTTCAGGGGGTGCCCAATGCCATTTTCCAGCAGGATAACGCCCGGCCGCACACGGCACGCATCAGCCAACATGTCCTGCAAGGTACCCAGGTGCTTCCCTGGCCAGCTGTCTCCAATGATCTCTTACCTATCGAACATTTTTGGGACGTCATTGGACGTCGCTTGCATCTGTTGCCACCGGCACGTTCAGAAGACGAACTCTGGCAAATGGTTGACAGGGAATGGGCAGCATCCCTCAGGACACCATCCGCACGCTCATTGCGTCTGTACCTAGACGTGTTGCTGCCTGTCTCGCCGCTCGCGGTGGTCCTACAACCTACTGGTCAGACGTTCTTGCTGCTCAGTGGCAAGGTGTATAATGTTGCAATTAAGATCACTTATTGCTCGTTGCTGTCTCTCTCTGTTTGCCAAATTTCATCACTTTCTGCCAACTCCTTCTTGGTGTTGCATTTTCAATGTCAGGTAGTGTATGTAACAGAATTTGAGCACTTGACGTGTTGCGGATGACCAATACAAAATTGACAAAACAAATTCAGAGATTAAGCAATCATTGTCTAGCTCATATTATATCAGTGGTCTGAATAATGAAAATTACAAATTAAGATAAAAATTTAATAACACTTTTGTGCTAGTGAATATTTACGTTTGACGATTGACATCCCTAGTTTTCTTATACAAATTTTTTTATGTTAATATTGCGTTCAGTCGAATCGAAAGTAACTTAAAACTTGCTTCAAAAAAGATTTTCCTATTTCGGTCCAATATCCCGTTGTGTTGCTCCAATGCAACGTTAATTAACTATTTACATACCTTTCCTATTTTCGATCCCTAAATAAGGTGTTAACTTTTTCCAACATCTGTCCTGTCGCGATATTTGTAGAATATTAAATTTGGCAGTAGAGCCTGATAGAGCTATAGTTAGATGGTATTGTGGTTCAATAGTTACACCTCTGGTGGTCTATTCTTTGTTCCCCTGGCTGAAAAATGTGCTCTTTATATGGTTACCTTAACGACCTGACAGGCCATCTGTAAGCCAAAAGACGGAAGATTGAAAAAATATGTTCTCACATTCCTTATGATCTGAGTTTGAAAAATTTACAAAATAAAAATTGGCATCGTTAGATAGAAGTTGTATTTCTGGTTCTATACACGAAAAATCACGGTTCTACAAAAGTATTCATTTATGACCATGTAGCAAGTCCCTTCATAGCCGAAAAAATTATGGGAGGCGGCTCCATTGTTCAAGTTCTCCCCTTCTAGATAGAGTACTCAGCATCAACAGCACACTCGATTTCCTTAATGTCAGAGCTGTTTCCAAGAACACACTACCGACATACTATTGAAAGGTTATTGGTTTAGACGAAATTTTTATTTAATATTAATCTTTTCATATCAGCGTGCCACCCAAATTATGCTCTTGTGCCGCTGTCATATGCAATCCATGAGTTTGTTACAGGTTAACCCTGTTATAGGTTATGGCTATTCAATAAAAATTTTAATTTCCTTCTCTTTAGTGCAGTTACTTTTGACTTGTATTCCCGTGCTAATCAAGAATTCATTATCGAGTGGTCGGGCTCTAGCAACCTACGAGCTGTAGGCGACGCAGGTTTGATTCCTTCATGGGTGTATTTCTCTCTTCTGTGTCAGTAAAAACTTTCCTTTTGTGTATTACTTGACTTTTTATTACTTTCCTATTTACTTGACTTTGGCGCAGTTTGGCCAAATATGGCTCTTACGCCTTAAAACCTAATTCAACTAAGTTCAGGGTTGGTCTTCAGGGTTGACAGTTGTAAAAATGGTGGACACATTTTGCCTCGTAACGTTAAAATGCAGAGCACACTCAATTAACAGGTGGTTGTAATCGTTACTTTAACGATCTGACAGGCAATCTGTGAGCCAAAAAGAAAGATGGAAAGAAAAGGTTCCGTGTGTAAAATCTAGCGGATTTATCTAGCGTTGTTGCGTTAGGTCTATTCGAGTTAATACACTGCCTTTTTGGTCTATCACGGCAGTATAACTGTCTGGAACTCGTCCCGATTAAGCAGAATTTCAGTATTTCAATCATGTTGCTTCTTCCACTAACAAGGCTGTTTTTTTTCTGTTCACGGGCGATGTAAGTGAAACGTGTTCGGTCCCATGCCACCCTGCGATCTTCCGGGGTCTTCCCCTGAACGCTGCCAACTGCTCATTTATTTCCCACCATTTGACATTCCGTGACCGGAAAGCATTTGACATCATTAGTTACATCACTCGTTATCCCGGGCATTTGTGACTAACGAGAGACAAATATCTCACGCGCTTCCGCAACTATCCGGATGGATGCGAGTTTTGCAGAACAGACAAATTGCATCGCATCTATCAAGTGCTACAAAGAGAATGTCTTATTTTTCCTGTGTGGGACAGCTCCCAAAATCAATTCTCTTCTGTAAACAAACTTGATAGAATGTGGAGTGTTTTTATTGTTGGGATTATATAACTAGAAGGGAAGGTACGAATTTCATGCACGCTACTTCAGTCCAGTTGCACGTTTTGTCATGCTGAAGTGTAAGCTGATGTTTTTGAAGCCAATATCAATTCAGTGCCATGGTCGCCAACTTTTTCCACTTCACAGTCAACGTTGGCTACATTTTATGGATCTTACTAAAAGAGTGGTTTTTTTATTTAAATTTCAATACTTTTTCGTACCTTTAGAAAATAATACTTCGTATAACAAGGCTTTTCAATATTTTAGTTCTTAGGCACTAATGAATATGAGGTGAAACTTTTTTTTGGGAAATTGCCTCATTTTTCTGAAAATGGAAAAAATATTTTCAGTAAAAAATTTAAATATTAAAAGTAAAAATCATACGTCTAATCAAAGTAACGAGCAAAATTATGTACTCTAAAATACCATTTCCTTAATGGGTCTGATTTCTCTGTATTTTTCTCTTCTGTGTCAGTAAAGCTTTCTTTCTGTATGTCCATTTACTTGACGTTGTTTGGCGCAGCTTAGCCAAAAATGACTCTAACGCCATAAAACTCAACTGAATCAACCAAACTTACCAATGGGAATGATGGGGTGTAAATTATTAAGACTAGCGAAATAATTCCAAATGCAGTTTCAGTCAATATAAGAGATCGAAACGAAAGGGTCCGGCATGATCTGCGGATTTATTTTCCAAATCCTGGTCTAATAATGTGATGAAGATCCATAGATAGTATGCAATGCTTTTATAATTTATGCAATAAATATGAGAAAAATATACCAAAATTCCAATCGCTCATGGGCGGCAACGGTAGCACTTCTCAAAAACTCACATTTTGAGATAAAATAGGTTTTCGTTACTATGAAAATACATAACATCCTGTAAAACACTTCGGCCATCTTTTGCGGTTCAGCCTTAAATTTAGAGATTTGCCAGTTTTGGAAAGAATGTAGTTTTCCACATTCAGGCATACTTCAGGCATACTTCAGGCATACTTCAAAATACACTCACTGTTAAGCACGGAGAGGAAAATGTTAACTTCCGGAAGCCAATCTGAATTTGAGAGGCTGCATTTCGCTACAGAAGTAGATGGAAGTATGCAAATATTTTCTGTAACAGCCAATCACGGTTTCGTGTCGAGAAATATGCAAAACAGGCAGTCGTATAAGAAGCCAGCATTGTGAAGGGTTAGAGGAGTTTCATGTAAGTGCTGATAAAAAGTGTTTAGAACTTTCGTACGATTAGTTTTCAAGACAGGCGTGTTTCTATGGCTTCCAGAAGACGAATGGCAGATAGTGAGCGCTGGCGTTCTGTGAGATGCCTTGAAGGAGGACAATCAATCACAGATGTTGCTCTTTTCTTCGGCGTTCATCATTTCGTCATTTCACGATATTATGGAAACAATTCCAAACAAGCCAAATAGTTTGTCCGAAGACCTGTGGCCGGTCGCCCAAGGGTTACGACCCCGCAGAAGATCGATATATTGCTGTTTTAGCCAAGCGGAATCGAAGAGCGACCTCCACCCGTGTGACATCTATGGTTGCACTACTGTTCGCCGAAGGCTACACATGAATGGACTGTACGCCCGGGTACCACGAGTTTGTGTTCCTCTATCCGTCCAATCCAGAGGGGCACGATTAAAGTGGTGTCTGCAACATGTGAATTGGACTGTGTCTGATTGGGCCAACGTTATGTTCACGGATGAGTCGAGATTTGCCTGCGTACTCGCCCGACCTTAATCCCATTGAAAATCTTTGGGATGCCCTCGGCCGTACTGTGTCTGCACGTTTCCCACCCTCAGTCACTCACAGTTGCAAACTGCTCTACAGGAGGAATAGCGACTACTTGACTCTGGGGTAAGACCTCATAGAAAGCATGGTCATACGCTGTAAACTTTGTATGAGGATGAGGGGTGGTTACATATCCTATTGTCAGTTTTGTTTGTTTGTTTTGGATTTAAACATCATTTTGTTAATGACTCCAATATGACTTCATCTTATAATTTATGAAAATTCAATATTGTTTTCATCTTTGTATGCAATTCTTTGTTTTGTTTCATGTATAAACATGTTTGATACTTTCCTGTCGCATTTCGTGTCAATCAATTGTCGATTTTTTCGCATTTTACCGTTACGTGCTTAATTTTTGGCAGTGAGTGTATTTACGTATACGTATTTTTTTAGTTGTGCCACTTTTGCAGCCGTTGAGCGAAATGGTTAGTTTGTATTTTTAGTAACTAAAACCTCTGTTCAGTTTCAGAACACTTTCTTGAAAGCTTTACTAAGTCATATGCAATACATTGCCCTAGAATTTTTGAATAGAATGTGTGTGTGACCATTTTGAGTTATTTTTTGAGGCATCATTTAGGATCATTTCCCTAATTTTGTGCTTATTCCCTTTTTTGTTTTGCTTTTTGAAGCAGTTTACTTAAAGTTTTACACCACTATCATTTTAATGAATGATTCGGTTAAAGAGCTTTGGTAATTCCTTTATTTCATTATAAGTAAAAGCACGTTACTTTACTTTTTTGCAAGTTTCACCAATCAAATCTGCCAATAATGATTTTATCCGCCCTATTTTGCTCTGCGATCCAACCACATTATTATTTTCCATAGCCAATTCGGCTCTTTAAAATTCCCTCAAGGCAAGCCCATGATGAATGCAAGTTTCAGACTCATGCAAGAAGGGATTGTCGCTGAATTTTTGATATTGATAAATATGTTTAATTAGCTCCAAAATGTTAATAGTTTAGTGCCTCTTCCAAAGCCTGTTTATCTGCTCCATAAGTGTATGGAAAGGCGTTCCTTTTTTTGGTTCGTGAATCCGCCTCTTCGGGATTGCGACGCCCTTCCGAAAGACCAGTTTGATTGACGTCGCATCTTTCTTCTGGACAATCATCGTCGGCCAATTTCGCTGAGGGCCCCTTCTAGCCATGACCAGAATTGCTAATGAGCTCCTTTGTGCTCGCTCTCATCTGCAGCACAATTTACGAGCGGCTTTTGGAGATTAACTGCCAACTGCTCTTCATGAAGTGATAGTTTTTCGAAATGTTAAAATTTGCCTCAAATCTTCCTGGTGGTGTTTTTATACCAAGCATGTTCTCGAGCCAGTTTCTCTACCACCTGATCAAAAGGCGAGTTTATAAATCGAATGAAAGTTTTTAGTCATCAATTTACTGAACAGACTTCAGAAGAAAAGTGCGCTTATCAGTTTTGCAAAGCATGATTAAGTTTTATCGTTTACAGTATGGCCTCATACACTTACTCGAGTAGTTAAACTCATACTGCTATTAGATAGTTTAACAAGCCACTAAATGACCAAATTTTAGAATTTTATCCCACGATATGAACAGGTTTTGTGAATTTATATTTACTTAAAATGTTACTCGCTTGAATAGCATTAAAGTGAAGCAATTGCTGAAAAAACTTGATTTCGCTCTTCTGTACCAACACGACTTCTAGTTTAAACTGGTGGATGAAATGGTTAGAAAAATTGTCTATATGTTCTTCGCATCGTTTCATATCTTCTGATTTCTTTATTCTATCTCAAGTGTGCCTACATGAGCTCTTTTAGAAACCATGTCAAAGCTAAACGTTGCGACGCCACAAAGTCGGATTATAGAATCCAAATTCTAAGCACGGGGGTCGTACTCCCGGGATACCCAAGCGATCTTTTGCTGCTTTCATCCTACTGCTCTATTCCCTATGCCTCTTTTTTCCCCTTTCACATTTTTTACTTGACGTTGTCTTGTGTTTGGCGCAGCTTGACCAAATATGGTCCTAGCTCCATAAAACGCCAAAACATTCAGCCAACCGACTACGAATTTACTATCCATAATATGATCCGATTGAACCGCAGATACAATACATTCCTCAATGAGCTTACTGATTTGTTTGAGTAGTATCTATTATACATCCTTCTAGAACAGGTCCCGATCTAACTTACTCGTGTAACAAAGAATGTCCAGAGTCCAAATGTAAAAAAAAATGTAATTCCGTGGCAAAAACAAATTAAAGCCAATAAAACCTGAAACTAAAACGACGATGTTTTAACTTAAATCTGAGTGAGACTTTAGTTTCTATTTTAGCGTTCTTAATTTTCACCGCAAAAAGCCAATCAGGGACTGCCGATGCCCCACCCTTTTAGCCTCCAATGGTTTCTCACTGTGATTGACTAGTGACGTTTATCATGCGCAATGGGTCACCTTCAGCACAGATACTTTCCCCCTACCCTATGCTTTCTACTGATTCTAGCATCAACTCCAGATAATATGCGCAGTTGGTCTGCGCATGGTCTACGATTCTCTCGTTTCCCCGCCTTTGTACAACACAGACTCAAGCTGAAAGATAGCGCTTGATCATCCATGCAATTGCTAGAATTGGGCACAATTGCATCTTTTGGGCTCCCCTTTAACTTGGGGCTAAAACGTTTTTTGAAAACTTTAGAGATTTTAACTTTCTTATTTTATTTTATTTGAGTTTATTTGGTTGGATTCTGGTTTTATGGCGCAAGGGCCAAGTTTAGCCAAACATGACGATTGCGAGAGTGGAAAAAAGCAAAAACCAGAAGCGTAGGCGAGGTAAAAAAGGAAGGGAGAACAGATCACTCAGGTACCTCGAGGTTGTGATGACCGTACTCACCTAAAGATGCGCCCCTGAGGACTATTTTCTTTGGGGCAAAGAAACAACAGCGAATCTAGTTGTCTTCGTAAGGTAAAGCAAAGCATTCTATTTTTTTTCTTTCAATCTCGGCTCAGTTATAAATGTTACACTGCACTACTGGATACCTTTAGATGGCCCACCGGTCAAATAAGTTTGGGAAGACCTGCTCTAGTACTCCAATCCCTGCCACCCTGTTATAAATGACTGTACATTCATCAAACATCACCTTTCCTCTTGACTGGCGCATTTCGTTCTGATTTAGGGAACCTACCCCCGTTCGGAACGCATTACCGACAGAGCATCGCCTGTGTTTCGGAGCAGCAGCTCGCTTAAAATATTCATCGCTTTCGCATTGACCGGTCGTGTTAGGACTTCACATATCGACGTCACGGTTCGGATACGTGTTTCACTCATTTTTAAATTACTCTCTTTTCTTAGGTATAGACGATAATCGTTAATAATCGAATAGTTATTCATTTTCATTGTTTCTTATTTCTATTTAATAGTGCATCCCGACGTAACGGTCTGTAGACTTAGTTTCTTTTTTTTTTCTGGATTGGTGCTAGTTCTGGATTTGCTAAGAGACTTTCTGTCGAGCTAAATGTAGGAGGTGGGACGTGCTTGCTATAAGAATTCCAGACGTCACGTCACTTGTTTTTCAAATACGATTTCAGCACGTCGCCAATGAGCTACAAACCTGTGAGTTGTAGGGGGCACATGTTCGATTCTTCCATGGGTGTATTTATCTTTTGTATCAGTAAAACTTTCCCCATATGTGTATGTCCATTACTGTCTGTCTTGTGTTAGGCACAGTTTAACCAAATATTGCTCTTGCGCCTCAAAACCGAAACCAACCAATCCTTTTTATTCACTACTGGGTTCGTATGCTCCCGAGCACTCTGAATATTAGATCTGATTGTTGGCGATGTGTTACAATGCGATTGTTGTTGTACCGCGCACATCTTAAGCTGGTCATCGATCTTCTAATGATATAGACAGAACAAGTGGGTGGCGTCGCTGTCGTAAGATCTCAGAAGGGTGAGTCACATGGCCTTACGAATCGACTTGGGCCGATTGCCCATCGAAGCAGACTAATGATTTTAATCGTGCTTGATAATCTCTTTAACCAATCAATAACTTGTCCCACTTTAGGATTCATGCTTTTTCCTACAACTGCGTGACAG
The DNA here is from genome assembly GCA_933210815.1 of Meta bourneti. Lineage (NCBI taxonomy): Eukaryota > Metazoa > Arthropoda > Arachnida > Araneae > Tetragnathidae > Meta > Meta bourneti. The sequence continues at coordinate 50,398,867 of OW119927.1, forward strand.
ATCTTCAAATCGAGTTATCGGCAGAAATCACATGAAGCTGCATGCACATGCTCCGTCATTAGAGGGTAGATGAAGCTAGTAACATTACGTCACAGATCGCAGCTTTAAGCAAACCCCACTGCCCTCCTCCCACAAAAAAAAAACTCTAAACCTTTAGGTGAGTTGGGAGGAGGCGAGTCTCAAAAGCAAACCACTCATTGGTCCAACATCGGTCCTGTGACGTTAAATTGACTGAAATACGCATCCGTAATAACATGAAGCTGCATGCACATGCTCCGTCTGTTTCATTAGAAGGTGAATGAAGCTAGTATCATTATGTCACAGTTCGCAGCTTTATGCAGGCCACACATTGGTCCTGCGACGTTAAACTGACTGAAATACGCAAGCTTACAGAAATGGAGAATGCATACAGAACGAAATTTTCTTTACAAAATGGAGCAGTCCTGCTCATGTCGTACGTTTTATCGCATGCTGCTCCAGTGTGTGACCGGGTTTACTGATTACTCCCGAGCGCAAATACCTTTCATTATTCTCACAAATCAAATTCGTTTTTAAAACACTCCTCGCCGCATTTGCACAGATCCAATCGAACCCTTCACAATCGTTTTTCTGCCCATCCCATACAATCGCGAGGCGATTATTCTATATCCATTTAGGCCAGGTTGAAATTTCTTTATTTTGTGATCGAGAACTTCCCTCTCCTAATCTGTTTAAACCGAAAAATTTCCACCCCGCTGCGAAGTGCTAGCGTTCGAAAAGCATCTCGCTTTGTACTGCTATTTATGCATTTATCCCACAAATATTGAGTTCGGGGACTCCCACGCACTTCGGGGGATAACCCTTCCTGACCTTCCCACCCCGTGACACAGTACATCATTACAAGCCCCCAACAGCGAGGGAGCGTGCAATCTGTCGTCGAATATTGTCCCCATCTGTCAGTGTCTCGTTAGAGGCACCCCCTCCCTCGAGTTGACACCCCCGGAGTACTACGACAGAAACACATGTGTATTCGGGAAGCTTTTTATACCCCCTTTGTCGTGCCCCCGTCACCAACGGAGTTGGAATGCAGACAATACTTGTCGCGCGTTTTCGAGTTATATTTAGGGTGAAAAGATATTAGTTTCCTAGTCCCTTTGTCTAATTTAAAATTACTTGTTTTTGTGCTGATCCAATGGCATAGCCAAGGGGAGGGGATGTCTGAACCCCTTCCATGATCTGATAATTTTAGGACAGTTTTTTAATGGTGTCTGTTGATAGAAGGTATATTTTCCTTCAATTTTTTTCAGGAATAATTAATGTTTTATTTTAAAGATAAAACTAAGACAGTATGAGAGGGATTTTCAGTGTGTAGAATCGACTATACGATCTGCGAAAATTTTACTTCTGTCCAAATGCTCTCGCAATGATACATATCGGTTTTACCTTAACATGTAGTTTATCGCCGTTTTGACGACGTTTTACATTTAATCTAATTGGTGTTGACCAATCAACTATCACATATCAATTCAGAATTTATTCTTTGGAATTTTTACTGGCGGAGTGTTGAAATCGTATTCGAAATACAAGCCAACTGATGTCACACTCAGAATACCTATAGGAGAAACATATCGCCAGAGAAACAGTACCGTCACCTATATTTCGCTTGATAGACAATGCCTCTCATACACACAGAACTTCGTGTTTAGTTTTTCCTATGTTCATATTTTAATTCTTTTATAAAACCTTGCTTGGCATTGACGTATTGCAAAATTTTCAAACGTCGAGTCTTACTTGCTTGGCAAGGTCGACCTTAAGCTGATTCCACCAATTCTTCCAAACACGGCCCCGTCATAAATGGAATTGGGAAAATATGATTTTATTAATAAATAATTTTATCCCTAAATTATTGAGCGATACACTTTCCGATTATTTTTACTTTAAAACTTTTTCTAATGTCACCTACTCAATTCACTTCATTTCAAAAAGCGTCCATTTAGTTAATTATTTTTCTTTTTCATATTTTATGTCCTTCAGAGATTGATCGAAATGGGCCTCGCACTTCGTAAGATGTTGGGAAGATATAAGTAATATGCTAAGCACCCATTCGTATAAGAGAGTTCTGGTTACTCTATTGATCATTGGCTTTTGCTGAGTTAATCAGTGGTTTGACGGTTTGATCATCTGAACTCATTCATCACTTACGGGTGTTATTTACTAATAAAAATTAACCTAATCATGTTAGAGGATACTATATCCAAACTACTTTTGTGATTCAAATTAGAATCTTTTGTAACTTGACTGTTTTGATGATAGTTTATTATGATTATATGGTCTAATTATATGACATCAATGAGAAAGAATTGACATGAATTCTTACAGCCTTTAAAAGCGAAATATGAGTTGATGAAATCTTTCATTTCTTATTATCTGTATGCGATGACGATCAAACTTTATAATGTGCCTATTATTCGCTGTTGAATCATTTCCTTTCTAGTTACCTATTCATAATAACAAATTAATAATAGTGAATTTTATACGATGTTGCTATAATTGCTATTCTAAATACAAAATTTGTTATATAAATTTCTTTTTATTACGGACACCCAAAGCACTAGAATGAACGATTAATTAGCAATAATTTTAATATAAATTGAAATAGGTGGCGAACACAGATCACTTACATAGTTCACGAAAGATATCTTGTCTAATTGAGAATTACGTTATTCGAAACCGTAACATGCGTCACCAAAGGCTAGACACATTAAAAATACGGAACTATAATGGCTGGTTGTCATTAGCCTGTTGTTTTTCCAATGATGCGTCAGATTCCCCTTTAAGTACTTATTGCAGACCCATAGATATTATAATCCTTTACAAATTTAGTTCTTGATCTACAAAATCGTTTCGTTTTCCTTTTGTATCTTCCACTTCTGGTTCACATCCTCCCCATTGACCTCGAAGATCATGGGTCCTTATGATGCTAACACCTCTCGTCCCCTTAGTAATCAGTCAAAGTGGATGTTTGTGTAATACCAAGGGAAAAGTTAATTTCCTCGAGTTTTATGGCATAATTCTCGAGTGAATTGCCAAATCCTTCAATAATTTAGAACAATTATTTTCCCCCGCCAACTCTGCCTCTCGTTTTCTTTCATTTTAAAGACATTTTCTTCAAATTCGACAGCTCGCAGTAAGTATACTCATTTTCTAGCATATTATGACTTTGCTCTTTACTTTCTCAGGACCGCGGTAGCCTGGTTGGAAGAATAGCGGATTAACAAACCGAGGGTTGCGAGTTCAAAACACGTTCCAAATACCATCGCGTCAAAATTACGAGGTGTCCTCGGATCTTCGGGATTGATCCCGTACCGCCGCCAATAGCCTGTTGTGTTGCTCCAATGCGACGTTAATTCAACTACCTACCTTTCTCTTTAAGAGGGCTCACTTAAGAACTCGCTTTATACAAGCTCATCGGCAAGTAATTTTTAAAAAGTTGGTTTCTGTTATAATCCCACATTAAATGTTACTCTCTTATGAGTTCAGAAAGTATCCACTTATCTTTAATGCAACCTCTGGATTCTTTTTCGTCCATAACATAAAGTCTATATACTAAACTTTTGTTTGTTTTCCAGCTAGGGATAGTTGAAACTATTAGTTTTCCAAAAAATTTTTTACTTAACGCTTCCTTTTCAGACGATTTTACTTTACGTTCCCCTATGAAGAAAATTCTTTCTCAACTAATAATAAAAAAGTGTAGTTGCGTCTAATTTTAAGTCTTCTCACCTGTTTACAGTACAGTAAACTTGACATCTTTTTACGACCTATCGCCTTCTTTTTAGACTCATCAGTTGTGACTTGTTCTTTTCAACATACAATTCTTGCTCCAATGCATCATTGTAGTGAGTATGTCTATGCTTTAGTAGATAAGTGTTTTTAGACGATAATTTTTTTAGCGTCTTATTGCCCACTCCTGCCCCTCAGACCCCCCCTTATTTTTCCAGCATTGCCCCCAAGATTCTTTAGCGCCACTTTGGGAAAATAATGAACTAGAGAATGAATAATTATTTTGATGTATTCACCTTCAATGCACTTATATGCTTCGGGAAGGTAAATGAAATTGGGCAGAAGGTAAGTCTCAAAAACTAGATCGCTTTCTACAAAACCCCCTGTTCGTATTTTTGTCCTTTCCTGCAAAAAAATAAGTTTTCCTGAAACCTGAAAGCTATTGATTGGTCTTATCCAACATTGTGGTTCATTTTTTTAACCTCTGTTCTGCCTTTGATGATTCCTTCCCACCTTTATCTGCAAAATACATCTTATTAAGATGAATGGGAGATCTTTAGAAACTCCTGGTGATTCCGTCATGTCTTACGTGATATAAAAAGGAAAGTGAAAAACCAAACAAATCTGAGGATCTCTTTGTTTTCGGAGCAACATTTCGCGGAGTCTGTTGTCTCTCGCGGAGTCCCAAACAAACGCCTTTGTTCCTTCCTCCATGCCGCAACGCGTATCCTGTTTCACGTTGCATTGTTCGTCCTCGCAACCGTTGTCAAGGTGTTAAATGGAAATTTAGCGGTCGAGCGGCTAAACACCGCTTTCGAACAGAGGGCGGGGGAGAGATGAGCATCTCGTCTCTAGTGGATCGAGGTGTGAAGAGTAGAAAAAGGGGGTGTCTAGCGGCACTTTAGCGGATCGTGCGCATCAAATTAATGGCTTCTTCACTTCAGCCCTGTCTACGAGTACCATCCACTGTGTACCGAGTGCCCTATCCAATTCAGATGATTCATCCTTTCATCTTTTATTGCAGTTTTTGTGAAAAAAAATTTGGAAAGTTTTTTTTTGGTCATGTGATATTCGGTACTTGAGCTTTCAACTGGTTATACCTGTGTGTTCTTTTTATTATTTGTATCTTGGGATGTGGCATGGGCCTAATTACTTTACTGTGAGCTTAAGGTAACTGAAGCATATAGCTCGATGAAATGTGAAATTCTCGTAGAAATCGCACCTAATTATTTGTTCTCACAAATCAGGTGTGCAGATTATATATATATTTGTATCGCATTTTGAATTTAAGTCATTTAATATGAATTGAGATACATTATCTTTCTTTTAATTCCGTATTCAGATGTTAGTGCTATTTTTCTTCGTGTCTTCCATTAATAGGGCCTAACACTTTTTGAGAACGGATTATATAAACATTGCGTTAAACTTGTAACTGATGACGACAACGCAGTTGCCAAGTGGTTAGAGTATGGTCATATTTGGCTACACGAGGGCTTATTAAACTCTGTTGACTCCAATTTGGGGTGAGTAATAAAAGACAGAGAATTAGTTTAGGCGCGTTGTAGGGCCACGCATAGTTAAATCTCAACAACAGAGCCATAGGCCTTAAGGAGTTCTGATTTTTCATTTTAGTTTTTAAGGGCCCTAAAGAATTTTAAAGCCTAAATTTTTACACGAATACTGCAATTTTATTTCATCTGCGTTCAAAAAAGGTTAAGGATACTTCCCACTTCGTCAAAATTCGATGGCATAATATATATAAGTTAGCTAAAAATAAATGTTTTTAATACTGGGTCCGTAAGACCTCAAACATATATTCATGAGTTTCTTCACATGTACACTCAGAGGTTAATCTATTGCAATCTAAGTGAAATGTAGCCTTAAAAACATGAAAAATAGCTTTGGAAAGGCCTTAAAATGGTCATAATTTTTCTTTTTCTTGAGAGGGAATAGGAACATCTAATGTCATTAAATTCCAATTTATATTGATCTACGTGGGCATGAAAGTTTTCAGATTGTTGACTTGAGATGGAATTTGAGTGTATATACATGCATAGGTCCGTTCCGACGAGTGAAAGGTAGAAAATCGTGTTGGCCGAACTGGCAGTCGCAAAATAATGAATATAAGAATGTTCTAAAAATCAAATTGCAATTTTTTCCCTTAACTATCTGAAGTTTTATTTTTATTTTACGCAAAAGACATTTCGGTTAAAGAACTTAAATTCCAATATCTTCTCAAAAGGAAAGTTACCAAAATACACTTTTTGTAATCAATTCCCTTTACTTTGTTAAAATTATATATGAGGTTTTGTGTCAGCAACTCAATAAGTGGAGCAACGATTAACTGTGGTTCGATTGCTATCTATGCCCCGTCATCAATCTATCATCGCGAGGTCTGCAGTATTTAAGAAGTAGAAAATTTATTGATTTCACTTATGTGTGTACCTTTTTATTAGTTGATAATCTGCAAAGTATGTAAAAATGACTGCCAGAAAAGTAATTTACAATCCTACATTCCACGAATTTTCCTGACATAATTTACGCTGCTACTTACTTTTATAAATACATCTCTAAAAAGTTAATTTTCAATAACTCAAAAACAGAGCCTATGAAGTTGGAAGTTATTCAGTTAGCTGAGCATATGAAATACTAGAGTCAAATTTAAATTGAACCATGATATGGACTCACTGATTTATGGCCTTGAACTTAGTATAGCAAATATTTTTTTCACGTGAGCATATATGTATTCAGTTTGACAAGATATTTAAAACAAATTGAGACAAATCTCTGCTATAGAAAATATCCTAGTTATCCAACCTTTTTTTAAAGAACATACTAAAAGTGAAATTGTAATGTATTGTAGTTTATAATGTTCTTATTATTTTGATTAATAGTTCTTCGTCTTTCACAGTCGAACAGAAAAAGAAGTTTAAGAAGAGGAAATTGAATGAAGATGTCGCTCTTGCAGCTGCTCGATATGGAACCTCAGAGGACTGAATGGCCGTGGTGAGGCTTGGTTTAAATAGATTTTAAAATAGTGCTTCTTTATTTTGTGTTAAATGAATATGACATTAAAATATGAAAATTTACTGCCAACCAGAATCTTTTATCAAGTTCGAAACCACTAAACGACGTTATACAAAATTAGAGTTATGAAATTCAGTATTCCCAACCTTCTGCATAATAGAATAATTTCTTTAAAAAGCAGTTTAAAAAATCTGTCCGAAAATCATTGAAAACTTACACGAATGAAAAGGTTATCAGGTCGAGAATATTTCCGAATGTTTATATAAAGGAAATAAACTCGTTTCTAGCAGGTTTTGTTCAAAATAGAAAAATGAATTAGTTTGACGTCGACCTATTTAAGTCCTGTTAATTTTCTGCCGTGTTCGAAATGTTCATACAGTTTTGCTCTACATAGACCTCTGAGGAATAACATAGCTGAAATTGGCTGCTATCAAGCTATCCTCACGATATAAGACAGAAAAGGTGGTGAAGGGAAATATTACATCCGTGTTCAAAACTCCTCTCAAAAGCGTTACCTGTTGAAAGGGTAACTAACTCGTTTTCAATCTTCCTATAATAGTATTTGGTTAACAGTTATAAAATAGAGCCGCCCAAACAAAAATACTTAATAAATTTAAATTTCCTATGGCATGCCGTCTCTTCATGTTACAAACTACTCTTCAATGTACCATGCTGCTTTCCAAGATTCACCAGCCATGTCTTCAGAAACCTGAAGCATGTTCTGGCATATATAAACCAGCATTATTTTCTCATCTCAGCGAGAATCAATTGTAAATGCACAATTGTCTTATAATAGATTTGTGCAAGGCATAAAAAAAGCCGCCTCGAACAAAAATGCGCAATAAATTTATACTGATCACAATAGTTCTCGTTATTGAAACAGCATACCTCTGCAATTATTTACCGTGTCGTTATCACTGGAGACTTCATTCGACCTGTCTTCAGAATTCATTTGACACGTCAAACATCTTCCATTGAATCGTCTCGTGTAACGAACAATTGAAATACGCTTAATACTTTCCAAGGCATGCGATCTCTCATGTTACAAACTGATCTTCAATGCACCATGCTGCTTCCCAGGATTCACCAGCCATGTCTTCAGACACCTGAAGCATGCTCCGGCATATATAAACCCGCATTCTGGTATCTCCACGAGAATCAATTGTCACTGCACAATTGTTTTCCTATTGTAGATTTGTGGTTATAGCAAAACATAAAAAAGTCGCCTTGAACAAAAATACGCAATAAATTTAAATTATTCACACGATAGTTCTCGTAATCGAAACGGCAAACCTCTGCAATTATTTACCGAATAGATATCGTTAGACTTCATTCGGCCAGAATTCACTTGACATGTCAAACGTCCGCATTAAATCAATTGTCTAATTAAATGTGATTAAATTCATTGCCAACGAACAATTGAAATATGCTTAATGCTTTCCTATTGCATGCCGTCTCTTCATGTTGCTTCAGTGCAGCATGCTACTCCCCAGGATTCACCAGCCATATGTCTTCCGAGACCTGAAGCATGGTCCGGCATATATAAACCAGCATTCTTTTCCCACCGCCACGATCTGTCATCTGAAACAAATGCCGCGACTTGAAATGGAGGATGAGGGGAAAGGGTACAAAGAAAGGTTAAACAGGTACCAAAAAGTGCAGAAACAAAACAGCGTTTCAGAAGGATTGCTGAAAAGACGAGGTGCCTCCGAATTTCCCATTTCACCGCAGATGGCCCTGGGGCGGGGGCGTGTCCGAGCGGTCAAGCCGAGAAGAAGCCTGACTGATTTATGGCTTCGCTTTTCTAATGGATGCCGCAACAGTTAATGAAGAAACGCCTACCAGTTCCAACGCCCGCTTCTTTTTTTTCGTTTTGGTTCTGGAAGGGGGTGGAAGGAGGAGATATCGTTTTAAAGTGATGAACCGTTTCCTCCGTGCTGGCCATCAGGTAGTATCTGCCATCTGCCTCCGACCTACTGTTTGTTTACCTGTCGTGTCCGGGTTGGGTCGCGCTGCCCCTTCCAAATTGGAAATATCGTTTCCACATCGCCCCAGTAGGAAGACGATGGGGATTTTTTTTTTTGCTGTTCATGCTTATGTAGGCTTCAGAGATCACGAAGTTTGCTTTCATTTGTTTACGTTTTTCAAAAAAGTACTTTCGTTTAAATCTTAAGATGTTTTCTTGGAATTTCTTTTATGCGTCTTTTAAACGACAGTCGTGATGTTAATATGGATCAAAACGTATAAGATTTTCTTACAAACAACTTGGAAGGCCACATAATACATTTACAGTGTTGAGGAACTCAAATAATTCCTTTCATAATCTATTCGTTTAACCCCTCAGCGCATTTTTTTTTCTGACAAATTAAAAAGTCATTTTTAACTTTTATAGAACGCACGTCAGTTCTTGGATCCCCGACGATGCAGCTAATACGATATCCCGCAGGAGCGTCCGATGCATGTGTGAAAGCAGACTGCTTGAGAAAGACAAATGCAGCTTTTCCTGTCCATGTGGCATTTCTTGTTAATTATACTTCATTTCAATTCTGAACTAATTCGAGACATTTTGAACAATTTGGTGTCAAGAAAGAATATAGATGATGGGTTAAACAAACTTATCAGGCGTTCACTGTTATCTATTATTAATTTTCAATGCATTGCATTATTTCTAGGCTGAAATGAGGCATAATTCAGAAGAAAGGATACTTGAGTGCGGAAACATTTTTTTTTTCTTTTTTTGGATTTGTCCTCTTGCGACATGCTCTTTGTTACTAAACGTCAGATCGAAAAGCAACATTTCGTCTAAAGGTATCCGATACCACTATCACTGCTGGTTTAAAAATGTTTTTGTCGGATACGTATATATGCGCATTTGCGTTTCATAAAAACTACGCGTTCAGGGCTGCCACAGGCGACTAAAAGTCGACTTTTGCTACTATTTTTCAACCTTGGCTACTGTTTAAGCAAAATCGTCTCAAAAGCTCGTAAATTCAAAATTTGTGCGACTTTTTTTAATTCACCAAAGATCAACGAAAATTTAGTCCTTTGTTTAACTAATAGCAGACGGAAAAAAATATTTTTTAGATTTCAAGGGACGCCAATTTCTAACCTTTGGCCCCAAGCCGTGACACCCATGAAAGAAAAACATCTGGTTGCTAGTGTCCTGAGAACCATATTAAGAAATATTTATTTTGAAATTTAAATTTCTTTCCCAGATTCCACGTCTGTTCGTGTTTAATCAGCACATTTTCTGCTTTATCCGATTCATTTGAATCTAGGCTACTAAAATTGCTTATTAAGATTTAAGAAGATTTTTTTTGCTACTAATTCCACTATTTGCAAGTGCTTTGGCTGTGGCAGCCTTGCATATGACTCCCCTTTGTTGGCTGCTTTAGAAATTGAAATCTAGCTCTAAAAATACAAATAATTTTCAACTGTTTCTTTCTTTTCTCCGGCAACAAGAATGAGACTACTTTTTTAAAGCGCTAGCTTACAGCCTTCGTTTGAAGTCTTGTTGGATTTGTGATCCTCTATTGTTATCTAAACCTGATTAATCGTTGGTTTACATACACTAATGGCGTTATTGCTTTGTAATTTTTTCCTACATTGGTAATGTTTGCCAATAATTTCATTTTCTTTTCAGATGCTTATTCAACGAAGATCTGGAATGAAGCTGTAAATTTATGTACAAATACTTAATAATAAAAGTTTTTATTAAATAAATGCTTTTGTTTGATTTGATTTAGTCTTGTTTGTTATAGTATGGAATTTTTATTAATAAAACTAGTAGAAATAGATGTGAATTTCAACATTCTATTTTTGCACGAAATATTAAACAAATTGTTTTTCTTCGCTCGTTATTAAAAAGAAACGTTTACTATTATACTTATATTAATTAAAAACGTAATTACTGCTGAAGAACAATATAATATTAGCATGCATGGATTACTAATTAACTTGATGTAAATTATTTAATCAGATTCTATCGGAAGTATTGGACTAATTATACCCACAATCGTTGTTTAATCTGATATTACTTTGTTAATACCATTGTTAAACATCGTTGTTTAAGATCTGCTTAACTTAATTCACTCCACATGAAATTATGGTTTAATTGCAATTGCCTTCCGCATTACCGAAATCAGCGCTTTCGTGCATAGTTATGTTCAATAGTTTTGGGTCGAATTTCCCTTTAAAAAAATTCCAGAAATTTTGAGCATTTTAGTTTTTTCAAAGATTATATTGCTTTAGTAGAAAAATCACACAGAAAAAAAATTACTCCAAAAACTTTAAATTTTCCCTTCGAAAAACACTTATTGAAAGATGCAATTTCAGTTCCTCTTTTTTCTCGATAAGAAAACTTACTGAACTGCCTCCATCTTTGGAGTTCTTTTTCGTGTTGTTTTTAAAAATAAATGTTTAATTTCGCAAAACTTAAAAACATAGTCAACATCTAAAGAACCTTTTTCGCCACTCGACTGTTGGTAATCACCAATGCTTGGTTTAGGTTAATTAAACCAGATTTGATTTGTTTTTTCCTGTATGGTTTTTGCTACACAAGGTCAAAGTAGACGAACCTACATTTTTATTTTAATAATCTCTAATTTTAGTATTTTCTGTGGTCCTTGATTCTGAACCTGAATCCTGGTCTGGGTATAGATGTTAATAGTGGTTTAAGATCCATTTTAAGACTTAGGTCCCGGTCTAATTAGACCTCGTGTATTAAAAGTGACATTAGAGAGATGATAAACCAATTTTAGCACATCAGGTATACACCTGTTTGTAGATATTCTTACTTTTCTCTGCATAACGTGCGAAGAAATTTTCGACTGCAAAATCCAGTGGCACAATTAGATGGAGTATGTAGACGAGTCCACATACCTATTCAGTTTTACGAATACTACCTTTTCCCCTTTTTCTACAAAATTAATATTTAAAACTTAATGCAAATAATTTGTACTAGTAAATTCGTGCTGGGTCCACAGCGTATTCGCATCCTTCCTGCTTTACAGTTCGCAAAACAGGTATAAATTATTTTGAGTCCAAGATGCACTTTCCGATCGGTAATGGACTATTTCTCCGTCCGTTTCTGAAAATCTTGCAAATTGAACTCCAAACCCGGAAAGTAAGGGTATACCGAAAATATGAATTTTTGGTACTGTAATGTGCAATCTGTTTTCTAAGTAAAAAAGTTATAAATCGTCAAGAGAAAAAAAACGTACCCGTACCCAAGGGGTAAGCATATACAGCTATGCAAATAAGGTATTAAGTAGGACTAGGACCCCGTCATCTAACTTGGGGCTCGGGATACAAATATGAGGGCTTTCCATAAACTTCCGATACATTTACTACTGTCATACTGAAAGAGTCGGATCTTCAATTTTTGAATGATTATGAAAGCCCCGTCCTATATAAGTCTCCTGTAAGAATTCCTTAACTCAAATCGTGAAAATGTTAAGATGCCATTGCGACTAACAATCTTGCATTCGCAGTGGGTTTTTTCTGACTTCAAAACCTTTTTAATATTTCTCCAAGAAGAAAGCTCTTGTTGAGTTGTGTCACTTTTACAGCTAGAGTGCGACGTGTAGACCTTTCTTGCTAAGCCTGCCCTTTGTTACAGGAAGTCTAAAAGAACCCACTCTTTAAATTTAAAGATATATTGAAAAATACTGTCCGATTCTGATATCAATGCGGGACAATCTGTATTCACCTCTGGAGACAATGGCAGTGTGTGCTGTCTCTCATCCTTTCATTTGGAATTTCTACAATATTCCACTGGTCTTTCTGGGGTTTTGAATATGGGTAGCATCACACAAACTGATTTCGTTGCCTTTGGTCATAAACATCTCTTGGTTCTCAATGCAAACATACTTGGTTTATTTATAGCCATTATCAGTATGAGCTAACCATGTGAAATGACACTACACATTTTTGTTCACTGTCTTATATGAATATATTATACTTTTTTTTCATTACAATTTCATTGTGAGTAAAAAATCCAAAATTTTTTTAACTCAAGGGACACTACATCTACAGGTTATCAATAATGATTGGATACACCTAACTGCATGTATATGTATTTTCTCATTACATCTTTGATAGGAAACTCAACTCATTCTTTTTAACATTTTCATCTTAATAATTATTAATACTATCAATACTCAAAATTGTATCCTAAAGTTAGTTATATGTATAGCTTTTTCAAGACGCAAGGAAGAAAAGAACTGAAAGCGCTGAAAAGGTTCACTACGTCCTGAAAGTACCTAACTTTCACTTAAGTTGATTTCAGACACGAGTTTTATTCTAAATTCAAAACAAATAAAATTTAACATTTTCACAGAAACATGAATCGCTGCGTTCCTGAAGTGCCCAAATTTCACTCATGTTTTTAAACATAAATTCCATTTCAAATTCAAAACAAATAAAATATCGACAGAAAACACTGAAATGCATTGCTGCGTCTGAGAAAGAGCCCAACTTTCAATACAGTTATTTTCAAACACGAGTCAAAATTGGATACAAATAAAATTAAGATTTTCACAGAAAACATTGATATGAATCGCCAAGTTTTCAAACGAGTTTCCATAGCGAATATAATGAAATCAATGCTTCATAAACGTTTTTTCAAGCACTACTAAAGTTAATTTTCAAACATGTTTTCTTTTGTCATGTCTAATTGTTTTTTTCACAGGAAATTTGAAACAAATAAAAGAAAAATGTTTATAAAAAACAGACATTAATCGCTGCGTCTTAAGAATTCAAAATTTCACTGGTTGGTGGGGTTTGTTTTTGTGACATAAGGGGCAAATCTGGCCAAGCAATGTTTTTCCATGACCAAGTTCATGGACAAGCACACTAGGAAAACCTACTGACACAAGAGAAATACTCATTGGTTTCAAAAGTCGAACCTGCGCCACCGAACAGCTCTCAGGTTGCTGGAGCGGTGGGCAAACTCACAAAACTTCCACTGGAGATCCATTCCAAATTCAAAACAAACAGAAATCAATGTATCATTTCACCTTCCACCGCAAGTCCCAGATCGGAATCGGCCCTCTTATTCGGCAGTTGGCAAAAATAGGCGTCCCCTTGCGTTAACTCCGCCTTTCCGCTTTCTATTGGTAGAGGAAGTGAAGCTTGACGGCGCTCAGTGGCTCCGGGGCTGTTGCCGAAGAATGCTTCCTCTAGATGCGGATGAATCCGTGTGACATAAATCATCGGTAAATTTAGTAATAGAGGCCGATTCACTGTAACATGAAGAGAATGCTGTACCGTGACTACAACGCTTTATCATGCGTTGCTACACTTTCTTTTCGTTTTTAGTTTCGCGTAAAGTTTCTCGGGGTCGTCTCGTTTCTGCTCTTTGTCAGGAGGTAACCACTCCCTTGACAAGGCAAGATGTGGTTGGAATTTTGATATGAGCATCAGAAGAGATTCATCTTTTATTTCAATTTGTAAAGGTATATAGATGCAGTCAAACGTTGAAATGGTGGAGGCAGTAGTGTAGACATTTCAGAGGGAAGTTAGTTCCAAAGTTAGAAACACCATTTTTCATGCCAAATAAAGATCTGGTCTTTAGAATATGTAAAAAAGTTTCGCTGTCTGTAGCTTAATATTTGGTCACCAGAATTACTTTAAAGCAAGGGATTGAGAACATAAAAAGTGACACATCTCGGTTTTTTTACCCGAGTAGAGAAATCATTTTACGCAGATATTTATAAAAGTTAATAACGTGAAGCAAAATATCAAATTTAGTTTCTTGAATTCTGTTTTTTGTCGCTTTTAAAGTGTTCATGCGAGGGTAAATATGCGATTATGTGAGGTGTTTATGTCGGTGAAATAAAAAAAGATTTTTTATTCTCATACTTTCATATTTCGTAGAAAAAAAATTTCACCTTGCTCCACAGTTGCTTCATTTTCTCCTGAGCACCTTCTTTACAGTATTGGAGTCGTTACGGACGATTTATTATGGAGTCCGGTGCTGGCTCTCAATGAACTCAGGGCTAACGGTCTTTTGAATCTAATCTAGCTCAGATTAGGCCAAGTGGTATAAGTAGTGATTATTAAACTATTCGTTTATTTAGAACTGCTATTTTACGTAAAGAATATATAAAAGTGCTTGTTGCATTTTTATATTTAATTTGTGTAAAGGTATCACAAAGCAGCTGATGACTTTCGGGTGCTTGAGCCCTCAGAGCCCCCCTTTCTGGGTATGTTCGCTATAAATTTAAAAGTATGGTTTCGGTGATGTCTGTCGAAACCTCGTACAAGGATGATGGAAGATAATCTTTACTTTTCATGAATGTATGTGGGCTTTTGTATATCCCTTTGTGGTAATGAAACATTATCTGGGCAGCTCAGGGACAGCAAGGGACTTGTCGTTTGCCCACCTAGAGTTTATTCTAAAGTCTTCAACCTCTATTCCGTATTGATTCAAGCTGTGTTTATCTGACAAATTTCTTATCAAATTTCATTACAATAATCTAATTTTTTTATTTTGGAAGTTTTGAAAAATATTTTGAATTGCTACACATAAATTTTTAGTTTTCGTAGCAAAAAAAAATTTTTAATTTGCCGTTCTAATCTACAACCTACTCCGCCTATTAAGAAATGCGGCATCGTTCAGGAATCTGTTTCAAATATCAACCTTCTGATGAAATAAGACGGAGTACCTATGTGCGCGAAGCTTCAATCTATTTCTTCTGTCGCGTGGTTTGAAGATCTGTCACGTGGCTGTGGGAAAAGCTTGAATCCTAATGTGGAACAAATTATTGATTGGTTAAAGTGATTATTCAGTATGATTAAAAATATTACTGCACTTCGATAGACAATCGACCCAAGTTGATTCGTAAGCACACGTGACTTACCCTTCTGAGATCATACGACAACGACTCCGTCCACATGCTCTGTCTATTTCATAACAAGGTCGATGGTTTGAAAGTATCGTCATATACAAGAATAAGGAAAGCTTTTACGGGTAAAATAGAAAGAAAGCTTCACCTAATGCATAATTTGGAATCAAATCTGCTTTCGTCTACCATTATATCAGCTCCCCACATTTGTATTTTAGGATTTCTAAATATCTAATAAAAATATTTGTTTTAAAATTCCGATAAGGATTAAAATGAAAACTGGCTATCACAACAAATCAATATTTCAGTGTACTCTAAGTACGCGGTGGGTCAGAAACAGACATGTAAAGAAGTGCTACTTCAATCTACCAGCTCGAGGAAGGGAACCTGGGCGTTAAAAAAAGCGGAATGACATTTCACTTGAAAATCTTGACACGGATTTAAAATTTAATTTTGGCATTTCAGCATCATATTACCTTTCGTAATTTTTCCAATCAAAACTGTTGTGATGTTGAATTTCGTAAAATGGTCTAGAACAGGCCTGGCCAACCCAAATGGTTTCACGGGCCACTTATGACAAGTAACGTTACAGCGGGCGCACTTTAAGTAAACATGCTTTTAAAAAATATAATACACATACAAAATGAATAAAATTTTATTGTTATACTATGATTCAAATATAATGAACTCTCGAGTCTTAATTAATGAGATATTTGTGTTTATCCTTTCCTTCACTTAATTTTTGTAAATCTATATTTATGTTCGACGTTGCACATCGTAGCTGGTTTTCTAAATTGGCATCAGTTAATGAAGCACGTGATTAACTCTTTGTAAATTTCATCTTCGAAAAAAATGTTTCACAAACATATGTGGATCCAAAAGCACTTACAACTCGTGCAAAATATCTTAAGTTGGAATATCTCTCGGATGTAATATAAGTATTGTAAAAATTAATTTTTGACGTGGACGCAAAAATTTGTTTCATTTCATTGTTGCACTGTAACTCAATTAACTCCATTTGCAGATTTTCAGGAACACTATTCACGTCAACATGAAATGGGCATGAAAATATTTCAAGCATTTTATCATATTTTGCTAATTCTGAAAGACGACTATCAAATGCAGTTATAAGTTTCTTTATTTCATTAGCATATTTCGAGAAATTCTTTGGTTGGCTTTTTGGGAAGTTATTTAACAGCGGAAAATGTTGAGCATTATTATTTCTAAGTTGGCACTCAAATAACAATAATTTCTTATTAAAAGCTTTGATGAAATTGCAAGCATCGATTATTAAATTGTCTTGCCCTTGCAAGTCCTTATTTAGCTGATTAAGTTTTTCTGTTCTATCCACTAAAAAACAGGTCTAACAACCAATCACCATCACTTAATTCAGGAACAAATTCTTGTTTCACGTTCATAAACATATCTATTTCCTCCCGTAAATTAAAAAATCTTTTTAAGCATTTTCCACGACTTAGGCATCTAACATTGTTAAAATATACGATATCACCATATTCAGAAGATAATTCGCTAAGGAATTCTTTGAATTGCCGATGCTGAAGAGCATGTGAACGAATGTAATTTACTATTTTTATAACTACTTTCATAACGTGATTCATGGATAATACTCGAGCAAATAAATTTTGTTGATGTATCAAACAGTGAATAGTAAAAATATCATTGGTTTTAATGCCTCTGCAATCTAGCTTATCCTTAAGTAATTTTACAGCTCCCTTATTTTTACTTACCAAAGCCAGGTGCTCCATCTATTGTAAATCCTGAAAGAGCCTCAAAATTTAAGCTATTTCGGCTAAAAATTTTTCAATCGCCTGGAAAATATCTCCTCTAGTTGTGTCTTTTAAATGTAAAAGATTTAACATTTCTTCTGTCACTTGGAATGAATCATTCACACCGCGAATAAATATCACAAGTTCAAATGTGTCTCAGATATCTGTACTTTCATCAAATGCCAAAGAATATGCTTTGAATTGGTTAATTTTATCTCGCAAAGTTACTACGATTTCAGCTGAAATGTCATCAATGCGACGACATATAGTTTGGCGTGAAAGACTGATACTTGAAAATAATTTGCTTTTATCGGGCAAAACATCTTTTATAACTGCTTCCAAACAGTCTTTTACCAGTTCACCATCCGAAAATGGTTTCATTTTCTTTGCAATCAACATGGCAACAGTATAACTTGCTTTGACAATGGTAGATGGTTGTTGTAATAATGAATCAAACATCGTTTGCTGAGCTTTCAGATGCGATTTAAGCGCAGTTAACTTAAAACTTTTTACTTCTTTACTGAAATTTACATATTCAATATGTTTTGTCTCATGATGCCATTTAACGTTATGTTCCTTAAATACAGCGACCGTCTCTCTACAAATTAAACACATTAATTTTGAATTCTGCATTGTGAAAAAATAATCTTTTTCCCAACGATCATTAAATTTCCTGTTTTCATCAAAAGCTTTTCTTTTCTTTGAATTCATCCTTGTTATGGACCAAAAAAAATTCAAATAAATGTTAGTTGGAAAATATTGGTATATTACACAGAGCAAAAAAATTACTTTTTTAAGTAAATTTAGTATTCTTATTTTCTAATTATGTATTATACTTATGCAAAAATCAGGGCTTCGAACTATAATTTTTTGCCGTTCCAGTTTTCGTTCTATTAACCAAAATTTTTGAAATTCGGTTCTGTTGCGGTTCGCGTCATCAATAGTACGTAAACCGGTTTACGTATATTCGAACAGGTTTTTTTTCTCTCCGATTGCAATTCGATTTACATTAATATGTTGTCATCTAGGGTGTCTAAGGTTCATTAAAGTATTTTAAAGAGATCTTTTTAAAATTTTCATAAAAATTTAATTTGTGAAATAAATTATCATGAATTAAATTTATAAAAATCCCCTGTACCTTAGATTTGCTTACCAAGTACTCAACCTATAGCGGAAAATATTTGCACTTAACCTGATAATCACTTTATGTAAATTATAAAGTACGTAATACTTTTATTATAAATTATTATTGATTATAAAGTTCATAATCCTTTTTGAATTCTCGCATGGAACGTGTCGAAAGAAAGAACTGTCAATGTTTTATACCAGTTAATGGATTCTGCGGAATTTTGCTTACAATGCAATAGTCCTTGAAAGTGCACGCAGTAAGCTACTCTGCTATATTTGAGCGGAAGATAAAAGAGAGTTTGAGTCTTTTAGTTAAAAATTTGTGTCTGAACCGAAATAAGTATAATTAACTGAAAACCGGTAAAAAATAACGTTTTCGATTTCGATTCGGGTTCAGAGGTGGATTATTTTGGGAGTTCGGTTTACGGTTAAAGAACTGCAATTTTTCGGTTTTCGGTTCAGTTCCGGTTCGAAGCCCTGGTAAAATACCAATATTTAATAACTTCTTAAACTTAATGCAAATAGTGATCACTTGAAACTTGAAAATTTATAACTTTTATCGATTTAACATTTTATTAAATTCTTACTAATTTTTAAATTTACTTGCATTAGTATAGTATATAAATAAAATATACTCACTTGAATAAATTTCAAACTTTCTTTGGATGTCTTCAGATGTCACTTTTATTCAACTATCAGCACCACACACAAAAAACTTAGTAAACACGCCAGTAAGTCAAAAAACAAACCTAACACATAAACAAAGATTCACTTGAAATAATAACTTCGGTGCAGTGGATAACGAAACGATGACGGACCCAAGCGTGTCTAGCCTAGTGTCTCGAGTCAGCCTTGACTGCCGGTTTCCATACACAACCAAGATTACCCCTTGGCGAAATTATCACTTACTGGCACAATTTATATTACATTTTTTACGTGGTTTTTCTATCGTTAATATAAAATTTAATTTTTTATTCATATTTCAAATTTTCATTTATTTAAAATTTTTTGTATATATGCAACGAAAAACAAAAGTTTCAATAGAAATATAAAATCGCCCGGCGGGCCTCACAATTGAATGTGACGGGCCGCGTGTTGGCCAGGCTTGGTCTAGAATAATGAGAAAGTAAACCTAGGAAGCATTAATCTTGTAATTTCTTAAAAGCCATATTTTTTATTCTGTTTCAATAGTGCACATCTCTGTTTAAAGACCTGTTTTAAGAAATATTACCCTACCTACAACACTTTGATAATAATAGAATAATTTTTTTGATAATTTGTGACACTCAATGTTAAGAATACTTAGAAAGTTTCCAGTGTACCTGAAGTACAAATTTGAAAGAGTTGAGAATGCCATCAATGCTTTTTAAACTTTTATAGTGTTAACATTTAAGTAATTAATTTAAGTAAAACCTAATTATTGATATTAAAATAGTTATTTTACTCTGGTAACAATGTATGTGATGTGACAGGAGTTGTGCACACAGGCACTTCAATTTTAAATTCTAATCCTGCTAATTCCATTATTCTCAAATTGTAATGATCAACAAATATCAGCCAACGCTTTTTTCTCAATACCAGCTCATGGATCGTGTAGTCCATCAAGCACATTGACCAGAAAGTGGCAGTCTCTTCATTACGCATCATGGGTGATGCTACTACATTGCATCCATCGTGAACTGGGGGAACATGCCGTCATGGAGGACTTAGGGAAAGCTGGCCCGCGTATATGTGTCTTCTTGAAGAATTCAGGAAAATCAAGCAACTGACCCGACATCGTCTAACACAAGAGATTCGAAATTATAACTAAATGCTTTAGTCTACCAGTTTCATAAGAGCTATGCCCGATGCTAGGGCCAATCTTACCAAGTTGGCGGAGTATTCATTTAGATGTTACCGCGCAAGATTTTTTATTTCAAGCATAACGTTTCAATTTCAATTTCCCATTTGACTGTAATTCGTTTTTAATGATAAGTATAAGTTTGATAACTACACTAGAGCATGTACTTCAATTTTAAAAAACTACTTAAGCAAATCCTGTAAAACGGTTTTTGTTGCAATATTACTTTTTCTGTTAAAAATTACACTTACAGGAATATTGTGAAATGCATATTAACTGAATTAATTCTCTACTCTGCTAGATGATGTTAGATTTTTCAGTATATAGAATAATTAAAAATAAAATAATTTGCTGTTAAGTCAGGATTGATCCCGGACCGTCACCAATAGCTCGTTGAGTTGCTCCAGTGCGACGTTAGATATCTACCTACATACCTTTGCTGTTAAGAATATCTATATAAAGCAGAAAATCTGTCTGAAGCAGCAAAAACTCAAACACTGAGCTCTGACTTCACAAAATTTTCAGTTTATTCTGTCTAGAATTTCTAGGTCAACACAACTATTTTTCAGTTCCTTAAAAGCCATAGCTGTAAAACGTAATGTAGAACATTACAGAAGTGACCAATCAACACAAAACGTCAAAATCTCACAAACCGAGCGAAGAGAAGAGGAAAGAATACAAACACGTGAAGCGGACAATGCGCTCAGAAAGAGTCCAACAACGCAACGAAACTGCTGAAGAAACAGAATCTCTACTTGGTTTGTCTGGAGCATCAAAAGTTCTTAGGCGAAGTGGAGAAGAAAGCTTGTTTTATATAAAATTGCCTTTATGGAAATGAAACTAATGTCGGAAAGAATTTGAATATAGAGGTTGTTCGGACATTTTTTGAACGATTTTGATGAGCTGTAAAAAATTGTATGCTACGAAAGAATTTTATTTTCACAGCAGTTAAATAGTCAAAGTATAACTTATCAACTGCTAACTCAGAGTTTTGTTTACTTTCAAAATGGCGCTTTTAAATAAGCAATGGATGGAAGGCTATGTTTCCTCTCTTTCTGAAGAAAATTATGCTTATTCAATTATTCAAAAACGCTGCAAAAGTCATGGTTTTTCTATATCTAAAGGTACGATGAGTAATATTATTAATGAGAAAGGAAAAAACGTAAAAGTGGAAAAATACTTCCAAAAAAGTACCCAAAAAAGAAAAGAAGAATATTTGTAAGGTAAGAGCTTTAATTTTTAAAGAGAATCCGCCAAGTCAAAGGACTATAGCAAAGTGAACGTGAGAACTTTCTCTAAGAGATTTATGATTGTTGCCGGTTTTGCATATAATGGAAAATTAAAAGTAAAAAGAGGGGGGAAATGTAAAAATCAACTCCCACATATTATCAAGACCATATTTTATCCCCAATATTCAAAAAAGAAATACTATATCTTTACCCACAGTGCCAACAATTAGTAGAACTGCATCAGGGTAAAGCAGGCATCCACACATCTAAATCAACTATTAAATTCTTGGAAAAAATGGAACAAGAAACTGGTATCAAGTCAATACCCTTTACTGATATTCCTGCTAAATCTTCAGACTCCAGATTTTTCACCCATGGACTTTTGTGCTTTTGGACTTTAAAAAGGGCATTATCGAAACGTCGACCGAAAACCATTCAAGGACTGGAAAATTGTGGAACAAGAATGGGACAAAATACCACTGTCGATACTACAAAAGTCATTATTATCATGGAAATTAAGGTGTAGAAAGATCTATATCTAAGGGCTATCAAATGGAATATTTAAAACACAAAAATTTCATGTAAAAATTGAACTTCAGTCCATTAAAATCGTTAAAAAAATGTCCGAACAGCCTCTGTAGTTGGCTGCAGCATGGAGGGTCCGCAGTTTCTTGATTATCTAGATGGGCATAAATCATTTGTGACCATAAAGACATCTTGATTTGAGAGGCGGGACAATGTAGATTAGCAGCAATTAGAGATTGAAAGGCTTGATGGAATGTTTCCGAAGGAGTGGGTATTCTACCGCATTTTCCCATGTTTCAATTGGATCTTAGCATCAAACAATGACTTTAAATTTTATCTACTAAGAGCTCAATCAATTCCATCTGAAGATTTTTAAGTAATTTGGTGACATCCACTAAGTAAGGTTGAAATTTTGATTTGAGTGGGATGCCAAGATTCTCAGTCAGTGAACCTTTCATTGAATCCCCAATTAATATTAATTATTAATAAATGACTATTTTTCAAATGATTTATATATATCATACTTTTCATCAACGACCTTTGCTAACTGCAGAAAATTTTCATCCGAAATTTCCTTTTGAATAAATGTTTAAAAAAGATAGCTTTTTTCGAAATACTTGGATCTTTTGCCCCATATTATATGAAGACCTAGTTTTATCTTGCAAAGAAATATTCAAGTCGTTTTGATTTGAAATGATATCATACCGAAATTCAGTATTCCTGTAGAACATATTCCTTCTTTCAATAAATCACATAGCTCATTCTGTTCATAAAATTCAATTATCTGTTCTTGTAGGGATAAAATTTTAAGTAACACCTATCCCTGCGATTTTAAAGTGCATTCATTGACTGTCGTCAACGCACTTTCGAATGACATGGAAAAAACCACACTGAATACCTCGTTGTTCAACTTTAGCATCTTTTCAAACTGACGATGACATTATGCTTCGGGGTCTAAGCATCCTGCAACTACGACAATACATATTTCACAATTTCTACATCGTTCAATGGATTACCCTTTTTTCCCGAGTATATAAGCTGCTTTATACTTTCATTTAGTGGCACTATTTCCAGGTCCTGCTTGAAAGAATTGCCTTTGCTTTTCATCTTTAATTAGTGCGATACGATCTTTCGCGACTTCCCCCTCTAACTTAAAATATTTGTGGTCCTTGAGTGTTAAATGCTGATGATCATTGAATTTCTATGATGTTGATGTTGCAGTATCACAAAAACTAGTAAATCTTAACTTTATCAGAAACAAGATAACATTGCAATTTTCAACCTCGTTAAAAAATCTGTTTTCTGTCTTCAGCATTTTCTGTCTTTGACATAATGTTCTGTTAAGCAGACAGAATTATAAAACACTGCCTAGTTCTGCAACTATTCAAATTCCCCTTAAAACAGCAACACAGTACACCATTGTCAAAAGGCGATTACAGACTGGCGTACTCTCTACCCCCATAAACTTTCGCCAACCAGCCTCATAAGGTAGTGGCACCAGTCAGTAATCAGACATTTTAGAATCGCATTAGAAATAAATCATGAGCGAAGCAGCCGTCAATTTAACCCCTATGGTTTACTAATGTTCTAATTGTGCAGGTCAATCTGGGAATATTACTTCGTTAAAACGTATTTTATACTTTAGAAATTTTAATTACATTCTTTTAAAATAAAATAAAAATATATAAAAGGACGAACAAGAGCGTTTTTATAAAAATGAAACCATTCTTTCTGTAAAATTTGAATTCTGCAAAATGTCGCTCTTTAGGACCCAGAAGTCCACAGGTACCTCCTCCCCGTTCTAGGCAATAAGAATCCTTCTGAGGAAGAAATATTGCCGTTTATGTAATTTTTTCTTTGTTTCTCCTTTTAAACGTTAGATACCGTTTTACAATGTTTGATAATTCAATTTATATAATAAATTAAAGCTCAATTAGTTTAAATATTTAAAAAAATGCATGCAATTTGAGTCGCCGAGGGGGCGTGGACCAAATAGTTTGAAAAAGTGTCAAAAAATTTACAAATCATTTACTCATTCACCTTAATAGAAAAAAATCGCCAATGTGCCATGTCAATCAATATTCCATAAAGTTACCCAATTCTAAAATTTTCGGTTTACTCATGATTCCATTGTTATATGAAGTTACAGACAGTATGCTATGCAAAGTACAGAAGATAGACATTTGACGTTTTCAGTCAGTTTAAACTGAAATAATTCAGTTTAATTGCTTGAGAACTAATATTAAGGGAGTAAGATCAAAATATTCGATCTCTTAGGAAGTCTACGAGTAAATAAAACCTATCGTCTCAACGTTTTTTTATTTTCTTTGGATAACATTGTTACTATTATTTTTAAGATATTTAGCAAGCGTGTGAAAGTCAGTACAACTTTGTCTACCAAAAAGTACTTCATGGTGTAGATAGGTTACACTACTATATATACTATTGTATTTATTGCAAGTTAATTTTTCTAGTACCACAGATAATTCCCTTTAATTGTTTGGGAATTAATAACCAATTTGAAATTAGCAATATTGTCTATGCAATCCATGAAATCAGGATGCCATATTTTGATTTTCAATTCTAGAACAAATTCCTCTCTGATATAATCTATTTTCACAGTAATTTTTGAAATTTAAAACACGATACTTTTTCCTGTTTGTCACTATTTCAAGCTGAGTGAAAGTATACTAGGAGATCGATTCAATTTAGAACCGATGGAAGTATTTTAAGAAAAATACGTCCATCCTTATGTTAACAACTATTCTTTATACAATAAATTTATCAAAATGACGGTTAAATTCGAGAATTCCGTACTTGAAAACAGTAAGTATAAAATTGAAAAAAATATTTTTTTTCGTTCAATCACCTAAACGCGTACTTGCATCATTCAAATTTTTAAGTTCACTTTTGAATTACCATCTGCTGGAAATCAGCTTTCTGGTATTATTAGCGCATCAAACTTACAGAACGTCGAAGAGACAGATTCAAGAAAAGTGTGAGTGTATGTCACGAAAAACACAATTAGAGAGAGAGAGTATGTGGTCGACAAGTGTTCCCTATTGCTTGAGGTTTTCTATTAATAAGAGCAGTAAGGATCAAACGATTCGAAGATTCACTGTCAATGAATAATTGAATAAATCTAATTTCAAAGGCCTGTTTTTTTGCTGGACATCTTTGCAGGTTTTTAAAAACTCTACAAGGAACTATTTTTAAAACATCGCTTGTAATAATATTAGTTATCGTTAATGATACTAGTCACAAGAACATCGTTCTCAAAAGGACGAACCTTATTGAGGTTTTTAAATATGGAATAAAAAGTTTCACTAGTAGATATAAATATCATTGTAAACTGAGAGTTCCCATCTTCTAAAAATATAATCCTGTGATACATTATATGCCCAAAGTATGATATTCAAAATTACATCAACGTTTCAAACTCTGTTAGTACATTTTGTTTCAAACGTTTCTTTAAAAAACAAGTCGAATAAGAATGCACGCATAGGTAGCTTTCCCTTAATTACTTTTTTCTGTCTATCTTGGAAGAGCGCATTCACAAATGAATATTTGAGGAATATGCTATTAATACAAGTACAATTCATCATTACATCAGCAGACCATGTTGTTTCAAACACATAATCTTTATTTTCCACAGATCACGTACGTATGTTCTATACAAGTGGTACTATACAAAGGTTTTCAAACATTTTACTGCTGCTTTTTTCCAGAGAAAAAAATATGATAAAAGCGATTTGTAGCAGATATTTTTATATGTTGAATTATAAAATATTTTTAATTCGCTTTCATATACAATTTACTTTTAATACAGACATAATTAAGAATAGAACCATAAAATGATGAATTAATTAAAATAGAAATTTTGTGTATCCATGTAAGAGAGAGATGTATAAATCTTGCTTACTGAATGTTTTAGCATTTCTCTTAGTTTTAATATCTAAAATAAATCTTTGTTTCAACTTTTTACTGAAGTACTGAAGTCAAAAATCCTTAGCTAATGTGCTATTAAATTTATCTTACCCTACAGTGGCTCCCAAACCTGAGTACACCATGAAGATATTTATTTAAAAGCCCCAAATTCTGTAGTAAAAAATAATTTGAACTTAATTTTTACAGAAATGGTAAAAGTGCAAATTTAAAACATATTAGGCTAAAACAAATTCCATATTCGATATAATATTGTTCAAAACCGGTTTTAAATGTCACATTTACAAAATTCTAAGTCACGAAATTGAGTATACATCCAGCCTATTTGGTACAGAAGAACAATAAAAACTTAAAATAAAGTTTTATTCCTCATGTTTTTGCATGTAGAACAGCTGTTAAGCCAAGGGGCACTAAATTAAGAAGAATTTGTTTTGTTTTTCTGATTTTTTTTGCTCATTTCTCTTATTGAATTGTTCTTACCTTCAGTGCCCTGAATAATGTCATTTTCTGTGCTCTGAATAATTTTATTTGACCACCTTTTCCTATGACCACAGATTTTCAAGTCCATTGTATGGTCCTGAGATAATAGTGGGTTGTGCAGCTACTTTTTAAGGAATTTTATAACCCCATTAACTTTAATTTAACTATTCTTTAACTTTAAAATAACTTTGATTTAACTATTTTTAACTTTAAAATAACTTTAATTTAACTATTTTTTAACTTTATAACAACTTAAATTTAACTATTCTTTAACTTTAAAATAACTTTGATTTAACTATTTTTAACTTTAAAATAACTTTAATTTAACTATTTTTTAACTTTATAACAACTTAAATTTAACTATCTAAGAAGTTTTAATTTAATCATCTCTGTGTGGACACGCTATCTAAGACACAAAAATTTGACTTCAAATCCAAATTTTGAGCATTTTCTTTTGAATTGTTCTTTAATAGTTCAAAATTTCACTTTCCCTGGTTTCATCAATAAAAATTAAATTTCCAACCTCTCCAACTAGCGTACAACCTCATACAAGTACCGAAACACACCCATGCTTGGGAGTGGGTGTAGTGTGATGAGGAAGCGGCTCACTTTCAGGGTTGTGATAAACAATCCAACACCTCCAAAAACACTAAATCACTTTTGATAAGAGAGCAAATTCATACACAATGTTTCTCGAAGTGATGGCTCATGATAGGCTTATACAAAAATCGCGAATCGCTTCCCTCCCAAGCATAGATGTGTTTTAGTGTTTGTGTGGTGTTGTACACTACCTGGAGAGGCTGGAAATTTAATTTTTATTTATGAAATCATGGAAAATGAAATATTTAATTCTATTGAGGAGAAGTTCAAAAGAAAGTGCTCAAAATTTGGATTTTTACAGTCAAATTTTTGTGTCTAAATAATGTCTCCACATAGAGAAAAGCGCTATAGAACAAAAATAGTTAAATAAAAGTTTCTGTACCAATTTAAACAATAATTATACGCACCACAATAATCTCAGGATCTCACTGGGATTGAAAATTTGTGGTCCTAGTTGGAAGTGTTTAAAAATCATGATATTCAGAACACAGAACGTGAAAAAAATCTTGTGAGATAAATGGGCAAATAAATTTTCAAAACAAATCACAAATTATTAAATTCATTACCCGGCGGCTTACAAACTGTTCTACATGCAAAAAATATGTGTAAAAAAATTTTTATTTTAGATTTTTATTGTGTTTCTGTACGAAATTGACTGGGTATATAGTCAATTTTGTGACCTAGATTTTTGTAAATGTTGCATTTGAAACCTTCAAAAAGTATTATAGCAAATATGGAATTGTTTTTAGCCTGATGTTTTAAATGCGCACTTCTTACCATTTCTGTAAAAATTAAATTAATATTATTTATTATTGAGTTTTGGGCTTTAAAAAGGTATTTTCATGGTGTATGCTCAATTTTTGGAGCCACTGAATGACTACATTTATTCTATTTCTGCTTTTATAAATAAATTGCAGAAAACACATATTTGAAGGAAATCAATAAATGAAAGAAAGCTAGATTCCAATTTTTCTAGCGTCTCCTTTCGTTTTACCTCATATATACAGTGGATAAAAAAGGAAATACGGAAAAGAAAACGGCGTATAAATTATTATAATTTCTAAATAAATCCCACCAAAGATTCAGAAACTGCACAAGAAACTTATTTCATACTAGAGAATGTGTTCGCAACAAAAGTTCCTTAATTTTCACAAATAAAACGTAATTAATTAAAACTTTGAGGAAAAACATACAAAATGAAAGGCAAAAAAGTTTCCGTACGCACTATGAAAATTGATTAGAACGTACAGTGTCCAGCTGTCCCGCATTCAATTATCATAACTATCGAATGAAAAAGAACTTCAGTATTGTGTAAGTAATCATTTCAAACTATTTTATACCAGTGGATCGCCTAAAACGGGAATTCCAAAAGCTATACGAGTGTTGGTGATAAAGTTGAGAAATAACGGTTTATTAATGAGGAAAATATTGGCGAAATCGTACACAAATCTAAAAATCATTGAAAGATATAATTAGGTAGAAACTGGAGAATAAGAACCGATCCTGAAGACCTCAGAAATTGAGCCATACACACCAGGAATATTCTGCGAAAAGTTCGCGATAATACTCCAATTAGGCACCACAACTTGCATCCTTGTTGAAAGCTGATTACAATCTTGAAATATAACCTCAGATTGTAAAAAAGTAATAAAAAAGGTGGCTACAATGAGAATGTAAGGAGCCACTCATTAGCAAACTTAACAGAAGAAAGCGTCTTCAGTTTTCAAAAAAGCATGTAAGCCCTTAATTTTCTGGGATTCTGTACTCTTCAGGGATGAATCAATCTCTATGGTTCAGATGAATGAGTTAGGGCATGGAGAACACACCAAAACATCAAATGCATACAAAAAACTTAGGTAGAACTGTAAAACACGAGACGGAGGAAATGTAAAGGTATGGGGGTTGCATGAGTTCTTCTGGTGTGTATAATTTATGTTTGGTTGAAGGTAACATGGATAGCTATGTAAACCTAGACATTTTGAAACAAAATGTCCTTGCTAGTGCTATCAAACTGTCTCCTAGAAGACTATTTATCTTCCGACAGGACAACGATTCAAAACACACTGCAACGTTCTGTAAAGAATAATGCCTTTACCATATGTCGCAGCAACTTCACACACCACCAGTTTCCTGATTTAACCCCATTTTATAATTTCTGTTCTCAGAATTTTATATAATTTCAACTGCATAGAATTCTCTATATGGGGCTAAATAATTCTTTATACAGTATAGATTTCGGTATATAATACTTTACTATTAAAAGAATTCCATAGAGCTTTATTTTTAATCTAAGCCTATTTTGTACGGGTGTAGGGTAAACACATGGAGAAAAGGTAGTATTATTCTGAAAATTTTACCATCAATTAGTTTGGGCAATAAACTATTTTTCCACACATTATCATTAATTTGTTCGAATGAACTAAAGAGAAACAAGTGATATTCGAGTAAACTTACCTTCATGGCTAATCTATTTCCACAAAAACAAAAAAGAAACGAAATTCTTTATTTTTGAAAAATGATTTGAAAATTTGGATGTTTGATATCAACGTAACTAGACTGAGTTTCTGCTTTGCTTAAAGTTCCCGGCACGCATTCGCTCAATTTGTTCTAGCTTGCACTGCCCTCTAGTGGTGAAGTTTATGTAAGAATGCCCTAAAATTTTCGAATTGCACTATGTATTAATGAGCAATTGTTAAAATCTTCAATACAAATTAATTGCGTTTAGTTCATTGAGATAAAACTCAATCGGATGATTCAAATTATGTTCTCAAATATCAGCAAATCTGTAAAGTTCAAAAGTATTCTTTATTGCTTGATTTAGTATAAAATAAGAGAGAAAGAGTTTATGAATGGTTAGTGTTAGTTTAATGTGGAACATATATATGGAACACTCCGACAGTTCGTAATATGAACATGTTCCGTATAAATGCATTTCCCATATTCTGAAATATATTTTGAAAATAATATAATGTTTATTCTCTATGAAAAATAAGTATTTTTTAAGAATCGAAAGTTAGTTAATCTAATTAAAAATTATTTCATCAGTATTTTGGTATTAGTACTAGTGAAAAGAAAATCGTAAGACCAAGTATGATGGCTCCGGTGCTAGTTGAGATTGGACGGGAAAATGGAACTACTAAAACCGGTAAATATACCTTTAGGTAAGAAATCTGCTGCGCCAAACAACGTCCATTAAAGATATTTTAGATGCAAACTGGTTGAATGTAGCTAGCATTGATATAGATAGGAGAATTTTGGTTTGATGAGGAAAGATTTTTTGTGAGAATGGCATATCGAAAATATTTCGAACCCTTTCCTATATGTAAAAAATTAGTGGAATTAACCCTCCTGATGGCTATCTCGACGAGGTGGCTCGTCATTCCTAAACTGACCAGATCTTGTTCTCTTCCCATTAAAAAATTGGTAATATCTTGATAACGAGATATCTCGTCAGTAGCATAATCAGTCTGATCATGATGGGCGAAATATCTCGTCGAAACCACTTGGAGGGTTAAAAGGGAGTGTAGTGTAAGTGTAGTTTCTTTCTTTGTGCTTAAGCGCTATTTAAATGTCCATTTTATTTTCAAAAAAGTGTTTGTGATAAATTCTTTAGGTATTCCATATTAGTTACCATTTTTTCAAATCGACCTCTCTTTCGTATAACTCAAAAATTTCGTATAAACTCAAAAATCAGTTAGTTTTGTTGTGATTTGGTGTTGTTTCATTAACCCCCTTTTTTCTACTGTTGGTAATCTTTTTAAATCGACTGTTCACATTACGAGCCTTTACTCGATACATGTGATGCAAATGGCTGCTCCAAGAGAGAAGTCGGTTCTAATTATTCCACAATAATTCAGAGTTGGAGGAAATAAGCGTTAAATATTTTCGAAACGGCATTAAATCAAATTACACATGAAACGTATTTAATAAATACTTTTAATACTGCCCTTTAAAATTTGAAATTTACAAAATCAGAAAATTAATAAATGAGTGCTTACAACACTGACAAGCAACAAGATAACAAATGCAACGCAAATGGCATAAGTGACTATTTTTGAATAACATATGCTATTGAAATAAAATCCTTGGAAACTTAAAATACTATTCTTTATTGATAGAAATCTTTTTATTGAAATTCAAAACAGTTAAAAGCCGCTGTGAAATATTCCTCGGCCGTTAACGTTTTTTTCACAGAAAAAACAGCTATAGCTTTACTGAATTCTACAATTCATCCTGTTTTTATATTTATGAGCATGTTCAAAAATGATCTCTATGCATGGCGTTTCCCAATCAATTCCCCCCATAAAATTCATATTTACAATTTTACCTTTCACCTCAATTTCAGAAATTCAAGAATATAATTAATTTTAATTAATGGGATTTTAAAAAACTTTTCAGTGACCACTTTTTAAGTTGTCGAGTCGGAAAGAATAATGCAAAAAATTCAAAAGAAATATGAATTCAACGCCTTCTGAAGAAAGTGCGGCAAATTTAAATTACGCTTCAATAATCGAATGCTAGTAAACACATTTTTCACAATTTGAATATCTTACACTTTTAAGAATTGATTGTTTTTGTATCTATTTGTACCTTTTTAAGTAACCATTCTCTGTCTATGCAGTATAAATATATTAAAAGTTTATACTGTCGAATATAATAGTTTAATTATATTTAAATTAATTTGTACCTCTTTAAGTAACCATTCTCTGTCTATGCAGTATAAATATATTAAAAGTTTATACTGTCGAGTATAATAGTTTAATTATATTTAAATTATGTATTATCTTTTATAAACCAATTCGTAGACATAAAAAGAAAGCCACTAATTCAGATAAAAGGTCGCAAACTTTACGTTAAGGTAAGCTGCGAAAATTCATTAAGAAACTCTAGACAAATGAAGATATTTAGTGATCCTCTTCATCTTTAAATTGCAACAGCATTAGGCTGGTGTATATGTTAAGACAGCCTTGATCAAGTCCCGACCGGTCTAAACAGAAATATTATAAACAGCCTGCTTCGTATAATATTTTTAACCCTCTGAGCGTCAAGAGATTTATTTCCGAGTAGAGTAGTATTTCTTTTATTTCACAACATACATAATGACTAAATAACTAAATTGACTGGTTGGAGATTTCGTAGGAAAGATTATATTGGGATCAAGAAAAATCAGATTAGAAATCACGCAGAAAGACTGCAGGTTCCCAAACGGATATATGCATGTGATTTCCTCAGAGGGTTAAATATCACTCCATGAAACTGATACTTCTTTTTGAATACACTACTTTTATAAATCGGAGATTATTTGTAAACTCTTGTTTTAAAGCAGGATTTAGATCTTCAGAGATGAAATGAACTTGATAGGGTTCAGTTTTGTGGCATGGATTCTAATGAGAAATTTAAAATTTGGGTATAATTTCTAAATTTTGATTAGTGTTAACTTATATCAGAA
Source organism: Meta bourneti (assembly GCA_933210815.1). NCBI lineage: Eukaryota > Metazoa > Arthropoda > Arachnida > Araneae > Tetragnathidae > Meta > Meta bourneti. The sequence goes on from OW119927.1 coordinate 50,431,485, forward strand.
AGTGAGGATTAAGATCGCGCTCTCTTGAATTTCACTATAAACAAATTCTACTAATTAAAGAATCCTTCTGACAAAATGTATAATGCCCTAATAAACCTTTTTTATAAACTTCAATTTTTCTCGCTCGAAAACGTTTTGTACAATACAACTATTTACAGGAAAGTCCACAGGCTTCAATGAGCACACGAAAGTCCAATCTTCCTTTAAAACACACCCAGCTCTCGAAAATGTTCACAACACACTTATGTCTTAGTTTTATTGACATGTTTCCAGAGTCATAAGTTCAATCAACATTGGAAGGTATAAAATGCGAGTCTACGTGATTGCAGGAATTCAAATGTCGACATCAAACATTTCTTCCGGGTTTATTCCGGTTTATCCCCTCGACAAGGTTAAGGAGTGAGAATTTTTAAATCAAAAGCGAATACAATCTCCAATAGGGTGCCCCTTGGCAATACTTTTTTTCGTGCTTATCGAAAATCTCCAAAATGTTTTTCTCCTTTAGCAACGCACTTATTAGTGAACTGTAACACGTAATGTAACCAGCTCGTGATGTGAATGGCACATCTTCATGTAAGTCGAATCAACAATACCCAAAGCGTGCTCGTGAGCAGATGAATTCAATGAGTTGTAGTATGCTGAAGGAGAAAGAGAAGGGATACAAAAGGTCTTGTAGACGAATCGCGGACGCTCCTTCAAGAATCCACGATCCGTCGACAAGACCTTTTAAGTTGGCTTCAAAAATCGGCTGTTAAACTAAAGATATTTGGTTAGATTCAAGACACTATATTTGACAAGAATATCTGATTAGATTCAAGAACAAGGTACCCTCGTCAATTGGCGATGATTTTGGACTATGGTACCCAATCGTAGGCCTATCCAAATGGTCGTTTGGTGACGAAACTTTTTGTCGTCAATTTGGCGATGGGCCTGTACCATGTTCTATTGCTTCACCAATTTTACGAATCTCGTAAATTGCAAATATTTTACTTTTATTAACGAATGGATACAATAGTTCTTTAACTTTGTTTTATCTTATTTTTAATTCATGTTTGTACAAAACAGTCATTGGGAGCTATATTTACTTTTTTAGATAATTTGTGTTTCAAGGTCTTTGTAATGTTTTTAGATAATGTGTGCTTGAGTTTTATCAAATCGCGAACCGATTGAACCATTATAAGGTTGTCTACACTAGCAAATTTGGTTACATTGCGTGCTACAGTCCACTAGCGAGTACAAGGGTTCAAATCAAAATATCGGCAGTCCCATTTATCCAAATGGCTAGATGGATTGCTATTTTTGAGCCATTGTCAAGGGCATTTAATTCTAGATTTCAAACCAGACAACACAATGAAAAAGCAGGAGAATCTTCGTACACACATCCCCATTTGAAGTGCTTCGTTTCCATTTGGTTAAAAGGAAGTTTCTTGAAACGAACGGAGACTTTCATCCTAGGAGACGGAAAGTAAAGGAACGATTCCAATCATCCTCGAATGTCACCAAACTCTTGTTTCTGGTATGTGGGAAGGAACATGGTTGGACATGAAGGGTGAAAACGTGGCGTTAGAATCTGGTGGCCGTTGTCTTCCACCCGGGCCGTAACCTGCGTCCGATACGTTGCTCAAGACATTTTCAGGACTTGATCTGGAGCCCAAACAATCGGATGGAGTTCCTATGTAAGGGGCATCCGATCCAAGATTTGCTACACCTACAGAAAAGAAAAATCTAAAATTAAAACACCTTTATATAAATTATTGCACCAAACCTACACTATTTTACCGTATAAAAATGTCTCTTACGTTAAAAAAATCTGTATTCTATAGGTTTTTCGGTACATTCAATGACAAAAGTTTAAGGTCACAATTTTTTAAATCGTTTATTTAAGTGAAATGGTTAGATTTTAGAATCAAGATTTTATAATTGTTCCTAAATTTTTTAATCAGTATATCTAATGTAATGATAGATTAAAAATAATTTGGACTTAAAACTTTTGTCGTTTACTGTAATAGATTTACTCCAATAGAAAAATTGAATATGAAATACTTAAGAGAGGCAACAATTTTAGGGACCCGAACAGCTTGGGGCCCTGGAATTGGGCCCTTTGCATTGAAATTCGTAGAAAAATAATTTTAAAAAATAATTATGTCTCATTCAAAATTTTATAAACTATAAACTAGGAGAGATGGCATTGCATTCTAACCACATACTATCAGTTTTAAACTTTCAGATCTTACCTAACGGAGATGCGATAAATTGTTTGCAAACTATTTAGCTTTTACAAATGTTAAAATAACCTTAAGTAGCATAGTAATCAGGGTTATTGAGAAGTGGTATGATAAGTGTGCACTTGCAGTAGACAAAAAATTATTCATAAATCTATAAAAATCAAGCATAACTTATGAAAAGTACTAAAATTTTGATACATTGTTCAAATGAATATAACAATTATTTCAGAAAAAGTTATTAATTGAAATCTGTCTATAAAAGGCTGAATGTTATAGGGATATGATAACAGTATTTACTGTCAAAGATCATATTTGCAACTTACGAAATTCAATTGAGCAAAACGAAAATAATTCTATAATTTAATTGCAAGTTTTCAAGCAAAAGTATACTATACTTGGGGTCAACTTAACGTGATTATGTATTTGTATAACACTGTGGATCGTTTCTCAAAAGAAATACCGTTCTTGATACATAAATTAATAAATTAGAATAGATGAAGGTGAATAAAATTTCGAAACCAAATTGAAAATACGGAAAATTTATTTTGAAATAATGCTTTTCGGTTTTGATTCGATTTTTTATTGACTGTCACGTCTAATACTTTCAAGATCGACCTTCTAATGAAACAAACGAAGCATATACTCGCAGCTTCATGTTAGTTCGCCCGATCATTCGGTTTGAAAATATGTCACGCGGTATTGAGAGGAAGCACAAACCCTTATGTAGCACTAATTATTGATTAGTTAATACAATTATCAAGTGTGATTAAAAATGATAGTTTATGCTACGATAGCCAATCGGTTCAAGTCAATTCCCAATCGTGACCACACAACTCCTCCCACATGCTCCGTCTATTTCATTAGAAGGTCAGACTTTCAAAGAATAAATAATTTTTCTCGAGTGTGACATATGTAGTGTTTTACTCTTAACGAACCAGAGAGTCGAATTTACTCTCGAGAGACTTTTACTGATTTGTAGAGTATACTGTATAATCAAGTTAACTTGATCTTGAGTAGACATTTTTGCAATTTATTTAATCGAATTTCAAGACTAAGATATGGTTGCAAAAATGCAAAAGTCCTCTCCCTTGTAGCCTCTTCCTTTCTGCACGACCCTGATATTCTTGGAACGGTTTTAATTGCAACATATAATGTGCATTTTATAAATATTACTAGGTAGGTATCGGTCAAATTTACCTTCGTGTGGTAAAAAATGACCCGCCAGAGCAACAAATTTAATATTACTAGATGGTTTCTTTTGGGGTTTTATGGCGCAAGGGCCATATTTGCCCATGCTGCGCCTGACATAATACAATATCAAGTAATTGACACAATATCAAATAACTGACACACACGGTGAAAGCTTAACTGGCACAGAAGAGAGAATGCACCTGGCAGGAATCGAACCTGGCCGCCTACAACTCGAAGGTTGCTAGCGCAGTGGGCATACCCACTGAGCCACGATGGCCCCTAATATTACTAGAGGTGTTGATGTCATGCGTACCATTGTTCAGAGAATTCTGGTGGTCCATGGCGTTGCTTCCAGGAGGCCCAATGGGAACCGTGCCGGGAAAATCCGAAATGCCACCGTGAGGGTGTGGACCAGGGAAATAGTCATAAAATCCCGGATGAGGCGGATAGTTGAAGTCGTTGGGACTGTTGGAGTCTGAAAAGAACAAAATACATGAATACTTTATCCACTTTTGAGTTTGGTTTTTAAATTCGTATATTTATTTGAGTGCATATTATTCCATTCCTGTTTATAAGCATACAAATATTTTATGCACATTAAATAAAAAATAATAAATTTGTTCAATATTTAGTATAGAAAACAGGTTAAATAAATTGAGGTTTAATTCAAGTACTTTTACCTTTCTGACAGTTTGTTCATTTTCTTCTAGTATTTTTAAGTGGACTATTTGTCAAGGTTTTTGAAACCGGATTTGTTTTACATAACAGTGACACGTTAACACATAATGAACATGGGGGAACAATTGCACAGATAAAAGACAATCAAAACAATAAATCACGACTAAAATCATAGCCTACATAGACAAACAAAAATGTCACTTATTTAATGCATCAAAATTTAAAATGATAAAGAAAGTAAAGAATGAATAAGTGAATACGATAGAGTTTTGCCCTTACCTCGGTTTCATGGGGCAAAACCGAGGATTAAAGGGAAAAGAGGTTAAAGAAGTATGAAGGGAAGAATATCAATGAATACCCACTCATCAATTCGACATTTGAAATGAAAGCCAAGAAATCACACATCAACGAACGAGCGAAAGTAAAAGTATTTCCTATTTAATACTTTATCATCGTTTGTTGATGAATAATGAATTTTCAATCGTTTGACCCTTATCCGCCCAAGCAGTGATCACGGTTTCAATCTGTAATACGAGTCACTTATCTCACTTCAATCTAACTAAACACTATCATCCAACAACGAAAGGTCGACCTGGGAGCAGAAAGATCATTTTAGTGCACTTGCCAACTCTCTTAGTTCAACTGACTCTGGGGTCAAATTACGTTCTAGACATGAGTATTCACAGTGTCTCAGATTCCACTTTATAAGCTGTTTGTTTAGATACAATCTCAACTCATGTTGCAAAAAAATGACAATTAAGGAACAAACCAAACCAACAAAAGAAAACTAAAAAAATGATCGAAACCTATAACTGAGAATTCATTACATTCAATACGGTACGCCTTAAAAGAGAAGGGATGAAAGCGAATGAATACTTGATCACCAATTAGACACCAAATGAAACTCAAGAAGCTACACACAATGAGCTAGCATATGAAAAAACATTTCCTCCTTGTTTTACTTTACTTTCGTATTATAAATTAATAATGAATTCTCAATCCCTTAACCCTTTACCACTAACCAGCACATCACGATTCCATCGTTTAGGTCGAATATAATCTGCAATGCGAGTCACTCATCCCACCTCAGATTCGAACCACAGGTCAATCTGACCTAAAACACTACCATCCAACAATAAAATAAGAGGGAAAACTCTAAAATGATCGAAACCCAAAACTAAGAATTTATTACATTCAATACGGAAGCTCTTAAGAGACTGAAGGGATGGAAGGGAATGAACACTCGATCAATTCGACACTTCAAATGAAACTCTAGAAGCTACACACCAATGAGCTAGCATATGAAAACACATTTCCTCTTTATTCCCCTTTACCATTCATATTATAGATAAGTAATGAATTCTCAATCGCTTGACCCTTTACCACCAACAAGCAGAGCACGGTTCCATCGGACGCGTCGAATGTAATCTGCAATGCCGAGTCACTCATCTCACCTCAGATTCGAGCCGAGGGTCAATCTGGCTAAAACACTACCATTCAGCAGCAGAAGAAGGAAAACTTATAAACATAAATAAAAACCGGTGGGAGAAGAGAAAGGGAGGGGGCCGCAAATTATTTTGTTGCCCTCCTCCTCTGCGGGCACTTGATGAATTGACTTCTTCCAGATTGAAGAAAGGGAAGTGAAGGTGGGGTGGAGTGTCCATCCATCACAACAGTCTCCCGCTCCCTGTCTTACCTGGTGGAGAGATGGAGCGGCCAGATACAACTACCTGCTCCACTACAAGAGTTGTTCGGGGCTAAAGGTGAGAATGGTGTGTCCGCCGACATTTTTTTCTGCCTTCCGTTGGATCCTATCGCTCTCTCTCTCTCTCTCAACCCGGTTTCCAGACCTTTTATTTGCGTGTATGTAGTGCAGGGGTTGTTATCGCTTTGAATGAGATCTTTAAATGGATAGCTTACATCGCTGCTTTCTCGAAATCATGAGCTGTGTGCGGTACGCGGAAATCCCTTGAACCCTTATCGCTTACATTTGAAAGACAAACAATTTTTTAATCTTTAATCTGCCATGCTTCTCAAGAAGGCAGTGCCTCCTAGGTTGGTAATTTTGGATTGATCTTTGTTACATGCTGCGTATGAAGAAGTGTAATAATTTATAACACTAGATAACAATGTGATCATTCAAACAACTGTAGACCAAATACAAACAAAACAATAAATGGAAACTTTAAACACAATTTATTGTTGAAAAACAAGAATACCACTCATTTAATGTATCAAAATTTTAAATAAAAAAGAAAGTAAAGAAGAATGATTCCGTGAATACCATAGTTTTGCCCTTAGCTGGGTTTAAAGGAGCAAAGCCAAAGGTTACTGGAACGAAGAGTTTAAGAAAGTTTAAAGGGAAGAAAATCAATGAACATTCGAATGTCAATTCAACACTTGAAACCCAAGAAATCGCTCTTCAATAAACAAGCAAAAAAATTATTTCCTATTTATTATTTTATTATATCATCGTCTCAATAGCCCAGAAACAACATCTATTATTTTAAATAAGTGCGAGCTTCCATTTACATCCCGGATCTCTGAATTGACAAAAGAAAGACCCATAAAGGATCGATTTAAAACTGCATGCCAGTTGGAGTAAAGCGAAATGAAATAAAACTTGGCTGACTGGAATAATATCAAGGTTAGAAAATATTCTAACTAGAATTTAGAAAGAAAGTTTTTGTAATAAATGACAGAAGATCGAGGTTATTTACTTTATAACTTGGGGCTATTCTTTTGCAACTTTGCTATTCAAACATTCTTTGAAAACATTGATTTTCTTTTCGAAAAGTCAGTAAAATTGACCTTCCATGTTTTGAAAAATTGTATTACATTAATTTTATATCGTTTGTTTTGTTGTTTGAAGGCGCTTAATTTTAAAACAAGCTGCTATATATATTTCACGAGCGGGATGGAATTTTCAAGCAAAAAATGTTTTGCTCGAAAAGAAATTAATCATGAATATCGTATCAATAAGATTTTTCAGCCTTTTTATATTTCTGAAATACCGCCGTATTCCTGGTGCAAGAGTGCTACCAGTTAAAAAATATGGAAAGGAAAATTGGCTATAATAATACACTATAATTTTGTCATTTTTACTGGAAACGAACTCAAAGGGCATTCACAATCACTCCAAACTTCAAAATCGACTTCTGTAATCGTCATCTCACCATCACCTTTGTAGTTTTGTCTTTCACAATAGTGCGATGTATGTGAAATGGATTTTATGTATGGATAAAGCAAGCATACATATTTAGTCCGAAGTAAATTGTAAAAGCTATAAAAATCCAAATTGAGTTTCAAAAATTATTTTCAACTCGCTTAAATTATGTATATTTTCATTCTTCTAGAAAGAGAAAAGTATGACTATTCTTTTCTCTATAGATTTATTATTTTGAGTAACGCCGGGGGGTCTCTATATAAAGCTAGTCAATATATATATATATATATATATATATATATATATAAAACTTTTTAAATGAGACAGGGTAATATCTTATCTTAAAAGGGGGAAACGGGTAACGTTAAAATGAAATCCCTTTCAAATATGTAAGGTAACAAAACTATTGTCTTATTTTTAAATAAGACGGGTAGCCATATTCTGCAATACAGAGATTTTTTTAATTTTTAACATGTTTCAAATTCAAGACGATTAAAATCAGATAACCTTACATTTGTTTTAAGGTTTCAAATTAAATTGCTGGGTTTTATTGAAGACTGTATTAAATTGGTAGGTAACTATCTATCTTTCTAGATGAGACGGGTCTTTTCACTTAGAAACCGAATTTCAAAATTGGAAGAAAAGTGCCACAAAGATTCGATTTTAAACTGCATAATAGTTTTAGTAAAGAGAATTTTAAATAAAACATTACTGATCTTGGAATAATATCACGGTTAGAAAATATTCAAACTAGGACTTTTGAGAAATTAAAAATGTTTTTTTTCTTAAGTGAAGAAAGTCAAGTTGCTTACTTTTAGAGTTGAAGCTGTTCTTATGAAACTTAGCTACCTATGAAACATACATTGAAAATGAGATTTTCTTTTTTTAAGGCTGAAATCGACTTTCCGTTGTCTGGAAAATTGTGATCGACTTCCTTTGCTTTGTCTGTACTGAAGACATTTAATTCTCAAGCAAGCTCTGCAATTTCATGAGCAGTTTGATAGATTTTTAAGAAAAAATATGTTTATAACAAAAATGAATGATGAATCTCGTATTAAGTTAATTTGTCATCATCTCATAATGATGATATTTGAAAACATCACAACTCTGGTGCAAGAATGACACAAGTAAAAAATATTGAGAGGAAAACTCAATACAAGATTGTTCGCCATAGGTTCGTCATTTTTATAGGAGGGGGATATTTTCATTTTTTATTATCATTTTTATAACTTAAGGGACATTCATTATTACTCTAAAATTCAATATTTATGTCTTAAGTAGTCACCTTTTATATTTTTCTCTTATACTAAGGGTGCGATGTATGTGAAACGGAATGTATGGATGTATATAGAATGTATCGTTTTTGCATCCAAAGCAAACTGTAGAATCAATAGAACATTTGAAAATGGTGTTTAAAAAATTATTTTCTTTACATTTAAATAACATCTACATTTTTCTATGGAAGAGGGATTATTCTGATCACTTTTTGAATCAATATTTAACCAATTCAACCCGAACAATGCCTTGTAATTTTGCAAGTTATTTATACGAATATCTTATATATAAGACCTTTTGTAAGAATGAATAATTAAAAAAAAATATTTTGTTTTCTCTATTCTAAATTGATTTGGAATTTTTATTGTGGATTACAAGCATATTTTTATAGAAAAGGTAATGGTTTAGATACCAATCAGGATTAAGCCATCGTGAGATTCTGAAGATGAATAAATGTCGATTAGTTGAGACCTTGGAAGCAATATCAAAACTTTTAACAATCCAAGAATTTGTCTAAAAACATATGAGGCGGAATCTTGTAATCGATCTATGTATTTCCATTTGTACTAAGCAATCATACAGGTAAAATGGGAACGCTCCTCTTCGTGGAAAGTAATGTTTTCTTCATTTTTAAAAAGCTTAGTACGAAAAGTAATCCCAATTTGATTTTATCTGCATTTATGGAAATATTCTTTTAACTTTATGAGTTTATCTCTCTCTCTCTCTCTCTCTCTCTCTCTCTCTCTCTCTCTCTCTCTCTCTCTCTCTCTCTCTCTCTCTCTCTCTCTCTCTCTCTCTCTCTCTCTCTCTCTCTCTCTCTCTCTGATCAATAAGAAGCGCACACACACATGCATCTCTGGAAGGAACGAATGTAAAAGGTAAATGTTACTGTCGTTACTATGAAATACACAAACACTTATTAATATGCATTATTGTTAATATTGCAACGTATTAGTGCCCGCACCAAATCAAAATTATTTCCCAGGAACTATTGATAGGATAACTTCAAAGATGAGTTTTGTTAGATGTGTGCATGCTTTTGACAAATTATAAAAGATATCGGCAGATTTACATGGTTTTGGTGTATTTTTAACCAGATTTACATGGTTTTGGTGTATTTTTAACCAGATTTCCAAATCCGATTATTCGAAATTCAAAAAGAGAAAGGAACTCAGAATGAGGACTTGAGAATAAAATGAAGCTGACTTCGGGGACCGTTCGCGGATCCGAATTGAAGAACAAGGTGACGGATAGACTGGGGCTATGCATTGTGTTCCTTTTGTGTGTGCCGGGGCAGATGGCAAGCGATGTGCGGGAAGGAGAGATTGACAGTTTCCTGATGTGCCAGCTATGCTTCGGGTTTTTTTCCCAGCACACATCTCCGCTCTATTATGCGCTTGCAAAAACCTTCCGAATCCTCTTTATGCAGATGTTTGCAATAGCATGTCGAGAACAAAATCATTTTCATTAGAAAGAGCCGTTCTGTCGAGGGATTGTGATTAGGCAAATATTCCAAATTCTGGATGAACGGAGTTTAAATGCTATGAAAACACGTTGCCAGAGACTACGATGATCAGAGACTGATTGTGTATGATAAATTGTTGATTTATCCAAATCGATACAATGGATTGGATTGATTCTGTCAGTTTTATATTGCCGCATTTAAATAAATAAATGCTTCGATTCTGGAATGTGTTTTGGGGGCGATGGGGTGTAACTGTAAATAATTTATCTAATTGGTAAGACACAAGTGATATTAATTTAGAATAAGAATTTCACGGTGTAAAACTATTCTTCCTTTAGTCTTGCTTGGACTCTTCCTGGTTACTCATATATTTATGATTATGCTTTGCTTTGCGTAATTTTTAAATAAAATATTTTACAAAAATTTAAAGGGGGGGGGGTAATGTCTTAATAAAAATATCGTCGACACCATGCCAAAGGTAAGACTTTATAATTTTAGATGTTTTCAACTAAATACATTTTATAGAATACTATCCTATTTTTTTTAATCGTACAGGGGCCGCCGTGGCTCAGTAAGTTTGGCTAATGTGCTAGAAATCTGCGATTTGTAAACATCGCAAGTTCAATATTCCTATAACTTACCCTAGATGTATTACTTTCTTCGGTGTCAGTATAACTTTCCTTATGTGTGCATGTCCATTACTTTACGTTGTCTGTCTTTTGTTTTGCATATCTTTGCCAAATATGACTCTTGCGCCATAGAAACCAACCAGATTCGTTGTCTAAACAGCCAAATAAATACCTAAATGTTTACCATATAGTGTCAAATCCTTAAACTCGTTTTCCTGGATACGATTCGCACCTTTCGAGTGGTGCTGACTATGTGTGCTTACTCTCACTGCATTTTCAATTATCTGTATATTCAGGTAGTCTGTTTAGTTTTCTATCAAATTTTTTTATATCAAGTATTGGTATTATGTATGCTAAGTTTGCATCACTTCACGAATCCCTATTCTCTTCTAAAATATTTTTTCGTCTATTACAATACTATTATAATTATTTATATGTTATGTATTGTAACTAAATAATGACATCAGGCAGTGTATTCACATAAATACTCTGTCGATTAATTCAATAGTTCTACGACAGAAATTATATGCTAATAGCAAATTTAAGTTTAAAATACCCTGTAAACATTCATAGGGTAAGATATCCACACAAACCCTTTCCTTTTATCCGTTGCTTTCCCGATCAAACTGTAAATTTCAAGTAATCTTAGTCAAACTTACTCTCATTCTCCCTTGGCAATGCTTTAGGTTGGAACACCACGTGATTAGTCCGGAGACTAGTTGAGTTTTAAGGAATACAGAACAAGACAAACTTCATCACCATTCATCAAGGGACACGCATTAATCAGTTCTTAATGAAACGTCCCAGGGAGAGGTCAAATTTGTACGAGAACTCTCATGATTTGTGAGTGCTTGCTTCTCATTTTGCATGCGTTGAATAACAAGCGGTCTCAATCGCCTGCTTCAAAAGAAAAGAATACTCTTGAAAGAAAGAGCAATTTCCCGCTTAAATACAGAGGTCTTGATTTTTCTGTTGTTAAACGTACATCAATTCTTAATTAGAAAAGCATATTAGAAAGAAAAGATCATAAAAACTATTACATTCATAAAATGTCGATATGTGTATTAGAGGCATTTTCTATCAAGCTAAATAAAGGTGGATGTAGTGTTTCTGTGGTGATATGCTTTTCCTGTACGTATTCTGAACGTGACATCAGTTGGCTTGTTTTTCTAATATCATTTCAGCACTTTGCCAATAAAAATTCCAAATAGATTCCGAATTGATATATGATTGTTGAATGATCAACGCCATTTATATTAAACGCCAAACGTTGGCCAAAAGATGATAAACTGCACTTTAAGGTAAAACCGATATGTGTCAATTCGAAAGCATTTAGACAGTAGAAGTAAAATCTTCGCAGACCGTCTGGTTTGTTTATACTTAAAATCCCTCTCATATGTATTTCTCTTACATGGTACCGAAAAACGACATAGTTTTATCTATCAGATTAAGCATAATATGATTCCACAGACGAACCAAATCTACCAATGGAAAGTAAGCTAGGTTTTTCGAATTTAAAACAAAACTATATAGACGAGAGTTTCAAATTAAAATCTTAATTTTAAAAAGAATTTTTATTGTTAGCCAAGTATTCCATTCATAGTAAATGTGGGAGAAACCAGTTTGTAAATGAATACTCAGGGGAAGACTGTGATAGGTGAAAAAGATAGAAGAGATAGTTAACTGAAATGACAAAGAATGTCTACGCACTTTTCCAGTTCTTTTTAATATACGATTACTGAATTGAAGATAATCTTCATTTTTGTCGCACAAAATAGTTCTGCATTTTCATTGTGGAGAAATGATTATTAATTTAAAGCCTTACAATTTGCTTCATATAGATTATACAGAATGACGAATCACCGAATCATGCGATATTTGAGTTTTGTAAGAATTTGTGTCATGAATGCATGGATTTCATTTCTTCAACTGTTTAGAATATTTTGCGACACTTCGTATTACTTTAAATGTATATATATATATATATATATATATATATATATATAATCTGAAATGCTTCGACATGTTATACTTCTAAGAAAATGACGCCTTTCAAAAACGCAATTTGTACCAAAATTCCACAATCAGTCAAATTCTTAAGTTCTTGATACCTGTTCTGGAAATCTCTATAAATCTTCTCCGCTTGAAAACACATTCAATTAATTTTCCAATTAAAAGGCCCGTACACTAAGAACACAGTTTTTCCTCTTTTCTTTCAGATTGAGTCTCACAATAATGACGGCGAAGCACGCAAACTATGAATCCCTCAAATTGATCCTTCACAGCTCCGACTTATTTTAGGCTTCAGAATGTAGTGAAAGTTATGGATAGGGCAGATTCCTAGCGCAAACAAAAGTGATAGAGAAGGAATTTTCTAGTTATTTTGATAGGTACTTTTACCTCAGTGAAAGTTCCAGAGACGAAAATGTCGGTAAAAATCTCGTGTGAAAGCTTAATAGCTGTATCAAAATCGGTTGAATCTATGATTTGTTACCATAATGTCTGTTAATGAAAATATTTCGAATGCATTGACTAGTTTTGCTTGAGAGAAACTTATTACATATCTCACTCCTTAATAGGTTAATTATTTATAAACTAGAAGACTTGCGCATAGTATCTGCGTTGAAATTTATACTTATATCAACTGATGGCAGTGTCATTGCTTACTTTTTATGCCTTATTTAAATCCGTTTATAATCGATAAGTATTGATGTACACATTTCATATCTCTAAATAGTTGTTTGGTTGGTAGTTGAATTTACGTCGTACTGAAGAAACACAACAGGCTATCCTCTAAATGGAATAAAACTAGTCAAAAATGTAAAATAGCACTTCCTGTACGTCTTATTTCTAATAAAATATATGGCACAAAGCCCACGCCGCAGTCATGTTACCACAATTAGCTGCTGAATGTCCATTATAATTGCATCCCATTCATTTGTCAAAGGCTATTTGGTATATTTCATACTCTTGGTGATTGTCTGGACAAAGTATCTCATTAGCAAAACTGACCAGATCTTGATGGACGAGATATCTCGCCATTAGAATAAAACCGATCAGATCTTGATCTCGCCATCACAAAAAAAATCGTCAATATCTTGATGACGAGATATTTCGTCATTGTAAAATTGGTCAGAAATTGATGGACTAGATATTTCATCTAAACCACTTGGAAGATTAACATCTAAATCTATTTTCTCATTCACTCACATATTCTTTTCTGCGTTGATTCATATTTTCCATATTCCTCATTGCCTTCTGTCATCAGGCGGCTGAATATTTTTGTTAGAGCAGCGCGCTTCTTTCGAGTATTGTTTTAACGGTATTTTATTGCTCCATTCATCAAATCACGCACATTTAGATGAATCGGCAAAAATAGTAGGGGTTGTTTTTAAATTATTTATATCCGTTTGTTGCTATTCACCAACATATAAATGCTGTTTATTTCTGTACCACGTGCATTAATGTAATATATAAATAGATAATATTTTTAATTTTTCACTTATCAAATAGCACTACATTATTTGGACTTTAAATTTTAGACACTTCTTGAAACCAACAATGGCTAACCATAAAATTATTATAGGAGCACTCAAGGAGGTCGAGCCCCTAGAAGTTGATAATCCTGACTTCTGATATAGCGGCTATACGATCTAGTGAGGCTATACGATCTAGTGAGGCTATACGATCTAGTGAGGCTATACGATCTAGTGAGGCTATACGATCTAGTGAGGCTATACGATCTAGTGATGCTATACGATCTAGTGAGGCTATACGATCTAGTGAGGCTATACGATCTAGTGAGACTATACGATCTAGTGAGGCTATACGATCTAGTGAGGCTATACGATCTAGTGAGGCTATACGATCTAGTGATGCTATACGATCTAGTGACTACGTATTTGGCTACCCATATTACACGTATGTTTGTAATATTTATCCTTCACGTTTAGAGAGGCCAGGTCCTAATCATAAAAATATTAGTATAGAACAAGAATGTCAGATATCGCTATTAACACAGATAAGTACTAGCTCAATAGTTGCATTGAAAACCATCAATAAATCTTCCTCACAAAAATTAAGCAATATATTATACTGGATAGGTATCGCTGTGGGCTAAGCTGGGATCACTCTCACTAAGACATCGCTGGTAACGAGACGCAGACCACTTCGTCAAGTTAACTGCCTTGTGTGGTGAGGAGACAGAAGTTGCTGAACTGTACTCTTCGAAGGATTGTTAAAAATAACATATATGATAGGCAGCACTATTAGAACAAGGCCGCCAGTGACCTTCTATAGTCAAAATTTTCACACACATTTCAACTGTCAACCTCCTCACACAAATTACAAATAGCCATCTTATATTTCCTAACTGGTCATGATCCTTTCTTGCACTATCTTCATCGTTTTAAACTCGAAAGTACCCCAATAGAGAGCATGGCGACACAAATTATTATCTATTTGAGTGTCCATTTCACATCAAGTACTATTTAGATAAATCATCATTGACAAACAAAATCCAATGGCTAACAAATGTTAGAAATCCAACTTCTTTATACAATGTTAAAAACAGTTATAATAATTCTTTAGAATAAGCAAACACCATCAACTAAGTGTTATCATGAAACCTCTCTTTTTCCTGTAAATACCCGCTGCAATACTAATTTACCATTAGTGCTCGGTAATCTCTACTTTGTTTAGAGGTGGAGATTTTATCTCTGTTTCTTGCACTAAGTTTTTACTTCAGCTTAAACTGGACTGGGACTTACTAACCCTTGTTATTGTAATGCGTCTTTTCTCTACTTCCCCTTGTGGGGCTCTAAACTTTTTTGGGGAGTTGGAGGCGTGGGTCATGTATGTGTGTAAAGGTGTCGGGCATGTAGGGAATTTCTACAGAGATGTAGTACTTAGTGAAATATATTTCAGCACATCTACTTCCATGTGGCCCTTATATCTCCTTTCTAAATTAACTACCAAAATTTCTTTGGTTTTCTGTATATCGATACTTTACATCGATTTGTATGCATTTATCTATTTGATATTAATGTACCGATTCCCCTTTTCTCAGTGACAGTGAAATAACAGTTAGTAAAGTAAAGTAAAAGATTATCATATCAAACATTGTGTGAAAACATAATACGATTTGCCTAATCTATAAACCTTTTCACGAAATCTATAGAAGAGATCAATTTAAAAAACCTATGCAGTAATTTGTAGCAATTACCATACAATGATGTCGTGCATAAAAAAGACAGATTGTTAATTTTTATCCATTTGACTACTTGATTTATCTGATGTCATTCTCAAAATGGTTGTTAAGTTACAACCAATACACATAGATAAAGAGTGTACCCTCATGATTTTCAGTGACATGTGAATGACTGAATACATAAACTTGGCCTTGAACTCGATGTCGACTATGTGGACAAACAAAAGAGACAGTAATTCGTTTCAACGTGTTTTTATCTGATGTTTATGGAGAAAATAATGCCTGAATGATTGTTGTGACTTCCAAAATATTTTACTTCGTCATGAGTTATTCTGTATCGGATAAAATGAAGCTGGTACATTTAAGACTTATAAAACTCCACAAGAAGCACATTTCATTATTTCAACATCCATAGCCGATTTATTTAAAAAATATAAAAAGACTGCATCTACTTTATTCTAATGATAGCAATGTTCAATGTATGATTATCGATATCTTGCAACCTCGACAAAACTCCGCATCTGTAAAACCACTGTTTTAAGAAAAACACTTAGAGATTCGGTTCTGTAGTAAATATAAGTGTTATGGTGAAAGCTTAGGTTGTTCTTGGCTATACATTAGAACTTGTGCATTTGGCATATAATTAAAACATCGAATAATAGTAGAGAAAATGCATTAAGGTGAAAAAATCCAAAACTGCTGATCCAGGTTTTTGGTGTGGTGTCGGCGATATCCTTAGTTTCACAGGGACTACCGTGAATATATTATTGTACTTAATTATGGATACTCTCAATGGATGTTTCAGTGTTTTAAAAAAGTTTACTCAAATAGAAAGAATAAATTATCAGTTTCAAAATTACCTATAATAACGGGCTATGAGGAGTATAAGTTATATTACACCTTAAATCATGGTTAAATTTTATTTTTAATTTTTAAAGTAATTTCCATAATGCCACTAGTAAAAAACAAATACGCGAAGAAAAATGCAAGAAACACTGCATGAAACGAAAAAATGATATCGAAAATTTTCACCCCATCCCCATTTATATATACTATACAAGTCCTTAATGCGATTTAAACAATTTTGTTTTAAAAACAGCAATAAGGAGATAAGTTTGTATTTATTTTATTATCATAAATTTTTTGATAGTAATAGTATATTATTTTATAAAAATTAAAGGCTAACGAATAATGTAGCAGAGTATGTGAGAGGATTTTTCAGTGCAAACAAACAAATCAGACGAAATGCAACGATTTTACTTCTGCTACCAAAATGTTCTGGCATTTTACATAACGGTGTTACCTTAAAATGTAGTTTATCACTGTTTGTCGGTTAATCTAAACAAGCCAAATGATATCATGTTTGGAATACGAACAGGAAACACGTTCAGCCCAAGAAACACTACCACCACCTACATTTAGCTTGACAGAAAATGCCCTCTCTCTCTTAGGCTTTGTAAATCATCCAAATTTTACCAATTTAAAAATTAATTCTTGGTTCGAAACCCATTTACTTGCTTACGTTACTCGCAACGAACTCAGATTCTTAGTTGATAGTAATAATTCTCAGTTTAATTTGATCTTTTCTTGAGAAAATATCTTTACAAACTAAGGTATGTAATTAAAAGAGATAATTATAAATTGTAATTGAAAGAGAATTAATCTAATGCTTTTAAGTTAGAACAAAAAAGCATTAAATCAGAGTTTGTTATTCATAAATTGTTTAACCAATGCATCATTGATGTGTAATAATAATGGATAATAAAACATAAATGAATTATAAAAAGATAATTTCGCAGCATTATATTTATTTCTCTACTACAACTCATATTTGATCTTTCTCGGAAAAGCATGTAAATCTCCCAATACATGATACAAGGTTTTTAAGTAACAGGTGAACTTTTGCCTTTTGTGACATGAGATCATTAGAGCTTTATACTATATATATTATCTGCGTTCTATTTAATTTAAAATTACTTATTTATAAAAAAATTAATTCAAAAGCACTTAATTTAAAATACATAAACTTACAGAATCGTTTATTTCAAATTATTAAATATATTTTTCAATTATTCTCATATATTCGTATTGCTTTTCATTTCCAAGAAAACATTAAAAATCTCGAGTTACGATAAGAGCAAAGCCAAGCAAACGAATCTAATAAAAAAACCCTCATTTTAAGCAATTCATTGTAAGTGATAAGTGAAACGTAAAACTTCAAAAGTCAATCGCACTGGTACGAAAGATATTTCATTAAGAGAGCGCGCAGTCGTTCTTAAAATTACGTAGTTAACTCATTTAAAAACACGCCGCTGTAATTTCAATTTCTACACTTAAAAAAGCATAGCTCTTTTCTCTCTCTGCTTTTTATTATTGTTTTTTTTATCGCGGTAAACAAAGTAGACATGAATGATGCTCTCTATCTATGTAGCCGTTATTTGTGATTAATAACAAAAAAGCATCGCAAAAGTTCTCTCCCTCCCCTTTTCCGGCATTCCCCCATCTCCTTAATGCGTAACGCACGTTGCAGCCCCTCAGAAAAACGTGATTAACCCAAGAGCTATTAATTTTAGCCGGTTGTCTCGTTTTTTTACATACATATTCTCCCCTCTCTTATCTCCCCACCTGTGTTCCTTTTTCGTATTTTCACCTTTTTAATTTCGTTTTCTGCGTTACTTTTGATATTCAGCATGCTCTTTCCGCCGAGCTGAATTTTCCTGGGGAATTATCATTTCATATATCCAGACCGCTCCCGCTGTGCACGTACGAGGAAACGGGAGTTTCTTTGTGTTTTGTTTGTTAACAAACACGTGAAATGCAAGGCAGAAGAATATCGTTTAGCTAAAAAGTGTCATGTATTTTGAGTTATGTTTCATTGTGTGCTCGGGTTCTTTTTATCGTTAGTTATTTTTTCTTTCTTTCTTTCAGAAGTGAGAGCTTTGTGGGTTCTTTCCTTCCTTCCTCCCCTTCATTTAATTTTCTATGTAAAGGAGTAAAAGTTTCTTCTTTTGCGAAGTTTCTTTAATTGAAGATTTTTCTCCGTTTTTTTTTCTTTTTTACCTATCATCTGAAATTTCCAGTGTCACATTTTCAAGATAAATTTTGCGTATTCACGCACGGAATGAAAAAGTTATGTAAATTTATCTGCATGTTGCGAGAACTTATGGAACAGGCGAACGGAGTGCAAAAAAGTACTTGGTTATGGAACAGTTGAAAATGAATTCTGAATATGAGTGTAGTGCAACATTAAAAGAGGAAAGTTCAGAATAAATCTTCAAAGTTTTGTCAAGTGCTCATTTCTTTTGGCACTACTGAAAATTACAAAAGAACTCGTAATATTAGAAAGGATATACAATTTTAAAAGTATGCATTATACTTCTGCATTAAATAATATTTTTATTCTTGTAAAAACGATTTACTTTCTTTCAAAGATGATTTAGATTTTGTACTATGCTATACATAAAATAAAAACAATTTTTAAATTACAATAATTTTAAGCATTATGCGTGTTATTAAAATAAATTCACGAATATTTCATTCAATTACTATTGTTTATTAAAAGTTACTTTTTTAATTTGTTCATCGCTAGAATCATGTCAGTTTCGGGTAGATAATTTGAAAACTCCAGTTAAACAGACAAAACCAAACTAAAATTTTGTTCAAAAATATTTTTCCTCAAATCGCGCATTTGTTAATTTCGAAGCATTGAATTTAAATTTAAAACATTTTTCAACGCATTGAATTTAAGATATTTTATTTAAAAAGGAATTAAGATCATAAATGAAAAATGGTTGTTTCAAAGAGCTGTTTGTTAATGAAATTAATCTGTTATTGAGAATAAATTATAGTTATTTGAACTAAAAAATCGGGAGGATCCAAAAAGAAGTCTAATTCTAACCTAAACCTGAACAGTTTTACTTTAAACTAAGCGTAATATCTAGTATCCTGCATAGCAACCAGTTTTACTAAGATTGAAATGGATTATTTCTTATTTCAAAACCATATTTGTTTCTCAACATTTATGATATTTAAAATATCAACATTTGATATTTAAAATATCAAATTGAACATTTGATGAAAACTCATTTCAAATTGATTATTTGATGAAAATTGAACATTTGATACTTAAAATATCAACATTTGATGATATTTTAAATCATCAAATGTTCCTAGTTTTTCTAATTCAATTTATTGTTTAATGCACACCATTAATCCAGTAACAATTTGTACTATACAAATAAAGTGATTTAATTATGGTACCAGAAACTTGTTGAACAGTTGTTGTTGAATTATGTAGGGACATTAGAACTTTCCAAAACGTAAAAATAATGTAAATCCAAATGAATTATCGGTTTTGCGAGGAAATAACATTTGGAATAAAGGGAAGTTATATTGTTGTTGAAACTGGGTGACATTTAAAAGCTACATGTCGCAGACAGAGTTGAAAATTCAAATTGGATTAATTCAGTTTAAAAGAGACGGGGTGGCGAACCGATGGCACGTGCGTCACTGGTTGACACAAGAACACAAGACTCGCGCTGGTAGGAAATCCCTAAAATTAAATAATAGCCCATTGTGTTGCTCCAATGTGATGTTAATTAAAATGCATACCTACCCTAACATTAAATAGAATTTCGATTTTGGTAGTAATAGCTTTTAGGCAGCATATCTGAAATGTAGGAAATCGAGTGGGATATTGATGCTAAATATTCTACCCAAAAGCCAAATAATTTTATATTTGACCCTTGGAACAGTCTCCACATAAATTTTCGGCAGTAAATAGACTCGCTACTGCCAACAGCAGTGCTACATTGTTCTGCTGAGAGCAATGTTTTGTTCTTTTACAATGAACTTTGTACAGTCATCGGTCAAAATGTTTTGGATTGATTTTAAATTTAACTTACGTAAAATTAAAGACAGGGGATTATAAAATGCTGTGACTAATATCATTTAGTAACAAGTTTAACACTAATCTAACTATATAAATATCATTTTTTAATTTTCTTTGAAATTAAATCAAGTCCTAATAGAAAATATCTTAGCCTTTGTAGTCACGTATGTCAATTTAGTTAATGTCATTTTCATGGTATTTGCTAAAAAGATTTTAATAAACGCAAATAGGCACCTTGAACACCCGAAAACAGAAAAACCATTCTAGTTGGCACATTAGTCGGAAAAGATTCGCTATCACTGGCCTAGATGGATCAACAAGTCAATAATTGAAATGAACTATCAGGTAGATGAAAGGGAAGTATACATACCTGAGAAGTAGGCGAAAGCTGCGTTGTGAGGCATCCCTTCCTCCATCAACCCGGCTCTCAGAGGCCTCATGGCCCTCCTGGGATTCCGGAAGAAGTGCCTCCGTGCTCCAAGGCTGCTCAACTGTTTCATTCGACGTTCCTTCGATCGCCTGTTCTGAAACCACACCTGACAAAAGAAGAAATAGACGTCACTTAGTATGAGCCTTCATCACGAACTTTGCGCTCTCTTGGATCGTTTTGGATCTTAGATTGGAAACGGCAATTTTTTAAATAAAGCACCTGCTATGGATTGAGATTATTTGAAAATTTTATTTTAGTTTCGTTTCACAGAATGGTTCATTATGTGTTCGATAAGTTCCCCCTCAACACGATTAGGTATTTGTACTAATCATATTTTGTCTTGTGGAATATGTATTCAGAACTGAAATTGTAGTGGCAAGAACTGTGGCACGATTTCAATCACTTAGAAGTGATAAAAACGGATTTATCAGAAATTTATCGAATTACAAACTATTTGAGGTTAAAAAATTTCTTGATTGACAAAGAACGATACTAATAGCCAAAGAGAGGACGGGTAAACATCTTGAAACAGTACTACAGAAACCTATATTGATATATAAACATTAAAACATGACATTAGGTTTTTCATTTTTGTCGATATAATGTTGTAAGTATGAAGAATAAATATCTTCATTAATGAACGAATGCCCAGTATTGGTGTAAGTTAGCAAAAATCAACGGTAGAGCAAGAAATCAAACCAGCCCAGAATTGAACTAGATATATTGCATGTCAAACATCTTAGTTCGTCCTGCTCATTGACGATTGAGAGCGTTGTTAAATATTCGACATCAGATAATATGATGGTCGTAATGAATGCTCAAAAAAATTCAAATTCAACTCTCTTATATTAATGAATTATCTTAAAAGTAAGTAGTACTATATCTTCACCAATAAATGCCCAGTATTGGTGTAAGTTAGCAAAAATCAATGGTAGAGCAAAAAAAAAAACAGCCGAGAATCGAACTCTATGTATTGCATGTCAATTGTTAATCCACAGGAGTGAAATTTCTTTTCAGCTATTCAAATTAGGTAATAAAGTCATGCAATCCTCTAAACGTCTTCTCTTTTGAGTGGGGAAAGAGAGACACTGAAGAGCTTTTTATACCATACTTTCACACACGAAATTCTGGACGCATGAAAAAGAACAATAAAAAATGAACACGTGTCTCTGAGATTAAAATTTATATAATGATCATTACATCATCGGATGAAGAACTGATGCTGCTAAGCTTCAGGAGATTCGTTTACCTAACTTTTCGATTTCTAGGTACTTTCTGAAACAATAGGGAAAGGAATCTCCATCATTTTCCAGATTCCTCAAAATTTCTTTAATGATACAACCCATTCACACATATGTCTTGTAACTCAATTTCAAGAGCTTCTGACTTATCTAAAATCATATTGCAAAAAATAAAAATTGATTCCGAAAATGATTGAGTTGTCAATTTAAACGTGTGGGATTGTTAATTGAATATGGACCAGGTATCAATGATTAGATCTTAGATCTGTAATATTTCTTTGTTGCATATCTTCATGACTTATTTAGTTACTTACAGGCACACAAAGTTCTCTCCTCATGATTTCATTCAGTCATTGATAAAGATATTGCTATGATATCTTTTCACTCAAAAATAGGGACAACGCGAATTTGGTTCTTTATAAGGTATTTTAAACACTAGGAATTTTAGCACGAATTTCATTTTTATGAACAGAAAATAGAAATGAAAAATAAATGGTTGAAGAAGAAACGGTCTTAGTATGTATAATCAACTATTGGTAATTACAACTCCATGATGCGGATATCTAACACAAATACAGAAAGCTTTAATTCAAATCTATTTGGAGACATTTAGAAGTATAAGACTGAAAAAAATCACATTTTGACACTCAAAGTCTATTAAAGTACTTGCATCATGAGTAAAAATTTGGTGAAAACCTTATTTGACGAAGCATGGATTGAAAAAATATCGACTCGAGAAAAATTCTCGAATATTCAAAATAAAATTATATTTAATTCAAAATACGCAAATATGCCTGAAAATTCACTGTTTAAAATTATGTTGCATTTGTATGTACATTTGACAATTTGTTTCTAATAAATGAGATGCCAATTCTCTCCCAATTAAATTAAATATTTAGCAAAGAAAAGATAGTGTGAATTTTAAAGTAATCTAAATTTGAAAAAAAATCCTAAAGAAATTGTTCTTAGAAAATACTTTTAAAATTAATAAAAACATATTTTTTCAAAAGATCTCTCTTATATATTTTAAAGCTTATCTGTGAGTATAGGAAAGTAACTTCATTCTACAAAGAATTTTCTAAGGAATGCTAATCTTTCTCTACAAATAACGGCCAAAGAAAACCCTCGAAAAACAACTTATTTGAAAACATGACGAATAAAACGTTGCATTCTGCATGCAGAGATACATTCTGCTATTTATATTTAAAGAGAAATTTAATAAAATATTAACAGCTTTACAGGGAACGAGTCTAGAATTATCTTATTTATTTTAAAATGCGATGTGATAGTTTCAGAAAAAGATGCTAAAATACATCTGCCTTCATTATTGTTAAAACTTTCACTGTAATCAGAAATGTAGGTAAATATCGGATATGAGGAAACTTAATTAAGCGTGCCTTGGAAAATCTTAATAAAAAATGAGAGGCAGCCTATCTTGGCTGAGATACGTTTTTTAATTTAATTGGAAATTAATTCTTTAATAATTGAGCAATGTTATAGTGGATGTTTTTCTGGGATTACAAAGATTCAGCGGGAACAATGCCAACAAAAGAAAACAAATTTCATTGGTGCATCAGCATTTAGACCAGTTTTTTAATTATTTGGAAATGAAAAAAAAAAGATTTCCGGGCTTCTAAGAACTTATCATAAAAATGATAAATGCATATTTAAACGTTTAGATTGAAAATATTATCGAAGAATACATTCTCTTTCTTATTATTAATATGATAAACTTTTTTATCCAGCTCTGGATTTTCACTTTTATCTCATGTAAATGCATTTTCAATCGCTACATACCCAATTAATATCTATATAATAATATATAATTATATGAATAGCAAAATTGGATTATGTGATAGATTTCCAAATTGAACAGAAAATCCATCGAGATTGACTCTAATGCTCTGCATGTCAATTGGTTTTTATAGCCTTTATTTTAGCTTTTGTTGGTCATAAATGCATTTTTATGACCCCAAAAGGATCTCTAATATTTCCAAGAGAAATTTTCTAATATTTAACCTAAAATAGCTAGTACTATTTATAATATTCTAAAGAATGCGAGTGCGTACAAAAAATGTAGTTATTGTAGAGAGAATTGATAGTTTGTGCGCAATATCCCTAGTCAACAATTTCAAACCTTTTTCATAACATGGTTGAAATGAGGTTTTCCAAAATAATTCAGGGGTGTGCGTATGCTGAATTCATATATGATTGTAAACAAAATCTCCACCGCGTACAGTGTTTTGTAAATTAACAGTTGTATTACAACATTAGCAATTTTGTCTATTAGCATTGCCGTATTTCAAAGTATGCATATACAAAGAGAGGAGCAATATTTGCACGTCTAGGAATGAAAGTAAATGTCATATTTTATTAAAGTTAAAGTTAAAGTTGAGCTTCAAACAGTAATTTATTGTAGAATTATTTTTCTGGCTGGCTATAAAATTAGTGTTAAAAATTACCATATTTACGTATCATGAAATAGCAAAACATACAGAAAACATATAAATACAAAATTAAATTTATACACATATTCGTTTTCCCATACACGTAGTTCATTTTTTTTCTCTTATGTTGTCCTCTTGCAAAAAACAATAGTAATCACTCATCATTGTGGGATCCCGCCTACCTTGATACCTCTCCTTCATAGTTCGGATATCTTGGTGCAACCTTTGTCTTTGTTCATCACTGACTGCTCGTAGGTTGTCAAGGAAAAAAAATCCAGATTTGAATCTAGGAAATGTATTTTTAAGGACATTCGGTACCCAAGGTTTTTATAGTTCTTGAAGTCTTGAATGAGATGTTCGTAATTTTAGTAGTTAGAAATTATTGCCATGTGGTGAGCAACTTGTTCAGCTTTTCTGTAAAAACAGAATCACTCAGCCTTTTCCTTATCTGAGAGATAAGAAGACAAAGATTCTTTCTTTGAAATGCGTACCGCTTAATTTTGGAAAATTTTCCTTTAAGTGCAAGAAACCTGGGCCAAATTTGTCCCTAGCCTTCGCAAAGTTTTTCAACAGCCTCGATTTGATATGAAGTGGTGGAGCAAAAATATTGACCCCTCTTAAAAAGTGTTCAAATTTTATTGCAGTGAGAATTTCCCCCATGATTTCATGAGTCTTTCATTCTTGCAATGTACGTTACTTAAATGTAAAGCTTTGAGAATTCCGTAGTACAAAAGAACAACTCTTAAACTAACCTTGAATGAGTCGATAAATATACGTCATTCCTTATGATTGTGAGATATTCCAAAATCTGTCATCAGCTCTGGAATATCCGAATTAAAGCACATACCACCCTACATTTCATAGAAAGATGATAGAATCAAATTTCTATTTCCTGAACACAGAAACGTGTGTATTCTTAGCTAGAAGGCTCCATTCTTGAAGCCTGGAACCCTAAAAGTTTAGCTTCTTATTTGGACTTAGGTCTCGAGCGACATCATTCTGCTCATTGTGGGCTTTCTTCACGGTCCTTGACAAATAGATACTCTAAGATGTTAATATATACTATAAGAGCACACATAGAAACTTCTTTGGAACATTAATGTTAATACTTCCATCCGCGACTCTACATTTGTTCCAATATTTGTCCAAATTTTGTTCACAAACATACAGCACCCCGTGTTCCTTCAATAAAAAATACAACAATAGTGGTTCGGTTGTGGTTGCATATTATCTGCCAGTGAAAAAATCAGTGTTACCACCCATAAAATGTTTGGTAGCTAATATGACAATGTAAAGAACTAGTGTTTATTTCATGGCAAAAACACTTAATTTTGAAGATAGCAATAATAAAAAACTTGACATGGTGGATATTTTTTAAAGGCAGATCTCAAATAAGCACCCAAAAATTAACTTACAGATAAATTTGTTCATCTTATAAAAACGTAGTAGACAGTATAATTAGTCAAGTTAATAATTATTTCCCTGGCTAGCCCTTATTGATAGAAACAAAATCAGTCTCCAAATTTAAATCCATTAATACCGATCAAAATCTTCTCTATTACCAATAATTTTAATTGTACTCTGTTCGTAGAATAAATAATAAAAACAGTATAGTGTAATTTATTTTTCAAATAGCTTATTCAAAACACCGTATTCGTGCTGTACTGTGTAACACTATTTTACGCTTAGCACAAATATAGTACTTTGTCGAGTGAAACATTTTCATAGATAAAATAGAGAATGAAAACTGTCGAGTAACTTAAAACTGTAAAGAGTAATTTTTGCTATCGTATTTCTAACTTTGAAATCACTCATTTTGCTTCATATAAGGAACACCGACAGATTATTGTATTTCCCAAATAATTTTGTGACAAAAAGAAAAAAAGGAAATGATCACTAACATCCATTACCGTTTTAAGGCATAGTTGATCATGCTGGGTAATTGCCTAATTGCCTTGGGCACTACAGTTTAAGATCCAAGTGTTCTATTTATATTTAGCTGATTTAGTGTTATCAGTTTAAGTTCACGTATAAAACAGTAATTTCTATAGTGCGGCTCCACAAGAAGTTAATCGACCTTAGAGTAGTCGATTTTTGAAGATATAAGAGCTTGTAAGGAGAGACGGTCATACGCAAAAGCATGGATGACAATCGCAGTGGATGGTTTCCCCGCCAACTCGTTATCACTGATATAGCTTTCGGCACCGAACGATAATCTTAGAACCTGAATCCACGTCATTTATGAAAGTTGTGGAAGCGCTTTGCTTACGTTATACTCTATCACCTCGTATTATAATTACGTAATACTCTTTGCTTACGTAATACTCTCGTTCAAAACCACGTGAATCAACAGCCAACTCACGAGAGTCGGGCTATCTTTGAACAGCAATTCAATAAAAACGAGTAAATATTTGTATTTGGATAGAAATGATACATGATATTCTGTTTTCTACACCATTCTTTCTTTTTGTTTATTTTCTGTTTACGGAATGAAGTCTAAGAATTTAACAGGTGTTTCATATGGTGTTTCTTTTTGTAAGTAAACCTTGAATTTTTTAAAATTATTTAAAATGTTATATGTTTTATTTTTATTCCTGTGAATGGGTCTCTGTGATTTGCTTTGTCTAAGGCCTACAATACTGATAAGACGGCCCTGTAAACAACCTGTTTTTAAAAACATTAGTCAATGGAACAGTGATAAATTCGGTGGGAGGGATTGGCTTACAGAAATACACCGCAGCCCTTGTGCCAAAACTCAATCCGTCTTAAAGAGCATTCTTCGAAAGCCGTCTACGCAAATGAGTAAAAGGGAGGACCGCGAACCAGTTAAGCATAAAAAACCGAAGAAAAATCTATCCTGGAAAGATCCTACTCAAAAGAAAGAGAGGAAGAAAAAAAATCATCCATCAAAACAATGGACGTGGAACCCCGCTACGTAAAACATGAATATAACGCATCAAAGCAAGCGGAACGCTGATGTACCCGTCCCCCTCTCAGGAGTTAGAAAAACACAAGCGGTTTCTCGTTCTGTCCGCAACCCTTCCTACACCGCCCCTCGCCTCCACATGCCAAAGAGAAAAAAATGATTAACTGGTCCATTGGTTTTGGGGCGGCGCCGACGCCTAACAGAGGGTTTGGCTTCGGCACTTGACTGCTACTGCGGTAAATCACGGTGGCTCGCATAAGGCTGTGATAAGACTGCTTGCAAATTTCATCCACTAGGCACAAAATCACGAGCAACACTGGAGGCACCAGGCTGCCAGTCATCCTAGTCAACGAACAAACGTAAGGAGTACATAAAGACTATCTAAGCTGAAATGGTAGTAACTAATCAAATGACAAACGAAGGAATTCAAGTGTCAATACATGGTCTCAGAACTGTGTATTGTGACAGTGAAATGAAGAAATGGTAAAATCCTTTAAAGAAATTGTAAAGGAAGAAAGATTGAAAGGCAGATGAAGATCCTTCGAACATTTTGTATTCCTTACAAAATCTTCCTATTCAGTAAATTTTCTCAATTTATTAGTGTTGACACAAAATGGCAGTAGATTCAGAATTCAGATGCAAAACATAAATTTTTGGTTATAGAAATATACTTTTACAGAGTTTATTATCGGTTTGCTGAGAAAAGAAATGGTAAAGTAATATAGAGAATTTAAAGAGTGATCAAGACCTGTGGAGCATTTAACATTTTGTACATAAATTTCCTATGAAACTTATTTCCTCTATGAACGCAGACACAAAATGCACCAGCTTGCTAGTCACTCCAGCCAACAAACGTAAGGAATACAGCCAAGGTAAAAACTATCTTAATTGAAATGGAAGTAAGTAATCAAATGACGACCAATGAACGAATTCAGGTGTCAAAAGATGGTTACAGAAACGAGTATTTTGACATTGTATTAAAAGCTCGCTTTAAAAATAATAAATGGTAAAATAATTTATAAAAATTGAAGAGACAAAAAATCTTTGGAACATGTATTTAGTACAAAATCTTCCCATGAAATAGATTTTTTCAAACTATTAAGGCAGATTCAAAATGGCATAAATGGTAGTAAGTATTCAAATGCCGACAAATGGACGAAGGCGGAAGTCAAAATATGGTAACATAAATGAGTATTTTGACAATGTATTAAAAGCTCGTTTTGAAAAGAAATGGTAAAATAATTCAGAAGGGTGTAAAAGTGAGATAAAGATCTTTGAAAGTATTTCGTGCAAAATCTTCCTATAAATTAGATTTTCTCAAACTATTAGCGCATTATTCGGATGTAAAAATAGAAGTCTTTGGTCATAGAAATGAGTATTTTTACAAATTTTATTATACTCGCTGAGAAAGAAATGGTATAATGAGAACTTAAAAGGATGGACAAAAAATCTGTGGAACATTCAACATTCTATACAAAATTTCCTATGAAATAGATTTTCTCTATGAACGCAGACACAAAATGCATCAGGTTGCCTGTCACCCTAACTGTAAATTAAAACGTAAACGTAAGGAATACAACACTTTAATTATCTAACCGAAATGGTAGTAAGTAATCAAATAACGACAAATGAACGAATTTATAAACGAACGAAAAATATGGTAATAGAAAATGAATATTTTGACAGTGCATTAAAAGTTCATTGAGAAAAGAAATGTTAAAATAATATAGGGAAATTTATAAAAGAGACATGATCCGTAGAATATTTTACATTTTTTACAAAATTTTCAACAATTAGGGCATGAGAAGGTTTTATGTAAGATAAGATCATGAGTGACATATGATTTAATAGAACGCATTTGAAGTTAAGTATTTTCTTAGCAATACCTTGGAGAACTGAGGTTCTATGGTCAGCTAACACAAGTTTTCATAAGTTGTACAAATGCAATTTGTTACAATTGGTCGCTGATCACTAATTGATGGACGATACACAGCCCAACACATACTTTGGTGCCGGGTTTTTTTAACAGATTTTATGTATATTTCATGTGCTAAAAACAAATATGACGTTAGTTTTTGACTGTCACCTCTTGTTCGTGAGATATGACAGTAGCGTTATTTACGTTAACACATTAAATTAGGCTTAGGGTATAGGCGTTAAATTAAAAACCTTTACTTAATAAATTTTGTAAAACATTTTAATTAATTGAACAAAAACAGCAACATCCTGTAATCTACAATAGCTTAATTAAAAATTAGAAATGAGAAGAATCAAATAAAAACAAAAGGAAAAGTTATTTTGTTCCACTCCGAAAGCTTTTTTTGTTTGAAATTCTTGAGTGAACTTTGTTTAAAGTCTCTTTGCAGATTCCAACAGTAATCTGCCATCATATGAGTATCCCATCTGCCCTGGCATTTGTCTTTCATTGTCTTTATGTCCTGGTGAAATCGTTCACCTTGTTCTTCACTAGTATCGCCAAGATTTTCAGGGAAACGGTCTAAATGGCTGTGCAAGTAATGAACCTTTATGCTCATATTACAACCTAGATCTCTGAAGTTGTTAAGCATGCTGTTAACTAATTCAACATAGTTTTCAGCCTTGTGGTTGCCCAGAAAATTCTTGACAAGGGCAAATGAGATCCACGCTTTTCGCTCTCTCATTCATGGAATCCAAGCAATGAGGATCGTTTATGAGCTGTCTGATTTGAGGATCCTAAAAATTCCAGCTTTAAGTTTTTCTGTACATATTCCAGGTATTTTTTGTCCTATGTATGCAAAGCAAGGGCTATCCTGACCAAGAGCTTTCATGAACTGTTTCATTAACCCTAGCTTTATATGCAGCGGAGGCAAGATGATTCTGTCTCGTCCGACTAAGGGTTCACGAATGACATTTCTTTCTCCAACAACAATGTTCTCTCTCGTAGGCCACTCTTTTCTTATCCAGTGGTATTGTTTGGCTCTGCCGGTAATATATTCACAATACAAAAATAACAGTCATCAAAGTGGTTTTTGGGTTCCCTTCAAACCATTGGGACACCAAATTTTAGACTCCTTCTTCCCATTAGTCCACTGTCGTAGGTATTCTGTACAAGTTTTACACCCAGTGTGTGGAGCCCAGACTTTATCTTGGTCACCAAGCCAAAGTACCCAAGGTAAACTCTTTTAACAAAATCAGAAATGACTTTTCTGTTCTTTTAAGGTGTACTCACCACATATGTAGCAAAATACATAAGGATAATTAACACAACTTCTTCGACTGGATGCCATTCTTTCTTTTCATCAATCCGCAAAACAAAGATCTTTATAAGTTATATTAGATGTAAATACTAAGTTATGTCAACAAATATGGCTTCAAACAATCAGCTGATAGCGGTATGGAGAAGGAAGAAAAAAGCAGGAACCAATCTACATAAAAAACTTAACTTAACCACTACTCAATGAGTTGTATAATAAAATATTTTATGATTTAGCTACGCTGAATCTCAAAAAGTAGAGCTGATAGAGAAAAACTGTTTTCATATTTGAAACCAGCACACTAAATATAGTCAAAATCAGTTAAAAAATTCCAGGCACCAAACAAAAACATTTTTTTGTAGGGCTGTGATCAATAATGCATCTAGATCAACGTGCATGTTTTATCGAGTGAGTTTGAAATTTGAATGAAAAATAATTTGCTCTTAGAAAAAGAAGTGTCACAAGAGTATATATTTCATCAGTCGAGCAGTAAGTTGCAATTAAAATTTCTTTATTTTCGGTATTGTATGTCAAGACTGACTATATAAAATTCAATAATTCCATAGCCAAACAGGGCCCTTGCGCCATAGAACATCAAAACCAACCAACCAATCAATCTTTCTACATGGAAATCACCCATTGGGACAAATATTCAGCTTATATACCTACAAAATTTTCTTTTGAAGTTTGAGGTAATTAAGTTTTTATCCACGTATTCCGAAAGGGGCTTAAATCCAAAGAATATGTTTACAATTCGTCGAAAAGTTCTTACCACCACATGACAGAAATATCCTAAGATCAAAAAGAAAAAAATCCTGTCTGCCACCCATAAGGTCCAGAGTTCGAATCCCGATTTGTAAGCGCTTGGATGTTGGTGATTGTCCCTGTCATGAGAAACGGTGACTTACCCACTGAGTGCTCCTTCACAAATACCAGTCAGTTCGCCCTTGTATAGCTGAAGGCCGAAGAGGTCAGTGGTCAGGCATTAAAAAATAATGAATAAATTAAACCTTCCGAACCCTAGAGGTAGGAAGGTAGTTGAATTTACGTCGAACTGGAGCAACACGACGGACTATTGGCGACTGTCCGGGATCAATCCCCGAAGGCTAAAGGAAGCTGTGTGATTAAAAGATATCTGACAAATACATCAAGCCACAGAGATCCACTTATCATGCATCGACTACTAAATATTTATGTTTTCTACGTTAAATTTGCATTTAAATAAATTAAGCTGGCTTCAAATATATCTATGAAAAATATTGCACGCTATTCACGTTACAAAAACACATCTTCGCACCGTCATTATTTTCATTCACTGAATGCACCTGATGCATACATATTTCTTAAGAGGAAAATGTACAGTGAATATAATAAATAGAAGATTCCAAAGTAATTCCCAGAAACACAAGGTATGGATTTTATTCTTAACTTATGTTAATAATGGCGCCTTATTTGCAAATACAAACTTCTGCGTGAGAGTTTTTTTAACCCAACACCTCATTAATCCCTCCCCTAAAGCATTTCTCTTGAAGGCGTGGGTTTCATCGTTGCATAAAATGGCAGTTTCCATCATGAAAACAAGAAAATTTGGATAAAAGTATGGCACGATTTAAAATTCGTAATAGCGTTTTCAAAAATTGTAAAATATTATTATGAAACTGGTTTATTAGTTTTTTGGAAGCTCATTAAACTTCAAACATGTCATCAACGAATCGTTGATATCGTATTATAGTATCTAACTGCATACCCTGTAGAAAGCTAGTCAGGGACAAGGGTTGAAATGAAAAGGGGTTTATTTTTGGAGGTAAGAAAGTCTATCTAAATATTTTGTTTACACATATTCCACTCATACAATCAATTGTGACTCACTAAAACTAAAATGCGGAATTTTCGATCGTTTTTAAACAAGGAGAAGCAGTTATATTTAAAGGAAAAGATGCTAACGAAATCGTTTTATAAAATGCTAATTGATTAAGGCATTAGGAGTAATGTTAACTGTCATAAATTTTAGTTTTAACTTACAAAGAACTCTCTTGAATAAGACCATGGAAAACAATTCTATACGGTGTATATTGAAGGTTCTAAAACACACACAAAAAAGATTATATTTTGTTATTCCCGTAACCTATCTCATCAAATTCCTTAACCAAGACATTCCTGCAAAACGGGCACTTTTAGATTTCATAGGGTATGTAATCCTCCTATTCTAAACAGCACTTCTGCTGATCAATAAAATTAATTACACTTAAAAACGATTCCGGTGAGAAAGGTTTAAGTATAAATTGCTTTACCTTCTTTTTAAATAAAGGGGAACTGCGAATCTCCTGTTACTATCCAACAACTTGTGTTATTGACTTGGATGGTCCTTATGGATCAATATGACAGTTCATGGTAATAGACCCTTACCTGCCATGACAATAATTTACGATATGGGTAACTACATAAACACACTCACAGGATAGCCTCTTTCTTGTACATCAAATGTTTATAGAGCTTTTCTAAATTCATGGCAACCTTCTATTTGGTCCCCGGAAAGTATATCGTAGATTCTAATAACGCAAATTGTCGCGATATTTAAAGAATAGATAATAAATGTAGATCGAGAATTATGTTTACAAACACAATTCAAATAGTTGTTCGTTTCTTCTGTTTTTGAAGTCTCAATAACCAGAACTTTTGTCCTTTCTGCGTTTCCAAGACAAATTTTGGAAATTATTTTAAAATTTTCTCAATATTACACGAGTAAAGAAAGCTTTACAAAAAATTCAAAATTTCCACATAATTCATCATTTAATCCGAAATTGAAAAATGATGCTAACTTTACAAAAGGAACATAAAACGATATAACAGGAACACAAAAAAATTAACAATATCCAAGTTTCTTTAGTGGAAGCATGAATTTTGCAGTACCACATCCAAACATTTGCTATAGGAAGATTGCCCTAGCTGTATTCTTACACCCCCTTCATTTATAAATAAGATCCGACTCGATACAATTGACCTAATATTTGAAGTTTTTAAATACGTCAATATAAGATTTATTTTAACAAAAGAGGTATAAGCTGAACTAACGCAAGATTTTGAGTGTATATCGCTTTAGTTATTCATAAACAATAAACATTAATAAATTATTACTGTACGAAGATTGAAGGGAAATTATAAATTCCATCACTAAACATTATTTTTACAAATGTTGTTTTAATATTATTAATCATTGGAGGTCATCATGATATATCTCCCTCCCCTTACTTATGCCGATGGATTTTTGGCGTTCTAACAAAAATGAAAATTTTAATACAAATCTTATCCTTTTATAATATATATCCAGTTTGCAATCTATTTAAAATAAATTACTTAATTCAAATACGCTAATTAATCAACAATATTTTAAATAACATAGATAACATTAGTTGATAAACTTACTGAATATATAAGCAAAATAAGAGTTGAAAATGTCGGATAACACGCATGTTTTAACTCAAAGACATGTCTGAAATAAGAAACATTCCAATAGCACATTTAAATATAAATGCAGAGAAAACGTATTTCTATTCCCAAAAGGAAGTCTTGTTTCGTTTGGGAGGTAAACATTTTCATTTCCTACTTCCAATCTTGTTCGAATAGTAATTCATCCCTTTTCGTAACAATTGGAGAGCACATGGAATCACGAAAGTTGAGAATTGTGTGAAATAGAATAGGTGCATAACTTCTCATTCTGTCAATCGTTCCACAAATAATTTATCGTCTGAGCTCCACCAAAATAAGTTTCATTTGTTGAACGTTTCCGTTTCCAAAATGAAACTTGAATATAGTTGAGAAACACGACGATTGAGTTATTCGCATCTTCATTCGCAAGGCTTCAGAAAGATGAAAAGTATAATTGTTTGAATCTATCGAAATTATAAGCTACAGGATGTTTTTCGGTTGTTCATAAAACCTTTATAAGTAATCACTACGCTGTCCTAAAATTCGATAAACAGGAAAGGAGATAAGATTTACTTCGGTGGGAGCATAGACAGAAGGGGGAGTTTAAGATGTCATTCAGTTCCTGGAACAGACACTTGTTTTTACACTTTTAATTGAATAAAAAAAAAGATTTTCTAAACGCTTATTCAATTTAAAAATTCCTAAGTATATAGTAAAACTTAAACTAATATATTTAGTGACATTGAAGATAATATGAAACCTGTTGCAGTTTGTTTTCTAAAACTTTAATTGTAATACATTGAGAAAATTTTACTTTTATTCAAGTCTGGAGATTTTGTATCATGTTATAAGTCTAATCAAATGCCAACATCAAACAATAATTTTTATTTTTAGATTTTGCACAATTCTGTATTTTGGACTTTGTTGTGAACCCATAGTTTTTACCATTCAAGGCACTTCATGCTTTTACACATATAGTGCGATATTTTTAATATTTTTTATTCATGTTACATATTCCAAGGTTTGGAGAGTACACAAAGGAATTACAGTCCGATTCTTGCGAGTTGATATTTTTTAGTCACTTGGTTTTAAAAGAGTATAGTCGTTAAATTGGGGGAGGCTAAACGTAAACAATTCGTTTCCTCAATTAATATCTTTTGGCGTAGATTCTGGCTCCAATTTTATCGTTGCTGAAAGCAATAGCAGCTATTGCTAGTTTAGAAACAAATAACCAGCTATGCCCATCGCCATACATGATTTTGCGTATGGTAGCCTTTTCACCAGAGGGGCCATCTTGGCTCAGTGGATATGCTTACTGCGCTAGTAACTTGCGAGTTTTAGGCGGCGCAGGTTCAATCCCTTCCTGGATGTATTTCTCTCTTCTGTGTTTATAAAATTTTCCTAATATGTATGTCCATTGCTTGATGTTGTATGCCTTGTGTTTGATGCAGCATGGCCAAATATGGCCTTTGCGCCATAAAAACGCAATCCAACCAACCTTTCCCCAGAAGAATCTACGACCTTTCTTCAAATGACTCCCCTTTCAAAGTCATCTGTCTTCTCAACAGAATCGAAAAGCACACTAATTGTCGTTTTTGTTTGTGTAAATTATCTGGTTTTGACGAGAAAAACAAAATGAGGACGTTGAATACCCCAAATCGCACGAAAGCATTAAGACTTGTGCCACGTGAACCATAAATTCTTATTTTGATGCCACCAATTGCAATATAACAGATTGAAATTCACGTAAATGATGCTATTTTACCAGATACTACTACAATGAGATATACAATCGTATCAGTCAGGATTGAATGACTTGATCTTACTAACTAATACTACCAACTCTTAGGGTCAATTGAAAAAAATCTTTAATTCGCAAACACAACTTTTAATTGGTATAGAACTCGAGGAAGGATTCAAACACTTTTTTTAAATACAGATCCAGTTTATGTATTGATATATCTCCAATTTGTTTAATTTTACTCGTAAGAAATGTTTTTACACAATTTTCCATTTTATATGTATTTTATAGTACCCTATAGTAACCAAACTACCTTTTATTTATAGATACCTGATATTTTATTTAATTCTGATGTTTCTTTATAGTTTTCTTAGCTAAAAGATAAAAGGCATGTTTAAAAAAAATCATATCTATAGATGGATGCTCATCGATGTTGGTGATAATCCCCGTTAGGAGCAACAACGACTTACTTAATAGGTGCTGCTCCCTCACAAATATTCGTCAGTTCGCCCTTTGCAGTGCCGAAGACCAAAGAGGTCAATGGTTGGGAATTAAAAAAACACTTTAGGTTTATGACAGTTTTAGAGTGTACCTCTAGATAATAGTTTTTGAATGAGAGGCAAGACGTAAAGAAGATGCACTTATGGCTAAAGGGATTGGTCTTTAATAAAAAATATAAAATACCTTCAGTGCTATGCCCAACTTGTAAAAAGGATGGAATACTTGTATATGGGATAAAACGTAATACATAGGAATACACACCGGTGTACACAAAATGTAAGAAACACTATTATTTTAAAGGTCGCAACCCCAATATTAAACGAAACAACCTATGGCAATTTGCATAACCGAGGATATTCAGTAGAAATCTGATACGTATTCAAATTTTGGAATCGTAACTTCAGAAGCTCTAACATAGGAATGGGTTCTGAAATCGCAGTAACTCATCCGCAACCTCATTCTTTGTATGCAAACGCGATGCAAAGCCTGCATCAGTGTTCACGGTGGTCATGCTACCTACAAAGGACCACCCTCTCTCTCTCTCTTTATTTAGGTTTTCACAGTTACTCTTCTATCTCATGGCATCCAGTGCAGTGTCACCACAACAGTTCAAAGCCTTTTTTTACTGCTCGCTTATGTTCTTGTCATCATTTTGTTTTATCATCGGTTCGGTAACTCTCGACGTACCTTTTGTATCATTTTCTCCCATCCAGGTCACTTCACTGCAAAGTAACAGCTGAAAACCTTTCTGTTCCTCAAGCTTTGCATCCTAGTGTATAAACATAGGTAGATTAGCATTTAAACCTTGTAAAAAGTCACTTCTCAAACCAGAATCCGGAATGTCAGTGGATTCACTCTCCCGAGAGATCTCTCAACTGGAGGGGGAGAGGCAGAAAGTTGTTCAAAACAGGGCCAAAAGTTCCACCCACGGATATCGGGAGTCAGCGCAGAAAGTGCCGTGGGAACGCCAGCCAAAAAAGGGGCGGCTCACCTCGCCAGCAAGTAGGTTGAAGCTGACCTCTGGCGGCACGACGCTACATCAATTAAGAGTTCTTTCCCTGGACTGTCTTTCAGATGCGCTCTCTCTTTCAGGAGGATGGCAGGGGGCTTTTGTTGCAGACTCCCGCTTTTCTTTTTAATTTTATTCTAAGCGCACGGGAGGGATAGGAGGTAGGTTGTTTCACGATGGGAGAGGTTTTTTGCTTTGTTTTTTAACCCCGGTAATCCATCTTTCGGTAGATTCCTTTTTCGACGCCTCGGTGGTTGTCTATTGCTGGAGAGATTTGTCGGATGCTAATTTCCTCGGTGTCTGTGTGCGTCCTCTGCGATATTTTTGTGTTGCTTGTGTTTTTCGACTTCCAAATGCACCAGCGAGATCGATTTTCAGATCTGAAGTATGGCGACAACTTCTTAGAAACTATATTTTTCCACTTTCCGAAAATCAAAGGGTATCTTTCTTATGATAAAAGTAAAATGATTTTCATTATAACAATTTATAAAATACTTGTGATGAATCGAACGAGGCAATAGCCGTTGCCCGTATTTTATTTCATTTCGGAGGAGGTCCAAAATTAGAGAAAGAATTTTTATACCAAATTAATGGACCTAATTCGAATTTCAAAAAATTTCGGTCTTTATCTAAAATATATAAAGCAGAAAATCTGTTCGTCTGAAGCAACAAAAAAACTCAAGCACTAAGCTCTGTTGTCTTACAATTTGCACGACTTTTCTGTCTGGAATTTTCAAGTCAACGTAACTATTTTTAGCTCGCTATATCGTTCCCTTAGAACCATAGTAGTCAAATTTAACTTAGAACAATATACAAGAAAAGACCAATTAACACAAAACGTCAAAAGCTGTCACGAGCCGAGCAACCCGAAGGGGAAAAACACAAGCAAGTGGAGCGAACAACGCTCAGAAAAGTTGTTCGCGGACGCAACGAAACTGTTAAGGAAACAGATGCACGACTTGGTTTGTCTGAAACAGCAAAATAACACTCAGGCCAAGTCAAGTAGTAAAGTTAGTATCTTATACTTCGTCGCTAAATTCACAAGGGATTACGTAAGCGTGAAAAGTAACGCGTCTGAGTTGATCCAAGTACAAAGAGGGCGCAGCTTGTCCGTTAATGAACCTTGCGCCATAAAACCCAACAAGTACAAAGATGAAAAAAACGATGAAATAGTTGTATTTTTCAAAAATATGTGTGGCGATGGGCAGCATAAAGTTGTGGAGTTCGAGGTTAAAGAAAATCTTCTGCCCATAGTAATTGACCTGACTGTCTCGCATTGAATTACGTTGGGACTCTGTTTTTATCCTCTTTTTAAATAACGTGATAATCACTTATGCCCAATTACCATTTCCATCGCTATGATTTTGTGATAAACAGAATTATTTTCTATTTCTACTTCACTAATACCAGGTTAAGTCTTGACATACCGATTAACTTTTAGAAAGTTCAATGCCTTTTGTTGAATGAGACCATGTTGTAAAAACAATAGCTCTATTGGTCTTTCATCAGTTAGTTATTGACTAAGGGAATCGCTCTCTTGGTGTTAACGTAATCTCTGTACCGTAGTGACCTTCAAATTCTTCCATTAGAAGGGCGATGTGTATGGTCGCTTGAATAACATTTAGCAGATATTCAAATCTTGCGTCCCGAAATTCACTTTTATTTCTCGGTCCCATTTGAAGCATTGATAAGATAGATAAGTATACGAAAATGTGAGATGGTTAAGATAGTGTATCAAATCAAATAAATAATCTTCATGCTTCCTTAATAGCCGTTGTGTTGCTCCAGTGCGAGATCAATTCTACTTACCTACCTCATATTTCCGTATTTTTAGTAAATAATTAATTAAAACTATGTAATAACTTTATTTTAATACCACAAAAATTCGATCCATTATTATTATATATGTAAAATAATATAAAAATAAAAAGCAACTCTTTCGGAGGAGCTTGCACTCTCCCCTCTGGCTATGCCATGGAAGAAGAAATAAACAAAATATGAGCCTGAGCGGAAAAAGTGTGCTAAAAGATGTATCACAAAATTGGTACATAAGTAGACACTGTTTTCATCACTTGCAACATATATTATCAGAGTTCTGATTATACTTGACTGAGCACGCCTCTCAAATATAGCAAAGTGAAAATTTAAATAATTTTTGATAGGCACCATGGTTTCTAAATAGCTTTATTTTTAGTTGAAACTTTTACAAACACTGTTTGCACTAAAAGTAGTATTTGAATAGTTACATAGATAGTTTTACTAGAAGCTATTTTTTGCAATTTCATGGCAGTGGTAAGATTCAGAATTTTTTAGAGCGTTTTCATCTTTAAATCCAGGTACTTCCAATTCTGCTAGTCCAAACCACACTTAAAATTGTAGTAAGTGCACTTGCTTTTAGACAATAATTGATTACATACCTATGACAATCAAATTCTCTAATATTTTTCGTAACACATCAAATGTTACCGGTTTTAAAATGATATTTAAATCTACAAAACACTTATTAACCTTTTCTGAGGGGTTCATACGCATGATTCCACCTTGCAATCTGCAGTCTTCCCTGCACGACTTCTAACCAATTTTAACCCTCTTGACCAATAGAATATTTCCAAAGGTTTCTATTCTAAGGATAATAATAATAGAATCTTTCCAGAGGGTTCTATTCTATCAAATTGGTCAGTAGAATCATTCCAAAGAATTCTATTATAAGAAAAGAACCAATAGAATCTTTCTACAGGATTCTATTCTAAAGTAGCAACATAATCTTTCCATGGGGGTTTCTATACGAAGGATAAGACCAATACAATTTGTCCGAAGAATTCTACTTTATAGAATGGGCCAATAGGATCGCTCCAAAGAATTCTATTCCAAGGAAAGAAACAATAGAACCGTAATAAAGGATTCTATTCCAAGGAAATGACCAATAGACTTTCTAAAGGTTGAAAGACTGGATGGATTCATTAGAAAGATGTGGTTGTTTAGCCATATTAAGTGTGTTATGTGGTAAAAGCAACACTACACTACTCGCAAATCTCGCGACGCTTAGAGGGTTACGTCATTTAAAGAAAACGTATATTTTCTTTAGGCAACAAATATAGTGATCTTATCATCAAATACATCGAAGATTGTAATAAAACATTAATAATCTAATGAGTTTTGTACAGAGAAAGATTGACGAATTAAAAGTAAAAGAAAAAATATTTTCATCTCAGCTGGGATGATCCGCCCATTATTTCAGTTCTCAAAACAATTTACAACCAAGACAGCAAAAATGTATATAAAAGAAAGCAAAACAAAAGAAAGACCAAACAAGGCAAAAAGAACCAAATAAAGCAAGAAATCATTCTAAAAATATTACAAAACGCTTACAACGTTTGTAATGTGTCACGTGTTCCAACTAAATGCATTTTTTTAACCATTTTTTCTCCTCCTGAACTTTTTTGCACGTTTGAACTAAAATACGGGGAAAGAAAAAAGGGAAAGGTAGGAAGAGGGAGTAACAATACCAGTGAATATATATACTGAAAGCGTTGTTCGAACGATAAAGCTCTGCACGCAAAAATCTCATTGCCTCGGCCTTTTTTTAATTCTTTTTTACTTTTCTCTCTCCTCTTCCCTGTGTTCCTCCTCCTCTTATTCGGCACAGTCGTGAATTTTGTGGAGGTAGGGACCAAGGGGATGCAGCAGGGGGAGGAAAATAACAGAAGTGATTTATTTACATACCGATCAAAAAAGTTCGGTTCAGATTCTGGTAGTCATCCTTTCGTGATTTTGATTTATTTTTAAACAAAATTGCAGAAAAGAAAACGAAGAGGTAAGAGTGAGTATTTATTGAATGCTAAAAAATGATCATTGTATCCTTTCGTCATTTGAATGGAATGGAATAAAACGGTACGCTTTCCTTCGTGACTCAGAAAGTCAGTCGCTGATTGGACAGCTGTTTCGGTTGGCAACTATATACTACGTTATTTAAATTCTACGTTTTTGGTAGATGGAAATTCCAGGAGGCGAGGGGGTTCAGATATTTTCAAATCAGGATAATCATGTGCGAAAAAGTTCTTTATTCCTTGACTGAAACGGAAAATCATTAAATTGAAAATTGTAACTATAAGTTATTGCAGTCGATAATGTTTTTAAAATGTGTGTTATATTTTTATATGCTTTCATTACATGTGCAATATGTACTAGATTTAAGTATTTACTTCTGTATATTATTTATTATATTTAATGTGCGCAATTTTTAACATAAAAGTAATTTCTAAAATTATCATTTAAGAATATTAAGACTTCTCTCAGTTGTGATTAACGGTTTCTTTGAATCATGTCGAGACCCACATTTGACAAGCCACAACAACAAATAAAAGAATTAATGTTATGAATATTCTGAAACACGAGAAGAAGCATTAATTTTAAAAACCACTGCAAATAAAAGCATTCATTCTAATTTTCATGTACCTCAGATAAAAATTATAATTCCGATTAGATCATGAATTCTCACTATCACATCAATTGATCAATCCAATCATCATCAATCAAAAAATAAGTTGTAGGTTAAAGGCACGTGGTGTGCAACACCAGATGTTAAAATATTATCAAGAGGGGAATTGACTTTTTGAATGAATAAAAAGCCAAATCTTCAAAAGCTAACTAAATTTATACGTGAATAGATAATTGATCAAACATTAAAAACTAATTAAGTTTACGTTTCTACAAAAAACAAAAAATTCAGAATTGTCGATTTGAAAAAATGGCATCTAATATGCAACACCTAACGAATTTGTCACAAACACACAAAAACTTATCTTTTTACATCGAAAATATAAATTTATTGTCCCAAAGGAATTAAAATACCTTTCATGTTTCAGTACTTATTTTCATATTTTTATAATTACATTAAACTGTATTACATTGTAAAGAGTTCCAAATACTTTTTACACGGTACTTGAATACTTCCAAAAGGCATTCTTTCTCCTCAAACCTAAAACCTCTTATCCATATCAATGCTATAATCAGATTTGCTCCTAAAATTCGAGGACATGAAGGTTTTCACCTAACAGATTTAGGTGAAATTACAGATGTTGCTTGTTCCCCGTCCAATCCCACCGAGTCAACCATATTTTGTCTGATTTCCTTTTTGCAAGTGTATTTTGAGTTTCCACGTGGGCAAAAATACTAACAGAAACAATAAATTGCATAACATATAATTCTATAATATACAGAAGAATACATATTACTAAAAGACCATGGCCTATGGAGTCCACAGGAGAAATTACTGAGCAGTCTCGAAATCTTCTATGGATACAGTACTTCTACAAAACATAATTCTCCGTGTCGGGGGGCAAAATGCTGAAAAATTAAATTTTAATTAATCAAAAACTCCCATTTCCCATAGCTATTTGACATTGCCTGATGGTTTTTCCCACTGCGCAAGCAATCTGCAAATTGTAGACTGCGTAGTTTTTATTCCTCCCTGATTGTATTTTTCTCTTTTGTGTCAGTAGTTTTCCTTGTATGCGTATGGAACATACACATACAAGTATATACCTAGTATTTAACTGATCGGTTGATTTACAGAAACTAGTATTGAACAAACATATTTTGTTATAAACTAAGCAATACAAAATATTTTTGTGCTTATTTTCTAAAAAAATTATTGCCGTTTTTAAGACTCAAAAATATTTTTAGCACCATAAAATATAAAAATTCTTCTGTTTAAAACGAAACAGATTACCGACTGACGCTCAAAAGAGAATATTGGTGTCTTCTTTTAACACAAGGATTTCATACAAATTTTGATAGGTTTCTGTAATTACCTGCAGAGGTATCGTGCTGTTCCATATTATGTGCACGTGCTTATAATTCTATGTTAGAATAAAAGAGCTTTGAAAGTGGTATACGCGTGTGCTATCAATGTTAGCATCCTACTCTTTTCAAATGTCTTTAAACGTCAACAACTTAAGGAACTTCCATTTAACCCAAAATAATTCAGTAATTTCATTTCTCCCGCTAACAAAGTAAAAGTTTATTTCACTTAAAACTAAACTCTAAATTTTTCAACGAAACAAAAGCGCAAACCATCCAACTCTTTATTGAACAATTAGGATTTCGCGCAGTCTCTAATTTGAGTTCAAATTCTTCAAAAG
This sequence comes from Meta bourneti, assembly GCA_933210815.1. NCBI lineage: Eukaryota > Metazoa > Arthropoda > Arachnida > Araneae > Tetragnathidae > Meta > Meta bourneti. The sequence continues at coordinate 50,475,311 of OW119927.1, forward strand.
ATTTTTTACGGATCAGAAAACACGTTTCCCGTCATTATCCACCCCATATGTTCACGAATCCCGCAGCTCCTAATCACAGCCACTGCTTACTCCCATCCCCGACAGGTGCCAACAACCCGACCACCAGGATAATAAAAATAGTAAATATTACATCATAAGTGGTCGGACTCCCCCTAGACTTAACACTCCAGCGTTTCACACCTACGTTTTCGGCGGTTTATCTCAAAATTAGTAGCTGTGTCCCGGTTCCTACCCCTAAACGCGAAGGTGGCACTTAAAAAACCCAAACCTAGTATTAAGTCTAGGTGCAAATTGCAGCCCGGACGTTGGTAAATGACAACGCGCGAACCCCAGCCACACCCGATGCCCGCCAGAAGGCGTTACGCGACATTGCCACTCAAATTGTGACAAATAAAGGGCAAAGTTGGAGTAAAGGAAAGGGAAAAAATGCTTTTCTCCTTCAGGCGTTACTTCAATTCCTTTAAAGCGTAAAAACGGGCTGTTTTTTATATCTTTTAACCAGTGGAAATTCAAAACATGTCCTGCATATTCCGGAAATAATGATTTGACTTTTGTAGAGTGAAACAGTGCGATTAGAATATTGTATAATTTCTCGGGTTTAAGACTTGGAAAGCTAATAGTCACTAGCATTTTTCGAAGTTTTCTTTGCAATGATAGTGAGACCTTTTGAAAACGAATTTTCAAAAGGTACAAATTGCTTTTACTTTAAAGACTATTTTATAGGGATTTACAAAAGCCAAGCCGAACAATAAAGCTAGAGTTTCCCATTTCGTTCGACAAATATTTCCACATTTGTAGTAATTTAATTTCTTATACAACGGATGATAATACCACAAGTATATGAATATATTTGAATTATTTGTATTTTAATTCACATCCTCTCATTTGAATTTTAACTCACGTACCTTATTATGAATGTTGACTTATTTAAATATGACTTTAACAAGTTAATGTTTCATGAAATAAAATATAAAATGGTATGTATATTCAATCTGAAGAAATTCTCGTTTTTAGATTACCATAAAGAGGTTTAATTATAATTATACTCAAAAAACTCATAATCTTAGTACCGTTATAAAACTGAATTAGCAAACAATAATTTTCTAATAAACGTGTACAAATTGTTACTAATATTATCTGATAATAACTGATATCCTGATAATAATAATTATTTGTAATTCCCACCCTGTGCCAAAAGATCGTAGAAACATTAGTCGATAACCAGGAAATTTCATATACAAAATCCTTTGCACTAGACATGCAAATGGTTAAAGATTGGGTGCCAATGAACGCCAAGGGCGTTCCGTGACGCATGCGCATCCTGGGTTTTATTGAAGAGGTATCAGAGACTAGCTGTGAATATTCTGGTTTGGTGTTGCCATCAGTTGCGACCAAGAATACTTGGACGACCATATATTCAACTGAAAGGGGTGGTTGTAAATTGATTCAAAGGGATTGTAGGGGATTGAGGGAAGTATGATTGGTCTTTTCAACAAATCGCCCGTCACCTGGGACACGCACCGACAGACGTGACAAAAAGCACTGGACAGTAAAGCTACACATAGACGTCACGAAGGTTCCGGTCTACCCAAATGGACGAATGCGAGGGAGGATAGGCTGATAAGGAAACAAGCTGAAACTTATTCAACAAATTCCTTATCGACCATTCAATGATGCATATCGCCCGCTAAACAGCTTCCTGTAGCATTACAAACTATTGCAAGATACCTGGAGGTGGCAGAACTACTTCGTGGCCCTTTAATATGTGCGCTTATAACTGCTGAACATTATCGACATCGTCTGGAGTGGTGTCGGGCTCGAGAGTCGTGGACAGTGTATCATGTTCAGTGGTGACGCTTCTGCCTTTGGGCAGATCATCACCGCATTCGCGTGTAGTGGAGACTTAGCCAGCACTATCATACTCAGTTTAATATCGGACGGCACACCGCTGTAAATCCTGGTGTAAGGGTGTGGGGAATCATCACTTACGACCGTCAGTACTCTGTAGTAGTGGTACGAGATAGTTTGATAGCACTGCGATACGTCCAACAGATCCTGCAACCTGTTGTTCTACATTTCACATCAAGTGTCCAGGAGCTATTGACCAGTACGGTAACGCCCGATCACACATGGATCGCCTCTTGTAGAAGTGCCTCTGTGGTGTTGAAACCCTTCCTCTACATCTGTCTCCCATTGAGAATGTCTAGGATATGCTTGGTCATCAATTGCACCTCCGCCCGCAATATAAGCTATCTGGAAGAGCAGCAGCAGAATCTTTGATTCAATTTGTCACAGGATAGCGTGACGGATTTCTTTGACTGCATGTCACTTCGTATATCGCCATGTATCGTATCTAGAGAGGGGCCTTAAAACTTCCTAATTTATGACCTTTTTGATGTAATTCTACAACAGAGTAACAGAATAATGAAAATATTTATACAAAGCAATTACTCAGTACTATCAATGATAAAACTACAAACTTATAAATTAAATATCTTTCCTTTCAACTAAAATATTTGTGATTTTCCCGATTTAAAAAAGTCATGCTGAAAACCCAGATTTGTTATTGTGATAATTTCGTTACTTCTTCATGTACAGTCGCGGAAAAAAAAACACTCCTCTTCATTCGAGCAATTTTAATAGTAGAGAAAATTCAAAGATGGCGTTCGACAGCAACTAACGTCTTCTATAAATTTAAATGCATAGAATTTGCATAAGGGGCCGTCTTAATATTGAATTGAGCACCGACTTCATAATTTCCAAAGGAAACTCCCTATTTTGGCACACAATTTCAAATCTTTATCAAAATTTAACTTCAGATACCAAATTTCATGTCATTAAGTTTTATCGTTTCAAAGTAATGAGTACAAAAAGATTGGAGTTCCTAATGTTAAATCAGTTTCTCAGACTTTTATGGATATCTTCCTAAATAATATTTCTATAGCGCTGATATTTTGTATCATGTCACTGTTAAGCAACCCAAACAAAATCCACATAATATTTTACTTTAAAAATAGTTTTTAGTATGCAATAATTATTAAATTTTGATATAAATGCTTGAAAAAATTATGAATTGGAATCTTACTATATTTTGATGGGAATCGATTCAGAATGACTTCTAATATGACCATGCAAAATTTCAGGTCATTCCAAGTGTTAGTTTTTGCGTTTAAACCAAAAGTTTTAAAAAGCGTCTGACAAACGTGACAAATGTTAAAATTTTTTAAAAATGGTTGAAAATTTCATTTATGTAATCTAAAACATTGCCTTTTTCCCAGTTATGTATCGTACATATGAACTCTACTAATCAATGATCAACTAAATGACATAATCTATTCACTTTTTTAATGATCGGAATATCAGTTCGATTGGTATTAAATAATTGTAGGTAGGCTTTTTGGTTGCATACATGGAGGCGGAGGCTAATTAAAAATACTAACATTTATTAAGAACACTAAACACGATACAAAATTATACAGAACATCGATCGTCAACACTTTCTACGTTTCGAATTGTTCTCAATTTCAAAATCCTTCTTTTATTACATTTTAATCGTGGTTACAATTCACAATATCATCGTTTGAGCTCGTCTAATAAATATAATAATTCTCGAATCGTTTTCACTTGCATAATAAATATAATTCTCGGATCGTTTACATGCGCTGACAAATACGTTTGAAATAGTGTACAAATTTGAAATTCGGGTAGCCATACCTACAGTTAATCTCGATCTACGAATAGCGATTTTCGATATGGAGATGATTCCTGAAATTAACAGCAACTTTAATATTGGATATCTCCGGATATAAAGATAGTAAAATCATGAAATTTCATAGACTAAGTTAACGATGCGGAATCTGATTAAGGCATCAAAATAGGGTATTTTCATTGTAAATTTTGTTGTTAGTGTAAAATTTTATATGAAGACGGTCTCTTATGCATTTTTTTTGCATTTGAATTTGTAGAGGACGTTATTCCCTACTGAATGATACCTTTGAATTTGCTCTATGAATAGTGCTCGAAATAAAGTGGGTGGTTCGGGTTTTTTCCGCGACTGTACATCACTTGTGCTAAATTTCATTCCGATCAAACATTAGCTTCGGGGGTTTCGATTTTTTTTACACAGGTTGTATTTTAGTATATAGCAATTTCAAATTTAACAGGATCCTGAAATTCGTAAAAGGTACGAATTGGTCAATCGCAATATTTTCTTTGCATTTTAAAAGGTCCTATCGTAGGTATTTATCCTAAGGTCCTATCGTAAGGATAAATTTTATAGTTTATAATATAGAATAATTAATTATTTTCTCATCGAGAATGCTTTTCTTTTGAATGCTAAGATTACTTTAAACATTTACTCATTAAGTATAAAGACTAATACTTATATAAACCCTCCTGCTGGTTGTCTGACGAGGTATCTCTTCGAGACAATCACCAGAAGGGTTCGTCATTAGCAAAACTGACCAGAGCTTATAAACCCTCCTGCTGGTTGTCTGACGAGGTATCTCTTCGAGACAATCACCAGAAGGGTTCGTCATTAGCAAAACTGACCAGAGCTTATAAACCCTCCTGCTGGTTGTCTGACGAGGTATCTCTTCGAGACAATCACCAGAAGGGTTCGTCATTAGCAAAACTGACCAGATCTTATAAACCCTCCTGCTGGTTGTCTGACGAGGTATCTCTTCGAGACAATCACCAGAAGGGTTCGTCATTAGCAAAACTGACCAGAGCTTATAAACCCTCCTGCTGGTTGTCTGACGAGGTATCTCTTCGAGACAATCACCAGAAGGGTTCGTCATTAACAAAACTGACCAGAGCTTGATGGACGTGATATCTCGTCATTAGGAGAAGATAGACCAGATATTGATCTTGTCATAAAAAATCAGCAATATCTTGATGATGAGAAATCTCGTCATTAGGAAAACTGGTTAGATCTTGATGGATGAGATATCTTATTGAAACCACTTGGAGGGTTAAAAGCATTTAATATTTTTTTATAAAATTATTTTCTCTTCAAATGCTCGGAATTTCATCGTCCAATCTCAAGAATTTTAAAAGGGTAAAACGCAGAAAACAGTAAATGTTACAAGAATGGGTTAGATGAAAATTATTCAAATGCAGAATAATAAAAATATTTATAAAAATCAATTACTCTGTACTATCAATGATAAAACTACAAACTCATTAATTTAATAGTTTTCATGTAAAATGTTTATGATTTTTACGATTTAAAAAGCTATATGAAAAACATTTTGAATCTACTATATTTGAAGGTGTTTTAATAGTGATCAACTTCTCGCTTGTAATTGTTGTAAGCTACATTTTCGGAACCCAATTCCATTTCATGAATCGAAAAAAAGACAAAATACAGTGACCTGGGTGTGGAAAAAGGATACAAAAGGTACATCGAGATAAACCGAACAGTTGAGTAAAAACTAAATGATAACAAGTAACAAGAGCAGAACCGAAAACTAAAAAATGTTTTTGAAATGAAGTGGTGACATTGCACTGGGTACCATGAGACACAAGAGTCACTGTGGAATCTTAAAAAAAGGGGGAAGCGATACTTTGTAGGCAGTATGGACACCTCGAGCACTGATGGTGGCTTTGCACTACGTTTGCATACAGAGAATGAGGTTGCGAATGAATTGCTGAGGTGGCAGAACCAATTCCAAATCCTCTGACGACTCGACTCAAAAGTTTAAATATGCACCAGCTTTCTATTGAATATCATCGGTTATCAAATCTCCACAGGTTGTTTCATTTGATGTTGATGCTGTAACCTTTAAAGATAATGGTGTTCCTTAAGCTTTGCACGCCGGTGTATTCCACTTTTTCCAACTAAATAAAGTCCTTTGTTTATCAACTCTTTAAATTTTCTCATTTTATCTTAAAAACCTGATAACTCTAAATAAAATGTACCACTATTAAAAAACCACCCCCACTTCTTCCACGATGTCTTTCAAGAGATAAAACAATGTTAAACCGTATCCTCGAACACGAGAAAGATATTTGAATATTTTCTTATTACCCAGTCCATAGAAAAACGAGTCCAGTTACCTGTAACCTTTAATTAAAACAGAAAAGTTCACCAATAAATATTGTGACATTACGTGTATGCTTTGGACTTTAAATGACCTCTTAGATTAAGACATTCATCAAAACATTCCTTCCGTAGCTGTCAACGTGACATAAACGAAACGCCGTTCAAGCCAATAACTTCATCCCACTCGACCAGAATACTCCTTTACTGACGGAGGGGAAATCAGACTCGTAATCCTTACTTCGTTTCACTTCTTTCTCACGTCTTAATCGAAAACGCTCATCTGCCCGTCGCATTATGTAGGTATTCCATCATCTCTTTGTGCGAAATGTCAGCAGCTACTTGTAATTAATCCACGAACCGCATGTGAGAAAATTCGCACAGTGTGATAAGCGACGTGAGATGCGACAATCGTCTTTGGCAGTGTTTGTCCGTTTGTTGTTTGTTGTTTGGCAGTTCGGATAAAAAGGTCCTGTCTGGGCTAACTCAGACTAAAATCGGCAATGTCAGTAGAAGGGTCGTTAGCCAGGTCATTAAAAAATTCCGTATAAAGTAAAAACATTGATTCAGAAAAACAAGTCCTATTTCGATTGTGCTATTTGAAGTCAATTGTCATGCATTCTGTATGAGGCATAATTATTTATTTGTAAGCAAATAATAATTTCACAAATATTATTTATTACATTTTTGGTGGTATAATTTGATATTTTAATAAGTTTTCAACGTGTAGTCTTAATTGTTATGTGTTCTTTGCTATTGATTAAATCGAAAAGTACATTCCCGCTTTTTTCATACTACTAGTAGACCCCGTATAGCATCTTGCTACAGTATCTTAAGTGTTCATATCTATTGATAGCAGAGTGTCGTTCTATCTTATTTAAATCTATTTATAATGAATATAGAATTTAGATCCACATTTCATGTATCCAAATGAAATAACTATTCAAAAATATCTAATAGAATTTCGTGTATGTCTTACTTCCAATAAAATGCAGCAAAAAATATACATCTCAGTAATGTTACCCCAATTAGCTTCTGAATACTCACTTCAATTTCATCCCATTCATTGGTTCAAAGGCGATTCGGCATTTGTTGACGTTGAACCTATTTTTGCGCTGATATCTATCTTACAGATTTCTCATCGCCTTCTGTAATCAAACTGCTGAAGAAATTCATTAGAGTGGCTATCTATTCTGTGTAATTTTAACAATATTATGCAGCTACATAGCTCAAATCAAGCATATTTAAACTAAGCGGTAAAGTTAGCTCATAAATGCCGTAATCGTCGATTTTATATTGTTTGTATCTGTTGTCGCCATTTTACAATAAACAAAAAGCACCGATTTCTGTACCGCGTATATTAATGAAATATGTAAGTACTTAGCATTATTAGCGATAAACCATGTCTGAAAAGATTAATTTAAAAAATCCAGACTATATTACATATAGGTGCTGTATTATTGGGTAAAAGTATCTGGTTGACAATTTTGTTTCATAACGAAACGCTATTTTGGAGGATAGAAAGAATAATAAAAACATTAGCTGTTAACTGTAAAAGAAAGTCTATTACTTTTGGGGCATGCATTAATTTCGTGACTACCTAAATACTGAAGGACTTAGAATCAATATATTTAGGTATGATTTCTATACTATTTTCTGAAATAAAATTTGAAATATTTAAGTTATCCAACTTAACACTCAAAAAATCATATCCAGAGGCAAATCATGCAGTGGTGTAATCACAAGAAAACAGATTATAAGCCTCTTGAAGTATTGAATTCTTAAATTTTTCATCTACGTTAATATACAACTTGACTTCGGCACCCTCCCAACTGATATCATCTGGAATTATTTACACAAATTTTTAAATTTTGTATTCGTTTTATGTACATTAGTTCGTTACGTTTTCCTCGTAAAATCTGAATTCCCTTTAGTTAGAGGAAAAGGTATTTAAGATTTACAACTGAACAACCCATGACATTCTGGATCAATTAGATAATAAGGCCATTGCACAACACACACAAGGTTTCTCTTATTAGCTAGTTTTATTAGATCTTAAAGCATCTTATTATATATATATATATACACTGCTGGCCACCCAAATTGCAACACCAAGAAAGACAAGAGATATCACAACAAAATTTATTTTGTAGATAACATGTTGACCAAGTATCAAATGATTAAATTTATAGACTTCTGTGAAGTGTGGTTCCTGCCAAAATCAGTAGCCAGAGTAGCCGCCATTGTTGGAGATCACCGCTGCCACACGCCTCGGCATTGATTCAAAGAGACTTTGGATGTGTTCTTGGGGTACAGCAGACCAAGCAGCTTCCACACGTTGCCAAAGTTGATCTGGTGTGGCAGCTGGGGATGTATTCTGGGTCAATCGTTGAGCAACCATGGACCACATGTTTTCTATCGGCGAAAGATCCGGAGAGCGAGCTGGCCAGGGAAGCAATTCAATCTGGCGATTGACGAAGAACCCTTGGACAATGCGTGCCACGTGTGGTCGCGCATTATCCTGTTGAAATATGGCTGTGGGCAAGCCCTGAAGGTAAGGAAGGACAACTGGCTCCAACACCTCGGAGATGTAGCGCTGGCTGTTTAAAGTACCGGCAATGCGTACTAGAGGAGTGCGAGAGTGATATCCAATACCGCCCCATACCATAATACCCGGTGCAGGACCAGTGTGGCGGTGCATAACGCAGCTGTTCAGCATCCTCTCTCCACGGTGTCTCCAGACTCGAATCCGACCATCGTGGTGTTGCAGACAGAAGCGTGACTCGTCAGTAAAGACAATTTCATTCCATACTGCCGTCCACATCCTGCTTTCATCGCACCATTGGCGGCGGAAACGTCTGTGGTTCTGCGTCAAGGGTAGACGAAGCAATGGACGTCTTGCGGACAGACCACTCTGCTGTAAACGGCGTCGAATGGTACGCGCAGACACTGGATGATGCGGTACAGACTGAATGTGCTGTGCTATGGTTCGTGATGTGGCTGAGCGATCCGTCACTGCCATACGCACAATATGCCTGTCATCACGTGAAGTGGTGCACTGAGGTGGATGCGATCGAACACGTCGGTCCGTCGTACCCTCCTGCATCCAACGATCACATATCCGCATTACAGTTGTTTGGTTTCGTCCAACACGACTACCGATTTCCCTGAAAGATAATCCACAATCTCGGTAGGCCACTATCCTTCCTCTGTCGAACTCGGATACTTGATCAAAAGATGATCGCTGTTTTCTACGAGGCATAATTGATCGTTTTTTTGAAAAAACCACAAGAAAAACACAATTGCCGTACTTGAAATCGTCGAAATCTCCAAGCCTTAAATAGCGCTTTGAAGTGGCGCCACAGGCGCGCGTGATGTGCGTCTGCGCTGAAATTCTAATCATTTGCATATCTCACCTCCGCTAATGCATGTTGTAAATTTCATATTATTTGCATGCTTCCTTCAGGGTGTTGCATTTACGGTGGCCAGCAGTGTATATATATATATATATATATATATATATATAATCTTATTAGCATCTTAAAAGCTAGTTTTCATCAGAGAAATATGATAAAAAAGCATTAATTCAAAATATTTCTCACTTTATCGACAGGTGTCACATCTGATGAATTTATATCAAAATTTGCAATGTATTTATTTTTATCATTAAAAAAATAATAAATAAATTTTTAAAAATGGAGATTTTTGTTAATAATGAAACTAATATAACAGAAATTTGGTCTACAGAATATGAACAAAAGTAAATATTTTCAATAAATAGGAATATTTTTTAAATCATCTTCCGACATGATTTGAATCAGTTATATTTTAAGAACTAGTTTGTTTTTTCGATTATAAGCCTCCAAAGATATGGAAAGTTTTTCTTAGGCTTGATTTGAATTCGAATTTTTTAAAAACACGACCTTTAAAATTCTGTAATCAATATCTTTCTTAATGTTTGAATAACCATCTCGTTTTGATAAAATGTTTAATCATCATTTGATCATATACTTTTAAAGTCTGGTGATAAAATACACCTATATTTGAATAAAAAATATTACGAATTCATTGCTTGTAATATTACAAAAATATTATGACACAATGTGTGGGCCCAACATTTATAAATCAAACTTTAAACTCTCTCCAAAACAAAAGATTAGGCATGTTACAATAGACCAAGCAAATTAAATTTAAATAAAATATATAGCATTAGAAAGAAGACATCAAAACATCAGATTTAATGACCTACAATATGAAACTATATCTCTTGCTAATATGTTACCAAATTCATGCTAAACATACCTAATATCCTTCAATTACTTTGTCACTGAAGTATTACAATTACGAATATTATTTAGCTTCAGAGGAGCCGTAAGAAGCTCTATCAATACAGAAAACGAATATTCCTCAGTAACCCCTCTGGCTCAAATATAATTTTTTAAATAATGAATAGATGGGGACTTCTTAAGTAATGATAGGAGGAGAATTTTCTGTAAATAATAAATGAGAGCCTTAGAATTAATCTCATTTCGTGTGCGCAGCTTACTTCCCTTGGTATATTAAAGATTGAATAATAAAATTACATTCCGGATTTATAGATGTGCTTGAAAACGGAAAATCGTTACTTTGTAGAAATTACTTCTGTTGGTTGTAGGATATTTATTATACAATAAAAATAATTTTTTTAGCAAAAAAATATATTTTTTGTTTTATGATTTTAGCGCCATATTTTAACACTAGTCTGCATAAAGCAATTTTAAGGTGGCTAAAAGCATGCTACAATTATTTTTATATTTATTTCAAATTAATCTGGGGTGATGTATAAGTTGGCTTTCAGAATTTGATACTCACAGGATGATTGATTCTAAACGTACACAATCACTGTTATAAGAACATAATTATTTTTCACGGTGAATAGGTGTCTGTTTCCTAAAGATATCATTCCTGTTTACCATTTGGAGCAAACTTCTATTTTCATATAAGACGTTTACGGATTTTTCCATGCTATGTTCATAAAGTCCTTTACATCTGCAGTCGGGCCGCGGTAGCCCGGGTGTAAGAGTAACGGATTAGCAACCGGAGGGTTGCGAGTACGAATCCAACCAAAGACTGTCGTGTACAAAGGAGGCTGGTGCACGTTGAATCTGTCGTGGTCTTAAATGTTCTCATGTTGGCGTGGTGTGAAAGTTTGGAAAGTGGGATGCCAGCTCAGGTGTGACCTCGTCGTCTGACCATGGTTCAAAATTACGTGGTGTTGTCCTCGGATCTTTCCCTTTAAATTTGTTCCCGGACCGTTGTCAATAGCATGTTGTGTTGCTCCATTGCGACATTAATTAAATACCTACCTACATCTGCAGTTCGGGTACCAGTATGTACCCGTAGAGATTATCTTAATTAAATTAAAAGAGTTTGTACTCCAAGTACCAATGTTTAACTTGCACAAATGCAAATATGTTTTTTATTTTCCTAAATGGAATAGAAAAATTTATAAATTAGTCAACTTAGAAAACAGACTGCACATTGCAGTACCAAAAGAATACATTTTTCGGGGCCTCTGCCTAAGTAGTATGATACCGGTGACCCCCCCCCCCCGCATACTTATGTAGGGACCCGTATTTTCCTCTAAAGATAATGCATGTACTATAGTTATGTATTATAACTATTTTGGAAAAGCATTAAAACAAATCTACTTGTAATTTCTATTTTACGAAATCTGTAACTGATTTATACTAATATCAATTATAGCACTAATACAGTAACAGAATTTGTGAATTATATAAATTCCCAATAGTGGCATTGTGGATAAAAAATATGAGCCTAATCTATTCGACTTTGCATTATATAAATTTCAATGTACATTATTTGAAGCGCTCAAATGCACATTGAAACGCTCAAATGAATGGATTAAAAAGCGTTTACTGAATGTATAGTTTCACTATCATGTTCTCCGTTCGGAACTGCACAGAAGCAATGAATTTTATCAGTAGCAGATCAATTTAAAAGTGAGTGGCCTTCGGTGCTCTCCAAAACACTCGACACTTTATTTTTTTATTCCCCAAACCAAGGTCGCTGGCTCTCTCTCTCTCTCTCTCTCTCGAATGAGAAAATAAAAATAAAATAAAATCGCCTCTTTTGACCAGTTTCAACAACACAAGTCCCTCCTTACACCTCACTGCGTCAGCATTCTCGTTAATAATTTTGACTGCACCTTTTGATTATTATTACTGTTTTCCCTCCACGCCACACCTCTACTTTATTCTCATTTCTTTTTCTTCACTCTCTCTCTCTAAGACGAGATTTTTGCCACCTGCATTTAGGATATTTTTCTTGAAAAAGAAAGCTACAGCGGTGGCAATTGAAGCATAATTACGGATGTCTATTTTTCGCGCTTATTTGTTCCTTTTTTCTTTATCAGTCAACGTCTTTTTACAAATTTTAAAGAAATTCGCATCAGCCTGTTTTAGCGTTTATTTATTTTTTCGTCTGCTTACTTTGTGTACAAAACATACTAGTTTACAAGAACAAGTTTATAACAAGAACAAATTTAGCTGTTTTTAACTTAATTTTGGGTGCTCATTTCAGATCTGACTTTAAAAAATGGCAACCATGTCAAGTTATTTTGCTATTGGACTTCTAAAATTTGCTATATTTCAAAATTAGCGATTTTAGATATGTATAGACGGCACTAGATTTTTTATTTTTATATCTCGTCGCATGTCATTTTATGGGTAGCAACACTAATTTGTTTACTAATAGAGAATATGTAATGAAAACCGAACCGCCACTGTAGTATTTTTCATGTAGTATTTTTCATTGATAGAGGAATACGTGCTAACACATGCGAGGAAGATATGATTCTACAAACACACTCCTATATAATACTATATATATATATACTAAACATTTAGACGAGTCCCACTCGATTGAGCAAAGTGAACTGAATGATGTCGTTCGAGACCTACATCTTTCCAAAGAAATTGAGCTTTTGGGTTCCAGGCTAGAAGAGCGGAACCTTCTAGCAAAGAGTGCATTTGTTTTTGTATTCAGAAAAAGAAATTTGCTTCTGTCTTCTTTGTATGAAATGCAGAATTGTATGTGCTTTTGTTCAGATATTTCAGGGCCGATGACAGATTTAGGAATATCTGACGATAAGGAATGACGTTTATTTATCAGCTTATCCGAGGTTAGTTTAAAAAATGTTCAGTGGAGATGTCGAATCCGGAGCACTAGCGATTTATCGCCAAACATGGTAACCTTGGTGTTTTGATTCAGCTTTATGGCAACCCTATGCAAAAGGTTTTTCGCGTAGGAAAGTCCACGTTTTTTTTTAATGAACATACTGGCTTTGGACGCCATCTTGATTTGGCAACAAAAGTTGCTTGGCGACAAACATGCCCCGGATTCTACATCTTTACCAAATGTTCTTTAGTGCAACTGAAACTGAAAGCCTTCTATTCCAATAACACATGCTTTAGGAATGAAAGAGACGTATGAAAGCAGGGGAACACATTTCTCACTGCAGTCAAATATGAACACTTTAAGTGGTAAATACATAGTGATCTGAAAATGATATCACTCTTGTTCTGGCTTCAAAGTGACTCCACCAAATTTTGTTTTCTTTGTTTGTGGGTCAGAGGGTCAGAGCATAACACTATGAAAGGAAAGACTGTCTTAAACGAAATGATTTCACTCCTAGAGAGAGTAACATTAATCCCTCTGATTTTTTGCTTCCACCACTTTATATCAAAGTGGGATTAATGAAAAACTTTACGAAGACTATGGACAAATTTGGTCCAATTTCCTTGCACTTAAAAGAAACATTTCCAAAATTAAGTTATGGAGAATTCAAAGAATGATTATTTGTTGGCCCTCAGATGAATAAAACTAATGAGTGTTTATATTTTCACAAAAAAAGCTGAACCCCGCATGGTAATCATGCACATCTGAGGTCAAGGGATTTCGGAGGAACCACAGAGAAAAACTATTAACAGCTCACATTCAAGACTTTCTCATGAACTATAAGAACCTAGGTGCTGAATGCCCTTAAAATGCATTTCCTAGATTCTCATCTGGGCTTCTTTCCTGACATCCTAGGAGCAGTAAGCAATGAACAAGGACAAAGGTTCCACCAAGATATCCGAACTATGGAGCAGAGGTATCAAGGTAGGTGGGATCTCACAATGATGAGTGATTACTGTTGGTTTTGCAAGACAACATAAGAGAAAAACTACTTGTATGGATATACGAGTATAAGTTATAAATTTAATTTTATATTTATGTTTGCTGTATTTTTCCTGTCTTATGCAGTGATATGGTGTTTATAACTTTAAAACTAATTTTATAGCTAACAAGAAAAATAAATGTAATAAATTACAATTTAAAGCTCACTTTTAACTTGGAATTTAATGAAAATGAACATTTACTTCGGCGTCTAAGAATTAATAGAAATAATTCCGAATAAATAGAAATTTAAAAGTCACTCGGTGAGATAATCATCTAAATTTACTGAAATACAGAGCTTGCGATACCGATGTAGCCCTCTCCATTTTATATTCTTATCCCTTGTTTATAAATCAATTGAAAGAAAGTAGGTCCACTGCCAGCAGTGTTAATTTTAACCTAATTTCTATGTGTCTTTTCTAAGAATATAATAAAGATAAAGTTTTGAAATATTTTGTATACTTGATAGACATTTGCTTAAATACTGAAGTGAAAATCAGGGGTACTTTCTTGCATAAAACTTATTTTTAAATGTTTGTATAAAATAAACTAAAATCTCAATTCTGCCTTTTTATTCTCAAAATATTTTTAAAGTATTTACTTTACATATAACAAACTTTAATGAAAGGCGAAAACTTTTTTTAAAGGCGTCCCTCAGTCAGATGTCACTTTTACAGCCAGATTGGGTCACATTGTTACTCAAGTGAGTCTATACGGATTTCATCTTGTGGACTCGGGAAGGTGTCTTGTTCGAACGCAGAAGAGACACTGGAAAATATCTTATTTTTCAGAATTGAAGAGAACTTTTCACAAGATTATGTACCTACCAGCAATTATTACTGTTTCTGCTAGTTAATTTGATGACTGCTTTTAAATATAGACATATAGAATACACCCTGAAATCGGAGCTAAGTGCTCCAGACTCATGTAATCAAGTTGTATTGTATTGTATGTAACAAAATGGTTTCAATAGTATTATCTAAGATACTTGTAGAATATGTGAAGAAAGTTTTACTTTCCAAATTAAAGTAGATCAATACAAAAGTTAGATAAAGAAAGGTTGATTGGTTGGGTTTTATATGTAGCAAGGATCGTACTCGGCCAAGCTGCGACAAACAACGTCAAGTAAACGGGAATACACACATAAGGAAAGCTTACTGGCATAGAAGAGATAAATGCACCCAGGGAACTGCGCCGATCAGCACCACACACCCACAATCTGCGTTGTCTACAACTCGCAGGTTGCTATTACAGTGCGCGAGCCCACTGAGTCACTAGAACTATAGGAAATGTTAATTTTTTGAAAGTCTAACTTCAAAATTTGAGTATAATTTAGTTTATTAGCTTACTTTTAAAAATTCTGGGAGTTGAAACAAATATGAAGTATCGTTTAAAAAGGCATTGAACAGACCACCCAAATCTTCAGAAAGATCAAAATCGATATTTTTATAAATTTTGAATTCCAATTCCCCATGCGGTGTGAACAAAAACCACACAAACCAATACTCTCGATTACCACTTCGGGCTTCAGCAGAAAATGGAATTTTTCAAAAGCTTCGTAGCAGCTCTTCAAAAAAAACCCTCTAGTTTAGACTCGACTGTTTATGGTTTTCTGAATTTCAAGGGAACCCTTCCAACGGTAGGAAATAAAGGTCTGGATTCCGAAGGCCCGGAAATATCCTTCCGACGAGCCCTTCGCGTGTTGTGAAACCCCTTTCCACTGCATCCAAACAGGCCTTCGATCTTTTTTATCTGCCGCCTCGGATAGAAAAGTTTCCAGAGAGATCGTGGGAGGAAAAGAAAGGGGGAAGGAAAGAGAGGGAAAAAAAGCAAAGGAAAAAATCCTAACATTGTTGGACTGAATACGTGTTTTGCATTCGTTCTGCCGCGCAACCCGCTTAATGAATTATATTTAAATTTCGGAAGAACTGCACGAAAAGGCAAAACGCGCTGATAAAAAGAAGAGCATCGAGATACTAAAAAATGAGGGGAAATGTATTTTACTTGCAAAACGCTCGGCTAATTCGTACATAGTGTGAGTGAAAGGCATAAGGTGGTTTTCTTTGTTTTCAATTCCTTGCTTCCAAGAGTTTTCCTTCGGTCAATTATGCTGACAATGTTGGATTCAGGAAGGAGCTTGGTATTTGGTTAGCTTAATGGAGCGATTGGGTTAGCGTCGTAACTATTTCTATGCTAAGAAAGTTGTTTTAATCAAAACTAGGAGACAGCATATAGCATCTGCGTTTAAGTTTATTAATTGCTAATATCTATTGATTGCAGTGTCGTTACATACAGTTCATGTCTTATTTAAATCCATATATAATGCATTGCTATACACGTTTCTTACGTCCAAATAAAATAAAAATTAGTGAAAATATAAAACGCCGTTTTACTTACAAATGTTCTCTTATTGGTTTTAATTCTTATTTCCCAGACCTGCATGGTAAAAGTTCGTACTTTAGTCCTGGGCTATCACTATTAGCTTATGAATGTCCTCTTGAATTGCATCTCATTCACTTGTTATGGCGATTCGATATTTTTTACCTTTAAACATGTTTTGGGGTTGGCTCAGATTTACTTTCTACCTTCTAGATTTATTGTATTCTGTAATAACACTGCTGAAGAATTTAGTTAGATGTGCGAGAGTTCTTATGTGCAGTTTCAGCTATATTATGCGGTTCTTAGCTCAAATTAAGGATATTTAAACTTTGCGGAAAAATTGGAGTACATATTTTTTTATTACTTATAATTTATTTTAAAAAGTACAAATTTCATACAGCATGGAAATCTTTTCCAAATTAAATTTAAATAATGAATTTGCTTCAAAACTGTGAGTATTAACTAATGAATACTAATAGGCGATTAAAAATCTATTCAATAAATTTTGATGGATAGTTGTTCTTTGTCGTTTTTATTTTCTCTCAATAAAACCAATGACTTCAGAGTTTAGAGATGGTTGTTTCTCTATGTACGTTTAATTAAACATATTGCTGCCTATTTCGAATTCAGCTTTAACTATAAATTCTTCAAAGATACTGATAAAAAGATAATATATTATGAACCCTTTCGCATAAGTATGAAAGAAGATAACATCATTGTGAGACATACATTTTTTTACGGTACTCCAATGCGTTCTCCTTTTTTCTAATGCAGAGGTTCTCAAATCTTAAACTTCTAACTTCCAAATCTACAAATATATCTAGGTCCCCTTAAGTATTTAATGGAGGATCATTTCAAAAATGTTCTTTATCCAATCCAGATCCTTAAAAATCAAAAAATACATTTGAAGTAAGACCAGCCATAGATAAATGGTAAACAATTCAGCTTTTTAGTGAAAGAGGGAGTGAAGAGAGAAAGAGCGTTTTTTTAGTCTCACACAAATGGAATCCCGTAGGAAATTTGTCAAAATCTTCAGGTTTTAAACAACTGTATGCTCAAATATCTAATTTTGTTACAAATATAAAATTTGTATCGTTCAGAGAAGTAAACTTTTATGGCTACCTTCCGTAATATACACACACACACATATATATATATAGATAGATAGATAGATAGATAGATAGATAGATAGATAGATAGATAGATAGATAGATAGATAGATAGATAGATAGATAGATAGATAGATAGATAAGTTGAGAGTTTTGTTTCATAAATGATCATTCCATTTCTCAAATGATAATTCTATGAATATATTGTAATTAGAGGGTCTACACATATTTTTAAAGGCAGTTTAGAATCTTTAAAAGTAAGATTTTTAGTTTTGATACATAAAAAACTGTTGTACCCTTTTTATGCAAATTTTACACCCCGTTAGGAGGCAAAACTGCATGCATTGAGAATCACTGTTTCAATGCAATCTGCAATTATTTATGCTCTCTAAAATAAGTCGCTCAAAGTTTTCTATTTTTTCTAAAATTTCGTATTGCCAATTTTAATTCTGAATTCATTGATAAATGTTCACATATGGCAATCTCGGGACAATATTATTTTATATTTTTGTGCACAATTGACCAGCCTCAATTTTAAAACGAATGAAGGATTTAAATTTTAAAAAATAAACATTTTTCAAGTCAGTGAAAGATTGGGTGTTGCTTAAACAAAGTTTCGAGATTCACTTTGAAATCAAGAAGATTAGCGGAGGAAGGAAAAGCAGCAGTGAAAAAGCTTATCTTACCTGAATCACCCTCATGTTCAGTCCCGTTTCTTGAGCCAGTTGCTCTCGTATGTGCCTGGTCGGTTTGGGCGTTGCGGCAAAAGCTGCCTTAAGTGTCTCTAGCTGTTTCGCCTTGATGGTGGTACGGGGGCCTCTTCTCTTCGCACCCCCGGCCCCCTCGTCGTTGGATGATGGACCCGTCGCTCCCACGGACCCTAGACAGTCCATGGGGGCTAAGTCCTCGGCCGCACTGTTGCTGTTGTTTACGGCATTGTGGGGGCTGTTGGCTCCAGAGCCACCACTCACGACGTCACGGTAGCGTTCCACGCTGGAGTCGCCGTCCAAGACCGCTTGCGGACTGCAGGCCGTGTCTCCCAGGGATTCCTCGAATTCAGGTGAATCCAGTGGAGAACTGGACGATGACACTAGAATTAAGAGTACGATTTAGGAATCATCATGCCGCAGATTTTTTTGACATAGGTAAGATTGATTTCACTGCAAATCTTAAATCATGACTAAAAGGATTCTGTTGTCCAGCCCCATGTAGAGAAATTGTTAGGGGAATGGACTTAAATTAAAAAAGAACACCTACTTCTTTGTGAAACGATGAAGAATTTGCGAACGAATTCCGCCCATGCAATCACAGCTCATACGGAATTTCGTCGGCTTACAAATGAAACAGACTAACTCAAATTCTTTAAAGTAAGAGTTTTTTAACTTTTCTAGACCAGAATTGGGAGATATTTAAACTAATGTAGTCTATTAACTCCTTTTTCTTTCCGTGGTGTTTAGATTTCTTCTTAAGAAATACTTAGGAAGTTTAGCTTAGTGAGTAGAATGTTTTCTCCTTCGTTTTCTTAGAATTGTTTTTTGACTTAGTGTGTTTCACTTGTGTAGGCCAACGATATACAGGGTGGTCATAATTAAAAAGTGTTTGTGTACAGTAGTCAACGGTTCTTCTCCTTCGGTATTGGTCCCGGACCGTCGCCAATCGCCGATAGCCAGTTGTGTTGCTCCAATGCGACGTTAATTCAACTACCTAACGACTATCTAGTCGGTAGTCAAAAATTTGCTAGGCCAAACGAAGGTGCTTTGATTTCTAGAAAACACATTCTTCAGATTTTCACCACCAGAGAAAAAATGGTGCTGTAAGTTTCAATTTAAAGAAAGTTAACATTTTACAGCCATTTTCTTTTGACATCACTTATAGATGCTGTTCAAAATGTTTTCCTTGCACGTGTTCCAAAAACAGCATTATCTGGACGGCACTTTCTATTGCAGAACGCAGTAGGTCACAATTGATTCGCTGAAATGCAGCGTTATCAGTTCCTTCAAAGTGTCTAAATTATCCACGTTTCTTTGGTACAACAAGCGTTTTATATGACCCCATAACCAAAAAACACAGGGAGTGAATGATTTTCCACACCATAGGATTATAGCATATCCAGTTGCCTGGATACTACCTGAGCACTACTGGAACCACTACGGCAGTTTCAACTGTGTTATCCTCTTGATTCGTTATAGGTTTACTTCCTCATCCTTGTAATACTTGCAATTTTCAAAACGAGAAATAATTTTTCTCGAATTTGTGAGTCGTTGGACCTTTCCTTAAGCCCTTCAACCTCATGAATTCCCGGTGCTGCAGAAGTAATTCCGTTTATTTCGTAGGAAAACTTTACCATCAAAGCAAGTCTGCGTAATATTAGCTTAGTGACGGTTTAACAACAAAGCACTAGCGCGTAAGCGTATCGCATTAATCTTATCTGACACAAATGTCACTTGCTGTCTTCCTCATATCCGTAAAACTATGCCTTCAGTTCAATAAGGTGAATTCCTCAGTCCAATTCTAAGTGGGCATTGAGGCAATCATGTCCAGTTATAAGATGAAACAAACAACAGCTGAACTACGAGGAAAACTTAGAAATGGAGACTGGATATTTGCATGTGAACTCCTCAGTGTTAATATCAAACTTTTCTTCAAATAAATCTATACCACTTTATTTATTGCAAAAATTTATGTTATTCATGTTCCAAAATAAAAGCCCGATGTGTTGCTTCAGTGCGACGTAAATTCAATTACCTACCGAAATACATTTTCCTTTTCCTAAACATTTGTTTAAAATAAGAATTTCTATTTCGATGAGTAGGTATTTGTATACTTGTGAAGTAAATGCTATTTCTATATTGGTAAAGTGCCTATTTAAATATTTTTTCCTTCGAGGTTAAATATTTAAAAACACAACGTAGCTGCAGAGTTGAGATTAAAGATTAACAAACAATATTTTATGTGAAAATTAAGGTAAGAAAATTAAGGTTTTTGACATTGTGGCTTAGATTAATTTAAATAAAAAAAATTGTGTTTTGTTGTCTTATTAATTTGAGTCCACAATAAAATTAAATATAATCTTCAGAACTCTGCATTTGTGTGTGTATCACTATTTCACGAGTGTTACGATTATATATCTGAGTAAGATTGTCATTATTACTCAACATGGAGAACAGTGTGTGAAGGAATTATAGTTTGGGAAGTGTTTTGAAATAAGTTAAGGGGTCTGGGACTCAAAATATGAAAAAAAGTAAAAAAAAAATTTATTATCTTAAAAAATAATATAGATATTTCTGAATAAAATAACACCTACATTTTGTTTCTACCATCAGTAGAACCCAAAGTATTCGACTTCTTATAACATGACAGTTGCAAATCAAACGAGCCTCACCCATCAGATAATGCAAACAAACTGTTTTGGAGTCTACTTTCTACTGTTTCAGCTCTATTTTTTCTAACTCAACTACGCTACGCTAAATAAACTACGCTACGAACACTTTTGAAGTGATTTGAATTGGCCATAGTAATATTCTCACTGTTTTTATTGTTGAATTTGCACGTTTTCGAATTTTCTGAACTATCAATATACTTCAATAACACTTTCCATAAAGGACTGTAGGTGGTTCAGGAAAGCGACGATGAAGTTCACAAATACTTTTAAAAGGTATAGGGAAAAGGTCCAACTTGCTAAAATCAAATTAAATCAAGCAGTAAAACTAAGAAGTAATACACAATACTATCCAGGAGGATTTTAAACAAACATAAAGTATGCAAAAGTGCTTTTTAATAACTTGAATATTTTCATAATTTTAAACGCTATTTTTCTCCTTTTCTGTTAAATGGGATTTCGATAGTGAAAAATGGATATAACTTAAAAACTACTTGTCATAAATGAATGAAATTTTCTACAATTACTTTTCAAATATATTTCTTTAATTTGTCTTCAGCAATTGTGTATATATATATTTTTTCTATAATTTTTCGAACTTTGTATACTATGTGTTTTATGTAGTTTTTGAACAAAATATTTTTTTAAATTTTTTCTAACTGTTTTAACCGAAAATCACGAAGACAGTTTAAAGTATGAACTTTTAGGAGTCAATTAGTGCAAAAATGAAGTGATTAGTTATAAAATATTTTAAGATATATCAATTTTGCCCAACGTCAAAATTTTTTAATTTTTTAATTTTAATAAAAAAAATTGAAGTTTTGAAAATATAAAATAGTTATTATAATTTCAAAATATAATGTATACCTACAGAAAAAATTTCAGAACAAAAACTTTAAAATTGAAGATTTTAGAATTTTGAGTCCCAGACCCCCTTAATTCTTTAAAAGGGGGGGGGGGTAATATATGGTCATTTCCTGTACATTCAAATGTGCCGTGTGACAGTAAAAATATATTTCCTATACATATTTTACAGGTGAAGTTTTTTCTAAGGCTTATTGAATAGGACTTCCAACTCAAGTGTCACCTGTCTTAAGCCTTGTGGTGTTTTACTTCTCATCGCCATCATCATCGCTTCGGCTGACAAGATAACGAAAACCAACGAATTCAAATAAAAATAGATGGAACGCTCTTGTACTTCGGGCCAGGGGGTGCAAAATGTCAGACAATCACCCCCGCCTGAAGCGATTTGCATACTGAATGAAGATCTACCTTCCTCCGGCGAGCCCCGATGTATAAAACATGAAGTTGGCTATGACGTCACTTGCTCCCATCGTCTCTTCGGAGAGGTAGATGTGTGGGAGTGATAATCTGTGAGCTTTTGAATGAAAGAGAGGGTGGGGATTAGTTCTATAGCTGTCGAAACCTGCTGGGAGATGTAAGAGACCACAGTTTCCCCTTCGAATCGTTCTCCGTTACAGATAGGATATATTTATTTCAATAACATTCGCTCTTCTTAGTGGCACGATATTATCTTTTGTGAACATAATTTTCAAGATTGTTCGTTAATATTATCGGTTATATTTGACCATTCGAATGGCACTGTGTTAGAAAAAGTTTTTTGGAAAAAAAGCTTCAATGAGCGAAAAGTCCTTATCATTTTGTTTGATGCATTTTGTGCATTACATAATGTAACATTTTTAGTTTCTTTTGGAGGGGAGGACACTGCATGCCCCATCATCCTTTAGAACATTCCTTAACACATGAATATCAAATAAAAGAATATTTATTATGAATATTTTATAGGACCGATGTTCAACCGATATGCCGCAAGATTGGTTGGTTGGGTAGGGTTATATGGCCTATGGCCATATTTGTGTCAAACAACGTCAAGTACATGAACATACACAAACAAGGAAAGTTTTACGGTGTGCCGCAAAAATAGCACTGGTGTGCCTTACGGATGATGAAATGGCCTAAATTGTGTAAGATTTATTTCCTTTGAACGACATAGTTTTGAACTTTTGATAAGTGTGTATTCATAAATAACTTCAAGTAATGCTCGCATTTTCAACACTCGCATGAATAATTTTGTGTGTTGTTTTTTATTACAAACGTAAATAAATTGTTTCAAAAATATTTTTCAAAAGCTTCTTTGGAGCAGAGTACATATTTATTATTATTTTTTTTATAAATAAATTAAAATCATACCTATTTTTGTGTCAGATTGGCAAAAACTAAAAAAAATTTCTATGTGCCGCTGAATTTTAGTAATTAGTTCATGTGTGTGTCATGAGATGAAAAATGTTGAAAATTACTGCCTTAAGCCAAGGATGTAAACATACGCCCCCACAAGCTGCTTCTAGCAGACACGCGAAGGTTTTACAACTATTAAAGTTCTATTATCTAGGTTTTACACCAGACTACATTAGCGCAAATTTTAATTTTAATCGGGGTTTTTTAATAGTGGACTTTATTTCTATACGGCAGATATAATAACTTCGGTGAAATAAGAAACAAAAAAATGTGAGTTTTTAGAAGACACAGACAAGGCATTCTAATATGTCTGAGAAAGCTAAGTTTATTTTCCTGCCAGAACTACCAGCGTTTCTTGGTCTAGGTATACACTGACCACCAACTGAATGAAGATAATTAATATTCAATGTTCAATGACGTACAAGCCGAAATTTAAATAATTTTGCTGAATTGATTTCTACGAAAGCTTGGAAAAGTGTTGGTTTAAAATTTTGATAGTGCCTGTCTGGAAATGTTAAGCATCTTTGGAAGCACATTTATGTGTGGACAAATATTTTTAATTATATATGAACCAACATAGTAAATTGAGGACTAACTTAAAAAACTTGAATTTAGGGAGATGTCTTATTGATTTGCACAACAGGATTAACTCCAGTTTACAGGACTTTTAACGAAAAAATCCAACGCGTCACATTGATGTTTAAGAAATAATTCCTCTAAAATGGATTATTAATGTTAGTCCCTTCCTTACTCAAAACCTTCCAGTAAAGTTGTGCATCCTTGCCTTAGACTAATGTACGTAAAACATTTATATACACTGGACTTTTTTAGAGGCGATATGACGTACCGCCTCTCCTAAAAGGGTTATCTTCTGTTTAAGACATGATAAATCTATCTCGTATTTATCTGAAACTTAACGTTCACTTATTGTTATTCATGCATCTTAAGACAGTATTATATTAAAAAGTTAAAATAAAAACATGCCTCGTGAGTCGTATAAAAGTTTCTTTCAAGTCAAATGAAGGGAGGTGTATTTGAGTACAAGATCATTAAGATGCAATCTATGAGAGGTCTTTTCTGTCAAGCTAAATGTAGGTGTTGGTAGTGTTTTTGTGGTAGAACGTGTTTTCTGTACGTATTCCAAACGTGACGTCACTTAGCTTGTTTTTCAAACACGGTTTCAGAACGTCGTCAATAAAAATTACAAAGAATCAATTCTTAATTGATATATGATAGTTGATTGGATTACACTAATTAGATTAAACGGCAAATATTTCCAAAACGTCGATAATCTAAATTCTTAAGTAATCCTTATATGTATCGTGTGAGAGCATATGGGTAGCGGAAATAAAATCACACTCCGTCTGGTTAGTTTATTTCCACTGAAAATCTCTCAGAAACATTAGAAGTTCCTGGTAATCGTTGTACGAATAGCTATTGAATGTTTACTGGGCAAAGTACCTGACCCGAAATCATTTGTTGCTAATTGAAATCAAGTTTTATTTGAAGATGCTGAAACATTCGAAGACATAGAGCTAGTTTCTTGATAGTTGATGAAATTGAACTAATTTAATCCCCACTCATTCTTCTATACACTAGATATCTGCAAAAAGCTTTGACACATTTTTCTTAAAATTAATTTGTTCTATAACAAGCTATGTATAATATATCTTAACTGAATCATTATAAAAAATTAAACATGATCTGATGGTGTTTAAAATTATATAATTATTCGTAGCTATTTTCTTTTCCCTATTATCTACTAGTTAAAGTATTTTTCCAATTGTATGAAAGGGATTTTACAGTGTAAACAAACAAACCAGAGAGAAAATGGAGATTTTACTTCCTGTTACTTAAATGCTCTCGCATGATACATATTGAGGTTACCTTAAAATAACGATTAATCTACTTGGTGTTGATCAATCAACTATCATATATCAATCCGTAATTCATTCTTTGGAATTTTTGTTAGCGTCGTGCTGAAATCGTATTCGAAAACGAGCTAAGTGACTTCACGTCCAGAATACGTACAGAAAGCACGTTCCGCCGCAAAAACACTACCGCCTACAGTTATATTGAAAGAAAAAGTATCTAACAGCAAATAGTTCTTATGTTATGGAGCATCATAAATTTTCTTATTTGATGCGGTTACGTTTCATAATTATTATTCTAACTCATCGTAGGGATCTAATCGTAGGAAATAAGTGAAATGCGAATAATATATCCGAGTTCTCCTTATTAAAATTCAATACAGAGACTGAGTTTATTAATTCAATCATTCAAAGAACTTTAAAAGTTCTAAAAAGAAATACTTTGATTTTCGAAGATCATTATTACAAATGAGGAGGATGAAGGTATTAAATTTGAGATTTTAGATTTGTACAAGTGTGTTTATAAACGAATCTAATAAATGATTGAAGTTATTTATTCATAATCATTTTCCACCACGCAAAATGCTTCATATCAGCTGCGGTTAAAATAAAAGAATAATGAACGTTCAATCGAACACAATAACTTCATCAATTGGGTCAGTTAATTAGAATTGTGGCGTTAAAAACTTTTTGTTTCTTCGTGGGGAAACATGCAACACATGATTGTATTTGAATGCACCAACACTCTACTTCCTTTATCATGATTTTTTTATAGTTGTTTCATTCAGAAAAACTAGCTTTTGAAAGATATTTGCGCACGTGTTGACAGAGCGATGATAGAAGTGAACTTGCTAATTCAGTAGTGAAACATTTATCTAAAAAATTGCAGTTCCGTAGATGTTGATACCGCAAGTCCCGGTCTAATTAGCCCTCGTGTAATAAAAGAATGATCATAGAGCGACAAACCAAACCGTCAATGTTGACACGTGAGTTGAGAACCGTAGTGCATAAGTTTAACTGCAAGTTAATTGCTATTTTTATTTATAGTCGGATTACTGTAACTGTTCAGCAGGTTCTGGGTTCAATCTCGATCTGGGCATGGATATTCATGGTGGTTCGAAATCCACTAAGTCGTAGATCTAGGTCTAATTAGATGTCGTGAGCAAAAAGTGACCGTAGAGTGACAAATCAACCAGCCTTTGAAAAGACTACGGTTTAAGAGTATTCTTAATTTTAGTGTAGTATACTGTATAAATTAGAAATTGTATTTTGCTTAGTTTTGTTGATAGTCCAAAAAGTCAGTTCAATTCATTTTTAATGAAGTTTTATTTTCAATTTGAATTTTGATGCCTTTATAATGCTAGTAAAATTACAGGAAAAATAAAAATACTATGCAAGCTCAAAAAGGCATATTCAAAACTTTGAGCAGTAAGATAAAAAGTAACAAATCATACATTAACATACGAGTGTCATATTAATCTGAATAACATTCCAATTTTTTAGGTAAATACTTGACTACATATAAATATCATTGGAACATTTTAATACTTGGATCGTAATTTGAAATTTTCAATCAAAACATATCTCTGGAAGTAATTCTAATAGCTTTAAAAATTATACAATAAAAATACTTACGAAATCTTAAATGTAAATTTAAAAATTAATTTTGAAAATAAGAAAATATTCGTTCCGCTGCCTACATATAATGTATGTTGATTTATTTCTTTAGAATTCCCAAATTTTGATTTATTCAATGAAATAAACTGCAGTCACAGTATAGATTTTGTGCAGATTGTTTAATGATAGTCATCAGACTTGAATCAATATAATCAGTACGTGTAATAGTAACCTTATAAACTCCTGAATAATTGTAATTAAAATATTTATTTATTATGGTCAATTGTACGTCGCAGCAAGTAGTTCTATCATTCGATGGTTTGAGATTTTATATTTCCGAATATAACGGTCAAGGGCATTTAGCAAACGATGAAAGAGTTTTTACAAAAAACATCGTCTACACAGAAGTTTTGAATCATTAAATTCATTGTCGAACTATTTCAAGTTCAATGGACAACATTTATTTTTTTGACCACCCGGTTTTTTGTGTTTCAATAAAAAATATATAAAAAAATACGAAACACGTATTCCTTATTTCATTTTTCAATTTTTGGATTTATTTTTTATTTAAATTTTATATAATTTGAGAAAGATGGGCAAATTAACTGTGTAGCCTTGGCGAAACCTGTGGCCAGTATAGCAATAAAAAAAACCAAGAAAATGTCAAACAACGCGTTATTGTTTTTTACATATGGCTTAACCAAGCTATACCGCATTTTTTCCTATGACGTATTTGTACATGCTCGCAACTTACGTAATAGAACAAAATTCAAAAAAATTATATGCAATGAATATAGAGGTATACTCTTTGACAAAAGAAGCTTATTAACGTTCAAACTTAAAAATTAAATGAATTATGGTCGAATTTCGACCACTGGGCGACCACTAGTAATAATAAAGCTGTTAACGAAATATAATACAGTAAGATATCGTATAACGATATTTGAAACGATCAAACATAGAAATATAACTTTTGTCAAATCTGGATCTTATCGCATTTTTAAAAGTTTCGCTAAATCTTTTTTTATCTATTTTTGGTCACTACCCTAAAGTGTAATTGTAAGCATAAAAAGTGGAGCATCACAGTTAACCCAAGTACACAAATCACTGTACAATGGTTAGGTAACAGAAATAATATTAGTAAAAAAATTAAGTCTTGTTTCTCAAAATTATTATTTTATTTTTATTAATTTTCAGTTGGTAGTGTAATATTTTTTGATGTTATATATCAGTAAATGCTAGTATGGAATATTATATCAGTGAATGCCAGTATATGATATTATATCAGAGAAGAAAATCCGAATTCGCATACTTTCGTATTTCAGGGAAGTCTTAATTTAATAAACTGTTAATGTACCAACTGCTATTTTATTAAAGGAGTATTATAAAAGTTTTCTCTCTGAATTTATCAATTTAGGTAGGACAATCGGACCTCCCTAAAATGGTTAAGTATATAAATACTCAGGGTATATTAAAGTTGCTAAGGTATGTAAATTGTCTCTCATTTGATTTTCTGATGTCTAATAGTACTCTAGATAGACAGCTGAAATATGAGGGCCTCCTCCTTTATCTCAGATGTCAAAAAAACTAAATTTTGTTATGAGCTGCACATTGATATAAGGTGAGAGTTTTCAACCATAGTTGTTTTAAAATTTTGTTTTAGCATAATGCCCTTCAAAGATTCGAAAACTTGAGTCCCCTATGACTAGTAGATTATAGGTTTGTACTTTCTCTCTTTTGTATTAATTTTGTTGACAGGCATGGAAAATGGAAAGTTAAAAGGAATGTGTTTACTGCTTATGGTAAACAACACAGTCAGTCGCATGCGAACTTTCAATTGTATTAAACGCAAAACCCGAACTAATTGAGAAAAGTTTCTTCAATTGAATCATTTCACAGTTAGACATACATCCCATCACGACCGCTTCTTATTTCAGTTCTCTGTGTGTGTGTTTGCTCGGAACAATTAAACTCCGAATCCGAATTTTATCGTCAGTTAAAATGATGAATCGATCGGGGAGACCGAATCACTTCTCACGTGCCAATGATCAATCCTCGGAGCGATCTCTCCCATCCCTGCGGTCGAGGAGGAGGGAGGGGTGGGGTCCGAGGGGCAGGTGTTTCTTGACAGAGAGTAATATCGGTTCTAAAATACCTTCATTATTTCTCACAAGGTATCGACGAGCGCGGTGGGTGGAGGGTAAGGGAAGCTCTCTCTTCCAGAAGGAGTGTGTCCAGATTTTTCGGCATATTCGGTGAGAATGGGAACCTGCCCCCTTTTTTTTCATGTGTTGAATGTGAACTTTCTCATTGGATTGATTGGGAGAAAAGGGTAATGGGGTATCAAACATCGCTTAGCTCTGGTTCCAATTTAACGATGAAGGCTTCAAGGATATATTGTTCGTTCCTGATGAATGTTCAAATAGCATTTCTGTTATTACCTTAATTTTTATATATCAATCCGTAAAGCCTTTTGGCCTAGTAGCTAAGTAGTAATCACTCTGCCCTTCGGTCCCCCGAAGGCTCTCGACTCGAATCTCAGTTAAGACACAAATATTCGTAATGGTAGGGAATTTACTGAGAGCCGTTGGTCCCGCTCTAATTTTACTTTGTACCCTCAAAAATGACCGTAGAACGACAAATCGTAAAACCACTATATGTATCAATCCGTATGGTGAAATTAGTCACAAGGGTCATACTAACATTCCATTCGACTACATAAAAATAAAATCCTCTCCATGAACCAAATAGGATAAACAGTCTGTAGGGCAGTTCTGATTTAAGGAGAAAACAAAATCATAAGATCATATCCACTAAGTCATAACTAGCAGTACACTATCGTGTCTAAACATCTCCAACTTCAATAATAGAGAACTGCGAAATTCAAGTAAGACATATGGAATTAATGTGTTCACTTGAAAGACACATTAGCGTGTCTGTAGTATAAGGGATCAAGGAGCATTATCAGTGAAAAATCCAAGGAATGACTTATAAGCTTTAATCATCCCCAAAGTAATACAAAAATTAAATGTTCATCGATTTCAAAATCAATTAAAGTTTAATGCATTTTCTGAAAAATTCTACACTAATCTCTAATGAAATGTTGAATTCATGGGAAAGTTGACTTAAACTACGCTACATTAGGTTTCAGTGCCTTTCTTTTGGCTTTCTTATGCTGTTTGAGCACACAGTAAAAGGAGACAAATCTTATCGTGAGGGGAGAAGTTGTACCCCAGTTCTGATGAGGTAAAATTCCCCTATTTTTGTAACGTAGCATCAAAACTGGCAGTGGGAGATGGGGTGACCAGTGACCATTGGTGGTACTCTGCCGAAAATAGGGATGCTGAAACAGGAAGTTTCACGTGTCCATATGTATTCCCTTAAAAACCAATATTCGTTTCCAATTTAACATCCTCAGTCATAAGGATGGTGGTTTATTAAGATTACCGAATGAATGTTTAATGTTCTCATCTTTTTTTACCCTATGCCTGACCTCAGCCTTTTCGCCATAAATCTCTGGACGACAAATATAGTCTAGAAACAGAAATAAAATGTGTAACTATCAGTACTATTCACTACGACGTCAGCAAGATAAGGCAACTATTGAGGTGGATTCCTATCAAGTCTGATAGGTCACACAGAAGGCAAATTGGTGAGTTTGATAAGCCAATTCGGAATAGATGATTTTGTAGGTAGTCGTGTCCAGTGTGAACACGAAAACAAACAACTTCTATAGCTCCTGGGGCAGCTGAGACCTTAGCTGGGAATTCCAGTCTTTATCTTTAGTTATGCCTTTGTAAGTAAGTTCTCATCATAAAACGTGTATATAAACTTCACACGCATGAGCCAGTTTTATTTTATACATTTTCAAGATCCACACATCTTTTTGCCCTAAATGGGAGAACTATTGAATCATGGGATTGAGTGTGAAGGTTGAAAGGAAACAATCCCCTCCCATTGACTACATCAGTACCATGATTATGATCAGTTTCTCAGTCCCTCTCAAAGAAAAACTCTGGATGTACGCCTCAAAGGGCTCGTATCTATGTAATATTTGTAGCTGTGAATAAAAATTCTGCTAGGATGTGCTTATAAATGCATGTGTCGACATGAAGGTATTTTGTGCTGGGGTTTGGGGAGAATTAACTAAATAACATGCGTATTAAAATCTACAAATGGAACAAGTAGTCATTGCGGTCTGTTAATTACCATGTCACTGAAATCTGACCTATAAGGAACATGTAAAAAGCTGGAGAGAATTCGTGCTCAAAAATTATGTGTATATTGCGGTTGTGGCGAGAAAGCAATCGACCTTGGGTTAGGCTATTTTTGAAAAGGTGTGAAACGTTGTTGATAGAAAGCTCCCGGTACCGAACGACAAAGAACCCGAATCCGTGCTAAAGAAGCTAATCGGGGAATGATTTGTTTACAATACCATTAGTCCCCTTATTTAACTAATAGACTCGTTCAAAACCGCGTGACTCGACTGCCAACTCCCGAGAGGGGAACATGCACTCGGGGATGTTTGCGCACCGCCCGAATACTTAAACATGAACTATCGATGTTAAGAACGTGTTTAGATTCAATGATACCACACTAAAAATGAACTACTTTAAAACTTGTATTATCCACACCACTCTAGGCTATTGTAAATTATATGATGCTAATGTGATTCTCAACAATGTAGCATCCTCTTATGTTAACTCCCTTACGGTAGAACAACAAAAGTCTGATTTTATCCTAATATCAAGTTCTGCTCAGAATGTCGGTATGTAGAAATGTAAAAAGAAGGGTGTAGTGATAAAGTCACAATACTTTATCAAAATCATTAGACTGAAATCAAGTTAAGGTATTCTACATCTATTCCCTTGTTTTCTATTGTAATTATATTGTAATTTGTCTAACTCCAAAACACCTAATTTAGTTTGAAATTAAAAGTTATCTAAAAATTGATACTTGTCTAAAATGTAAAAAGGCTACTCGTTTCAAATATATCTTATGTGAATTCCTAATAGCTATTTATAATTGAAAATATTTTAAAAATTCTGTCCAATATAGAATGGTTGGGTTGGATTTTTTTACAGTAAGGGACATTAGCCAAGCTGCACCAAATAACGTCAAGTAAATGGACATACACGCTAGGAAAGTTTTAGTAATATAGAAGAGAGACACCCTTGGAGGAATCTAAACTGCTCCCCTCTTACAACTCGCAGCCAATAGCAATAAAGTGAAAAGAAATATTTATTGAAGTTACTTATACGAACGCCGACTACAGAAACACTAAGTAATTAACGATATCTATATTGTGTATAACATTGTATTATCTCTTCGACGTGTGCTGGAATCGGCAGAGCCTTGTCGTTTACGGGAGAGGAACAGCTGAATTTCAAAGGGAGCGGGGGTAGGGTAGATGCATTGAGAGAAGATAGCAGGGCTGTCCCGGGGGATTTGTGGAAATTAGCTCACCTCCTGTCAGGGGTCAACGGCTGAGGGCGAGACTGTGATTCATGCATCAGTGACTCGGTATCCCTGGTGGTCAGTTATTAAGAGGTTAGGCCACTGAGATGGATGACTCAAACAAGTAATTCAATCAATTTGCCTCATTGATCTAAAATTAACAGTATAGTGCTGGCATACAAGAACCTCTTGAATTTTTTATTGTTACTCTTCCAAGGTTTAAGGGACGGATGTTTAATTATAGTACGTAATAATACAATTGAAATGGTATTGTTTGCATGGATATTAAATGTTTTTCTACACCCTTTAAAATTATTGCCATTGACAAGAATGCATCTGGATACGTTTGTGCTTGTTATTATTATATTTTAGTTGTTAAAACAATTATGCTTTAGTTGTTTCCGCATTAAAGATAGTGTGTTGTCTTTATTTAAACTCATATTTCATGACATAAAAATATTAATATTAGTACGAGAGACAAAGGTACATACCACTGTAAAAAACGTATGTGATTCTTATAATTCGATAATTTACCCCGTTTCAGATATCCACACAACTTTAAAACGTCTCTTATTTGAATTTAATCTTTGAGAAAACGTTAATCGTCGTATTTCTGCACCTTACGTCCTTATTCGCAATCCCTATTCCTTGCAGTTAGTTGCACTGCAATTCAATCGGCTTTTAAATTCGGAGACCATTAATCTAGAATTAATAATTCATTTGAAATTTCATGAATTCCCATAAAAAAAAGTGCTAGCCCCACTGGTGGTACTGCCACTTTAATTTTAATTAGAACAGAACCATTTTACCACGTTTACCGTTGCTTTCTTTCCAACACCATTAATGCATAGCAAAGCGATTGAGTAAATTACACATTTGTTCTTTTTTGGTAAGCCACTCATTAATCAGACTTGCGATTAAACATCCAACACACGCATGCGTACTCTGCTTTTGTAGAGAAAATTTGTCAGTACGCAAGAGTATTTCAATCATGGATCTTCTAATGAAATAGACGGAGTATGTGTGTGCAGCTTCATACTATTTCTTCCGGTCGCTCGGTTTGAAAACCTGTCACGTGGTTGTGGGGAAAGACATGAATCCTAATATGGGACATAATGATTGGTAAAAGTGATTAACCATCGGGATTAAAAACATTAGTCTGCGCTTCGATAGCCAATAAGGCGATTCGTAAGCCCACGTGACTTACCCTTCTGAGATCTTACTACAGAGACTCCGCCCACATGCTCTATCATTAGAAGGTCCGTAATTTCGGCCAATTTAGAGTCGCAGGTCTGACTTTGGACAATGCCTTGAGTAGTCATAAGTCTATTTGATTGAGTAGTCATAAGTCTATTTGATTGAGTAGTCATAAGTCTATTTGATTGAGTAGTCATAAGTCTATTTGATTGAGTAGTCATAAGTCTATTTGATTGAGTAGTCATAAGTCTATTTGATTGAGTAGTCATAAGTCTATTTGATTGAGTAGTCATAAGTCTATTTGATTGAGTAGTCATAAGTCTATTTGATTGAGAAAAAATATCAAGGAATTTTCGGAAGTCAGAATTTTCGCTCACCGTGTTGTTGCTGCTGCCTGTTGAAGTCGTCTTTGCAGACAAATCGGGTCTCGTCCAGCACATACAGCTCCTCTCCCGTGGAAGGCTGCTTTCGACACAGAAGACACGTGAAGCAAGCGACGTGGTACACTCTCCCACGTGCTCTTCGTACGAGGTCCGTTGGACAGATGCCCTGAGAGCAACCTCCACACTTGGTGCCGAAGCGTCTGAAATAAAAGAAACAAAATCAGTAAAACTCCAATTTCGTCTGACTTTAAAACAAAGCGCTTGCGAACTTTTCCGTGTCAATAAATCGAAGTAGAAGTCAATAAAGTTTCATTTTCTTTTAATCTCAGTATTGTGTATGTAGACGTTGAATCGGTGGTGTCACTACGGAGAGTGGAACCTCACTGAGGTAGATGTTAATCACATGCCATCAACATCTTCTGGTGAGATCAGAGGGGACACAAAAATAACTGTCGGTAAAATTTTAGTGTTTCAGCAGAAAATTGTGATTTTAATGAAAAATATGCCAGTGCTTATAACGTTAAAACATATTTTCATAGTTTCAACTCATCTACACTAAATTAGCAGGCAATAAACCTAAAAGTTTAAGACTCGTGACTTACATTTTGAACCTAAAATGCACACACGCTTCGAACATAGTTGTCATTGTTCTTATTTAGTCAGATCTATCAAAATTGTCTCGTATTTTAGATATAATCTATAATGGGTAAAATTACATTTGTTACGCTAAAAATAGAATTTTTCGTACTAAAGGAGTAATTAGTAACTCCTAGCAATAATTAAAAGATAAGAAAGAACCAACTCCCATGGGCCCGAATCCTTTGCTCACCCTAAAAAAATTTATAGAGGGGTACATCTCCACTATAAGAAAAACTGGAAAAGGGTAAATATTAACATATTGCCAGTAGATAGTGAAATACGTCGTTTCAACTCTTCGTCTATGGTTTTATCTCGATCCCCGAAATTGAGGGATAAAGAGTACTTTACTGGATAACTCAACCTCGCTTAGGTTATTTGGCCGTTGTATCAGAAGAAGTGGAACAGAAGTCCTAGGGACCCGAACACCTTGTACCCCTATACTTTTTCCTCATTTTATGGTTGCCCCCTCCAACATGAAGGATAAATATTGCAAATCATATTTGTAATGATTTGTATAAACAAAACAACAGAGTTCTGTAAACACCCATATATGAAGCAATTAGAGACTTATACTTGTTCCTTCCCCAAATAATTTCCGCAAGTTGAGGCCAATGGTTGAATCTAACATAGAAAAGACGTGACGTAACATATAAAGGAACAAAACAAAATAAAGGAATTTGTTTAGTTAAGTGTGGGAGCGTATTCATAAAAGTGACACCTTGAGTCACGATAGAACGTGGCACAACTTACAACACATCATTTCACAGAAATTAATCTTTATCGTGTTTAAAAGATAATTAAGTGTAGAAGATAAGGATTGTGACATATTAGGTATGGGAAACGTAAATATCAAATATGAGTTCTTAAGCTATGGAGATCTTACAAAATAAGAGCTAGCAAATTATCTATTCCAGTGAATTATTCTAAACCAATGTATTACGGTTCAAAATTTGATCGCGGGAATTATTCCAATTTAACGCTCAGGGTTACTTTGCCTTATTGATTTCTTACCTTAATTTTAAAGTTTCTTTGCAAAATTAATGCATTTTCATTTCAATGAAAATGTACTGCGATCTACACTAACTTACGACAGTTCAATCTCTAAAGCAAAGAATGATTTAATTAATTTGAAATTTCACTAATTGAATATAACATTCGAGTTCCTGCTTAGAACGGACGTGAACGTAATGAAATCATGAAAAGAAACGAGGCAGACCTTGAGAACTAAGTGCTTTTATTGGATATACTTTTTTCAATGTGATGCATTCGAAAAACAACTTTTCTAGACATTTTTTGTTTTACGGAATTTGAAAATTACGATTCCAAGAATTTATTTAAATAATTTGGGTTTTTTTAAATTATACCAAGTCAACTTATCTTTTATTTGGAAAGAATAGAAATATAGTCATGCACCTTTTCAGTGTTCTAAATAAACTTCATTTAAACTTTTCCTATTCAACTTAAGTTAAACGAAACTAAGAATATACTTTGAATGCTACGATTGTGAGAACTATTCTCCTCTCTTCTGAATATCGTTCAAAGATGGTTCGTTTTAAATCCCAAAAAGATAAAATGTAATTATTAAATATAAATCGGATGCAATCAATCCATCTAATTTCACATAAACTAACAAACGCCTTTAACAGCGTTGGTAAGTATTCGATTAAAAATTTGTGCTGTTATGATTTAATCCGCATCAAATTATGATTATGAGTATTTTAGAGTATTAAAAGGTGAATTCTTCCATATAATACACTAGTCTACACAGCAGCTTCAATTTTAAGTTCACAAAGGCATTTTTAAACATACACTACTGTTTGTGAAAATTGCAACACCATGAAGGAATCATGCAAATTGAACGAAGCTTGCAGGAAATACAAAACAGGTTAGGATATGCAAATGATTAGAATTACAAAGCGATCACGCATGTGTGGGCCGAGAAACACCCTCTAAACTTCCAAGTGAGCCGTGCATAAAAAGCACTGTAAAGGTGCGTTAAAATGTGTGTATCGTCGCTTGACTGCTGTAAATGATTGATTAGTAATCAATATGCCTCGCCGAAAGCGCAGAGTACCATACGAGCAACTAACGGAGTTCGAACAAGGCCGCATGATCGGCCTCCGTGAGGGTGGACTTTCGTATCGTGAAATCGCCACTCGCACGGGGCGTAATGCCACAACAGTGGAGCGTGTGTGGAAGAGATGGACCATGGAGAACCGGACAAGTCGAAACCCCGGCAGTGGGTCACGCAATGCGACTTCACCACGGGACGACAGACACCTCATCCGCGTGGAGGTGACGGACCGTACAGCGTCCTCCCGTGCGTTGGCACAACATTGGAGCACATCAACAGGTATGTCATTGTCTGCCCCCACGGTTCGTCGACGTCTGCTGCGCCATGGGCAACGTGCAAGGATTCCCCTGCGCAGGATTCCCTTGACGCTGAACCACCGACGCCTCCTGCTACAATGGGCTCACAAACACAGCCAAAGGCGTGCCATTTGGCAACAAGTCGTCTTCTCAGATGAGTCCCGCTACAATCTGGACTATAACGATGGACGCGTACACGTCAGACGCTACAGAGGTGAACGCCTTCTCCCGGAGTGTCTTATTCAGCGTCATACTGGACGAACGCCTGGCGTCATGGTCTGGGGCGCTATTGGATATCATGGGCGATCCCGCCTATTCCAAATTGTGGGGACCCTGAACAGCGGGCTCTACATCAGGGAAGTTGTGGAGCCCGAGGTCCTTCCCCTCCTGCAACGCACTCCCGGAGTTGTATTTCAGCAAGACAATGCCCGTCCACATGTTGCTCGGAATGTACAAGCCTTCTTCAGTACACGACAGGTTCCGCTTCTTCCATGGCCTGCACGTTCCCCGGATATGTTGCCCATTGAGCATGTCTGGGATTACATCGGACGGCGACTCGCTCGTACCGCAGAGAGTACGGCTGAACTTTGGCATCAGATAGAGGCCATCTGGAATGCCATTCCTCAGCATGACATTCAGAATCTGTATGATTCGATGCTACGATGTGTACAGGCTCTCATCGCTGCTCTTGGCGGCTGCACAAGATATTTATTTTCGGCATTATTTTTGTTTTATTGCTCTGTATATTTGATCGTTTATTTAAACACGAAAGATTGGGAACAATTATGTTTTTCAGAATAACTCAATAATCTGTGTTTTGAGCCTTCAGTTTGATTTGCGCAGGTGTCCCCCAAAAGTCAATAATTTCTGCACGTGAGGTTAGTATTTGAGTCAGTTTTGTCCATAAAATTCTGTACTTGGAAAGGAAGCTATATAACCAATTGGAGTTGAAGAAAAAGTACTACTCTGGAGCGAGTCCAGAATGAGGGATTTTACATTTTCAATTAATTAAACCACTTCACATTACTGTAAGATTATTAAGATGGTAAAATAGATAATTATATGATACAATTTCAAGTATAAATAATATACAGATTGTATACGTTAATTGAAGAAATGATGCACATGTACTTTTGAGCATCTGAATCTGGTTCTTTAAACAGGTACTCTTGCGTATATAAGAATCAAATGTTCTTTAAAGCTTTGGAAAGTCGACCGTACTGTTTTGTATTTGTATTCTAATGTTCTGCTTAAGCATAATGAAATCCAAATAAGAGTTTTGCTATTGAACAAGGAAAGCATAAGTTTTTCTTTTCCCTTGCTTCCTCTGCGGAAGGTTGTGGCATTTTTTTAAACTTTCCGAAAAAAAGACACCTTTCAACACTCGAGTGCTCGCCATAAACTGAAATGCAATTAACTTAAGGAGAAAAAGTAGCTTGAAAAGGAGAGAATAATAGTTGCAAAACTGTGCCTTCTTTGAAAGAGTATGAGGAGGAGGAGAAAAAACCGCAGATCATTACCATTTAAAAAGTTCCACCCCGTGATCTTTTCTGGAAATAAGTGCTCCTTTTGCAAGTCTATTATTATCCATTCTTAGGGCGGCTAATGGTCACTCAGGTCAATTGTCCGTGACCTACCGTGAAGTATGGGAACAAGAGTGGACCACTTGCCACTCTCTCCTTCATAACAAGACTAATATCTAATAACATGTAGGCAATAAAATTCTCAATCATTTCTTATGAAACTATTTAGTTATATAAGAATGACATGCTGTTTCTTTTTAGCTGCATTGTTTTCACATTTGGATTAAATCCACCTCAACAAGAAGGTAGAAGCTATTAAAGAATCGTGATATTTCTGTTGTTTAAATTCAGTTTCATTCATTTCCAGTGCCTTTTGGTCTCTCTCCAATAGTGACCAAATGTGTACGTGCATTCACTTACATCTCAACAGATAAGGGATTTCCCGAGTTTGAAGATTTTTAATATCTAGATAGGATTTACAATTTTACATAGGCTCGCTCTATAACTTGTTTGAAAATTCCCGCAATACACCACTAGGTAACTGGCTGGAGATGTCGAGATTGAATCGAAAGCAAAAAAATATTTTATGCTTAGCTGTATTAGACAACCCTTATAAATCAACTCCATTCACTGTTTCTTTTGAGCAAAGACAATACAACACTAAATGCTTTTAACCCTAAGAGTTAAAAAAAGCCCAAAAGGTGTGATTGTACATATTCTCGGAAACTGTATACATGATACAAAACGCTTCTTAAAGCTAGAGGCAGTCTTTATAAATGCGGTAAAGTGATGAAAGAATGATAGACCATGCACAAAGACCAACTACGCATATTGTTTTGACTGGAGGCTATCATCCACAGGAGGCATGGTGAAGAGATGAGGAGTCGGTGCTGAAGGTACCCAGTGAGTATAACAAATACCATTAACCAATCAGTAAAAAATCATTTGGAGCTGAAATGATTAGGCTTCCACGTTCCCTGGTTCGCTTCTTGCAGTGAAAATCAAGAAGGTTAAAAATTGAAGCTGACGTCTCATTCAGATTTACGTTTAAAAAAATCGCCGATTTTGCTTCATGTTTTATGGATTCAGAATTAATAAATTTTAATTTCTTTTCTTAGGAAATTCCGGACTTACATGGACTCTGCGCCATTGCAATGCTCTGAATGTTATTACACACTCAAACCTAGCTTAATCATCTGAATCCAGAATCTAATCTCAATAGCGGATGAAACATTCAATCATTTATCGTTTTGTTGGATGAGTAGAAGGTACTAATACATATTTGAAGCAAACGAGCTCAAGTAGAAAAATGAAACTACGGTGGAGCTAACTTATTTTAGCTAAAGTGATCAAGGCGCAAATCACAATTTTGACACTATCCATAAAAAAGCTTGCAACACTAAATGTGTTATTAAATCGTAGTTTAAGCAGTCTCCTACCTTATGTTAAAAGAGAATAAAGTGAAATATAGGGAAGATCAATTTTCAAATTTTCCACACTACTTCTATCGTATTT
The DNA here is from genome assembly GCA_933210815.1 of Meta bourneti. Lineage (NCBI taxonomy): Eukaryota > Metazoa > Arthropoda > Arachnida > Araneae > Tetragnathidae > Meta > Meta bourneti. Next base: position 50,515,290 of record OW119927.1, read on the forward strand.
ATTTTTCGTGGAAGGTATTTTTCGATCTTTTCCTTCATGACCTGCTATAACACACACAACTTCCTTTTAAGAGAAAAAATACTTTTACTCAAGCTGAACTGTGATAATTTTTTAATACGCGTCTTCCTTTTAGATATCCTACTTACGAATTTTAGACTCTTAGATTTATAATTAATTTCTGAATTTAAGGATGAATGTCTCGAAATAAAAAGGCGTATGTAATAATATTTTTCTTGCTTCCCTATTCTACTTTAGCTCTAGAGTTTCGATTCGTAATTTAAATTGCTTCTTTTTGATCGGTAACAATACGATAAGAAGCAAAATAATGTTTTAAAAGAGAAAAGGTCGAATTTATCAGCGTTTCAAAATGCTTATAATCCAAAGAATGCAAATGAATATCTTTTCTCTATGCACTTAAAGAATACACGAAAGTATATCATTTATATACTAGATACTTTAAAACACATTTTCGAATTCAAAATAGCTTTGCTCTCTTCTGTGAACATTGATTCACAGCTTTATGTTCCATTCTAAGAGAATAAATACCTAATGCAAACCCTATTTTACTGTACAATTCAAACAGTAAGTGTGATCTTCAATTAATACTATTTACAAACTTCGATTGCTGTAATTTTAACTTTTATTTTATGGTAAATAAAATTTTTAAAATGAATGCACAGTATGAAGCTTGATAAATAAGGAGATTTGTTGCGAATTCTTAAAATGTTCAATTAAAATGGTTTGAAAAACTAACAATATAAAACTGTTTTATAGTTGCTACGCTTACTGCTGCATTTATAACAATGACCTGTCTGAATTTTGATGTTTGCATAATTCATGTTTCTAGTTGTATTTTTATGCTGATTTCAGAAATTTAAATATATTTTTCTATTACTTGAGTACTTTTATTACAAACTCTACTAAAACTAGAAAAGTCATGATGTGCGTTTCATAGTCTATCAAACAGATTGCAGCCTCATCGATAATGTCCGCTATCTTTTCATAACAAATCTTAGTGATTACAAAGCAAAATTATTTTTAAAAAAGCATCCTATATCTAAGTATATCATCATCGTTAAGACCCTTACCTCATATCAAGTCTTACCTTGTTGTCAAGTTACCACCTTGGCCTCCTTTTGTGCTCAAAAAAGTGAGGCCGATGTGGCAGGTAGTTGATAAACAAGATGTCTATAAACATGAAGCAAGTAGTTCAACGGCTGATTGTTTAGCAATGTTTGACCAGCGTGAATCAAAAGTGATTTGGAACGAGAATTAAATTTTCCGAAAAAGTACGAGAATATTGAGTTTTTCCTGGATTAAGTGGAGATAGAGAACATTGGTGACTTTTGTGCTGTTGAAATTTTTTTGTTCGTTATTCTGTCATTACAGTAATCAGTGTACGCCTGATACCTAATTTTATTCGGATTTTAATCGCTCGAATAGAATTATTACTTTGACAGTAGCTTTAATACTTGAAATCCCCTAATTTCTGTATGAATGGGACAGTCGGGACAAAAATATCACTTTAAAAAGAAACATTGTCTTCTCTGAATAAGCATTATTTAGATTGAAAATATCTTAAATAACCCACACTAGTCAATCCCAAAGCGTTTTTAAAACTCCACTTTACATTTAATTAGGGATGATTGTTAAAGCCTTAGACAAAGAAAGATATTGCTTTTAGGCATATTTGTAGGAAATTTCCACATATAACTGATATCAAAATTAAGACATTTTAATTGAGCCTCAGTTGAGCCTCAGATTCAAAACTGATAAGGGACAGTAGTTTAACGCTACAATGAAAACATGTCAAAAGGAGGCATAAGTAAGTACGAGAAATATAGTTTAGAGTTCTAATGAACAAAAAAGACCCATGAAACAAATCAACCGATGTTTAAAAGTTTTGCTTACTTCGTTAATACATTGCATTTTTTTTCATTTTCGACGTCGCTTACTTTCCAGAAAATAATTGTATAGTTTTCGAGGAACATTATGAAAGAGATTCTATCATGATATCAACGAAATGGTAGAGGTGTGTGATAAGGGGAATAAAGCAATAAAATATTTTCAAATATTGAAAAGACAGTACGAAGGAAGAAACCCAACAAAAAACTTTTTGCCAAATTCAGTATATATGCTGAAATCTTGAACTAAATTTCATACATGGACATGAAAATGAATTGTATGTTTTCTGTACACATATACCTTCCTGCGTGTGTTCTGCAAAATTTAAATTTTGTGACATATTGTCCTATGCCTCAGAGGTAAGGTTTTTTCCTGTATCGGCTGCATTATTTACTCGTCTGTGTGACAAAAAATATTTGTTGTAGAACCAAAATTCCAATTTGTGAAAAAATCTGAAATGATGTGGAAATTTAAAGATTATTTTTCAAAGGAGTATCAAAGCACACCACTTAAAAAGCATTTATTACTTTTAAAATATCGTTCAATATTTTTCAAAATGTACTGTTCTGTACAATTAATATCAATAAAATATTAAAACAGACAATAATTTGATAAAATGTCCAGTTCCCTTTCTAGAGTGCAGACCAATCGGAAATACTGCTTAATTCTAAACTTGAATGCTGCATCATCCTCCCCACACACGATTGGAACACGAAACCGAATATTTTGGTTTTGGAATTTGCAGTTTCGTTTTTTTCTTTTATTATCGACTTCTCATGACTTCTAGTTTGGTTTGTCGTTCCATGGTCATTTTTTGCTATACCAGAGATTAGGCCGTCTTATGAAGGAATATTATGTTCTCGTAAGTACAACACTAAATATTTAACAATCAGGTGCGATAATTTTTAAAATTAATTCAAGCGCAATTATTTTCTAGTGAAACCTTTTTCAGAAAGTTTACACATATTTTTAATCAATTCCAAGTAGTTATGCTATTTCTAAAAACTTTTCAGAAACAGTATTTCGATCGCGCATTCAAAAGCCATGAAAGACGGATACGGGCTTTGATAGATCATAATAAAATATTAGTATCCAACAATAGTTATGAGAGAAAATCATTGACCTCCTAATGAAATAGACGGTGCACGTGTGTGCAGCTTCTTATTTCTTCCGATCACTCGGTTAGATCTGTCACGAGGTATTGGGCGAAAGTACGAATCATACTGCAAGACTAATTAGGATTCGTGTTCCTGCTATCAACTTGTGTTTGGCGTCTTTTTTCTAACAGCAGCAGTGTCGTGTTTGACAGGGTAAAAGCCGGGTGGAAGATACGCATTTCATGGATAATATTTTGATTTTTTGATATTTTAATGCATTTTTACGCTACCAATGATGTATTTCTTAACCACATTAAAAGACTTATTGAATGTTTAATGAAACCATCGAGTTTGATCGAAAACACTAGTTTACACTTCGACAGTCTATAGGCCCAAGTCAATTCCCAATCCCTCGTGACATACACTTCTGAGATAACTATTTATGTGTTATATTACTATATCACTGTATATCTCTTCTTTATTATCTAAAGATTCAGTACCTGAAAGCGATATATCCAACGATTCCATTCACATACTGTTCATTAGAAGTCGATGCCGAAGATAGCGTGACGTGAAATCTTAGCACACCAACAATATACCGTCGATTACAAGTGAAACGCACTAAGTCAAAAAATAGTTTTGAGAAAACGAAAGTTTCTCAAAACTATTTAAAAAGTTTCTCAAAACTATTTAAAAAGTTTCTCAAAACTAAAAATAGTATTGAGAAAACGAAAGTTTCTCAAAACTATTTAAAAAGTTTCTCAAAACTATTTAAAAAGTTTCTCAAAACTAAAAATAGTATTGAGAAAACGAAAGTTTCTTCTCACTAAGTGTGTTTCTCAAAAAGAGATCTAACATTCATTCAAGGAAATGGCTTAGTGGTCGCCATCTAAAGATCATATTCTGATCTAGAAAATCCAAAACCAATAGTTTAAAATTTTTGACTTAATGTGTTTCACTAGTAAGCCGACGATATGTGTATCCTTTTCAAAATATCATCAGCTTAGAGGATAAAACTCATTAACTGGAAAAAAATGTCATAGTACAGCCTTTCAAAGACTAAAAATACTATTCGTTTTTAGATCAAAAATAAAAAAATATAGGTAATTTAAAAGTGCTATATTTTGTTCAAAAAGATTATAATATGAAAATATGTTTCTCATCATCATTAAAATAAGCATCTAATGTCAAAAAACGCATTTTCGAAAAAGGACAATAAATGAGCTTCTCAAAGCCGACGATATATACCTTCGAATGTGTACAAAGTGAAAACCGCAAGAAGTCGGAGTGCAAAAGGTGAAAACCTTCTGGAATCGAAACGCAAATGAATTTTTAAACCTCTGTTCAAATTCATCGCTTTAAGATATTGAACATGTCGCTCATCTCAATGCGACCACTTTTCGTATAAATCTCCTAATTACAAAATCTTTCGTTTTTAAGGGTCTCGTCGCAACAAAAATAATCCCGCCGTCGGTCGTTAAAATTAGATGTCTCCAAAACTTTTCCTATCGAAACGACAGCTTACACGCTGTTTTGTCCTTCCCCATAAATAATTTTCCGTCATTACGCGGAATATAAGTAGATTTTCTTTCCCTTAAGGCGATTCCGCACAGACTTCCCAACATAGAGCACGACAGGGCGCATCGAACGTGCGAATTACCCGCTCTTTGTCAACCCCACCCATACGTAATCGGAGGCGAGCAGTCGAGGTTCTTTGCGGTAGGGCAAAATCACTACTTTGCTCCCCTTAACAACATTCGGCTTTAATTCGTTCCCGCCCTCCGGCCAACAAGGCTCGGCGCGGCTCTAATAACAGCCAGAAAGCGAAATCTGAGAAAGAGGAAAAAAGAGAGAAGAGCAAAAGTAGAAAATTGGGCATCTTAAGCATTTCTTTATCGCACGGAGCCGGGCAATTATGCGACATTTGAATTAAAAGACCCGAAACTACCGGTCATACGCCAGAACGCCGGGCTCTGTTCACAAACGTGTTATTATTCGATAAAGTGTGGCCGCTCCCTAGCGCTCCTTGATTCGCTACGGGACGTGAAGGAATTTTTAGAGCTTTTTGCTTCTTTTGCGATTTTGCCGTGGACTCTCAGAGAACTTTCGCTCGGTCAAAGCCGCACTCGAACAGATCATTAGTGTTCGAATCGCATACGTGAAACAACGTATAATGAATATGATAATATGTAACTAAAGTATTTTTAAATTTGGGGAATAAAACTGACAAACTACTTTATCAGTTTTCGAATGAATCTGAACGAATATAGTAGGAAAGCCAATTTACGAAATGGTATTTTATGAATACAACCAATGTAGACTGAGGCAGTAGTGTAGCTAGGGGACTGACAACGGCGATGGTTCCGAGTGCCTGAAGGGTGGGGGAGTATTTAGTACATATTTATTAAAAGTGGTTTTTTTTTGGAGGGGAAGAAATTTTCAAACATTTGTTCTTGTCAGAAATATTTTCCAGTGACTTACGTGTGAAATGAATGTACTTCACTGCACTTCATCGTTAGAATACGATTCGAAAGATTCAAGTCTTCTTTTCATCTACCCCTGCAATCATTGCTGTTCAGAAAGAGATAAAGCATGCATTCAAATTGCCTTCTCGCTAACGTCTGGTGAGTGTAAAATAACACGGAACGCTTATTGTTATTTCGTCCTGGAGGCCCAATAACAGGAGCCATTAACAAAGTCCGGCCTTTAGCTAGTCTTTATGCATAGTCAATAAATTTGAAAAATAATCAACATTGAGAACATTTATCTGAAACAAAATTAATGACTCGAATGAATAGATTTTATTCGAATTACTTCATTTTAAATACGTAAATTTTGTTTTGGACCGGGCGGCAATCAGTCTGATTCGCCCCAAGTCCCAAAAAGTCTAGCTTCACATCTGGAATTAGGAATATTTCTCTGAGAGTATCACAGAGAAATACTTCTTTAGACATAACCATAATACTCGGTTAACAAAATATTTTTAAATGTCCGACCACTTCGAACTACAAGGAGCTAATTGTCTGCTGTTTGAGAGAGAGCACCCAGTGGGTAAACTGCCGCTGTTCCCGATAGGGACAACCACCAACATCCATGTGCTCATAAACCGAGATTCAAACCCGGAACCTCCTGAGAGAGACAAACGCTATGACCACTGCACGAAATAGGTGGCCGGTTAACTAAATATTGAAATCAAAGTTTTAAAAAGATCGAAAAATTAAATGCAATTTTTGAGAAACAAGATTTGAATATTTGCTCGATGTTATTTATTATAATTATAAATATTTAGCTCACACATACAAACTGTTAGTAGTTTTCTGTACTCGTATCATCCCAAGATGCGCCCACTCATCTTCAACAATCTCTTATTTTAAAATTAAATCTGGTGACCAAATTTAAGGTATAGACTTCAGCGCAGCTTTTTTGTAACTAATTTTTAGTCAGGCTCATCATTCATAATAAAAATTATCTCTCTAACTTTGTGGCCCCCTCCGAAATTAAATTCCAGCTACTGTACTGAATACAATTAAAGCACGTTAAATGTTAAGGAATAAAACTAAATCAAAATATCAAAAGTACTCCAGCGATAATATTTTGAATGTAATACACGCTACAAAACTGAAGTTTTTAAAATACAATTATTTGTCAATTAAAAATATTATTAATTGACTCAGTTGGTTTTCCCACTGCACTTGCAGCCTGCGAGGTGAAAGAGTCCCAGGGTTCGATTCCTGTAATTACCCCTGTGTGTATTTCTATCTTCTCTGTCAATGAAAACTTTCCTCGTGTCCATTTATTCAGATGGAAAATATTTCTTGGAGGAGTTTGGTCAGATTCTTCCCTTACGTTATAAAAAAGCAACAAACCTTCTAATACCTTATTTAGATATCAAATAATTAGCAATACTTTAACAAATTCCATTTGCGAAGTTTTAAAATACTCTTGTTAACAGAAGTGATACTTCGAAGAGAATGCTTAAAAGAATACGAAACTAAATGCTAAGAAAGTAGTTTGTGAATTAACAATTTTAATTTTAAAGTTTTATCTCAATCTAGGGGCCAAACATGCAGGGTAACTCGGCCATGATATCAATTGATGTATTAAAAAACTCAGGATGAGAGACATTGAGTCTAAAGGTTCTCGAATTGCATTTTGAGGATATACCCGACAATGAATGAGATGTTCCCTCTCAGGGCATTAAACAGAGGAATTCAGTCAACGGATAACAAAGTCCCCAGTTCTTAGAGAGAGAGATCACTAGCCCAAAAAGCACTTGCAAGGACCCTGCTGGTATTTGATACGTAGAACCGTGCATTTCTCAATCGAGAAGGCACTACCCCCAAGAGTGATTTAATATACTTTAAATATACAATTACAATATATATCCCAGTGGTTCCTCAGTGAAAAGACGAAAAGGCATTTTACCTACTTTAATTACTATTGATGCAGATTATTACTACCAGAAATTTTAAAAAAATAACAAAATTCAGTCTCAAATGTAAGTTTGAAGAAGAATAATGGAAGTTCATTAAGGTAGTGAAGACGCACTACATATTATCCACGTTTTGAATATTTCGGTGCATATATGTCGTAATTAAGCGAAAAAGTCATGGCCTTGGGATTAAGACTTAAAGGAAGCTGAATTATTAAGACATAACACGACGACATAATGAACATGAATTACGAATAGGTAATCCAGGAGTGAGGTGTCCGAGCTGCTAGGAGGTTAGTCAGGAGAACGAGAAAGTTGTGTGTGAAAGTAGTAGGCGTGGAAAAGTAGATCGCGGAAAAGGTGCACAATCAGCAAATCTAGGTGTCGGTTCACAGGCTTCTGGAAGGGAAAGTCGATAGCATTGAATTAATAATCAGTCTTTCTGGAAACTTCATCAAGGAATAAATAGCGAATGTAACGTGAGGAATTTCGGGTTTTCGTTACATATCGTTCAGAGTTGCAATAGAGGCACAACTAAAACAAAATTATTTTTAGAGTAAGTACGTGTATCAATGTGTAAAACTACATTCTTTCTAGCAACAATTGGGTCGTACTTCAATACTGGGCTACTTGGTGGCAAATGTGTTTTAAAGCATGCTATGCAACCATTATGAAAAATTGTAATGAAAACTTTAAGCCAATTTTATCTCAAAATGTTTTTTTTAGTTGTGGCAGCCTGTGGGCAATATGTAACAACTGTTTACCTTGCACAAGATTCTAAGTGTTTTTGAGATCTGGGACGATACTTTGACTTGATTATATTTACAGTCGAAAACGCAGACTTGCATTGGAAATGATCCAGTTATCAATTAACTGCTCTGCGAATCAGATGACAGAACTGCCGAAATGATTGCAGCAATCAAGTCGTAGCGGCAATTAAATTTGTAAATTTTTCACAAATTTCCAGCACAAAAATGTTGAAAAGACGAAAATAGGTACTCAGAAATTCCTTTTTTTTCGCCTGAGTGACATAAATTGGAAAATTAGAAAGTTCAAATCGTTTAAAAAATGCTTTTTCAATTAGAAAATTTACCATGTTTTTTCTTAATTTGGGTGGTAACCCCGAAATTTCTTAGAGTGTTCATCAGTTGCCTGTTTATCTCCCCTTTTTCCAGGACTGACGTATACTAATATTTATTTTCTGCTCTATGATTTCACTAAGATATTTTCCTTTTTAGTATAAGCTAGTTCACGCACCTCCCCAATATGAATAAATATCTAGTTGACAGTCACAATTTCTTAGAAAATCCAATGCTACCTGGTTTCTAAAAATTATAGTTTTTACCCTCCGAAATCTAATAAGAGATCCAGTATGTTTACTATCCCAGGAAGAGTGAAGCTGAACAAATACCTGTAATAAGAGAAGCAATAAAAGTCTTTTCATTCTCCTTTTCGTGTTTCGCTTATTATAAATGGTGTTGTTTGATTAGGACCGCTGATAAAATCCCAACGCTCACCCTTTAGTGTCAATAATTTGATCAAATTGAAAGCTGAGCAACTTTTTTCTTTTGTTCTCCGTAATAGGTGTCATTTCGATGAACCTTTCGAATAACCTGGCGCAGTTTTTCTTACTTAAAGTTCTCACAGCTCGAGTTGCACTGCGCGAATGAATTCGTGTAACTTTAAATGTTGTTATCGATTAATTTTATTACAATTGAGGTTTCAATTTATGCTATTTATTCAAATGTTTAATATTCTTCAAAGTACATTCGGATGTGAATCAACTTATTATTTTTGTATGAACTTGTATTTTAACGAATTGTCCGTTTAGGAAATGAACAAAGAATTCGAAAATTTATTTTCTACCAATTTTTCAAATCTTAAGCAACTTCATTCTTTTCCAATTTGATGTTTACTTTTTTTGAAATAGGATAATTTCAGAGTTTCTTATTTGTTATTATTGTCTTAAATTCGTAGGATTTAATTATCTACTTTAAAAAGTTATTCCTTCATTTACCATTTCATTACAGATCTCTCAAAATACCTTTCATTTTCTTCCAAGAGATTGAATTGTTACAGAATACATTTCATTTTGACCTTTTAAAACACATCATAAGAGTGCATAATGAGCTATTAAGTATTATAAAATCGTATTTTAGTTGCATATAAATTTCATATTGTACTATCATTTAGTTTATTGTATAAGTAACTACATACTCAGTAAAAATGTTTAGAATATAATTTAATTTATGACTAAAATTATTTATTTATGACGCATATTCATTTCAGTTATAGCAAGAATCAGAAAATAAATAAGGCTTTTCGATAAATTATGAATCAATTCTATAATTTGTCGAAACGGAATATTTTTAAGATACTTAAAACCTAAATAATTTTTATTCTCAAAGTTAGCTTTGAATCTAATACTTTTTTAATTCATTAAACGGATTTCACTTATGCTGAAATCACTAATCAAAACGTTGTATTAAATGCCATAGAACCATTCTAAAATGTGACTTTTCAAAACATTTTATAAATGTTTATTAATAATTAAAAATAACTACATAATTAAAAATGTTTATTAATGTCAATATCTTTTCAAGAAACAAATATAATGTAATCACCAGTTAAATTTGTACAGTATCTTATTTAATAATTATCTACGCATGGATTCGTTGATTTTTAACTTTATGTTTTTAATTAATCCAATCAATTAAAAAAGTAGAACAAAAACCGTGGAAGAATAGATAAGAATCTCCACTTATATGGCTACATTTATCTAGTAGGCAGTTATTAGAAATAGATTTTAATCATGTTTATCACCTTCGTTTTCTAAAAGTCTGAAAGAAATTATGCTTATGTCAACAGATCATTTAGAGTGGTAGTCAAATTTAATTAAAAAATAGAACTCAAATATACTTTGCCAAATAGTGCTCTTATAGCTTCAATTTTCCAACAAAACCATTAATTTTCTATAGGAAGGACAGGGCTACCCCGATAAATAGGACCATCCAAATAATAGTTGAAGTTTCTGTGATTATATCAATAAAATAATAAATATTAATTTTGTAAAATTTTAGAAGATATCTGCATTGGAAAAAATCTAAAGCAAAAATTCTGTGTGTATGTAGCTGAAGTTAGGTTTTATATTATTTCTATAGAAAAGATTGTGGAAGGAGAATTTTTACACATTTTGTTTCAAAAGTATGTCATTGTTAGACCCCATAATCTCCCTTTGGCTACTCTACTGTTCTTAGTATGCGTTGTTCATGAGTTCTCACGTATATTTACTCGTATAAAACATTTTTGAGTTTTAAGGGCTGTAGAGTATTAAGCACATAAATATTTTAGTAAGTCTAGAGTCAAAAACATTTTGAGAAAAAATTTACGCATGAGAAAATCATAAGTAAAATATTAAAGTTACATTTTAATATACAATTTCCTTTTCTTAGAATTTTATTAAAAGTTAAATTTCTATGCATTAGATTCAAAAATTCGTATCTTGAATATGCCATTTTGCTTCTTTCTCACATTATCATTTATATCTTGTATGAAACAAGCATGGCAGTTTTTCTCTCGTGCTTACTTCTGTCCTGATTATGATGGACGTTTTGCTCCACCAAATAGCCATTGATGAATATTTTCATAGGTCTTAATCTTTATCAGTAATTTTTTTTGAAATATTTCATTTTTAATGCATTATCTTCCTCTTGGTTTTTCGATGTGCTTCGTTAAATACGACATGAAGTAAAATAATAGCAATTTGATATTTCTAGAAAGCGATTCATCTTAATAATTTTTCCTTACATTTATAACTATTATATTTTTAGTATTTAATTTTTGATATTTAGTTCATTAAATTGTGTTGATCCCGCTTGTGTTTCAATCAGTTTAATCAATCACCTTTTAAATGATCACATGAAAAGATTTATAGAAGACAATTTAGCAAGAATCAATGCTGTTGTCTTAATTACACTGTAATCGTTTGTATTAGTGATAAATTATCTGTAAATACCATCTACTTTGCCTTTAGAAATGTTTTATTTTTTCATTTTGCCAATGTTATTTTGTTCAACTTTAAGTAGGATCGGAACATTACATTCCTTAAAAAACGATCAAGTTACGGAAAATAATATAATAATGCTATTACACAGAGGTTCTCAAACTTTTTATCTATGGGTCCCCACTCAGGTCAATCTGAAGATTTCAAGCCCCCTCCTTCCTACTCGATATAATTTGAAGTTTTAAGAATTAAAAAATTTCGTTTAATGTTAGTATTGAAATCCTCATATTAGAACACATTATTTTTATTACTTTTTATGTATATAAAATTAAAGTTTAAAATATATTATATACATTTCTAGAACATATTTGCAATTTGTATTTAATATTTTAAGTTACTATGGAATTTTCTTACGTAATATATCTATCTGTAATTAATGGGACGGATGAGCTTGTTTCAAAGTTTATTAAAACGAGGAGTAATGATTGAGGGAGCAACTCTTAATTCCTTGGTAACATCAAGCTTGCACGATATGTATTCCTTATATCTGCTAGAGCTGAAAATCCAGTTTAATATAAGTATGTTGTTGCAAACGGTATGAGCATTTTCATAGCTTTTTCACTTAATGTTGGGTATTCTTGTCGAACGTTAATCCAAAACTTTGCCAAAGAATTCTCTTTAAAATTTATTTTTGAAGAGAATTGTATATGAACATCAGTCTATAAATCTATAAGATGCTCCTGATCAGTAATGCTTAATGAACTTGGCAGGTTTGCATCAAATGGATTTGTAATCCAGCTCCATGCATCGAGATTTCCATAAAAATATTTTTAAAATGTTCTTGTAAGTAGATGGTCAATCAAATTATTTTTTACCTGTGAAGGAAGTGTTTGAAGATAAGTAAGCATTTCGATAATAGTGGCAAACATTTCTAAATCATCATTTTTCAAACTATTTGTCCAAAGTTGCAACTTTTTTTACAAACGCCTGAATTTTATCATTCCAATGAAGTATATTGGCTTCATTTCTTTGAAGGGATTTATTCAAAATATTTACTTTTTCAAATATATCTGCAATATATGCCAGTTTATAAAGGAAAACAGCATTGCAATAAAGCTCTGTCATTGTACATATATTCTGTTCAACATCTTTCCTCTTGAAAGTCATCTGGTTTCGGTATTAAAAAGTAAGGATACATGTTCTGAGCCCATATCTTCACACAGAACCTTCAAAATTCTAGATTTTAATGGCCGAGATTTGATGAAATTTACAGTTTTATAATACTCTGTAATACTTCATTTAGAGGAGAGCTTAGCTCTTTAGATGTCAGTGACTGTCGATGTATCATACAGTGTGTCGACTCGGCTTCTGGAGCTACTGCTTTCACCCTCGCTTTAAGTCTAGTATATTCTCCTGACATTGCCCGATCTCCATCTGTGCATATGCCAATGCATCTTTCCCATGAAATATCGTTCTTTTAAAAACTCGGCGCTGGCCTTGACGCGCGCTCCAAAAGCAAGCCTCCGTTAATTTCCTTCGTGCGCCGCAAAAATATAAATAAATAAATAAAACAATATTTTGCCAGTTTACCTGAATAAATTCGCGCCCCACAGTTTTAGAACCACTGCTCTTACAAATTAAATGTATAAACATTTTTGTTTTATATTTATACAAGAAATATTTGTGCATGCTTAAAATGTATTTGTGTGGGTGAATTTCATATTCTATGAAAAAAAATAAACACCCTTTGACGCTTTCTTAAACTAGTCTATTTTTTACTTTCCAAAGAACGTTCTGAACTTGCTTTGTAAAAACGTTAAATAACTTCATTTGTTAGATTACACATTTGTCAACTTCATTTTTTAGTATCAAAAGCAGTCAATGGAAATAATTTATGGTAAGACTTCTTTTATATTGTATTAATATTATAGTTAGATATACAATATTTATAATTATTATTTCTTCAACATAGTTTAGTAGTCTAGATTGATTGAATAACAGCATAATATAGGAGTGAATGCCCTCCTCATAAATATGTATTCCATTTGAAATGTGCTGTGTAATCATTAGTGGAAAACAATTGAGAGAACGAAGTTTAGTAAATAATTTTTACATTAAATTCTAATATTTAAATTATAATTTCACTCTACATGAAGAGGTTTCAGTGCGATATTTATGTTAAAATATAACATTCTCCCTCTATTTTCCTATATATTTTTAAAATAAGATGTTTTTAATAAGTTTCATTTTTAAAAGCTCTGCAACTTCGACTTGTTCATCTTAATAAAGTGGCAACATGAAGTCTGATCTCAAAACTAGCCAAAAAGAGGTAATCCATTTAAGCTGAAGAGAACCAGACGAGGGGAAAGTGCCTACCCTTACCTCATGACTCAGATCGCTCGCCTCATCTCAACTAAATAAAATGAGGTAAAAAGAATGGAATCAAATCCGTAGAAATGACGCTGGTTAAGAGTGCGGCGCTGACAGTGAATTAATCATAACTAAGCGGCGATCTGAAACCCGTGTTTAAGCGAATTACGCGAATCCTAACCCCCAATTATTTGATAAAGGGAAGAGCCAATTCAGTGGTACAAGGGCAAGCGTTTAAACAATCCCTCTCTCCAGGTACAACATTATTTCTTCCACCTCTGAAACACGCTCACGTCCTCTGCTTATGCAAATAAAAGAAAATGTTTCCCTTGGACCAAACGGTTTGTTGGATTTCTGTCGATGTACTTTTTTCCCCTCGCGCGCGAAGAATCTCTGAATCCATTGATGGGATGAGCTTGACTTCAGGACTTTTTTAACGTTACCTGATTGCTTTGTATTTTGTTGACGAACTCAATAATATTTTCAGGGGATTTGAAAATCCAAAATTTGCAATAATTTATTTATTCAATTGTTGTTTCTATCTATCTAAGTACATAGAACAAAAAAAAATAAGCTATCCAAAAAATGCGAAAGAAAAAAGACAAATGCGGTTAGATAAGAGATAACACAGATCATTTCATTGAAGTAAATTACTTATCGAATTGAAAATCAGTAAAAAAATTTATCAACCTCAGAGAAAGAATTATGCAGTTTAAAAAATATATTAGAGCAAAATCGTTACAGACATTCTTTTCTAAAGATTCAACAAAAATAATTTACAGTTACCTGGGACGTTTAAATCAAAACAAGAAACTAGGAAGGAATATTTAAAAAGTTATATAGAGATTTTGATTATTACAGATTAAGGTTGGTTGGTTTTTTGGGGGTTTTATGGTGCAAGGGTCATATTTGGCCATGCTGCGCTAGACACGACATACAATATCAAGTAATAGATACACACAATGAAAGTTTTACTGACACAGAAGAGAGAAATACACCCAGGGAGGAATGCACCTAACAGGAATCGAACCTGCGCCGCATACAACTCGAAGGTTGCTAGAGCAGTGGACATACCCACTGAGCCACGACGGCCCCCTGTCTTCAAGATACATTTTCCCATGAATTACTTTAACCTGAAAAGTAAAACTTTCCTAACAGGCTTTATAAGCATCATATTTTACACTATCGGGATCGTTTTGTTTTATGTACTTTTTACAAATTTTTAAGAACAAAAGCAGAAGAATTTTGTTATTTTCTAGCTTATTTTATACAAATATTTTTTAAGAGAATGCTATGAAATTTCCATAACTAAATCCTCACTTCGGTATATAAAGTAATGTCTATTGCGTAGGCATAAATAATTTGAAACCTGCATCTTTGGTTTTTCTGAAAAAGGTAGATAACTAACAGGTAAATTGGCATTGGGATTAAACAAAACTAATAATATACTTAATTATGTTAACCAACATGTTCTATAATTATCATAGATTATACTGAATTGACCTTTATATTATATGTATGGTAGTTTTTCCCAAAATTTTTAAGTTATAAAAATTAACACAACTTTGGCACAACTAGCTGATAAGATACTCGAAGTAACGAGTTGCTTTCCAGAAGTTTCTGAAGTAGTTCATGCTTAGCCCCCCTATTGGAAATAATACTAAATTCCTACTTCAGTATATAGGTAAGTGTATATTGAGTATATAAAACAAATTCAAACAGGTTCTTCGGAACATTCTTAGAAAAGTCGAAAGAAAATACTAACAATGTCGGTATTGAATCTCCCCTTTCTACTTCCTTATAGGGACTTAACATCTCAAATGTTCAATTCGTTCTTAATATGCTCTGTACTGAAAAATTAAATAATTCTGTTGCTACAGAAAGCTTTGAAATGTATGTATTTTAAATACAATAGGAAACTTTTCAACTATTTTCGACGTTTATCCTGTAAAGAATATTTAAACAAAACGGAGTTCACGAGACATTCATAGATAACTAAAAAAAATGTAATTATAATGATGCTAGTGGGGAACACAGATCCTAAAATCATTCGATTTGGCCTGGTATTTCTGTCTTTTATTTTAAAGTAAATAATTATACAAATCAAAGTGTTTTAAATAACTAGCTTGAGCTATTGGGAGAAGTCATTATTTTTCGAATAGTTTATAGAATAAATTTTAATTTCTAATTAATAACTAGCTTTCAATTAATTAGATAGGAACCTATAAATTATTTATTAGAATAAATTGACGATGCTTAAATTAAAAGTGAATTAAATGAATTCTATATTGAACAAAAAATAAAATAATCGAAGAAAAAATTTAATGTACGTTTTGTAGATTACTAAATCATGTTCTGTGTTGTAATCAAGTAACAGATTCTGCACTCTTTAAAAGAAAGTGTTTAGAAAACATTCACAAATGAAGTACTTTCTGTAAAAGACGGAATTTAATAACTTGATATGCAAGCAAATCAAACCAAAATATACAAATGCTATGTAGTTAGAATCTTAATCCAATAGTCTTCATACAAATTTTCCAAACCTAACTCCACTCATTAATCTAAAAAAGCTAAGAATTAGGAGTTTAGATAATATATCTTCAAAACTAATGGTTTATCAGTAATTATTCTGTGTTCTGAACTCTTTTCTTTCTATAAAATTTTTGAATATATCCCCAAAACATAAATATTTAAGAAAAACAAAATTATTGACATTTTGGTCTCTATATACACTTAATGTTTGATCACTGAATCTTTAATTTCAATTCAACTTTCTTAGGGAGAATCAATCGATTTTCTCTGATTCTGGGAAGGCTTAAAGAGAAGCGAAAGATCAAACAATTAATGCAACCAATAAGTTCAAAAGTTCTAAAATTATTTTATCGGTTTCTTGCAATTTTCATACATCTATTAAGTATAGTATTTAAGTTGCACGAATGCTCAATAATGATTTATGCCAAATACGTATCCCTCGAATTCGAGAATTTGCGAAATACATGAGCACACGGTGCTTGTCTGACACTTAAAAATTCGTAGAAATCTAGTTTATGAGATGTCACGAATAAAATAAAATTGTATAAAATAAAAATATTCTTTATTACAGAACGGTTTGTGTTCAAAACATCCAAGAATTCGCAGTAAAATAAACAAATTTTCTATTAGTTACAAAAGTTGTAAATATGTATGTTAAACAATTACGTACCAAATTATTTTAATATTTAATTCAAGTTGTTCTTTGAGCATACAAAGATAATTTAAATATTTGTTATCTGAATAAGTACGCGTGAACGCCCGATTTAATTTTAAATGAAATCTGTTAAATAATAAAACAAGAAAAGTGCCCAAAACATTTGAACCCCAAAGTTCTTTAATACGTCAAACTTAAACAGATCCAATTACTGTTCCGTTTGCTCTTTTATTTTACTGTGATTCAAAGTTTAACGTCTAACCAATCCACGAAGTATTATCGACCGACTAACGGTTCTACTTCCGCCGCTTTCAGACCGAGGTAACTAACGGCAAAAATGCATTAATTCAGTCACATACAGATCTCACGGAATTATCTTATCCATTTCTCTCCTCACTTGAAAGTACGTAAATTGAGTCATGACGCGGTTAATTTTTATAGCCTTTACTGAAAAGATATTGATCCGGTATCAATTTTAGAGATTTTTGAACTATTCTCTTCGATGTTTGTTTTTGTGTTATTTGTTGTACTTTGTGAGAAACTAATTTCTCATATTCTATTTTAATTTCAACCGAGCCAATTTTAAACAGAAAAGACCAAAGAACTGTTCAAACTTTTTGATAAATTAAAAGAGAAGTTAAGTAGATATTTATATCGTAATTAAAATCCAAAACGCGTTTACTTCAGAGATAAAATTATATTGCAATTTTTAGATAAAATTAAAATTTAGTGTAATTTATTTTTACTATAAATAGAATAAAATTAAAATACAATTATTATTTTCTATGCAGATTTTTCCACACATTTTCTCAAACCACCAAATCACTAATTGTACAAAAGTAGATTTCCTACCTTTAAGACTTATAACTTTACCCAGTATTGGTAGAAAAATTTCTGCAGAACTGATTACTAAAAGTTCAATTGGAAAAGCTCATCAGTAAAAAAAAGTAGTGCAAGGTATTTTTCATTGATTGAATAAGTGGTTCGTTTGTTTTGCTACTTTTTGATTACAACATTTGAAAATTTAATTTCTCGAAACTGAATTTTCATTTGGTAGTTAGCAGTTGAATTTTCATTTCAATAAACTAACACAACTAGCTTTGAATTTCCATTTGAGAGAGCAATTTAATGGAGTTTTTTAGACTACATCTAGGTTTTTATTGGCCAATATATTGAATACAATACAAATGCATTAAATTGAGGTTTCATATTTCCACAATCGCTTTGTCTAGTTTGAATTAAAAAAAAAGTGCTTTTATGTCTAAAATGTATTGTACTTGGATTAAACAAAAAATTAAAACTTTTAGCAACCAACTAAGAAGTAAAAATGCTAGTTTGAAAAAGAAAAATCTAAGCATTATAACTTCTTCAATACTTTCTAGTGTTAGGTACTGAAAATAACATTATTTATTCTTATATTCTGGAGTATTTCACTTTGGACTAAAACTCTAAATCGCGATAATTAGTATAAATGCATATATTCAAAACCCAACTTGGGGAGACACCCAAAGTATAAAACTCATATATAGACAAATACGAATACTATTT
Organism: Meta bourneti; assembly: GCA_933210815.1. Taxonomy (NCBI): domain Eukaryota; kingdom Metazoa; phylum Arthropoda; class Arachnida; order Araneae; family Tetragnathidae; genus Meta; species Meta bourneti. Next base: position 50,533,832 of record OW119927.1, read on the forward strand.
TCTGCAATATTCTACAAGTTCAAAGTAGAACATCTATTTATAAGCTGAAATTGGTAGAGAGCTAGAAAAATCAAATTGTTTGAATTTTAAGTTTTCTTTTGCGAAATGTAGTACTCATGCGCTGGTGTTCAATTACCAGTATGCGTTTTCAAAGTATTTAGTTAAACTTTAAAACAATTTGAATAAACAATGCAGCACACAACGTAAGACAGAGCGCAAACTTTCCAGTCAACAGATCTTCATTTGCAAAAAAGAAATTAATAACAATGTATTGGAATATGTGGTCAAATCTTTCAATCATATTAATTATATACATTAGGCATACGACAAGGAAAAGAAGTGCAATATTAATACAATTAAAACATTGGATGAAATGCAATGCAATAGTTATAATTTCTCTACATTTCGTACAGAAACATTTTTATGTGTAGGCAACTGGTATTCGCGTAGTGAAGAAACAAACAAGCATATTAAATTTATTTTATACTGCGGTTGTTTGGATTCATATTTTAAAACACATTTTCAATATAGAAATCTTATTTATTTACTGAAGGGAATTATATCTTTATTTGGGAATAAATTATTCAGCAAATCTGAAATAGGAAATATATATTCCATTGTATGAAAATATTTGTTTTAATGTAGATAAATATTTCCATATAATTTATGATTTAAGATTATGTATATTTTGTTCAAACAATTTAAATAAAATTCACTTCGATGGCTTGAAATGTTTTATAAAACAAATTTCTTGAAAGCACAACTTCAAGGGGATTTTTTGAGAATACGTGTAGCCTTAAAGTATTTAATTAACATATTTCAAAAATAGCAAGCTAAATCTAGATACTTTCATGAAATTTTAAATAATTTTTAATCACTTATATGTAGATAAATAGCAGTACTTATGAAAACCTCAATCCCTATAAATAGTAATATCTACTTCCCCAGAAGTCAACAAACATCCACAAATTCTGATCAGTGTAACTAACTGCGTGTTGTCACTCCATCTTATTTATTTTTATATTTTCTAAAATCAAATCATAATTGTGATATATTCAAATGTCTGCACAGAAACAATCGCAGCAAAGTAAAACAAAATCACATAAATCAAGGACTGGACATTATCTCATGTCATTGTCATTTTGAAAGTAAACCTACTTTTAATTCTGACTCACAAGAACGTATATCCATAATGCCAATATATAAAGTTACTTCCGACTAGTTAGAGTTGTGCAGCAAAAAATGGTAGTATAGCGACAAATTAAACCAACTAACTTGGTTGGATAAAAACTCATCAATTGAAATTAAGGGAAGCAAATTTGAATCCTTGTATAAAACGAATAGTTCAATTTTTTTAAAGCATATTTGTTGAATAAATTCCATTTTAGTCAGGATTAGTCGGTAAAATTATCTTTAACTCTAGATGTGTAATGTAGGTTTAAGGGATACAACTTAAAACAAATAAAAAAAAGGTACTTTTAAAAATTCCTTGACATTGGACGAAAGAATAGTGAAGTACTTCTCAAAGTTCATAAAAAATACTTATTTATGATTCACATATTCTCTATAATGCTCTAAGAATTGCTGCAGGGTACATAATCTCTGTATAGAATGTAGCAGTTTCTTTTTGTTGCGCTACCATCATAAACTATGTGTATGTGAAGAAAGTAAACTGCTTAATCTTAGTATACTATTCTAATGAAATATTTAATTTCTTTACTCATTGAAAATTAGTAGAATATTAAAACATTATTATATATCGACAAGCAAAAGGTTTTCTATTTCGTTGATACATAAAAAAAATTCACTTACCTAAAGAAATCTGTCCGGCAAAACAATTTTCCTTCTCGTGAAAAGCACTTATCTGCCAAAATTCCTTGACAGTCCCAACACTTGACACATTTCGCATGCCATGCACGCTCTTCCACTTTTGATAAGAAACGGTCTAAAATAGGAGAATCACAGCCAGCACATAAAACCATCTTCATAATTAATGTTTTTAAATGCTGAAGTTGCATACACGAAACATTTTCTCCGATCAGTAACCGAATCTAAAAGTTCAAAGAACTTCACTTTCAGAAAAAAATTATGGTTTGCTTATGACATTGATTCTTCTAAACAAGGAAAGTAATGTAGAAAAACTTCTCTCCTTGGGACCGAATTATTTTCATTGTTGTTTGTGGCATGATGTCGTCGAATAAATTGATATCAATATTGATGAAAACTCAATGTCAATATTGGTAAAACTTAATAGTCCGTTGTGCCTCTATTTTACAAATTCAATGAAACATAAAAGCAGCAAACGATTTTTTGCTATGATATAATAATGATTGCTATTCACACATAGACAGACAAAAATGGAATAAATTTTAAACTGCTTTCGTCCAGTTTTCGATAGTTTTGTTCAATTCTTATTTCTAGGCTGCTTTGATATCTCGACACTATTATTAATGACTTTTCTAGCAAGTAATCGAACTTTAATATTCAGTACTTCAATCTCATTCGTCACTCGTCTTTTCTATTCATAGGCTAAAAGCCACTCACTCAGTTTTATTTCTAAGCGTAAATCTTGAAATAATTCTAGTCAATAATACATCAATCAATGACCAGGCTATAACATCTAAAGTTCAGACATTCGCATTGAAAATGCACGTACTACCACATGCTTCCCCTTGAGTTATTCATATCTGAATGAAGCAAAATTTAATTCACTCCAAGAACGTTGCCGAGCAGATTTCTGTTCTCACTATTGGTTTCAGTGTAGAATAACACATATTTTCTACCTGGTAGCGTTTTATGTAATGTCTAACTTCATGAGCAATCCTTTTCAAAACCGAGCAGTGTCATTCACTTCTCCATGGGTTGCAGAAATTCTTCAGCGACTTAAAATAAAACACGATTTACGGGAACAAAACTCCACAAAGAAACATTTAATTCGTGAAGTTTGGCCGTATTAACTGAACACAGACAAAGAACAGTACTGCAAATTTAAGTCAGCGATCAGAACCGAAGCACAGCAGCACAGACTTCACTTCTCCTCGCTCGCCTTCACATTCACGTGTCTGGTACCGAATAACAACGAGAGCTGTCAAAAAACTCGTAAAGTGAGTCACGACGACGCATCAGGTTCTGCGAGATACGACGGCTACCATCGGTGGCTCCGCACTAGCAGTCGGCCAGCAGAGATATTGTGGGCGGGAGGATGGAAAGGGCGGGGCCGGAGGCGGGTCGCCCGCTTCGCTGCGACGTCAATCTCACGTCGCCCATGCGTGGAGGGGAATCTTCCGCGTAATGTCTCAGGTGTCGAATAGTGAAATGTGTTGCAAACAGCGGAGGTTTCAAATCTCCAATTGCAACGAAGGAACTTTCAGCGAACACCACGAACGCCATTTCAAGTACCCCAAATCAGACCCCCCCCTCGCCCCATAGAGTGGGTCACCCGTACCAGGATGCGAGAAACGTCAAACATTTTTGAACAGTAATGTGCAAGCCTAAGTTCAAAAAGTTACAAATTATTTCATTGTTTTGTAAAAAGTTACACATATATCCAAATAAAAATTTATACATTTGAGCAATTTAAATAATAAGGATTTGGAGTGCATATTTTATTTCATGTGGGGCTCTTCATCTCATTTTGTATTGGACCTGTTGTCTATTCTGAATCTGGGCCCGGAGTGGAAACGCAGGGGCCCTGCTACTGATATAAGAAAATACTTTTCTTCACTTGTAATGAATGTTCCCCCAACAGGCGCACACTCAGAACTTTTCTGTGAGAGTAGCTGTGAATGAGGCATTGGAAAGGGTACTCGTGGTACTGATGCAGTCATTTAGTGAGGGTGAAATTTCTTTCCCCTTCAAAATTCACAATCGATACCCCTGATTCAATAGTCCTCCTCCCACTTGGGCTTAGAAAGTGGGTAGATTGGGAGGAAATATAAAAGGAAACTTTGGTTTGTGCTTGTGAAATTTAAACATAGACTTTATTTTGATAGGGAACGTCACTCTGGAAAGTTAACCGCCGCCATCATCTTTTTAAGGACGTTATTTAGGTTGTATATCATAAGCACTTTATGTCAAGCTAAATGTAGGGGTGGTAGTGTTTCTGCGGCAGGACGTGTTTTCTATACGTATTGTTTTGTACATGTTTTTGGAATATGATTTCTTAGAAAGTGGGTAGATTGGGAGGAAATATAAAAGAAAACTTTAGTTTGTGCTTGTGAAATTTAAACATAGACTTTATTTTGATAGGGAACGTCGCTCTGGAAAGTTAACCGCCGCCATCATCTTTTTAAGGACGTTATTTAGGTTGTATATCATAAGCACTTTATGTCAAGCTAAATGTAGGGGTGGTAGTGTTTCTGCGGCAGGACGTGTTTTCTATACGTATTGTTTTGTACATGTTTTTGGAATATGATTTCTTAGAAAGTGGGTAGATTGGGAGGAAATATAAAAGAAAACTTTAGTTTGTGCTTGTGAAATTTAAACATAGACTTTATTTTGATAGGGAACGTCGCTCTGGAAAGTTAACCGCCGCCATCATCTTTTTAAGGACGTTATTTAGGTTGTATATCATAAGCACTTTATGTCAAGCTAAATGTAGGGGTGGTAGTGTTTCTGCGGCAGGACGTGTTTTCTATACGTATTGTTTTGTACATGTTTTTGGAATATGATTTCTTAGAAAGTGGGTAGATTGGGAGGAAATATAAAAGAAAACTTTAGTTTGTGCTTGTGAAATTTAAACATAGACTTTATTTTAATAGGGAACGTCGCTCTGGAAAGTTAACCGCCGCCATCATCTTTTTAAGGACGTTATTTAGGTTGTATATCATAAGCACTTTATGTCAAGCTAAATGTAGGGGTGGTAGTGTTTCTGCGGCAGGACGTGTTTTCTATTCGTATTGTTTTGTACATGTTTTTGGAATATGATTTCAGCACTTCGCCAATCAAAATTCCGAATTGATATCTATATTTTGGGCTATGGTAGCCCAGTTGGTAGAGTTGCAGATTATTCAACAGGAGGGTTGCGAATTCAAAACTCGATTCAACCAAAGACCGTCGTGTATGTGGGGGCTGGAGTACGGTAAATCTGTCGTGACCTAAAATATTCTCACGTTGGTGAGGTGTTGGAATTCGGAGAGTGGGTGCCGGCTCAGGCATTGACCTCGTCGACCGTGGCTCAAAATTACTAGATGTTGTCCTTCGGGGTTGATCCAGGGCCATCGTCAATATTCGCCGTTCCCCCAGTGCGACTTAAATTCTGCTACCTACTTATTTACTGGAATTGATATATGATAGCTGATTAGTCCACGCCAATTAGATTAAACGTCAAACGTTATAAAATGGCGATAAACTACATTTTAAAGTAACCGCGATGTGTATCATGCAAAAACATTTGGGTAGAGGAAATAAAATCTTCGCATTCCGTAACATCTCACATGCTGTTGGAAACGAGCATTAGTTCATTAAAAGAATACATGACTAAAGTTATTTCCTGTTTCGCACCACTTACTTTCAACAGGACACAGAACGTGACCTCTACGAGAGTGATTTGTATCCTCAGAATAAGATTTATGTTTATCCTTTTCCCGTGGTCAATCATCTAAGGAAAGCGAAAGGATACCGCTAGACACTGAAACTAATGTAGGGCAGTTAACTAATGTAGGGTTGGTTAATTAAAACAGTTTTAAAAAGTTTTTTGTAACTTCCGATCTACAAGTTTGACTAGTGATGGTTTGGCAGTGACGTGTCAGAGAAAATAGCGCCAAGGCTAAACACTTAAATTGTGCCCTGTCCAACCATCTGAAACCTACTTTTTGAACCATATCAGCTTAAGTGAACCTCTTTAATCTTTTAGTTATTAAATTAAGAAATTATAATGCATTTTCCTTATTCTATGGGGCCACGGTAACCCACCTGGAAGAGTAACGGATTAGCAACCGGATAGTTGCGAGTTCGAAACTTATTCCAGTCAAAGACCGTCGTGTACGCGGGGGCTGGTGCACGTGAAATCTGTCGTGACCTCAAATGTTCTCATGTTGGCCTGGTGTGGAATTTTGGATAGTGGGATGCCAGCTCAGGTGTTGATCTCGTCATCTGACCGTGATTCAAAATTAGTGTCCTGGGATCTTTCCCTTGCTAAATTGATCCCGGACCGTCACCAATAGCCCGGTTGTGTTGCTCCAGTGCTTCGTTAATTAACTACCTATCCAACTTGAAACGTTCAGAAAGCAAATATAGGTAACGTACCTTTAACATATAATTTTTAGGAAAAAATATACTTTTTGTAATTCAAGGTCAAAGGGGATGGGGTAAAATTGAGTGACCTTAAAATCGAAAAGATCGCTTGCAGTGTTATGTAACATATTATTAAAAAGTTTGTACTTTTACCTACAAAGAAAGTCCTATATGCCCGATCGACAATTACTACAAACAATATACTAGTTGTTGATGGGTACTGATTTTATCATTATATTTACTAATATTCTTTTATTATAAACCCTTGCTATTCCACCTCGAAATTTTCAGAAACAAAGATAATTAACGTACCTTCAACAAATATTCTTTTAGAGAAAAATAAATAATGCAATTTTTGCAATTCAAGGACAAAGTTCAAACTGAATGACTTTGAAACTATAAAGGTCATTCAGAAGTGCGTCATTGGAAAGGCTGCCTTAAATAAGCCCTAATTTAGTCCAATCGAACAATTATTCAGAGATGCAGGCGAATAAGTGATTCTAGAATCGTGAAAAATTGCCAATTTTTCTTATGTAAAATTAATATAAATAAAAAGCTGTTGCAAATAAGAAGCTAAGATTTTTTTTATTTTCTTATGTGGCTGGACAACAATATCACTAAGTTTTAAAATAACCGAGGGTTAATTATACTTATTCTTATTATGAACGAACCCTCGATTCCAAGGATCAACGAAGTCTCAAATGCATCCCTAAAAATTGACTCAATTTTCAGTTTATCTTGGAAAAGATTCGAAAATATTTACCCTCCGAGCATCACGAGATTTCGGAGAAACATATTATTGCTTTCGCCCCGTTACACACATCATGACTAAATAACCATGGGTGTTGGTTGAACGAAAACTATTAGTAAAGATTCTATTGAACAAGAGGGTCAAAACCGGTTCGAAGCCACACAGGAAAGGCTGCAGGTTGCAGAATGGGTATATACTTGTAAGACCCTCAGAGGTTTAAAAATTCTCAGGCTTAATGTGTCAAAGTGACTTTTAAGTTAAATTATGGTGCATCAAAAACAAACTCGAAGATAAAACTGAGACAAATTCCAAGCAGCTCTTTGAAGGTACTATGCTGAAAACCGTTTTGAAAAACAACTTTATGATTGAAGACCTATATGTCTCATATTTTGCCCGCTACAAAAAAAATTTAAGGGGTAGTGGGTCCTTTATGTCTCACTGCCCGTCTAGAGCATTCCTAGATATCCAAGTATCAAATAAGGGAATGTTTACATACCTTGGCAACCCTAGTAAACTTAATATAATTATGTACCTAGCCTTAACCATTTCAACGACGTGGAATGCCAGATTTTCCTTCCCTCCTGAAAGGGTTAACTCGGAATTCAAAATCACAGAAGCATTTTAATCAGACTTCCAGGCCCATTGGATTCTAAATATATTTCTTTCCATAGAGTCAAAAACATTGAAACGATTGACTAACTGCCCAACAGCCTCCATCTCGCGAACTAGAATGGCAAAAATCAGTTCGATGTGAAACGATTTACTCAGAATCGTGAATTGTTCCCGTACGCAATTCCACATCTTTTTGGCACGTTCCAGCTAAAAATTCCCTTCCCGTTAAAATTATAACTCTCGCCGTTCCCATTTCCGCAAAGGGTCCGCTTATATTATTTTCCCTCTTCGCATCTACGAATACAAAAGGAGAAAGGGGGCTTAAATGCCAAATGTGCCAACCCCAAAGGCGTTCACCCAGATGTAATGCGTTTATGAGAGTTCCCCCTTTCGTCCTACCCGAAATGCAATATTCCAACTCGTAATGAGAAAATCGTCTGCTTGAAGTGATTACATTTGCATCCTCCGAATGCGTCCTCTTCTGCATGGCGCGTGGCCAGATTTCGTTTTAGTTTCGCGAGATTTTAACTTCTCGGAGAGAAAGAAATCGGAGTTGTTATTTGTAAGTAGGAAAAGAGGATCCGGAAGTAGGAGATCTGTGTCCCTTTTTATGTTATGTCTTCTACTAGTCAAAGTAAAATGCGAGCAGAAACCAACTTGTGAGAAGTGATTTCAATAAATTCTTTCAGTAGTTCAAGGATTTCAAAGCACCAATCGAATTTCCATGAGTCGGTTTTGTTCATCTTAGGTCAGTTATCTAAACAACAGTCAATGAGACCGGGACCTATGGCTTAAAGTGGATTCCGAACACAAACGTTCTGTCATCTACAAACATCCACGCTCTCTGAGATTCGAACCCAGAGTCTTTTCATTCGATAACCAGAGTACTGCACACACGGCTGCCAAGGCTCCCATTTACAGTGGGAATTGGAAAATATGAGGTGTTAAGGATTGTTTAAAATACTCTGTTTAATATCAAATGTCAGTCATTAAAATACACTGCTGGCCACCCAAATTGCAACACCAAGAAAGACAAGAGATATCACAACAAAATTTATTTTGTAGATAACATGTTGACCAAGTATCAAATGATTAAATTTATAGACTTCTGTGAAGTGTGGTTCCTGCCAAAATCAGTAGCCAGATTAGCCGCCATTGTTGGAGATCACCGCTGCGACACGCCTCGGCATTGATTCAAAGAGACTTTGGATGTGTTCTTGGGGTACAGCAGACCAAGCAGCTTCCACACGTTGCCAAAGTTGATTTGGTGTGGCAGCTGGGGATGTATTCTGGGTCAATCGTTGAGCAACCATGGACCACATGTTTTCTATCGGCGAAAGATCCGGAGAGCGAGCTGGCCAGGGAAGCAATTCAATCTGGCGATTGACGAAGAACCCTTGGACAATGCGTGCCACGTGTGGTCGCGCATTATCCTGTTGAAATATGGCTGTGGGCAAGCCCTGAAGGTAAGGAAGGACAACTGGCTCCAACACCTCGGAGATGTAGCGCTGGCTGTTTAAAGTACCGGCAATGCGTACTAGAGGAGTGCGAGAGTGATATCCAATACCGCCCCATACCATAATACCCGGTGCAGGACCAGTGTGGCGGTGCATAACGCAGCTGTTCAGCATCCTCTCTCCACGGTGTCTCCAGACTCGAATCCGACCATCGTGGTGTTGCAGACAGAAGCGTGACTCGTCAGTAAAGACAATTTCATTCCATTCTGCCGTCCACATCCTGCTTTCATCGCACCATTGGCGGCGGAAACGTCTGTGGTTCTGCGTCAAGGGTAGACGAAGCAATGGACGTCTTGCGGACAGACCACTCTGCTGTAAACGGCGTCGAATGGTACGCGCAGACACTGGATGATGCGGTACAGACTGAATGTGCTGTGCTATGGTTCGTGATGTGGCTGAGCGATCCGTCACTGCCATACGCACAATATGCCTGTCATCACGTGAAGTGGTGCACTGAGGTGGATGCGATCGAACACGTCGGTCCGTCGTACCCTCCTGCATCCAACGATCACATATCCGCATTACAGTTGTTTGGTTTCGTCCAACACGACTACCGATTTCCCTGAAAGATAATCCACAATCTCGGTAGGCCACTATCCTTCCTCTGTCGAACTCGGATACTTGATCAAAAGATGATCGCTGTTTTCTACGAGGCATAATTGATCGTTTTTTTTTTTTTGAAAAAACCACAAGAAAAACACAATTGCCGTACTTGAAATCGTTGAAATCTCCAAGCCTTAAATAGCGCTTTGAAGTGGCGCCACAGGCGCGCGTGATGTGCGTCTGCGCTGAAATTCTAATCATTTGCATATCTCACCTCCGCTAATGCATGTTGTAAATTTCATATTATTTGCATGCTTCCTTCAGGGTGTTGCATTTACGGTGGCCAGCAGTGTAAGTTAATTTTTTATTCTCCTATTTTCTTGTTCGTAAAAAGCTCATAACGAAACCTTTGATATGTTAACGTTTTCTTTAAATTTAATATCATACTTCTACCTTAAAAAATTAGTAAAATATTTTCTGTTCTTTAAACGCATGTTTCTAACATTATGTTCGGAATTCCTGAGATTTAATTCTCGAAAATAAAGCAAATCCTTATTTTTACCAAACCGGCTATTGACTATACCATGACCAAACTGACCCATTGACTACTATTTGTGTTCAATTTATTGGATTCACAATATTTATTGCAACTCTTGAACATTATAAACGATTTTTCATTTGAATTCAGTATTTTTCCTTCTGAGATAGTTACCTTTAAAATAAATTGTGTTCGTTAGATGGTACAGTGGAATTTTTTTTCTCAATCTTTTATATCCCATAGTAAAAATCATTTAACAAATTTCATAATAACGTACTTTATAATCACATACGAATAATAACAAAATTTTCCCTCTTCAGTGATTAATTACACTGCACGTTTGGAAAACACTATAAGAAAAATATTTTTATTCCTTAACCCCTGAGAGATACATACTCATATGTCCGTTTTGCAATCTGCAGTCTACCCTGCGTAATATCTATCGAGTTTTGGCTTTCTTGACCAATAGAATATTTCCTAGAATGCTTTTAACTAATGGATATGGTTAGTAATATTTACGTAAGTTATGAAAGGAATACTACACTACTTATAACTCTCGTGATGCTCAGAGGGTTAAATAATAATCCTAATTTATTTTAGTAATTGAAATTAAATGCACAGCAAATATTTGTTTTTATTTATTTAATTTTTGATTCTTTGGGAAGTTCTGTAATTATTTCTTAGAAAATTATAACTCTGCTGAAACGATGAAAAATAAAAGGGAAAATGTAACGGAAAAGACAGGAATCTTGGGAAATTCCGAGATTGTATGTTAAAGATCTTTTTCAATCTCAATCTTTGAGAGTTGATCTTTTCAATTCGAGATTGAAAAGATCATCTTATTTTAACTCAATAAATTTAGAAAAGCATCATACTGTAAAAATACTTTCACTGCTAATACTTCTTACTGCGGGAAAGACTGTGCTGTCCGAATTCATGGCCTACTTACTACACTACAGAAATCTAGTTACCTTATATATAAAGCAGAACGCAAGTTTGTCTGAAGTAGTAAAAACTCTCAACTAGTAGTTAATTGAATTTACGTCGTTCTGGAACTTACGGGCTACTAGCTACGGATCAATCCCTAAGAGGAAGATCCGACAACACCAAATACTTTTGAACCACGGTTAGATGACGTGGTTAACACCTGAGCTAAAAGCTCTCGAAAGCTTAAGTTCTGGAGTCAAGAAATTTGCTCGGCTTATTCTGTCTGGAATTTGTATTTCAACGCAACTATTTTCAGCTTGCCACGTTGTCCCCTTAGAACCATAGAAGTCAAATTTATTATGGAAAATTACATAAGAGAGTAACTTTCAATCAAACTCGAATCAACACAAAACGTCGAAAGCTATTAAAGAATAAAAGGTATGACTTGTTTTCTTTAGAGTAGCAAAAAATCTCGGTCAAACGCCGATTAGTAAATCTAGTGATAAAATAAAGTCAAACTTGGAATATGTCACTTAACCATCATTGGTACCAGACTAAGTACACTCATGTCCAAAAGTTAAACATAATTGCTGTTTAAGTGAATATTTCAGAAAATCTATATCGGAATGGAAGGAAACGCGGTATGCAGGTGTAATAGAGTTGTATAAGAAGAAAACAATGCAAAATAAGGATAATGACTTTTATTATCCAAAGAAAAGAGTTGAAAGAAAAAGGTTCACAATACGAGTGTCAACTTTAGTGAAACAGAATGATTAAAACAATGTGATGATGAAGTTTAATACGGTGTGTGGGAACCTCTGGTAGCCACGCATGCTGCACAACGATTTCCCATACTTTCGATGAGGGTATGGACGAGTTGTATGCTCAAAGAGTTCCAAGCCTCACGGAGAGCAGCTTTCAATTCCGGAACGGAGCTTGGTGGGTGACGGAGGGCTGCAATATGACTCCCGAGCATATCCCACACATGCTCTATAGGATTCAGATCAGGAGAGTTAGCAGGCCACTGCATCCGGTGGATATCTTCATTTTGAAGGAAGGCGTCGACCAGGGCTGCACGGTGAAGAGGAGCGTTATCTTCCATGAATATGAAACCAGGACCGACAGCACCTCGAAACAGGCGAACGGTAGGCTCAAGGACTTCGTCTCTGTATCTTTGACCGGTAATAGACCCCGTGTCAAAGATGTGGAGATCTGTGCGGCCGTCCAGCATGATGCCTGCCCAGACCATGACTCCCTCTGAAGGAAAACGAGGTTTTTCCGTGATGTTCCCAGGTGAAAATGCTTTCCACGTTCTCTCCAGATCCTGGTACGACGAGAATCGGTTTGCAGACTAAATCTGGACTCGTCACTGAACATAACATTACCCCACTGTTGTCGATTCCACTGCCGATGTTCCAAACTCCACTGTAAACGCGCGCGTTTCTGTGCAGACGTCAGGGGGATGCAAACTACTTGTCGTCTGGCATAGAGACCAACATGTCTGAGTCTCCTGTAAACAGTTTGTCTCGAAACTATGACTCATGCTGTTTGGGCTGAACCCAGTTGTCTGGCAGAACGGTTCCTCTGACTTCGCGCAGTTATCGCCAAATATCGGTCTTGCCAAGCGGTTGTTACCCTTGACCGACCTAGTACTGGTCGTCAGGTAACATCTCAAGTGGTTTGAAACCTCTGCCAGTCAGGAGATCACACACTGAGGCACATTCCGAATTCGAGACGCTTTGGTTTGGGAGCGACCGAATTCCAGCATTCCAATAATTCGTCCCTTCACAAACATGTCCAGTTGGCATCTTTGTGACATCTTTCGTCCTTATTGATTGTTAACAACGCTCCATACCACAGCAATTGCGAAATTTCTGTCTAAACTGAACATGCCGCTCGAGGCCGTTTTGTACCAACGTGCGCCGGTGCTTTGCGCATGTCGACGTTGACTGAACTGTTTTGCATATGCACAATGTTTTACCTTCTTCCCACGATTCTCCACAAGTGATTTTGAACCGTTGTGTCCATATTTACTCCGATTTTTTCGCATTTTACTAATTATACTTAACTTTTGGACATGAGTGTACCTCGTATTAACACTCAAGTATAAAGATCATACGATCCTGCTTAGGAGTGGGCACACAAAAAGTATGAAATTTGAGAAGGGTTATGGCTTTCCCACTCAGCTAGTGCTACATCATGCCTGAGACTCCTGATATCCGAGGCTGCATGGGTGCCTTTTTGGAAGTACTAATTTGAAATCAAGAGGAGGCAGGCATGTCATTTACTAGAGAATCAAGTAACATTACAAGTACTTAATTTTTTAGTATAGTATTTTGTTGCTAATCCCCTTATAAATACTATACCAATTCCAATAGACTTATTGGAATTGGTATAGTATTTATAAGAGGATTAGCAACAAAATACTATACTAAAAAATGAAGTACTTGTGTTAAAATGGCTGATTATACGAGATGACCTCGGTCCTCATTAGCTCTAATAATCAAGGCTACATCGAAATTCTTCTGCAAAATACATTTTTCTAAAGATAGTATGAAATTTAAAATCAGATGAGGTTAGGAAATATTTGTACTTTATAAAAGTATTCGTTAACATGTATGATACCAGAAAAACTTACAAGATTTCTTTAAAAGTTCAATTTAGATTTTTTTATATTTTTTTAAGTTTTTATTAGTTCATGCATTTATTGCCCATCAAATCTGATAGTTTTTATTACACCAATTGGTCATGAGTTTCAAAAATATTAAAATTTTCTTTTAATATCTTTCCATACTTTAATTAGAACTTCTTTTCAGTTGAGTTTATTTATCATACGTTTTAAATATTCCTAAAAAGTAGCTATGCAATCTTCCCTTATTGAATAGCATAGTTTTTCAAATTTCTCAATATTTCAGCTTTAATTCGAAGTATTTAAGTTTAGTTTTGGAAATATATTCTACGCTTAACTAACTGCTATTCTTGTAAGAATAATTAATTGCATTTCCAAATTCTATTTTATAACAATACCAATTTTTTTGTTTTAGGATATAAATGCTTTTATTATTTTATAAAGAGCCGAAAACAGTCATTGGATCCAAATTTTGTAACAATTCTCGAAATACTCTAGTTTGCGAAAATAAATGTCATTTTCTTCGTTTTACCTCATATGTGTGATAAAGTGGGGAACCTTTTTTTTGTCATATTTGTCACAAGACATTTACAGGATCAACGAAAAATATAACTTTTTTAATTTAATGGAGCCCCATCTTGTTTCACAAAGAATTAAAATATATAGCCATTTTCGTCATGTTTCAATTCATTTAGCAATCCGTTTCAACTGCCTGTTTTTCTAGTTTCAACACTGTGATCCTATTGATACGGTCAAATTAGCCCCATGTAGCAAAAACATGATCGTAAAGCGACAAACCAAACGCAAATCAACCCCATTGCTGACCAATCATGTTATATCATTCTACCATGTCTTGAAATGCGTTCTTCGCATGCGAAATGCGAAATAAGTCTTCGTTCATTTACCCAGAACTACCCTGTTCTACCCTATGGCTTTCCACTATGCCCTGCAATCTTATATTTAAGTTAAGTGGTCTTTAAAGGATATATTTGACACGAAATAGAAAAAAATAGTGTTGGAGATGAATTAAAATATATTATAACATGATGAACATATAAAGCATTACAAATAAGTCTTTCAGTTACATGAAATCAGTAACATAGACAGAATTTCATTTCTGGACCGTACTAGAATTTTAAAAAGTGCAGTAAAAAGTCTTTATATCTTACATTTATCACTAAATTAACTTTAAATAATGGATTACGTACGCATAAGTAACACATCTCAGTTAATCCCAGCATAGAAATCATATTAAAATGGTTTCTCTCGAAGCATTAATAACAATTAAATAAAATTAAAGAAATATTCAAATCTTGTTTCAGAAATTTACTTATTTCAGGCACTTATGAAACGTAGATACGATATATAGATATGGGAATATGTAAAATAGCTTAAAAAATAACTTTTATATTTCCTATTAAATGATTTATTTACAAAGCTAGTAATTAGTCTAACTATTATTTTATTTTAGTATCACAAAATAATATTCGTATTTTATGGGTAAAAAAATTTCAAATAAGAAACCACCACTTTCGACAGATTTAGGTCCGCAGAGATCCCCTTTGACTATGCCACAATGTAAAATGAAAAAAACTTCTAAAACTATAAAAAAGGCAACAAAATATGACGATAAATTCCAATTATACATTTAAATAACACTTAAGAGATTTCAACCCTGTATGTAGCCGGTTCCTATTTAAGTAATTTCCAGAATTTATAGCTAATTATATCGATGTCAGAAGATATAGCCCATTCCATGTTCGGCTCCACACTTACCAAATAATTTCGCTATTGATAAATAATTTCTCTAATTCTTATATCGGCTTAGAGCAAAAACTCATTTACTGACAAAAAAAACCACCCAATTTTACAATACAGCCGTTTGAAGACTAACTATTAGGTTTTAGGTCAAAAATAAAAATTTTAGCATTTCGATAGTGTTATATTTTTGTTCAAACAGATTACAGTATAAAATATATATTCTCATCATCTTAAAAACAAGTATTTAGTGTAAAAAAACGCACTTCCGAAAATGGCAGGTAACGAATTTCTGCTCTAAACGATATTTCAAAATTATAATTTTTATTCGAAGATTTTCAGACGATTCCACATCAGGTATCGATAGGTAAACATTTCCTGACCAAAAATTGCATCGATTAACAAATACGGTAACCTCCCGATACATCGCGCTTCTTGGGGATCAAGAAAAAAACACGACAAACCGACGGAGTGACAAGTGAGGTTCGAGAAAAACTTGCTTATTAGATATGAGGAGGCAACAATTACATACGTGTTTTTTTATTTAAAATTATGTAAAACTATAAGCTAAGCACAAAATCATGATGAAACAATAAAATACTAAACATAATAAAATATTTTTTAAAACAGATATCCCTTCTCGTCCTATGCTTCCGAAACATTCAAATTTTTATCATCGATTCGATTTTTGATAACTTCTTGAAACAAGTCAGCAAGCGTCCTTAAACTTTCAATTCTAAAGAAAGCGTTAGAGATTTCCTCTCACACAGTTTGCAAACTTAAAAAATCTATCTGGTGACCAATAAAAAGATCTATATAACCGGAACGCGTTATATATACCAGGGGTCTGTATATTCATCTTTTTAGATTAAACAGAAATAATAATTCCGTCCAATAACCTGCATAACTCTTGGAGAGCAAAAACATTCAGAAATAAGAAGCATTTTTATTTCACTTTAATCACCCCACGTTCTTCACAAGATACATTTTTAAATTAATATTTCTTGAAGCCATAAAGCGTAAATTTTAAGTGAGCTAAAAATTGATTTTATTAAAATTATTCGGATATTCAAAATATAATTTCGCATCTAATTGAAAAACGATTCCAATTAAGTTGCATTTTTACTGTTCCCTTGAAAGACTATTTTTAAAAGCAAAAAAAAAAGAAAAGTCTCAACCAAGCAATTTCTCGGAAGTAATCACTACATGTTAGATTCAAAGATTCTATGATTGCTTATCGCTCTCTCTATCACATCCAGCTTGAAACGGGAGTACCTAGATTCGTAATATTCTTTTCTTGGAAAATTTTAAAAGTTTAATTCAAATCGTTCTCCCTTGAACCTTCAGAAAAAGTCATTACACTTTTTAAAAGAAAAAGGAATAAAAAAACTGATAAAACCCAAAGTAATATCCCATTTGAACAATGGTACTCAGGAGGTCGAACTAAAATTAGAGAACATTTCGATAATAGAATTTAGAGCCGTCCGAAAATTGGTTTCAATTTCGCGCCGTGAGAGGAGTTTGGTGATTGACGGTCCCATCGCCATTTCCATTAAGAGCGGTAAATTACTAGCGAGATCTGGCAACCATTGGAAAGACCATGGCTTGAAATTCTACGCAAAATTGTGTTTTCCGTTCGAACTATTTTGAAGCATCTGATTAAAGCTTAAAAGGATAATGGGAATTTCGGCTATACATCGATACTAGGTAATTGAGAAATACCTCTGAATAAAGAGGAAAAGGAAAGAGGGAGTGAGATTTTAATATAAGGACACACAGAAAATGAATAAAAAAATCGGAAAGGTCTTAATTTTTCTCCCTTACAGTCGCTTCTTAGTTAAGTAATAGACTGCCGTGAATCAAAATTTTGGATAATATTCTGAATTCATCTTTTGAAAGTTGATTTAATCTAAAAATGTTTTTTTAATTGCCAAGATATACTATTCACTCACCATTTTGTATTACGAATAAACTTTGGATTTGTCCGTCACACACTGCATTTGTATAAAAGATTTGGTTAAGATTCATTAATTTCTATATCATTGAAAAGAGTAATTTATATAGGCATTTAGATTGTTTTGTTTTCATGGGATGAAATATTATTGAACCCTTAATTTTTCAAATACAGTTCGTTTTCTTCAAAGGATTGGATGTTATTTCAATTTCGAGGAAGCAATCAATTCATCTAATCTTTTTATTAACTTCACGTTAAGCAACACTATTTTTTCAAATTCATTCCATGCAGTCATGTTTAGGCTGTAGCTAAGCGGCAGTTGTAATAGTCAAGGCCGTTCCTGCTTAGGGTTACCAGCCCTAAAAACGAAATTCCTGAAAAATTCAAATCTAATTCCTGACGTTTCAGGGAAAATCCAGACAAATACATCTCAATTGATGGGGTATTAATAAAAAAACTTTTATATTGAAAAGGTCAAATGAACATTGTTACAAACAAAAAATAACAGTATTACATATAAAAAAATATTTCTTAAATAAAAGCATCTGACTGGGCACATACAATTCCGCGAACGGCCAACCGTTAACGATTAACACATTTTTTGCACATAAAGCTATTCAAGCAATGCAACATTTGGATTGAATTGATAATTTCTTTGAAAAGCCAGATACTTTTTAACTCCCGGTTGAATACGGACAGATAACGTAAATTATGGACGTCTAGTAACCCAAGATGTGCTGAGCGTGCACTTGCACGTAGTCACAAAAAATAGGGGGTCAAAAGAATGTGCAGTTTGTCTCCGACTTTAAATAAACATCTCCAGTCTATAAGTTTTCCGATATTAATTTTATACTTATTCTTTCTTTATAGGTTACTAGCAGAATTACCAGGCTAGGTTCCTCGGGTAGCAATTGTTAAATGTTGATTGAAAATGGATCAGATTAATCACTTCTCTTTCATAGAAAAATGCAAGCACCATTTATGTGTACTGAAAATAATTTTTTAACGTCGTTTTAACTTTTTCATAGTTTCTATAATTTATTTCTGACGCAAATATGCATACATGATACATCCATCCATATAATCCATTTCATATATTGATCGCAATCCTGCTGTATGACAAACAAAAGTTTTTTTCTAAGGTTACTACTACAGAAGTTGATTTGAGTTTTGGAGTGATTTCGAATGCCCCATAAGTTTGTTTGCCGTAAAAATGAACTTCCGGCGTTTAGTCACTCAGTTTTCCTATCAATAATTTTCTACTTGTGGCACTCTTTAACTTGCACCAAGGATGCGATGTTTTCGAATTTCATCATTATGACAGGATGGCAAATTAAATCGCTTAACCATTCGTGATTAATCTATTTTGAAATAAACACATTTTTTTCTTGAAATTTCAATGGCACGTGGAATAACAGAGCTTGTCTTAAAAATAAATGTCATTTATGTAGACAAAGCAAACTCAATCGATTATAATTTTTCAAAAACAGAAGGTTGATATTACAGCGTTTTTGAAAAAGGAAATCACTGCTTTCAACGAATGTTTCACACGGATCTAAGTTGTGTAAGAACAGCTTCAATTTATAGAATAAGAAACCTCGATCTGTTACTTAAGACAAAAATTTTCAATTTTTCGAAATTCCTAACTGATATTGTTCCAAGATCAGCAGTCTTATTTAAAATTCGCTTTACTCCAACATACATTCAGTTTTAAATCGAATCTTTGTGAAACTTTTTTCAATTGAGAGATTCGGTTTCTCTATGGAAACCACGTACCTATAATGAATGATAGATGTAGTTACTTGACTATAGAGTACAGCTTTCAATAATACCCATGAAATATGAAAAACAAATGTAATTTTAATTTATTTTAATCGTCATGTAATGAAAATTTACATCAAAATTTAGAAATATCTGAACTACAACGTATGGCTACCCATTTTAATTTAACGTAAACTATCTTTTTAAAATTATTTTAACTTTACCGATCATTTTAAAATAAGACGTTACAATGCTTTACTTAAAAAGATTTTGTTTTGCATATTTTATTTTTATGAAACAGAATTCTACAAACCATTGCGTATTCAACCAAAACCTTGGTCAAAATATACATACGAAATATACAAAGTTGGTCGAAATATACATATACCGCCAAAACATTACCCATATATAGTGATATTTTGCAGAAAATAAAAATTATTTATTAAAATTAAACTCCTAAATATATATGCAATACGTAAAATATGAAAACACATAAATACAAACAGAAACAAAATTCCGATCATTGAAAAAAATGCAGAATTTTGAAAATCGAAAGAAATGAGCAAGCGTGTCGAATTTCGACTTCCTGAATATAGAATAGAATATGAAAATGAAAATGAAAGAGAAATAGAGCAATTCGAAAAAGAATATTGAACAATGTTGGTAAAGATAATGATTTATTTTTACAGATGAATACATATTTATAATACTTAAAATGCTCAAATATGACCATAACATTTCGCTATTTATACTCAAATACAAACACTGAATTCTAAATCAGATTAAAAATAAAACATTAATTCTGACGTTCCCAGATATCGAGTACCAAAATTAAGCTTTTATGATTAATCAGTTTTTGTTTGGGCTTTTCGTGTTCCATTAAAAATAGTCAAACATAAATATTATAATTGAATTTGTTTTGGAAAAAATTGTTTTTCGAGCAGTACTGGAGTAAAATAATTTTATTGGAAAAGTTGTTTTTCTATCAATTCGTGTGAAATAAACTGATTTGCGTACAGCAATCATTTTATACTCAATGTTGTTTCTATAGCGATTGCGAATTGTTTTTAGCCCCTTCTGCACACCTAGGACAAATAGAACGGGGTTAATATTTAGCCTACGTAACCCGCAGGGTTCTAAAGTGTACCAAATTTGGTGTGGATTGGTCAAAAGGTGTAGATTTGTATAGAGAATAGACAGACGCATGATGTTCGGACGTCTCACCCAGGGCCGTTGCTAAGGCATTGGCTGTTCACGTACGAACTTAAAAAATCTAACCATTCCTTCCTTTTCAAAAACAGTTGATATTCCAAATAAATTGACATTGATAAATGCTTTTGAACAGTTATTAAAAGTTTTAAAATATTATCAGATTCATGGACATAAGTTTTCAGAACGCAAAGATAAACCTAAAAGTATTGACTAGAAAGATACACTTTCATATTACCTGGTTTCATGTTCATTTATTGGTAAATTAAGCAGTAATATTTATTTCTAAAAAGTTCTCACAACCACCTTTACATTTGTTGTTGAAGGTGTTTATTTCAAGTTGGCCGCCCATTTTTTCCTGATAACGTGCAATTGCACTCCCAGCACACAGCTCAGGAACGGTCCTGGTCCTACCCCTGGGTCTGCAATCCATCATTATGTCTTATCAATTTTCATCTAAATAAATTAACCTTCTAATCTTTAATCATCTAAACCAAGACTGTTTCTTTAAAATATTACATAATAAGCTTACCATATTACTTTTAAAAAATTGTACTGAGGAAATTTGGTAGAAAAAGCACCAGCTAATACTTGGAAATGTTACTTCTTGTTGGAGATCCGTCTGTAAATATTTTATTTAGAAATTTATTCATGATAAAAACACTAAATACTTTAAGCATCATTTATTGAATTTGCAACACCATGCAGAAGTAATGGTATTAGCAGGGAACTTCCAAGTCGCTAAATTCTAGGGAAACAATCGTGTTTAAAACCAGTAAAAATAAAATATGTTAACACAGAATTAAGCTGGGCATACAGTAATAAAACAATAGATATTTTGTACTTTCCTAAGACTTAAGAAATATCAATGATGGTACAACAGCGAAATTATCTCAGGTCCTGAGGTAATACAGTCATGGAATGCTCTTATGCAATCAAATGCATATTATTGAAACTTCTTATTTGTATGTTTAATTAGTCCTTTTATACTAAATTTCGAATTTAATCATGAAAGCGAACAGCTTAATGAACCTTTTTAATGACATTTGTGTATGTATCATGAGATTCAATTTGAGCAAAGGTCACAAATGAGGTTTTCAAGTAGTCGTAACCATTGGATTCAGTATGAGACTACGTTGCATTGCTCCAGTGCGACGTTTATTAAAATACCTACCTACCGAATGAGATTACTTAGAGAAAATAACACATCTATACCACATTTCGTTTAAATCGAGTTTTCCACAAACTAGACACATTTTTTCATATATGGACTGAATATTCAATCAACATCGTCATCACTATTATCACCGCAAAAGGTTTTTCATTAGCAAATTGGATTCTAATAAAGCATTGCAAAATTAATTTGGAATCAAGTCTATTATTTTTTAATTTCCTTTTCTCAATTATTGTATCCGATATCTATAACATTTTAAAACTTTCCATTCAATGAATTTGTACATTTTCCTTCTTTTCCTCATTTTTCGGCTTCTAGGACAAACCTCACACGTGGGCTTTTCAGAATCAGTGTCCCACACTCTATCAAGACTATGTGGCCACTCCTTGTCACCAAAACACACACGCAGACGATGCTCGTTCACCTTAGTCTTATCGTGATTGCTGTATCTGATTGGTTAGTGGTGTCTCGTGCGTAGTAGATACCTCTAACCCTCTCTCACATTGAAACTAGTCTCAGTCCAGCTGATATACGCACTTGGTCCTTGTCACCAAAACACACTTCGAGACAACGCGTGATCTTGTCTGCTGCACTCGAAACTAAAAATAAACAACAAATTGCAACATAGTTCGTTGTCGAGTTTTGGGCACTATTCCTTTAATCTTTGTCTTCCATTTATTGAGTTTGTAATCGTATGTGATATTTTGATACTGGATTAAAATTTATTAGATTTAGGCAGGTAGGTATTTTAATTAACGACATACTGGTGCAACACAACGGGCTATTGGTGACGGTCCGGGATCAATCCTAAAGGGAAAGAACGAGGACAACACCACGTAATTCTGAACCACGGTCAAATGACGAGGCAACACGTGAGCTGTCACCCCACTCTCCAAACTTCCACACCACGCTAAAGTGAGGACATTTGAGGCCACGACAGATTTAACGTGCACCAGTCCCCTTTGTACACGACGGTCTTTTGATTGAATTCGAACGCGTAACCCTCCGGTTGCTAATCCGTTAATCTTCCAACTGGGCCACCGCAGCCCTATTAGATTTAGGATGATTTTTATACGCCAATTATCGTACGAAGAATTTGATTAGTTTAAAACCAAAAACTCCCTTCAAAGTTGCGATAAATGCCATGAGCTGACATTTCAATCATGGTATGAGAGGTTTCCTTGGCTGACAAGATGAACAGCTGCGGAATGAAAATCGAACCACAGCATTTTTATTTACGCATAGTTCATAGTAGAGCACAATCTCGGTATCCCCAGTCGTAAATGGCGCAGCTTGTCCGCTTTTGGACCTTGTACCGTAAAACCATCAACATACAATCCAACCCAGTTGTAAATGTTACACTACGCTACTGATCATCTGAGATTTAGATCATTTCCCTTTACTTCTTATGGGAAAAATTCGTTTGGTATAAGTCCAGAGATACAATGGTATCTCGGTATACGTCCTTAATCCGTTCCGGATCCTTGGACTTATACCAAACAGGACATATACCAAACGAATTTTTCCCATAAGAAATAAAGGGAAATGATTAATCCGTTCCCATGAAAAAAAATCCTATTGTTAGTGGCATATTATATAATGATGAGGTCGTATAAAATAATTTAAACATTGCTTAATACATAAATACAAAAGCAATTAGATGAAATAAATGAAAATGTAACCTCACTTTACCTTGCTAAGAGTCGAGTGCCCACTAGGATGGTGTTGTGAAAGATGTTATTGTTTGGAAGGAGAGTCCGCTTCAAATAAAACTTCAGGAATCTGAGATTCTGGTGTTTTTTCTTTCTTTTCCCAACTTGGACCTGGTTGAGGCTCGAGAGAGGTAAACAGGGGTAGCGCGTATACAAGTACGCGAGTCGTATTCCAAACAAAGGTCGTATACCAAACAAAATTTTTCGTGTCCAAACAGAACGTATACCAAGTTGGACTTATTCCAAGGCGGACGTATACCGAGGTATCACTGTAACTCTCAATCAATGAAGAGTTAACAGTATCAAAAGGTGTGTTATTTATATTTTACAATGACCATTTACCGAATATCACCTTATGAACACTTGAACGAATTAAGAGGATGGAAAGATTGTTGGGATGTAGTCGAATGCATTTCTACATCATGTCGAACGGCATCTTGTAGAACACAGCAGTCCTTCGTATCATTACAATATATCATGGTAGTACAAATGACTTCCTTTGCAACTATTATGTTTATTGGGCATTAAACTAAGAACTGAGCTAGCTGAATCAGCTTAAGTAAATATATTTATTCGGTGGCCTCGAACACAACACCGACGGAACATGAACAGAAGCGCTACTCAAACAGAAGTCGTTATTCGAAGGAAACAGAAATATATACACAACATAAAGTGACGACGGCACGATTTAAACGTACAAATAGCAATACGAACAAAAGGTTTAATACACTATAGCTACTTAGCCTGATACGAATTTAAAATTTCAAGTCATTGCACATAAGATATGTATACAGAATACAAAGGTCCTGTTGCTAGTCATCATGGCACTATACTCCAGCAGGACAATTCTCGTCTCGGATAGCTGACCTCATTCTTTTTGTGGAAGGTACAGCGTCACTGGACAGAAAATTCGTCAGACGTCCCTGATCCAACGTCTCATGTGGTAGCTAAGGAACTAGCATGATGTAAACTCATCGACTGGCATGATGTAAACACAACGACCTTCTAATAAGACGGAGTACGTGCGAGCAGTAACATGCCATTTCTTCCGGTCGCTCGGTGTGATGATCTGTTGAGTGGGTATGAGAAAAAACATGAACAAATAATGTGGGGCAAATTACTGATTGATTAGTGATAATCCAGCGTGATTAAAAACACTAGTCTGCGCTTCGATAATCGATCGGCACAAGGCGATTCGTAAACCCACGTGTACGAGATCTTACGCGAGTCCGTCCACATGCTGTCTATTTCATTAGAAAGTCGATGCTCCTCCATCCACATATAAACACTAGACTCGTATAGTGAGTCTACTTCCAGTTCAGTACCAGACGCACCAAAAACTTTTCATTCATACATTGAGCTGTTATCGGTGCTCAAGGTGGATAAGATCCTGGCCACTTAAATAACGCTCTTGTGTACTTTGTTAAATCCGTAGACCACTTAGTCCTCATGATTGGTGGAATATAAGGCGAATACGAGTTCATAGTGCTGCCTCGGTGAGTATCGATCGAAATGGGGTATGCATTTATGGTTATGCCTATCAAATGGGTAAATGTCAATAGGGCTTAGGTATTAGATGTTATAATTTAAGCTTAGGAAAGTAGATTCAGATTAATGAGCCCCAATTAACCAATTTTGATTTCACGTTGGTATTTTTCAATGAAAATCAGGAGATAATGGTAGATGACATACACAATACTAATAAATTTGTTCCAGCGGAATATCTTGACACCATTACACATCAAGCTATGTATAGATTTTGAAAAAGTTTTTGATTTGGCAAAAAACTGAGAATAGAAGAATTTTTGTTCTGGGAAAGATGAGATGAGACTTATAAATTATCTACATCTCATAGCTTCTGTTGACAGCACATTAAATCTTGTATTTTTTTTTCACTTGTTTTGATTTGTAAAACCTTTCTCAAGAAACATAAGGTACACAATTATATATATTTCAAATAGCTGTACTACTAGTTAGTTCAATAAAAAAAAGTTTTATATGTTAAATGATCTCTTTAATTGATCTCTCAGGTTAAAATAAACTGATTGAGTAGCATGCAATTGTTTTAATTGATGAAATTTTAATATATGGCATCATATTGCTATTGGATATACTTTTTGGATAAGCAAATTCCAGTTTTCTAGGTGATTGTAACATTTTATCCATTTGAACAAGATTGTACTTCTCAGTTGAAAAAGTCAAGCTATATTAAAAACTCATTTGTCACTGAAACTTCATACTTTCGATCACAATTAAACTAAACATCGTTCAGTCTTCAAATCTACAGGAAGTGTAATGGTATAGCCCAAAAAACCAATAAGTCAATCTGAAAACTAAAAGGGGAGAAACTAAATTTTTTAAAGAGGGAATTACGGTTTTTATTGTATTCACAACTTCCATTTCCCACCTTTCTAGCTGCACCACAACAAAAATAAGCCCCAGCCTTCCTGTACTAAAATAATGCAATTCATCAGTCTTGTTAATATTTATAAAACATTTTCTTTGTTGCACCATCTAGAAACCACATTTTGTAGTTTTTCTTTCTGTTTCAGATAATTTTTTCCTATCAAGTTTTAAAGTCAATTTGGAAATTAAAAAGCATTTTGTATTATAAATAATAAAAATTGAAATACATTTCCAGATGTGTTTCAATTTTCCAGGAATCTTTAGTAAATGCAAGGGGATTAAAGGGCCCTTGAAAAAAAATTGCTTTACTGGAGTTTCCAGATGAACAAACTCTGAAATAGTTGATCACACTTAAGAATCCCCAATTTTGAGGGATGATCAGTTGAATCAGTATAAAATACCACAGCACAAAACACCACTTGTGAACACCTAGTAACACATGCAAGTTTAAGTCGTTGAACTATTATCAGCATTTAAAATGTGAGGCTGACATTTCAGTTCAACAGTTGTCATTTGCAACTGCAAGACTATACTCAAATACCTGTAATGTATTTATCAATCAAGAAGCATCATTTGGATTCCACTTTCTTAATGTAACCCTTAGATTATTTGAGGTTGGACAGCAATGATCTAGAGCAGTGTGTCCCAACCTATTTTCTCTCCCGTCCCCCTTGTTAAAACTTTTCATTTACGAGTACCCCCTTCTCACCCATCCCTCTACACAAAAAAGTTTGTTTTTGATAGGTAGTAATGTTCTTAGGTTAGCTAACAAGTTAATCACAAACGACTCAAATTGATGGCACTTATAGGCTTTTATTTTTACTCAATTGGCGCCCAATCGAACACTAAAATGATGGCCTGCTTTCAATCGCATTTTAAATAAAAATATCGATGCCGGAAGCTCAGAGATGACTAGATATTTTTCTAGAGAAGAATTACTAGAAATGAAAGAAATAAGAGAGGGGAAGGGCACATGCGTAATCTCGTGATGATTGGTGGTGGGCATTACTTCCTTTTTTTAGGTGTTTTCCGCCATCACTAATATTATTTTCGTGTACCCCCAATCGGACCGTGACGTACCCCAGGTTGGGAATCGCTGTTCTAGAGCATATGAGTCCTCATATTAAGTGTAATTTTATGCTTGCTGTTTGCCAATCATTCGGGTTTTTTTCTCAAGAATTCATTTGAACTGAAAATACAATTTTAGTTTTAAGAAAAAGTATCCTACAAGTAAATCCAAATCCTACCTTCTAAGCACAAATATATTGTATCACTTATGTAAGGTACTAGTTAGATTTTTACTTTATGTATTAGTGTGTAACTGACTTTTACATTAAAATACAATAACTTAAATTAGGGTAAAATATTTTTTTATTTATATAAAACTATATGTATTAAAAATTTCAAGATAAAATTACAATAAAATCGTATTCCAAATATAGATATGAAACTTCAAATGCTAAAAGAACAGGAACAAAAATATTAAATTTTCTGCAGTCCTTTAATTTCATTATTAATTTGAGTCAACAAAAGTAAATATATCTATGGACATAACTTTGAACACATGTTCTTTTAGATTTATAAATATTCTAAATTGAGCTACAAAATCAGTTATAAAAATAATACATTTTATTGCCAAATTAATGTACAATTTCTACAAAAAAATAAACATATACAAAAGCTTACAAGGATAGTTAAATGTACTTCGAAGATATCAGTAAAAGTTGAATAAATTAGATGTTTGAAACATTCCAATAAAATACAATACACAAATCAACAAGCAGAATCTACACTTGGGAAAATAATCATGTTTTGGAAATATTCGACTATCGTTAAAACAAGTTTTGATACTTACAATATACATAGATAATACATATAAGTATTGCATGTAAACCCTGTAATAAAATATCATTATCACAAAAATCACTGGATGTATTTTATTTATATGTTTATGAATCAGGTGAAAAAAGGCAGTAAGGGCATTATGCAGATCCAATTAATGAGGAAAATAGCATTGGGTTCTTTTCACGAGCACTGGACGGTTTCAGGATTTTGGTCCCTTGATGTGATTCTAATTCTTCTTCCTGTTTGCATATTTGAAAGTTTAGATTATTATGTGTCTGTGCAATATGTTCTATAGATAAGACATGGTCAATAAAGGTGTTGATAATAAAGGTGTTGACTTTCTAGAAGCATACCTACAATCTTGGAACATAGCTTAACTTCTCATATTAAATCTCGTATACACTATAACAATATATGTGGATTATGTTTTAAAGATCAGCATTCCATCTGCCACTCCCTGTGTGTAATACAGGAAATGAAGAAGCACTGCCAAGTCTAGACAGACTGGCTTAGGACGATTTTCCCAGAGATTCCAAAGACAGTTGCAGAACAATGAAGCAAGAGGATGGCATACGGCCATGCCTAACGAATACCCGATGAAATTAAATTGTTAACTATTTTTAATCTGTAAATATCCCCCTTTTATTTGTAAATAAACGTCTTTAATTGTTAATTATGTCGCTTTTATCCCTTTTGCTAAAGTAGAGTTCTACATATTCTGTATGCAAACTCAGCCTAAAGTGTTCTAAGTATTCTACATGAGGGCTCGGCCCGTGCTTTTCCGAGCAGAACCCCTCCTTAGACAAACCCGCCAGAGAATAACAGAAGTGAAAGAAAACAGAAGTGTCCACGACGTTAATTAAGCGAATTTCGAGTGATGAATTATCATGCAAAACTAAACTGATGTATTTGAAACCGAAAGAAACCTGGTTGGATTACCAAGTTGTGAAACCGTCTACACTGTGACAAAACCCGATTGGATTACCTAGCTGTGAAACCGTCTAAACTGTGAGTACGAAGTTTCCTTTCTGTGAAAAATTGTTTTGTTATCCTTGATCATGGCAAAAACTCTCAAACACCAGGATGCGCGAAAGCATAAAATCAGCATCCACCAAAAATATCAAACTTTTTCATTCTTTGATATTTGAAACAGACAATGGAAGACTTAACAGATCAGATTTGAGAAAATTTTCTGGCCTTCCATCCAATTGTGACTAATGTTGAAAAAAGAAAGTTTAAAAAATTCTCTTTGCCCGATCTTATTTCAATTGCCAACATTCTACGCCTTGAAGTAACAGCTGATATTGACGAATTAACTGATCGAATCTTGTTTGGATTATCTAATTTGATCAAAGTGCGCAATCTAATTCTGACGCTGACAAAGGTGAAGACGAAACAAATTCCCGTCCCAACACGATGGCTGAAATAGTTTCTCATGATGATTCATTCAAAAACGAAACTATTATGTATCAACAACCCATTAATCAAAACATAAGTGGTTCTGGCTTACCCCATCCCATGCTTAATCCAAACGAAGAACAGTCTTTTTCTTCAAATGAACCTGAGTCACGCTCTGAGAAAAAAGTATTCCATTTCCTGTTGCAACAAATTCTTTTCAAGAGTATTTGTCTATCAAGATGGAGTGTTTTTTTCATTGAAAGATATTGTTGAAACTGTTCACATATTTAACGGAAGAGATACATATTCTATTGATTTATTTTTGGATGATAGAAGAAATGTTTACTTTTTATATCACCTCTGATCAACAAAAAATTTTATTTAATAAGAAAGCATTAGCTGATCCTGCCAAACTGTATGTATCAACTTAGAAACAAATTTTTATTTTCAATAAATTGAAAGAACAATTATTTTTGGAATTTAGTTCCCACGTTTCATCGATTGACATTCATAAAATTTTAAGTTCCCGTAAACTTAAAATTACTGAGTCACTTTCTGAATATTTAATTGCAATGAGACACATTGCTAGTTGTTCAAATATTGAAAGAAGTCTCCCTCATTGAATATGTAATTGCTGATATTCCTGAAAATAATAACAAATTGCTTTTGTATGGTGCTAAAAATCTTTTGGAATTTAAAGAAAAATTAAAGCTATATGAGAAAATTTCTGTTCATGGAAAACGAAGCAGCTTTCAAAACATTCAACCACGATATTTCGATACTCCAAAGCCTTGTTTTAATGAACCAAAAAAGAATTCATGGAAAATAGAAAACTCACAACAAGAATGCAAATCTACGACCTACGACAAATGAAAATATATGTTACAATTGTGGGAAAACAGAACACAAATCTTTTGATTGTCCCGGTCAGTTAAAAGGCAAGAAATGTTTTAAATGTAATTCTTTTAATGGACACATAGCAAGAGACTGTCCCAAAACCCGTGAAGCAAAGACTATTGTAGTTGCGGATTCCAGAAAACTTCCAAAGCATGTCATCCTCAATGATTCAGAACACATTGCCTCAATTGACACAGGTAGCGAGGTGACAATGATCAACAAAGAATTATATGACACACTTGAAAACACTACATTGATTACAGGCAATATATCATTAATGGGTAAAAGTGGTGATAAAATTACTCCTATTGGATATTTCAATACCCAAATTTGTATTGATGATGTAATTATACCGACAAATGTTTACGTTCTAACAGATATATGCAATAATTTTGTGATTGGAATGGACATTCTCAATCAAGTAAATTTTAATTTTACAAATGGTATCATATGAGTACATACAAAAATACCACATGTAAGAACTATTCAAATTTGCAGAAACAACAAAATACTTCGAGAAAACACCAATTCAGATTTCAACAACCTGACTTACATGACCAATGCAGTTAATTTGGACCAAATAGGTCTTCCACATCAAAAATCAAGAACAGGCATCATATTGTAAACTTAGTTATTAATTACAAACCAAACAAAACAGAAATGGCAGATTTGAAAATGAACACTTTTAAATGATGAAATTCCTAAATCAACTTCAGCAAATGATGCTCTCGAAAACACTTTCGGAAACCCTAGTCAAATAATTTCTAACAGAGGTAATGCTTTTACCTCTAAAGTATTCGAAACTCATTGTAAAGATATCGAACATTTGCTAATAACAACCAGAGTACCCAGAGGCAAGGGCCAAGTTGAACGTTATCACAAAACTCTTATCCCAGTTTTGACAAAATTGTCCATTAACGATCCCACTAAATGGTTCAAACACATCACAACAGTACAAAGCATAATCAACTGTACCACATCCTGAAGCACTAAATTTACACCTTTTGAACTCTTAGTTGGCGTAAAAATGAAAATTAAAGATGACATCCAAATCAAACAAATATTATAAGATGAATATCTACAAGCCACGGTGAATGACAAACTCATTCTTTGCGATGAAGCCAAACATAACATTTTAAAAATTCAAGCAGAAAATACACGACAGTACAACAAATGAAAAATCCAGCACATTCATACAACATCGGTGACAAAGTAGCAATCAAACGAACAGTTTGGAACTGGCCTTAAACTCTGTCCAAAATTTTATGGTCCATAACAAATTGTTAAAACTCTCCCAAACGACCAGTATAAAGTTAAGAACATTAGTCAACACATGATGGACCCAACCAAACTTCAACCGATGCCGACCACATGAAAGCCTGGTTCAATTAAAAACTTTGTATCACATTCACACAACTGAACTGTACAATTTATATATTTTTTTTTCAAACTTTTTTCCATTGTATTTTTGTGTTACCTATTTTTACAATGCAGAACTCCATGACGTACATGATTGAAGATGACAAATGCAGCTTCTATTCAAGACAGCCACACGACAAAAACCCGCAGTAACGATGTTTACCACTGCACACAACGAAAAGATACTTTTCAACAGAACGCGCAAGATGCTGAAATCAAGCCACCATTGTACAAAAGTGCTACATTGTGAAAAAAAATGTACAAGAGCATCCCAAACATGCTCAACTCCGAATTTTTCTTTCTCTTTTCCTTTTCTATTTTTCAGGTAGTGCTGATGTCATATTCCCATTTCGTGTATAGCCAGAGGATCTGGCTAAGTCAAGATGGACGAGTGTGGGTTCTGTTTTAAAGATCAGCATTCCATGTGCCTCTCCCTGTATGCAATACAGGAAATGAAGAAGTGCCACCAAGTCTAGACAAACTGGCTTAGGACAATTTTCCCAGAGATTCCAGAGACAGTTGCAGAAGGATGACGCGAGAAGGAATACCCGATGAAGTGAAATTGTTAACTATTTTTAATCTGTAAATATTCCCCCTTTATTTGTAAATAAATGTCTTTAATTGTTAATTATGTCACTTTTATCCCTTTTGTTAAAGTAGAGTTCTACATATTCTGTATGCAAACTCATCCTAAAGTGTTCTAAGTATTCTACATATACAAGGTGATTCAACATTCCCAGTTAGACTTTAACTCTTTCGGGCCTAATGGGCATATACGTCCCAGAGATTAGATTGGGTAAATAAATCCCACTTTTGAATGGTTTTTTACGTTTTTAGTGTACTTAAAGAATTAGGGAATAAAAATATGACTAAAGAAACCTGGCAATACTTTCAGATTGCAAATGGCGGAGTTATGTTTTTGAGCACGCCCATTCATTCTGATGAATTAGTGACCGTGGTTCGGAAACAAAAAGATGGTACAAAATTAGATGTTAGTTGCCCAGAAGCCATTTCCCACTACAATATGTACATCAATGAAGTTGACTGCTGTGGTGAAATGGCTACTTTTTATGGTCATGGCAGAAAATCAGACAAGTGGTGGAAAAAGATTTTTTGGAAATTAATTATGATTTCTGTTGTGAATGCATGGATTACGAAGTGTGATGTGGAACATAAAACAGAACCACTATTATCATTCATGGTCCCCTTAGCTGAGCAACTAATAAATGTTGGAAGGGAGAAAGCAAACACAAAAAGAACGCGAAAGTACGGTCGTCCGTCAAAAAGAGCAAAAACTACTAAATTAATCTACTTTTCAGAGTTAAATTTTAATCATGCAAAAGTCGGGGCAGAAGGATTAAAGGATAGTGGGATGCCCAAAATAAACATTTGTCAAAGCATGTATGTCCACGATTGTTGCACATAAGTGCTACTGGTGCTGTTTGGAACATTTGCAAACCTTTCTTTTTGAAACTTTTTCACTTGCAACAGGGGTTTTGACACAGAAATTTAAAATAAAATATCTGACAATTTTAATAAACAGTCAAATCACATAATGAAATTGCACATGAATTCAACTCAAGTTTCTCCAAATCAAAAAGCAATTAGAATAAAAAATTAGGGGTACTGAATTTTTTAAAGTGTTTAAAATTTTTAAAAAAGCCATAAAGGTATAAAAAATTTATTTCTAAATCACAAACAAAAAATTTTCTTACCAGTCTTCTTGCCTCATATAAATAAAATTGATGCTTTTCTTCCAAAGATTTTATAAACTCATTAGCTTTGTCATTGGCTTCATCAATTTCTTTTAACAACCCTTTTTTCATTTCAATTAACTTGTTATGTTTTTCAACATTAAATTCAAATTTTGTATTTATTTCTTTTGCAAGTGATTCAAACATCTAAAAAGATTCAATCAATGAAAATAAACATGAGATATAGGAATAAAATTGTATTTGAGCCTAAAAACGAAGCAAGCAAATGCATTAAAAAGTTATTTAAATAATATTTTAAAAGTTACATTTTTTACTGGATAAAGGTAAATTTTCATTTTAGTATAGTAGAACAGTTATGCAATGCAATGAGCAAAAATATCAAATGTATATAGATGAATGAAATGTAAAAATAAATAAATGTTGATAATGGGTCATTCGATACTAAATGAGCAAACAAAAAACCTGCAGCTGTGTGATGACGGATTTTAATGAAATTTGGTACAGGAGTTCAGTTTATACATAAATAACGATATCCAAAACATTTTGATACTATGTAAAGGAAATATATTAAGTATGATTTGGTTTGAGTTTTTTATGGCACAACAGGTATGTTTAAGGAATTGTCATAAGTTAAATTGAAGTTGGTAAGTGGGTTGGTTGGTTTGGATTTCATGGCACAAGGGCTGTATGTGGCCTAGCTGCGTCAAACACACGACAATGTCAAGTAATTGTGAGAAGAGAGATCACTTGAGTATCCTGATGTCGCGATCCCCATGTTTACCAGAAGCGGTAAGCCTAATGGGAAAATAATAGATCCTAGGGTGCCTCGGGTTCATGAGACACATACACACCTAAAGATGTGCCCCAGAGGGAGTTGGTGGGTTAAGAAATACATATTTAATGTTTTAAAAATAATATTACAATACTTTTTAAATTACAAGTTGGAAGTTATTTAGATTTTATCCTGTAATTAAAACCTCAGAACAAGGATCTCAGCTATAGGCTTAAGGGATCTTACACAATAGCTTTATCTAAAAGGGAAGTATGACTAACTAGGAACAAAAATTTCCAACACTCTAATTTAGTTACATAAAAATTGCTACAACAATCAATAACAGAATGTACTAGATCATTTCAGGTAGCTAGAAAAAGGAGTTACAATGTTATGACATGCCCATTGATTGATTTTCATAGCATTAAGAATAAAGGAGTTTATTTTAGCATACAACCAATTTGAAAGGGTAAATAACATTTCATTGGATTCTAAATGTTTGTGCAGTAAATGGCCATGAAAAAGAACAATTTCAGAATTCCTGTTGTTATAGAGATGAAAACTCGGAAAAACAAAAAAAGAAAATATTGTGTTCAAGTCTTGGATGCTTATCCTAATTTTGACACTGCAATACTTTTCTCTTGCTTCCTGGCTTTATATAGAGTAGCCATCCTACGGTACCATGCGATCATCTTACTAAAAACCTTATCAGATCAGTTCTAAGAGCAGGGTCATCATTTAAAACTAACATAACAAAGCAAAAATGTTTTCTTGGAAATGAAGATAGTTATTGTAGAAATATATTTGTAACTAAACACAAAATCCCTGCTAAATAAATATTACTAATTAAAAAACTGAACTAATATTGGCAAAATAAGTAATAAAATATGTAAATTTTTAAAAAGGTGTTGATAAATAATACTCACGTCACTAATTATCTCATCTCTGGCAATAGATTCTAAAGACCACTGGTCCAATCTCTTTCCTATTACTTTCACAGCTTCTTCACTGAAAAGGTATTTTTTTTATTCATAAAGATCTGTCACAACTATATCTATAACACTATAAATAAAGTTAAATAAAAAATTTGAAGAAACCATAATCATACTTATACATATGTTGTATTTCAACTTCTCTTTCTTTTTCCAAAGCAATTTGCATTTGAAGTTTATCATTCACATCTGTAATACAGCTCAAGTCTAAAAGCTCTGAATCTGTTTCTTGACCATGAGTGTTGTTGAAATCCAACACAGTCGCAATCAACTTATAATCAAGTTCCTACGAATGGAAAATAAATATTTATAACTAATAGGAAAGAGAAATGATTCTTAACTAAACAAACTTTCAGAATACAGTAGCCCTTTGTTTTATCATACTTTATGTTCTATATTCTTTTTACTTGTGCCTTAATGAATTTTCGGTTTACCGAAGCAGAGGAATCCTTACACAATTGTTTGTTGATTAAGGATTGGATACTCAATTTAACTGGTTTCAAGTAGTTATCTTAACCTTCTCTTATGACCTCTGCTCCAGTAATGCAAAAAAATATGGGGATTGTACATACACTCTATAACATAAAAACCGACGCACCATGAAGGAGTTATCCAAATGGGTTGAAAATCGGTAGATGTGATGTACATGTATTGAAAACGAAATGATAACAGTATCATAGGAATTGAATGTTTTATTCAGGAAATACAGCTACGAGAGCAAAAAAAATCAACAATGCGTTGGCCCACTTCTGGCCCTGATGCAAACTGTTATCCGGCAGGGCATTGACTCGTAGAGTTGGCGGATGTCCTCCTACGGGATTGCTTGCCATACACGTTCCAATTGGCAAGTTAGATCGGAGTGATCCAGGGACGGTCGTAAACGTCTGCTCATCAGAGCCCAAATGTGCTCTATTGGAAAAAGATCTGGCGTTCGCGTCGGTCAGGGAAGTGTTGGAGAAGCACGAAGACAATCTGTAGAAAGGCATACCGTGTGCGGCAGGGCATTATCCTGTTGGAATGTAAGACCAGGGGTCCGTGAAAGGAAGGGTACCACAATGGGGCGTAGAATCTCGTCGACGTACCACTGTGCTGTAACGGTGTCACGGGTGACAACAAAAGGGGTCCGGCTATCGAATGAAATGGCATCCCATACTATAACTCCTGGTTGTCGGGTTGTGTGGTGGACGACAGTCAGGTGAGTATCATACCTCGGTCCTGATGTCTCCAGACACGTCTTCGCTGGTCATCGGGGCTCAATTCGAAGCAGGATTCATCGCTGAAAACAATTCTGCTCCAGTCCTTGAGATTCCAGGTCGAATGCACCAGGCACCACTGCAAACGCGCCTGGCGGTGTGCAATGGTGAGGGGCAGTCGGCGCAATGGCCTCAGCCCCCATTCGCTGGTTTGCCTATCAATGGTCATTGCACTCACTGGTGTCCCGGTTACACATTAGATCGTTGATAAGGACGCATCAGGTGCTGTGATCGCTGATCGGATTATCACTCTGTCCTCGCTTTCTGTCGTCGCTCTTGGTCGACCACTACCTTCTTGATGCTCTGTACGGCCATGGTTCACCCATTCCTGCCAACATCGTCGAATGGTAGCATTGCTCTGACCCAAATGTCGAGCGATCCTACAATTTTACCATCCTGCTTTCTTAAGTCCAATTGCACATCCTCTCTCAAATGGCGACATCTGCTCATACTGTTAGCGAACCCGTCTGCGAGGCATTGGTACAGTCCACGTAAGTCGACGGAACCACATTCGCATGGTAGTTATGCCCTAGCATTGGAATGTCCTATGCTTTATACACGATTCGGATGCTCCGTTGCAATGCGCTGGAGCTCCACCTATTCAGTCATTGGCCGCCAAAAGTTAATCATTTGCATATTCTATCATAAGGTATGTGCATACGCAATTTCGTTCCATTCGGATAACTCCTTCTTGGTGCGTCGATTTTTATGTTATAGAGTGTATTTCAAGTTATAGGGTTGAGGTTTATCAGTACACCCCAAAAGGAATGAAAGAAAATCAAAAGTAACCTATATTCAAAGCAGCTCATAAGACAGAAACAACTGTGCATCATTGCCAAGAAAAAAGCATCTCAATAAATATTAATTTTTAATTTAAGTGAAGATTCATTTAAGAGATATTTTTATCAATGATTGATGGTTGTTATCAAAACAAATGTATGCGAATAATACATAATTTTTATACAAATAAATAGGTGTCAATAATTTAACTTACCAGAGCATGCATAACTTCAATCAACATTCTTCTCAGTTTTTCTTTTGGCTGCCACATCGTTTGCATTCTAAAATTTGAAAAAAAATTTAAATATATTAAATTAGGATGCAAAAATAACAGTAAAAAAAGTGTTAATACAATGAATTTCAGATTTGATATGAATATTTTGAATATCTCATACTATATTAATTCAATTTGAATTACTCTACTTAATCATTGTATACATGTGTTACCCAAACTTGTACATAAAATTGCACAAAATATCATTGTTTAGATTAAATGGTTAAGAAAATTTCAATTGGATACCAAAATTTTATTTATCAAACAAATACTGCACTATATAACCAAAAGGTTTTCATAAATAGGTTACACACATTTCAATTCCTGAAACGTGTTAAATTCGAAAATCTTTTACAAAAGCAGTATCAAGTCTTATTTATTATATAAATTTGTTCTTCCTCTCTTGGTGTATAGGCATACTTCCGTATCTGCAATCTGGGACAATTCTCATAACATTTAGGATTAATCAGTTAACTCTGTTGTCAAATACTTTATACATAAAACACGAACAGTCCTTTTACTTCAAAGTAGGGACTTACAAAGGGTTAACTTTCCCTAACAAAAAGCATCAATGATTTTCCCCTAAGCAAAATAAAATGAGTCCAAATAATGCATTCAATGAGCTAGATGAATTAGAAAAACGTTTATGTTGTAATGTATCAAATGGCAGTAAATCAGAATATCACAAAATCAGTGGATACTTTCAGGTGTAGTTGAAATATCTAACATATTTCAGTGTTTACAATTCTCACACATTTTTTCTTGAATTTATTCAGTTTTGAAGTACTCAAAATCTTGAATATCAATTTATGCAATATGCTCAATACAAAAGCAAGTTCTGAAACACAAAACAGTGCAAGTGAAAGTTAAGCTACGTTAGGTCTGAGTTGGCAGAAACTTAAACTGAAGTAAACTGTGTGCCACTACAGTGAAAGAGCTTTTGTATCAGATACCATGTTCTGTTGCCTAGGAGGTATTATTTCTATATTCAGATGGGGACCAGATATTTACAAATTATTTCATGCTTTTATTATTTGTCAAAACTAATTGATTTAGTTTCGAGAAATTTTAAATATTAGTGACAGTTGTTGGGTATTTCATTTTCTAAGACATACATATTTTATGACAAAATTTAAAAAATTACAGCTTTATAAAGAATAATCCATTTCATATACAAAAATAAATAATTCATTGTGCAATTTAATCCTTTTTTTCCCCCTGCTCTTGGTAACAAAAGCTATTTTTCTAAGCTCAAACCACCAATGAAAAAACATAATTTTAAAAACTCATAATGAAACACACACAGAGCATCTATAAAACATTCTTAAAACTAAGCCCACTTCTGATATGCCTTTTTTTGCAAATCCCTAACTGTTGTTCGTCTTCTTTGCAATGACCGCAAGGTTTCTAAGTGATCAACAAGGAGCTGCTTTTCAGTTTTCAGTCTTTTTGTCTGAAATATGATACAGAAAAATATTTTTAATAAATAATACATTATGAATACCATTTGAATCAAGAAAAAACTTTTTCCAAAAGCAAAAGTAAATTAGCATCAAATGTTTGGATACAAAAAGATGCATTTATGTTAAATTTGACATTCCTACAAAAAATAATCATTATGAAATGTACCTAGATTCCAATTATCTCTGCTATGCTTTTGGTTTGTTTCAAATGAGGATAGTAATTCTATAAAATTATAATTTACATTTTTACAAGATTAAATAAGGGTTATATAATACTAGAATAACTTTGTCTTTTTTCATGACCTTTAGCATCAAACAATTTGTTCCCGATTTGTCTATCCCTTTAGTGTAACAAATAAACAATTGTCATTTAAAAAAATTATACTTTTTTTTGACTTTTTAAGTGAGGAAACTGATTGAGATAAGAAAATGTCAGTTGACTTTTTTCTTAATTTAAATCTCTTCCATTACACATTGTTACTACAGAAATACCTTGTTTTGTGTTCTTTTTTCTTACATTAAAATTTCTATATTATTGTTTGCTGGAAAATCCTTACATGTCCAAGGCCCATAGTAACAGAAATTATTGATGCTTTTTAGAGGCCCTCTTTGATTGCCCGGACATTTTTCAAGTATCAAAACTCAAGCACTAGAGCAGAGGTTCTTGATTTGTATCTGATTTATCCTGCTGTGATAATTTTTTACTGCATGAGAGCTAACTAGACTGACTTGCTGCCTAAAGAGGATTCCAAACTACTATGAACATCTATTCCAAGACGTCATTCAAAGAAAGAGCCTGTTGAACCAGGGATCAGAGTGCTAATCAGTTGGCTGCCAAGCAGGAAAATGGTTTTTAACTCCCTTCAATGACTTTTTTACTCCTGTATTACTTGTCACAAATAGAAAGGATTTTAACAAGCTGTTTGTATTTACCACTTTTAAAATGTAAAAATTGCATAGTCTGCGTTGAACAGGAAATGATATCACATCAAGTTTCAACAAATTGTGAATATCTGTTCCAAAATTTGAATGCTTAAATTATAAAATAAATGTACACTAAAGAGCCATTAGAATCATCCTTGCAAAAAACATTGATTTACATTTCTTATATATTGTCGGCTTACAAATGAAACACACTATGTCAAAGATTTCAAGCTGAGTTTTTTAACTTTTCTAAGCCAGATTGTGATTATCTATAAACTGGCGAAGTCCACTGAGTTATTATTTTTGCATGAAGATTAGATTTCTTGAGAAACACTTATGGCCTTATTCACAAGTTTCGAGTTAATCCGCGTATCAGCTAATCCAGGGGTCAGGGTTAAACCAGATTATCCTAGGACCGTATTCACAAACCACAAATTAAGTGATCCACCGATTAAAGTGATAAGTTCACTGTAATTGGCTACTATCGTCTCCTCTCGATCACATGATATTGTTTACATTTCTTACGACGCCCGAATCTGTATTCATACTGGTCAAATACTTTGCCTGCACCAAATTGTGATTTTAATAAAATGGACACTGATAGTTTTAATAACACATTTTAATTCAGATTTGGTAATAGAGAAATGTAATGGTATTAAATTTCAGATTGAATTTTTATGGAAACTTAGTTAAGCAAGAAGAATTGTGCACAATCCCCTTGATAAATCCATGTAATCCGATTATTTTTGTACTCATCAGTATTGGTGTGTTGGTGCAAAGTGGAAGTAGCTTGCATTGTCATTTTCCTTTCATTCATAATAAATCAGCAAAAGCATTTATATTCCATGACGAATTTGCCTCTGCCGTGGTCAACGCAGCTGTATGTTTAAGAATCAACTAGGAAGAACCAGCCAGTCCCTGACCACCTACCAGTAGTTGACTATTTCTCATTAAAACAAGCAAACTACTTTACTCCATAATTAATTAAATTTATAATCTTATAGCCAATGGACTTCTGGAATAAATGGAATCAAACATCTGCAGTTCATTAATTTGTCTTTTTATTGATAAAAAATAAACACAAAGCCAGGTGTCAAATCATTGGGATCTACGAAATCACTGTATAGTGGACATGTTCTGAGGAATGATGTATCAATCTTAATTCATCTCAATTCTGTTTCTTATTTTGAACTAAAATTTGATGTAAAGAAATAAATATCACTAATTTTCATATGCACTCATGTTCAAAATTAAGGGAATTTGCACATTAGGTCAAATTTCTGAAAAACTAAAGGACAGATTTTAATGAAATTTGGTACAAATAGTTATAGCAGAGAAAGAGATGTACCATACAAAAGTCATGGTACGCACGCATGATTGTCAGTAAAGCTCATCAGTACAGGAATGTCCAAAATCCACGTTGCAAGATTGAACCGAAAATGTGTCTAATATGGGGCATGGTCCCCTCTCAC
This sequence comes from Meta bourneti, assembly GCA_933210815.1. Classification (NCBI taxonomy): domain Eukaryota; kingdom Metazoa; phylum Arthropoda; class Arachnida; order Araneae; family Tetragnathidae; genus Meta; species Meta bourneti. Next base: position 50,574,761 of record OW119927.1, read on the forward strand.
AGTCACAGGTTGCACAGTACGAAGGCATACTGGACACAAGGCAGTTGAGGAGTCACGTGGCAGTCGGGCCCACTCCTGTAGCAATGCAGTTTTTAGCTCAGGGATGGTTCTTAGAGGGGGATGGCGAGATGCAATTGCCCTCCAAAGAGCGTCCCAAACATGTTCTATAGGGTTTAGGTCAGGAGATCTGGCTAATCCATATGCCAAATATTCTCACTTTCCAGATAAATGTCGACCAGGTGAGCCTGATGTGAACGAGCATTGTGGTCCATGAACAGGAACCAAGGGCCAACTGTGTCCCTGAAAAGTCGAACATAGGGCTCTAAGATCTCCTCTCTATACCTCATAGCAGTCAGGGACCATCTGTCAAACACATGGAGGGATGTGCGGCCGTTCAACATGATGCCTGCCAGACCATGACACCTCCACCACCATAGTGGTCCATTTCCCTGATGTGGGAGGGATGGTGTCGGGTCCCAGGCTCTCTCCAGATGAGGGTACGTCGAGAATCAGTGTCCAGGCTGAATCTTGACTCATCTGTGAAGAGCACGGGGCTCCACTGAAGTCTGGTCCAAGGCTGATGTTGTCTGCACCATGCTAAACGCGCTCTCTTGTGTGCTGCAGTGAGCAGGACGCAAACAATGGGTCTTCTAGTATAAATCCCTCTCTCATGAAGCCTTCGGACAACAATAAACCGTGAAACTCGGGTTCCAGTAGCAGCATGCAGCTCACGTGAGAGCTGCAAAGCTGTAGCAGTCCTGCGGCGCCGCGCTGAAAGTGCCAAATAACGATCCTCATTGATAGCCATGGCTCTTCGGCGACATTGTCCAGGTCTTTTCGATATGGATCCAGTGTCCTGAAACTGTTTCCACACATTGCAGATGACACTGGGAGTTACATTGAGCTCTGTAGCCACCTGCACTTGTGATTTCCCTGCCTCCAATCTACCGACAATTCTCCATCTCATTCCGTCATCCATACGTTCATGGCTACTCATTTTACCTGATAGCTTATAAAATTTACCTAACTCTTGCGAGAAACACAGCGAATGTTGCTGAGGAGTACGAGCACACGAATCGCGGAAAATGCCTCATGTGCTTATCATCCCCTCCGTGGTCACAGCTCTGCCCACACGCACATGTACACTTATGTTTTCAACACTGAATATTTGCATTATTCTCCGACAGCATAATTAGTACCTTTGGTTCAGTACATTTTGTGAAAATAGACATAATGTGCAAATTCTCTTAATTTTGCACACGAATGTACATGGTAATTTTCCTATCTAAATTCATTTTAAGTCATAAGCACAGTATTCAATCCACTGTTAGAACAAAACTGCTTGTGTTCCAGTAATTGACCAAGGTGGTCAATTACTGGATTAGGCAACCTTTGATTTTATATTTGAAGTAAGATACTTCATAATGACCATGTGTTTGGCAATTGTTTGGGGAAAATTAAATATAAAATATGAGCCTGTATCCAGTATTTGACCAGATAGTCAATTACTGAAAGAGGTGATCAAGTACTGATGATAAATGTAGATGCAATAAACGTTTTAAGCAAAGTCTGTATAGTACCCTAATTTACATTAAACCTTCTGCTGTTAGTCCTGCATTATAATTCTATATCATGTGCTATATACCATAGTGAGTCTTACCTCAAAAGAAATGTTCAAAATGAAAATAAAGATATGACCCATAGCTGCTGGCACAAAAGATGGTTAGTATATTGCGAAAAAAGGACAAAATAAGAAAAAGTTCCACGAGGAAATAAGAATCAAGGCAGATTACCTCAAATGAAAAGAGAAAATAATACCAAATTGATAATATAAAAAGAGGAAATATTTCCAAATATTTAATTGGGAAGGTGATGAATTTGTGAAAAATGTGAAGGTAATTGGCAAAATGAAAACAAATGTAATATATAAAAGCATGTGCTGTATAAATTGGTAGTTGCTCCAGAACACATAAAATGCATTTCAAAAAGACATGCCTTGCAATTTGGATAGCATGATTTCTGTCTGATGACAATGATGTCAATTTGTATTTTCCAGAAACTGATGGAATTTGCAGTGATTGGCTTTAGTTTCTGTTATAATTAATACCAAAGAATCCTTTAATGTTGCAACATTTATCTTGTTTGAATGTTAATTATTAATATTAGTTTGTTATGTATTTTAACTAATGTACTTGTTCAATATTAGTAATAACCATTATTATGTTTACTTGTTTAATATATTTGATATAGTCTGTTCTTTTACTAAATTTTACTACGAATATCATGTAAAAAATGTTTAGCTCAGCTATACTTGACTGAAATATACTGATGATCGCTAAAATAATTACACAAATGGTTTCAATTTGAATTTTATATAAAAAGTAAATGGGCAATTACTGGATGTGAGGTGTTCGATTACTCTGGTCCAATCACTCTTCTCTCTGAACTTTGAGATAAAAATTCAAAAACACTATCTAGTATTAGGAATTCTGCTATTGCTAATTTTAATCACCATCTTTACAAGATGCAAACTACAAAAAATCTTGTAGTGCAATTGCAAATTAGCTCTAGGCCTGCTTTAGGGGTTTATGGCACAAGGGCCATATTTGGCCATGCTGTGCCAGATGTAAGACATAGACATACACGCACAATGACATAAACATGCATACAATATCAAGTAATAGACATACAAGCACAATGAGCTTTTACTTGCACAGAAGAGAGAAATACAACCAGGGAGGAATACACCTGACAGGAATTGAACCAATTAGCACTAGGGAAACTTTTTTATGAAAAGCGAGCACTAACCGGTCAATTACTGGCTGGCTTACCCTAGATTCCTAGTGATTCCAAAAGTCAACAGTTTCATCACACGAATAAATTTTACAAATTTGGTATCAATCTCTCAGTTACCATACCTAATATTTGGGAATCCTTAGTCAGAATGCAGGTGTTGATGTTTGGTGAAGAATAAAAGGGAATTTCAACTTTTATATAAAATTTTATATTTTGACAAGAAAGCAGCGATACCCACAAGTACAAAAATGGTTTTCTATTTCAAAATATCATATGTAACTATTTTTTTTCTTCTACTTTAATGTCAAGAATGAGAATGTTTATTATTATTGCTGCTTTTTTATTTTCACATTCTATCGCTCTCTCATTGGGTGATACTCTGGTGAACCAGTATATTGTTTGAACCAGAACATCACATCTGGGCATATCTATTTTGTTGAAAATGTCATCAAGTTCTTGTTCTAATTTATATAAGATCAGTTGAATGGGCATAGACACAAGAATACTGTAATTTAGCAGCACAGAATGAAATGTGTCATCCATTTTGTTGTTTACAAAATATTTCCCTTCCTTTGCTAAAGATAGTACTGTGCGTGCGTTAACCGTCAACCGAGTGTTAAATCGCAAATCTCAGAGGATTAAAATTTAACATCGAAACAACTGTTTAAACCTCGGATCAGGCATTGTGAATACGATTTCTTCAATAATCGGGGATTATCGTTGATCGGCGGTTTAACTCAAACTTGTGAATACTGCAGTTAGTGAGTAAAGATTAGGGAGTAAAAATTTCCCCCTTTGTTTTCTTATAACTATGTTTTGTTTCAAGTGTGTTTCAATTGTAAACCCATAAAATATGCCAGCATAAAAAATACACACATAATTCATCACATATATAATTAAGGCCCGGTGCACACATCCGATTTTTAAACGTACGGTGCCGCTGTGTTGCAACTATGTCGCCGTAACCAACTATGCACACACAACCGTGAAATGACGCCTATACTCATTTGGCCGCCAGTTGCGATGGATGTCTATCAAAGGAAACATGTTTGTTTCACTTATTTAGTGTACAAAAAATATATTTTGAAACAAAATAGACATTGCTGGATACATCCATTTATTGATTTAAGACTTAAAAGAGGTAGATTTTATACATCTTTTGCAGATTTACGAGAAAACCCAGATAAGTTTTTTAATTACTTCCGAATGAGTGTTGACGAGCTTGCAGGAAAAATTACTGACAAGATTATGTCTCAAAATACCTAGATGAGACTCATTACCTTCATTGGAAACAAAACACCCGACAAACACCAACCCATGCTCCTCTTTTCTTAGTTCGGTCATGATAGTTTTCTGCAGCGATATTCCATATTTCACACAGGATACCTTTTTACTTAGCCAATAAACAATTCTGTAATCAAATCATTAAAATTTACTGCCATTACTATAAAAATATTAATAATTTATATAAAATAATACACCACACTTACTTTAAAAGTAACAGATGTGTGCAGCTCATTAGTGAACAAGGTACTGAAAGACTGGAGGAGCGTGTGGCGATATGGGCAACTATGGCACAAATTGCATGCAAAGTGGACATACGTCGGCAAAATGCCACCAGAGGTATGTGTGCACCTCTGATCTCCTGTACCTCAGACCGCACTTAGTGCCACAGCGGCGCCGTACGTTTAAAAATCGGATGAGCGCACCTGGCCTAAGGCTTTTAAAAAAATTTTAAGGACTTGCAGATCAAGGCTTTTTTAAGGGCCCTTAAAATGTAAAGTCACGCCTTCTTAACCCTATGGATATGGGACCAGCCGAAACTGGCCGAGAGATTCTAGTTCCGTGGATACTGCTGGCTCGGATTCTTTTAGACCTCAAACTCCTGAAAAATCGGCCAAAGCCCATTACGATTTCCATCCCCTCTTTTCTGTGCAACAAAGAGATCCGCCCGTGAATAGCCTTATCTCCATTGACAGAGATGTCGGGGTTCTCAATGGGGGCGTCGCAAATCGTTTCTCCTCGAGCATCTAGAATCTGTGAGAGGTTGAGTAAATGAAAAGAGATTGCACGAAGATACTTTTAAAAAAATCAAGGGAAGTTTTAGTTTAGAACAAGCAAAAAAGCATTTCTTGTCCTGCAGTGAACTTGTGAAATCTGTAGATTATTTCGTAATAAACTTAAGACATAGATAAAGAAATCCTATAAAAAACTGTAAAGAAATTCTGTAAGAAAAGTAATACGATATCCAGAAATCAGATATCTATAGAAAAAAATAGTCAATAACATATTGCAAACATAAATAACAATTTATTGACTGAAAGGGTTCTAATTTTAGGGGGCCATAAAGGTATAGAAAAGTAATTATGTGTTACATTATCAATTTCACTTGTTGATAGATGGATATAAAAAGTATATGTATATGTACATATTGTTTTCAAATTAAAAGTCAAAACATAGAAAGATTTTACTGGTTTTGCTAAAATTAAGTTTGCACCCTCAAAATTTGCGAGCATTTTATCAATCGTAATCATGTAGATTTAAATTTTGTAAGAATTTAATGCTCCCTTTCCTGTACATTGAGAACCTTTTATATCGTATGACTTCGATTGGACAGATGAGGTTTATATCAGGAAAAGCTTCAATCTATTAACTACTGCTGGATTTTATGAGCGAAATTTATTTTTTTAAACATTTTTCTTATTCTTTCCACTTTGGAAGAATAATCGAAGAAATTGTTTTTTTTATCATGTTCAAATTGAGTTTGTCATTTTCTTCATTTCTGAGATTAATTTTAAAATGAAGAATGTATTCTTTACTTTAAAAATAATTAATATTTTATACGTTAGTCTATGTTTGTATATGTGAATAAAGTCATAAGAAATTAATTTCTAATGCCATACTAAAAAATAGAACTCGGATCCCCCTTAGCTGGAGTTTAGAAAGCTAACGGCTATAATATAATTCATGCAATATCATCTAAAATTTATGAGAATTTCATAGACGCATCAATAGAATGACACATCAGTAATCTAGCATTTTTATCAAACTAATTTCCCCATCACCTTGGAAGTATGGTTTCTTGATGCATTACCCCATTTGCAATCAGCAAGACAGGTTCCCCAGCACAGGATTTTTATACAGTAAATCAAAGAAAATAGTCTTGATAAAGACTTTTATTTGAAATCAAATGAGAATTATAGGTATTGAAACCACGACCTCAAAGTAGTGAGCGTGGCAAAGCTTGTCTGATTAGTATAAACTGAGCCGACAATGCTGAATATAGCTGTGAGGAAGCTGGTTTCTTTTGTTGTGATACCAGGAATTAGTGTTTCAAAGTACAAGAGGGGTACATTAGCGTAAAAAGAATGATCGTGAAAAACTTTTTGTACTCGATTTGTCCCTGTAAAAATGGCAACGAAGACAACTTGTGGGTCCTTCGAGTGTTAATGACCATACATAATGAAGTCACCACCACCCTTTTAGTTTACCCTGGAAGTATCTGTACCTTCTAGGCATACCCACGACCCGACAATAGAAACTGCAACATTGGGTTATAATGGGACGACACACATTACCTCTCCTTCTGGAGGAAAGAATTGTAAAGGTCGTCTTTAGCCGTTTCAGCCAGCTGTCGTAACCAAAGAAGGAAACGATATTCTGTCGCATTGTATGTAGAGGGTTAATGTCCTTGGGAACCCTGAGTACAAATCACTTTCTCAGAATTCCAAGTTTATAATTCACTTTGCATATAAATCCAATCCAAAAAGTCAACTTATAAATATATCTATTAAATATTATTTAAATTTATTTGAATTTTATTGGATAAATAATCATAAACACAATTACCTCCCTTTCGGCCTCATTAAGTTCGTTTATTTTCCCCTCCAAAATCTTTGAACATTTTTCTTCTTCTTCAAGTTGTAGTTTTTTCATTTCTCCAGCTTCATGCATTGCTTTAAGCTTTTCTAATTCTATTGATTTTAGCCATTCTCTTTCAATCTGTTGTTTCTCCAAACTCAGCTAAAATGTTAGAAATATTTTCTTGAACAATGCATTAATAAAGGATGTCGAATTACTGAATTTCTACTGACATTTGAACTACGTATATTTCAAAAATAAAAACATATGCAATCATCATAGCAGTTTATAAATCAATGTTATAAGAGAGTCATACAACTATCAGACTGAATATAATAGCATAATGTGATATATATATTCTAAACACTTCCAAATTAAGATAATAGGATTTTTTCTTTTGAATGGTTATAAAATGTAAAATAAAAAAACAAAAATCAGTCAAAAATAGCTGAAAAACAGCACTTGAATGGTAAGAATTTAAAACCTGGAAGACTTATAATTTAAAGTTAAGCAATTTAAGTTTTAGTTTTAAAATCAACAAACTTTAAGGATTTGTAGAATTTAAACATTTAATCTTAGATTAAAGAGAAAGCATCTTTTAATTTTTCTTGTAGGTCAAATGTCATTATCCTATTTATCAATCAAGAAAACAAATAGGACTTCACAGTTGCTCTTCGGTTCATTTGATTTAAAAGATAAACACAGAAACATCTGGACTGGTTGTAGTTAACCTTACAAGAAAGAGTAATAAATTATACCAATTCAGCACACCTGAGAATACCATACTGTACTTGCAGTTGTATTGAAAATTTTAAAGAAATACATGGTGATTGAAAGTTTCCTGGCCAAATTTGAAAGGGTGATAGGGTTCACCCAAATATACATTTTTTGTCAAAGAATGTATATCCGTAACTATTGCATGGGGCAGCTAGAGAGCAAAGTTTGGCATGTTTGCAAATTCTTATTTAAACTTCATAAGTCGTAATGCGAATTTTGCATGTTATGCTTGCTTGCTAGCCAACGCCCACCCTTGGCTGTTGGACCAGACTGCCTATGGAAACAAAAGACATACTCGAAGATATTTGAATTTTTGCCAGCTGTATGAAATTGGAATACTTCATGTCAATAGGCATGATGCGGGTCAGTCGAGAAGTTTGAGCACTCCAGAAATTTTCTGAATTTCACATAACTGGTGGTGCAAATGCTCAAATGTTTGAAATATATGGCACTCGCCTATTAGGGAAGCATTCAAATTACAATCTTTGAGCAGCTCTTCTGTTTCCATTGGCAGCCCCATAGGTTAGATACTTGTCAGGTATCTTGGAATTTGTGTAATGCTCCACCACGTATAAAATCCACATTGCAAATGACGAAGTTTTAAAGAAAGAAGGATTAGCAAATGCATTCACTAGCACCTATATGCAACAGTAGCAAACATACATACATTCATTGATAAAAAATGTTTATTTTGGTGTAGCCTACCACACTACTAAATTTGGTTAGGAAATTTCCAATCATCCTGTATTTTGATACGACAGAAGCCACAATTTTGAACAAATTTGGCTTTTTAACAAATCATTTCAATGTATGCAAGACATTTAAAAAAATGTTATAATTAATCAATGCTTTATCACCTTTTCTAATTCTTCTTTGCGCTGTTGCCAGGCTTCTGAGACTTCTTTTTGAAGTTGTTCGTCATCTTTCTTTAAAAGAAATATATTAATCAAAAACCACTCCATTTTAGAGTTCAATTTAAAAAATTATTTTTTATAATATTCTTTTAAAAGAAACTCAGTTGAAAAATAAAAATGCAAGATTCTAAATCAATAAAAAAGATATTTACCTTTTTGGAAGATGCAAAACTTGGATTGAATATATGGTTCATGTACCTTTTCTGCATCTAAAAATATGTAAGTTTAGTTTAGAAGAGAAGGCATTCATATAATAAAATATAAATAAGACATGCTTTATTTTTACTGTAATATAACAAACGTAACTACTGTAGAGGAATACTGTAAATAGCAAACCATACAGCACTATACATTCTACAATATACATATTCTTTAATTTTCTAAAGACATTGTTTTTCTTGTAATAATGTATGTTGTAAATGTATTGTAATGTTGTAAATAACAGTCTAAAATATATTAATTATTCAAATTAATATCAAATGCATTTTAGTCACTGAATAAATTTTCAATAAAATTTTGTGTACATATACTTTATACGAGCTAATATTGAAGTAATATAACCACATTTCCCAATACTACTCAGTTTCAAGATTACGTTATTATGTTACTATCAAGTATAAGATTAAAAGCTGAGTAAAAATATGAAACCTAATTCGTAGCAATTTAAGCATATTAGCTACTTCTTGTAACTAGTGATTGACGGATAGAAAAACATAACTGATAACAAAGTTTGTCGTAAGTAATATTCGTAAACTTTCAATTTAGTTACTAATTAGAATTGTTAAAAAATCCACTTAAAACAAGACAATTACATTTCTTTTACACATGATTTGCAAGTAAATGCAAAAGAAACGTGAATTGGATAGTAAAAATTCTTACAAAATCAAATAAAATTACAAGAGAATGAAGTTATTATCCTTCAGTTTTAATTCCCCAATTTGAGCACATAATTTTGATAAACTTTAGTATACATAATTTATTTTCCAAACTATTTTACAGATGATTGAATGAATTAAAGAACGAGTCCAATTTTACTCTTTCAGATTATCTAATCAAATATAACTCATGTTCAGTTTTTTCTTCATGGGAGTGCCTCCCATAGCAGCTTAAAAGAGCAATTTACCATTTTTTACAAATCTCTAGAATTTATAAATTTGCTTCCAAAAAAAAATGGGAATAGAAAGAAAAAAGCATGGAGAAGTTATGATCAATGATTGAGTCAAGTATTATAAGGGTTGAGAAAATAAGTAGAACCCAATTTTGGAACTTGTGATAAAATTTTCAGTTTGGTTATTAAATCATTGTCGTGTTTCACTGCAGTTTAGTGTCACCACACTAGGTACAGGAGTATGAGCTGAAGTCAGTTGTGTTTAACCAGCAATTCACAAGTCTCCTGTATTTCAAAATGTTCCTGATGATTATTTCAAAATCTACCTTTATTACTTTCAGTTCCAATTATAAATGATAACTTCTAATTAATAAGTAAAAATAATACTATTTGCTATTTGAGTTTACATTACAATTCTAGATTAGAACATTTTTAATTACAGATGTGTTCACATGGAATGGATATAATGGCAGATTTTGTTGCACAATTCATAAAAAAATCGAAAACGAACGCCATAAAAGACAAAACACTATGTTCAAGTGAAAAATCAAATGACCTACACATATTTGAAATCTATAAAAGCATGTGAACATGTATTGTGTGAAGAGGTATTTTAAAATAATTTTAGACAAAGTTTTTATGTGAGTGATAGAAATTCATTTTGTATAAATCATAGAATGCAGTTGCTCATTTGAAACTTCAGATAAGAGGAAAGACTAAAATAGTTATTGTACAATGCTTGTTCAATCAGACAGATAAGGATTGACATTGTGCAGATCTATCCTTTCAGTTAAATGTGCCTTGTTACAAGCAGTCATTTAAAATAAAAGATAAATAGGATACATTATAGTATTCTATTGGAAAATTTTAAAACTTCCTAATAATTATGATAATTTAACACAAAATTATGCATACACAGTATTAGATGTGCCTAGATTTTTAAAAATTAGATTATAAAGCAAAGCATGAAAAATTGTAAGCTCAGGTACATTTTGTTCGCCTTCTTTTCGCTTTCTCTGTAAATCTTCTATTTGCTTCTTTAGTTTACGAATGTTCCATACATCCTCTCTTTGATCATTATCTCTCATCCTTTGAAGTTCTTTCTGAAATTAAACATCTCAATACAAACTCTTTATATAAAATAAACCCAGAAAAATTGAGTAGGAATTAGAAACAGATTTATTAGCTGCAGAAGCCAAGATAGTAAATGTTTGGTTCAAATCAGTAAAAGCATATATATTTGCATAGAAAACAGACTGACACTAACTCTATTTTTATAGGGTCAGGTGGGGTAAAGTGGGTTTAAAAAAAGTGTTTTTAATTTCAAAGTAGAATTTAGCAATGACAAGTCTTAAAAAGTGATGTTTCTCTGCATTATATATACATTGCATTATTTAAAAACATACATGTTTTTCTTCACATTTAAACCTATACTTTTTAGTTAAGTGGTTATTTTTATACCCACTTTACCCCATGGTATGGGGTAAAGTGGGTATAAAACTTTACCCACTTTCCCTCACCTGCTACCCACTTTACCCCATGGTATGGGGTAAAGTGGGTAGCAGGTGAGGGAAAGTGGGTAATTCATAGAAGTTATAAAATCATTAAATGGTGAAAAAAATTAACACAATATAATAATTGATAAGAGTATTAAATGAACAATTTTTGTTGAATGAGCTATTAAATTAATTCTTTGTTCAATGAGCTACTAATTTAGTGGCCTTCTAAATGCCAAACTAAAAATACGTAACAATATTTATGCATGCTGTAGCTCAAGGTGTACTTGAACTATGTTTGAGTGTTCATTTCACTGTAAATAACAGTCAAAAATTCTACACAATACAAAACATGAATTATTATTCAAAATTCAAGAAAACATATTAACATGAATTTTGAGAAAGATATAGAGGTTACATATCAAAACTCTCCATGATTATCAAATGTAGGTTTTGTGGCAATGTATGCATAATAAATGCTTCCAATATCTATTATGCCAACATCCTCCTTTTCTAGAAAATATACCATTAACTCTAGATTTTTTAAGAAATAATTAATCTTTTCCGACGTTTGTTACTTGCTCAACGAATAGTTGAACTGATTTTTTGAACCTACATTCTACCCAAGAACCTTGCTTAGTATTGCTACTGTCAATTTTGCTCTATGGTTCTTCAGTACTTTCTTCTGGTTCCGTAACTTTATTTTCAGTAAGAGCCTGAGATGATGTTCTCAAGTTTTTCTTTTTACTAAACCTATCTTATGTTTCTTGAAATAAATACTTTAGGATGCCAGAGCCTGTTAATACCACACCTATTTTTCTGAATCCTTTTCCTTTTTTCTCAATGAATTCTGAGCATCAATTCTAAGATCAGTAGACATAGGAGTTGAGAGGGTTGTTAATATGGCTAATTTCCGGTTTTTTAACAGTGAAAACAGTAACTTTATCTGGCATGTAAATTGCTTGAAAATTACGTTATTATTTCCTGTGAAGCTTGATTTCCTTCATTTTGTGACTAGCTTATAACACATACTGAACTTCATTCTGGAAAATAAATGCCTTTTCTATCCTTTAAATTCTGTGTTCCACAGCCTGTCAATTTACAGCATATAACCACTTTCCTTAAATTCTTTCACAACATGGTCAATTTTAATGATTCACATAATCATCTAAATAGACAGAAATGTGACCTTAAAAACATTTTGCAAGTCATTTTTCCGTGTAGTATGATATTGAAATTCCTTATATGTTATTTTCAGTTGCATGGAAACCTCAACATCTAAGGGCTGTAAGGCACAACTTGTAATTGGGATAGCCATATTATTATACCTATATATATATATATATATACACTGCTGGCCACCCAAATTGCAACACCAAGAAAGACAAGAGATATCACAACAAAATTTATTTTGTAGATAACATGTTGACCAAGTATCAAATGATTAAATTTATAGACTTCTGTGAAGTGTGGTTCCTGCCAAAATCAGTAGCCAGAGTAGCCGCCATTGTTGGAGATCACCGCTGCCACACGCCTCGGCATTGATTCAAAGAGACTTTGGATGTGTTCTTGGGGTACAGCAGACCAAGCAGCTTCCACACGTTGCCAAAGTTGATCTGGTGTGGCAGCTGGGGATGTATTCTGGGTCAATCGTTGAGCAACCATGGACCACATGTTTTCTATCGGCGAAAGATCCGGAGAGCGAGCTGGCCAGGGAAGCAATTCAATCTGGCGATTGACGAAGAACCCTTGGACAATGCGTGCCACGTGTGGTCGCGCATTATCCTGTTGAAATATGGCTGTGGGCAAGCCCTGAAGGTAAGGAAGGACAACTGGCTCCAACACCTCGGAGATGTAGCGCTGGCTGTTTAAAGCACCGGCAATGCGTACTAGAGGAGTGCGAGAGTGATATCCAATACCGCCCCATACCATAATACCCGGTGCAGGACCAGTGTGGCGGTGCACAACGCAGCTGTTCAGCATCCTCTCTCCACGGTGTCTCCAGATTCGAATCCGACCATCGTGGTGTTGCAGACAGAAGCGTGACTCGTCAGTAAAGACAATTTCATTCCATTCTGCCGTCCACATCCTTCTTTCATCGCACCATTGTCGGCGGAAACGTCTGTGGTTCTGCGTCAAGGGTAGACGAAGCAATAGACGTCTTGCGGACAGACCACTCTGCTGTAAACGGCGTCGAATGGTACGCGCAGACACTGGATGATGCGGTACAGACTGAATGTGCTGTGCTATGGTTCGTGATGTGGCTGAGCGATCCGTCACTGCCATACGCACAATATGCCTGTCATCACGTGAAGTGGTGCACTGAGGTGGATGCGATCGAACACGTCGGTCCGTCGTACCCTCCTGCATCCAACGATCACATATCCGCATTACAGTTGTTTGGTTTCGTCCAACACGACTACCGATTTCCCTGAAAGATAATCCACAATCTCGGTAGGCCACTATCCTTCCTCTGTCGAACTCGGATACTTGATCAAAAGATGATCGCTGTTTTCTATGAGGCATAATTGATCGTTTTTTTGAAAAAACCACAAGAAAAACACAATTGCCGTACTTGAAATCGTCGAAATCTCCAAGCCTTAAATAGCGCTTTGAAGTGGCGCCACAGGCGCGCGTGATGTGCGTCTGCGCTGAAATTCTAATCATTTGCATATCTCACCTCCGCTAATGCATGTTGTAAATTTCATATTATTTGCATGCTTCCTTCAGGGTGTTGCATTTACAGTGGCCAGCAGTGTATATATATATATATTATGGAATACTTATATACCTATTCATTTTTGCTGATTAAAAATTATATTTAGCATAAAAGAATCCCCAAAAGAAATTTCTTCAATGTTGCCACTAAGCCTAAAGCTATACCCACTTTACCCCTCTTCATTTAAAAACATCTAGCATTAAAAACAATGTTGTAATTTCTTGCCTGTTTATTGGAATCAGGAGAAGAAAAAATATATAGCAGTTTTAGAAAGGCATACCATAAATAGAAAGTTTCTCACACAATTACAACCCACATGACTGGATCAAACAAACAAGAGACCACCAGGATCTTTTAGATGTTACCAGTAAAATGTTTTAGATTGAAAAACTTTTTTAAGAACTTAAATATATATATAGTTGTGAGTTTTATTTCCCATCAAAACAGGGTTTATAATTACTGAGGTAGCTTTTGCATGGTCTACCCACTTTACCCCACACACCAGACCCTATATAAGTAGCATATAAATTTATTTATATCACACCCCAGCTCAAATCTTAACACAACAAAGAAAAAAACGAATTTCTAGTTTTATGTGTCGAAATACTAAATATATGTTTTTGCAAAACTGCCGCAACTGTAGATTCCAGGACAGAGCAGTTTTGCAGAATGTAGCAGACTAGTCTTTCCACACATAAAAATAGAAATTCATATTTGAGTTAGACAGCCAGGGTGATATGAAGGAATTGAGCTCTTTTATTTGTGTACTGGTACACCAAAATAATTTTTCAAGTTTGCTTCACTGATGTGTATAAAGAAAAGGATTACTTTCAGACATAAATATGAACATTCTGGAAATTCAAAATATTTTAAAGTACACAAGAAAATTGATGAATATTATCTACCATGTATTGCTCATTTTCCACAGCCAGTAAGTGTGCTAATCTTTGTCGTCTGTTTTCCAACTTCTCCTTCTGGATAGCTTTCAGTTGTTCCTTAACACTAGATTCCTCATTTGCCCTAAAATTGAGAACAAGAATATCAAATTAAATAAACAAGCTTCATTCAAGAATTAACTTAAGAAAAATGAATAAGTGAAAATGAACAAAAAAAAAAGAAATGCTACTAGAAATAAGTAAACTATTAGAAATTCCAAAACAATGGCAATATTGAAGTTAACAAATATACAGCATTTCAACTCAATTACTGAAATCTTTGAAAAGTATCAAAACACTAGTTCTTAAGAATTTTTTAAAAATTCCTTTTTTTTGCAAAATATTTTCAGTTTCAGACTGAAGCATTACAAACTTCAAAGCTATGGGTAAAAGATTAAAGCAGTGATAAAAATCGTGTTTGGCATAAGGTTCAGGTGAATTCAAGTCACAAAGAGAATTTTTAAACATGATTAGTTTATGTTTACCTTAAATATAAGAATAAACACAAATGAGATTATTTTATCTTCTTCCAAAAGTAGATGTTGAATATTGGCCACAATGAGGAAAATAGCAAATAACATTTACCTTGGTGTTTTCAAAGCTTGTCCCTCTTCTAAACTTCTGTACTTGGAAGACTTCAGAGCTAAAGCTCTATAATAAGAATCAACTTCCAAACACTTCTGAACACGAGTAGCATCTCTTTCTCTTTTGGTAACAATGGCCCTTTCAGCTAAATCTTTCCGATTTTGCGAGACCCAAAATGAAGATAAAGCCATCTGTTTGAAAAAAAGATAATTTATAGGTTTATTTAAACTGCTGAAATTAGAATTGCAAAACATTTTATTATCTTAAAATTTTAACACTCAATTGGTTGGTTGGTTTTGGGTTTAATGGTACAAGGGCCATATTTGGTCATGCTGCACCAGACACAAGACATACAATATCAAGTAATAGACACACACAATGAAAGTTTTTACTGACATAGGGAGGAATGCACCTGACAGGAATCGAACCTGTGCCGCCAACAACTTGATGGTTGCTAGCGCAGTGGACATAGCAATGAACCACAACGGCCCCATTTTAACACTCAAAAATGAAGTTCAAAAGTATGATAGAAAGTAAGTTGTCATTTTTATTATTATAAATAAATGCTTTAGAAAAGAAATTTATTACAATTAAACACAAATGCAAACACCAAGTTTATAAATTGATTTCTGAAAGAAACCCATTCTCATATTTTTTGCGCTGAAACATTTTGAGAAAATGCAGAATATATTTTCTTTTCAGCTTTAGATTTTGACTCACATGAAATAAGTTAAATTATGCATAATGCAATAACACATCTAATAGAGCATCTTAATGCAAGAAATCTACTACAGGGAAAAGTTGAAATTTACATGTCATAAAAATTACAAATTAGCTATCTTGAGTTAATATAGAACACCAAATAAAAATGCAACATCAATATAAAATACACAAATAGCACCAGATTTATGAGTGACAGAAGGCATATTTTATGCCACTTATTTGAAAGCAAGTTGATTGGTTGGGCTGCTTCATTTTAAGAACTTTCCTTTCTAATCTTTTTCGATGAGGAGATGAGCTGCTATGCAGCGGATGCTCGATAATTCTCATGTCCAGATTGGTTTGGTTTTATGGCGAAAGGGGCATATTTGGCAAATCTTCACCAAACAATATCAAGTAACTGACACAGAAGAGAGAAAAATACACTAAGGATGAATTGAACCTCGCTGCCTACAACTTGAAGGTTGCTAGTGCAGTGGGAAACCCCATTAAGCCACATTTGGAAGCAGGATTATTTCATGTGATGATTGCAGACAAAGATATGAAAAATATAAACAGGTTCTTCTGAAGTATTATGTTCAAATCAAATGGCATCAAAACTTAACACACAACAGACTTCAAGTATAAATATATAAAAGTTTATGCTCATTTAGTTGAGCTGAGTCAGTCAAAATACTTTCAACACAGGATCTTTCTAGAATGGAAAACATTGTTAATAGAATTTACTCATTATTCAAGTAGCCATATCCTGTTAAGATGGCCATGGCATATAGCTCTTTTTTATATTTGGAACATCTCAAACACCAGATACTAGACAATGCAAACTTGATGTACAATTATCAAGACACAAAATTCCTTGCTGACTTGTGAGATTCGAGAAATTTCAGGGCAATTGAGACCCTTCAAATATAGTCCATCGTTTCACATATCATTACTAAGTGGTTGTTTGGCTTTCGAGGCACAAGGGCCAAGCCATTACCAAGTGGATTGGATTTTGAGGCTTTATGGCACAAAGTCACCCATTACCATGTGGAAATCTTTATTCAGTATTAACACTAAGTTGCAAGTGCTTCGTTTATTTAATTAAAACATTCTTGTCCTTCACTTCAGTTGTAATTTTGAGAAATTGTAGACAAAAATCGTGCTTCTGTTTTAGTAAAAGCATCTAGCCCAAGAAAAATAAAGAAAATAAAACATTTGATAATTCTTCCACGTATAATAAAGCACAAGTATTAGATTTCATAGAAAAATAGTTCATCCAATGCTTATGTCTGAAAAGAATTAAAAACTGGCCCAAGTAACGACGAAATATAAATTAAAATAAACAAAATTTACAAATACCTCACACAAGAAAATTTTGGAAAAATTGAATTTCTGGAACTAGAAGGTATTTTCAGAGGAAAAACGACCAGTCTTGTTACAGTTTTTTTTCTTCTGATTTGTTCACAAGACTGTTTAGTTGAAAGTTGGGTTTAATTCGCGATTCTTTTATCACAGAAATACTGTTTACATTCGTAAACGATATTTTTAATTTGATTTAAAAACAAGCTCCCGCGAGAAACATTTTTGAGTTTAATTGTTTGTACAATTCTTGTGAACAAATATTATGGATGGATAAAAAAAATAAACAATCCACTTCTCTCTTTTTTGTGGTATTTTTTACTTTCATGCGATAGTGAAAAATTAATATGCGTCATAACAATTTAATATGACTAATGATCTAAAAAAATTACCAGCAGTGTTACTACAACTTTTACTTTAACTTGGAGTAACAATCTGGAATTCGGAAAGGTCGTTTTCTAGAATTGTAAAATCTTGTTTACTTTTTCATAACATAATCGAGAAGACACGTTTTAATTCTTTTAAATGGCTGGAATAGTATCTAAACTGTATCAAGGTGTGTTCAAACGAACATCGACCTTTGCATTAACAATTATTGTTGGTGCTTTCTTCTTTGAAAGAGCCGTGGATGTCGGCTGTGACTATATTTTTGATAAAGTTAATGAAGGGGTAAGTATACGTTATTTATTACGGCCACATCAACTGCTTATTAACATATTACAATTCAATGGTAAAAACAAACTGGAATGTGACCATGATTTTCTCTTGTATTAGTTATACCATAGTGAATACATTGTGTGTTTTAATTAACCGATTGAACAAAACGTTTGGAAATATTGCTGCTATGACATGGTATCGTAGTTTACTGTTTATTATTTACTTCAATAACTTCAATTCAGCAATGAAACAAATGGGTTTTTTCCACGACAGGTCTAGAATTCGTACCCATGTTCTTTCCATGAAGACTTCTTTCTTTTGAATTATTTCAATGCTATTCTGAATATATGAGTGCTAGTGAAAACTTGTAATAAATTTAATAAGGTGTTATACTTTTAAAATCAGCATATATGTGAAAAAGTAAACAGTAAGATATTTAAGGGTTTGGAAATATTTTATGTATTGTCCTTGTGCCATAAAAATAATTGTGCTATTATATTGTGATCTTCTAATAAAGCTGCATACCATAATTTTCCATAAGAACATTTTTATACATCAAATTGACTTAAGAAAAACTGGGTGGATTTCAGTTGGCCAAAATTGATTATACGAAACATCAAAATTTAAATCACAATCTTTTTAGCAGAACTGCAATACACGTTTGAAAAGATTTCAATTTTTGAATTAATATTTTATTTGATGAACATTAGCAGCCAAAAATTAACGAATTGTCACTTCCTTCTCAGTATCAAAATTACCAAACCAAAAAGATGTAAACCAACCTGTTTCCAAGGAATATGAACCTTGAAATTTCTTCCTGTCAATTCATCTAACTTCATTCCATTTGGTCATTGCTTCATTGCAATTTTTCCCTTTTGGATATGTCATTAATTGTAATCATTAATTTCTGTTTGATTAGACATGTGAAATTGAACAGTTATTGATGATATATCTTTCAGGAGATCGCATTAAAACTAGTTTGCCTTTTTGGCATTGCAAGGAGGATAGACTTAAAACTTAAGAATTAAATTTAAACCAGAGTCGGCATTGAATAACAAAGCTGCCAATTAGCATACAGGCAACACGCAAAATAGCACTATAGCAGAACAGATAGATGCCATGTCTGAGATGCACAAGTGTTACCAACATGTATTTTTTCTCTAAATAAATCACTAGATAGAAGATATAATATCGAATGTGACTATTGTAATAAAAATTACTAGTATTCATGGATATTCATGTACAATTATAGGTTATGAATAGTAATTTATGATTAACAAATATTATATATTTATAGTTTGCATTTAAAAAGGGAAAAAAAATTATATTTTTATGAAAACTACTGGATAGCAGGGATATATGAAGAAGAAATGTATGTATGATCAGCCTATGCATAAATAAAATGTTCAGCATAGGAAAATCAATAAAATGGAAATCAGCTTTATTAAATGTAAACTATTGTTCAATTCCTGAAAATTATTCAGAAAAATTTGTAAAAATATATGTTTGCTCTGAAGATTTAACTATAGTAAAGTCTGGCTCTGGTAACTTGACATTTGAGTCATATCGTTTTGAATGAGTATTCATCAAATTGAGTGATGTTAGAATAAAAAATGTTCTTCCATAATTGGCATTTTTAGTGCAGATTCCTGCTTTGAGTTTATTTGGTATTGATTTGGAAGTGATAGCAAAACAGGTAGTTACAAATTGGCAAAGCAAGTAATCCTCAGGGCTCACCATGCATGTTTTCACAAGCAACTGACCTCTGCCTTGGCTATTTTACTGCCATTTAAGAGGTGATTCACCCAAGGTCATGTGCCTTCTCACCAGAGCTGCACTATAACTTATCTATAGTAGATTAAAAGTTTTATATATCCTTACAGATGGAAATAAACGTATATAATTCTTTTATTTTTTAGAAACAATGGAAAGATGTAAAGCACAAATATGTTCAATAATATGGATAGTTTGATTCATCTTTCATCACTGTAGTCGAACTTGTATCTGAAGCTTCCTACTTGTTCAACATGGAGTATTCTACCACTATTTGTGTAATGGAAGAATTGAATACAATGCATAATTTTTTACTTATATTTGTATAACCCTGTTGTAGAAAATTTATTTTGTAGCAATTCAGGAAGTGAAATAAACCATCTGACATTTGCCAATTTAACAGGAAAATTACATTGTCTTAAGTGTTTGAAATATATTGCATTTTTATTTTGTTATCATTGTATGAATACTCCTCCTTGAAATGTAAAAAATAATGAAAGAATTGGAATTATTTCTTATGAAGATTGTGATACAAGTCGAATAAATTATATTTATGTTTACTCTGACATTTGTTGTATTCACTTAATCTCTGCAAAACTGGTGTAATAACTGATAATAAGTCCCAATTCTTAAGCTACTTAAAATTGACATGATAATTATTTGAGCTTGGTCATTTAATGAAAGTGTTTCAGTGTAAAACTAAAATAATATATGTTCTCAATTCAGTTCCCTTATCAAAATCAAAAAATAATCCCCAAAGTAAAAAAACTTATAAAATAATTTAATTGCTTATAGTCAACATATTAACACATCTTTAAATGTGTACAGGCATCACAACCCAACTTAGTGATCTGTCCTCCATTCTGTTTTACTCACCTACTTTTTGCTTTTTTCCCCTCTCTTGTGGTCATCTTGTATTTGGTGCAGCTTTGCCAAATATGGCCTTGCGCCTTAAAACTCGTAAACAAGCAACCTAGGTGTTTTGTTAAGCAAAATCTTCCAAATTTTGGCGACTTTTAAAAGTTCACTGAAAGACAACGAATATTAAGCCCCCTTTTTAAACTAATAGCATGAATCCTTGTTATCATGAATTTATCTAACTGCTGTCAGGGTTTTTATGACTTTGACCTGAACTGTAATGGTATAAAAAATTCTGATTGCTTCAACAAGACATATTTATATAACTCACGTCAAGTGAGGCCATTGTGGCTCAGTGGGTATGCCCACTGCACTAACACCCTTCGCATTGCAGGGGCACAGGTTCGATTCCTCCCTGGGTTTATTTCTCTACTGTATCAGTAAAACTTTCATTGTATGTGTCTTGATATTATGTTGTGCCTGGTACAGCAAGGCCTAATATGGCCCTTGTGCCATAGAAAATCCACCCAAGCTACATTTTTCTTCTGCTCCAAACATTTTTTGGAAAACATGAATCAAAGATGTAGCTGCAGAAATACTAACCATTACGAATTTTCACCTGAAATTACAGCATTCCGCAAATAGTGAAGTTATTACTGAAAATCTCACTTAATGATAAAACAATGCAGTCACCAAATATTGGCTACTTATTGTGCTTTTTTACAAAAAAAGTCACCAACATAACAACCACTTTATTTTATCCACATTATAATATGGATTATCATTTGGCAGTGGCTTTCCAACGAAACATTGAAATCAAGCGAAGGCCATAGCATTAACTTTATTTTACCAAAATTCAAATTTTAAAAAAATTCCAACATGCAGGGTTTGAGTAATAGAAATAAAAAAATGCTAGAGCCAATGGCTTCAGTGTTCTGATTTAAAATGCATACTGAAAATACTACAATTTTAACCTGAGAAATGTTCATTTGCAAATGAGTCTTTCCAGTTCCTGTATTTCATTGAAGGCAGCTATGTACCAATTAACTGAATGTAACTTTGCTTTATATTACTTCTGAATTTAACAATTTTATGATTTTTTAAAAGATTAATGTGTCCTATTTTTGATGACTTAATTTTTGCAGGCAGTTTCCAATCTAGGCAATGTTTTACTTTTCTATATTGAAAATATTTTAGGCAAAAATGAATATTAATATTTTTAATTGTTAAGTTTATTGTAAATCATTTTTTTTTCTTTTTGAATTCTTAGAACTTGGCTTCTGTTTGAGAAATAACACTGAAAATTTTTGCCATAATTGGAATGAAGTCTTAAAAATAAATTACTTTTAGTGTTTTATTTTACACCAATTGTTTTAAGTTTTTCTCAAAAGTATTCAAAAATTTTTGCTTCGAGGTCTGAAGGCTCCTTTAATTTTTCATAAACACTGGAAAAGAAATGTCAGTAAAGACATTCGGAAGTTAACCTTAACAAGGCATTAACATTTTGACCAGTAGTGTT
Source organism: Meta bourneti (assembly GCA_933210815.1). Classification (NCBI taxonomy): domain Eukaryota; kingdom Metazoa; phylum Arthropoda; class Arachnida; order Araneae; family Tetragnathidae; genus Meta; species Meta bourneti. Next base: position 50,596,820 of record OW119927.1, read on the forward strand.
TTCTTTTTATGTTCCTTTATATAGTTATAAGATGTTTTCATAATAGACTTAGAAGACAAATAATAGTACAAGAGCCTTGTAAAATATGATTCAATTTTACTTTTTTCAGATTAGATTTTTGAGACTGACTTCCCAGATTTTTTAATGTGAGAAATTGTCTAATATCTAAGTAGTAATGGATGAGTTTAAATGATTAAATTTATGATTAATGTGCAAAATATTTAATTTAAGTGCATTTATTTTTATCAAAAGTTTAATTTGAATCTGTTCTAAAATACATCAGAAGCTGCTTTAAATTGTCCAAATATACTATCCAGTGCTCTGAACTTGTTCCAAATTTTCTATAAAAGTAAATTCATCTGTGAAATGGTTTATTTTGACTTTGTGTATTGCTGTGGTAAAAATCTACTTCCATGTGAATACTGTTTTTCAAAAATGGTGCAATAGCTAGAAATGCTGATTCTGACTGTTAGAAATTCATATTAAGATATTTAGTTTTCTTATAGCAATTTCTTGTCAAGTTCGTCTGTTTCATACATTATGAGCAGATTTTTTGTTTTAGCCGCCTTATTTTGTATTTGAACAACTAAAATTGCTACTAGAATGAGGTTTAAGAGGAGACTATTTTTGCTTCGATGTTTTTAAGAATTTGTTTCTTTTTCACAAGTGTTTTGGCTGTGCCCATTTATCACATGTAATATTCCGTACATTAGGGGAAAAGAAATTTTTCTTCCGGCAAAAATGAAATAATTATCAAAGCAACTGTTGGACATGTTGAAAAATATGAATCATGTTTAAAAACTAGAACATAATTCAAACACCAGGAATTCTTAGGGTTGTGAGTTTAGCATTTTCCAATTTTTCTTGAAATACAGATTTTTTACAATAAGAAAAATTTTTGGAAGCCTGATTCCACCTCAACACTTCAAAAAGCCTTACGATTTAACAACCATTTTATGGAAAACAATGCTGCTCTTGAAATATAGTGGAATCTGTCTTCGTGAGAATCCTGTTCATGAGAAACAAATGCTGGCCCTTGACTTTTTGGCCAAAGACCTGGCTTCGTGTTAAAGAAATTACCTCTACTCATGAGAATTCCCAATTGAGCTCTCCCAAGCTCTTTTACCTCTGAAGATGAGAATTCACCACTTCATTACCTCTACTCGTGAGAAAGAATGTTTACATCACAAACAATGAACTGTTTACTTTTGAAAATGAACCTGTCTGAACACGTCTAATGTAGGACGACTTGCTAGGAAAGTCTGGTTTGACGTCAAATCAAGCACAATAGCGAACTGTTTCCGAAAGTGTCGATTCGTCACCTCGTTCGGAGAAGCACCGCCTTTGGATGATGAAGTAGTAACCGCAGGAATGGGATACAGTTCTTCATCAACTTCCATCTTCAGAATGTATTGAAACGCCTACATTTCAAGAGTACGTGTCCATTGACCATGAGGCAATGGTTAGTGGTCAGGCAACGGAGGACATTGTCGATCGCTGCCTCAGTCTCACCCGTAATGACAGCGAAGATGAAGAAACCCCCACTGTTACTAAAAAGGACGCCCGGAATGCTTTGATGATTCAGCAGTTTTTAATCTATCGAGAGTGATGGAACATGTTTTGACCGTCTGCATGACCTGGAAAACATGGTTACCCAATCCAATTCCGAAAAGCAGACAAAAATAACAGATTTTTAAACTGAAATTTAACTGAAAAATTATAATTATATTGTAATATATTTCTGCATACATATTGAGTTTTCAATGTCTTTTAATTATTCTATACCTTGACCTAGAAACTCGATTGGTGAGAAACCTGGGTTAGTGAGAAAATTTCCCGTCGGGTTCTCACGAAGCCAGGTTCCACTGTAGTTGAAAATTGCATGCTAACCATTTGTGAAAAATATTTTCGATTTGGAATAACCATTTTCTAACAGCTTATCAACCATCCTAAAAATTCGGTATGTGTTAATTAAGATGTTAATGAAATTATAAATTGGGTGTGCAATTCGAGTTAAAATGTTTCTTTGGAACTTTGATATTGAAACATTTTCTAGAATTTATGTAAATCAACGAGACAGAGTGAGACGCTTGAAATATATAAGAAAAGATGTGTAAATATAAAAGACTGCCCAATAGCAAGAATGTGCTCAGTTAAATTTTGTAAGCCTAATGAGCCGAGAACACAAAAATGTGAACAAGACTAACTTTTAGAATGTTAAGTGTTAAAAGCCAAAAATAACAGGTTTTGCAGGTAAATTCAATGATAGTAATTGTCAAGTTGGACAAATGTGGAGGGAAGAGGTAGGTAGGTATTTTAATTAACTGGAGCAACACAATGGGGGATATTGGTGACGGTCCAGGATCAATCCCAAAGGGAAAGATCCGAAAACACATAATTTTGAACCACCGTCAGATAACGAAAGAAATACAATATAGTGGCTCTAATGTTTTGGTAACTTCTTTATAACTTGTCATGTTATTCAAATGCCCATTGCGCTAGCAACCTTCGAGTTATAGCGATGCAGGTTCGATTCCTGTCAGGTGCATTCCTCCCTTCTGTGTCAGTAAAACTTTCATTGTGTGTGTTTGTCTATTGATATCTGTCTTGTGTCTGGCGCAGCATAGCCAAATATGGCCCTTGCGCCATAAAACCTCGAAACAACCAACCAAATGCCATTCCAAAACGTCGCTAATAAAAATAAACGGTGATAATCAAATTGGTTCTTAACCAAAAATATTTCTTCTCTGGTCTGTTGTTTATGTTTTACGCGAAAAATCCCTATTTTACTTATCTTTATGAGAGTTCTACCGTGGAAACATGAACTACTGGAGTAGAAAAACGATACAGCCAAACAAGTTTCATTTATCACCATTTTAATTGTTTTGGGGGTTTTATGGCGCAAGGGCCATGCTGCGCCAGACACAAGACATACAATATCAAGTAATAGACAGACACAATGAAAGTTTTACTGACAGAAGAGAGAAATACACCCAGGGAGGAATACACCTGACAAGATTCGAACTGGCTCCGATCACCATTTTGGCAATTTTAATAAGAGGACTTTCATCGCAAACATACAAATTACAGGAGAAAAAATACATCCAGGAAGGTGGGAAGGAGTTGAATTTACTTCTCACTAGAGCAACACAACGGGCTATTGGCGATGATCCGGGACCAATCCCAAAGGGAAAGATCCGAGGACAACACATAATTTTGAACCACGGTCAGATGACGAGGCAACACCTGAGCTGAGCATAAAGGAAATGGTTGGTTCGGGGTATTATGGCGTAAGGGCCATTTGGCCATTCTGTACCAGACACAAGACAAACAATACCAAGTACTAATAGACATACACACGCAACGAAAGCTTTACTGACACAGAAGAGAGAAATACACCCAGATAGGAATGGACCTGACGAATCGAATCTGCACTGCCCAAAACTCGGAAGGTTGCTAGCTCAGTGGACATAGCCACTGAACCCCGACGAACCCTGAAGGAGGTAGGTAGGTATTTGAACGCCCCACACTCTAGGAAAAGGTGACCCGATCGAGTACTTTTGAGAATCGAATACTTAGTATTCGAGTACTTTGAAGTATCCAGTAAGTATTCGAATACGTGCATCAATTTACAGTAACCCTATTTTCGTTTTATGGCTATAACTTGGCAAGCATAATTAATATTTTTTAATTCATTAGAATTTGGAAATGTTTCATAAAGTTTGCCAAATTACAATCCTTGAATTTTACACTTCCTAGTAAAAGGGGACCCGATTCATGCTCACTAGACACCGGATGTAATATAAAGATTCGCTGTATTTGACTGAGTTGGAGGAGCACCGCGGAAATAGACAGGAAGGTCTTTTCTGGCGAGTATGTATTTTAGATTGGCGAGTGTGTACTTTTGATTAGCGCATGTCACTTCAATTCAAGTCAAGTGTGACAACAGAGGTTCTTTTAACCGTGAATGACTTCACAAACTCGGAAAATCCAACGAAAAATTTATTACACCGAAGACGTACAAAACAGAACATGACCGGCTACATTACATACATCGGAATACTCAACGGAAAAACAAAATTGTTCTTGTTCTTCCAATGTCAAATTCAGTGGAATTGAGTTGTTCGCCGCTTCTTTTCACGAAATTTAATAATTCTCGAGACACTCCCACCTTTTGAGTTTACATGCAATTGGTAAACTCAAAACTCGGTATAGTCCATGGCTTCAAAGATCTAGACGTCTGACTGGACGAATCTCACGACCAAGTCGTGTTCTTCCCACAATAGGTTGACTGGAGCTATGTTCGCCGGACTTCTCCATGTTCTCACTATTTTAACGCGTTGAAGTTGTTTCACCTTTCTTCTTGGATCGTCTTTAATTCAAGAAACAATTTGCTCTTGAAAATTCTTCACTGAGGGTTTTGGACATTAAGTGCATACAGCCGTTGTATTGGCCTAAGAAATTCGCCGTTCTTGGTTTTAAGCTTCACAAGACGAACAGATCCATCTTTTCCTAGGAAAATCTCAGTTATTTTCCCAATGGCCAGTTCAAAAGTTTTTGGTTATTAACTTCTACCAAAACCACTTCTCCCACTGTGAATTCGTGGGTGCTCCTGATCTTTTTCGTTTGCTGTCTAAGCTGCCCTAAATATTCTAATCTGAAACGACTTCGGAGATGCTCTTGAAGTTTCATCCGATAGAGCTGCCTCTTTTGTAGATTCAATGATTCCAAATGGTCAAGATCGGGAACACCACTTCCTTTAACCTCTCGTAAAAACATAGAGGATGTTATGGCATCAAGATCATCGTCCTCAGAGATGTAGGTTATAGGTCTTGAATTTAAAACCTCTTCACAATCAGAGTACTGTGTTCAGTTCTTCGTATCTTAAGGATGCTCTACCCAAGACTTTCTTTAGAAGATCTTTCATAAGTCCAATGAGGCGCTCCCACCAGCCTCCCCACCATGGAGCTGATGGCGGAATTAATTTCCAGGTTATTTGTTTTTATCTTTCCATCTTTGTTTACCCGCTTCCAATCAATACTCTGAAGCAATCGATTGGCGAGACGAGTTCGAGATGAATCGTACGGTACACCGCGCACGTAAAGAACACAATCCACGTTTTGGTACCATTCCTTAGAAAGAGGGGGCCAGCAAGATGTGGCCCTCTCTTTCCTCCCCTCTTTGGAAGATTGCAATGGTAAATATTTACCAGGATAGGGTCGCATTAAATTTTGATTTAAGGGAAATGCCTCATCTGCAACAAAAACATGAGGCAGTGTGTATTCGGCTATCCCTTTTATTGCTACAGGATCAGGAATGTTCAGCTTCTTCTGTAGCAATGCTTTACCAAATTGAGAGGCCTGGAACAATCCGCCGCCACTATTTCTGCCTGCACCTCCGATGTCAACCAGAGTGAAGCGATACTGAGAATCGCAGACAACCAGCAGCACAATGCTATGGGATCTCTTGTAATTATAAAACAAGGATCCAGATGAGTGGGGAGCCTGAAAATATGACTGCATAAACATAAGTAATGTAATATTTGGTTTGGTACCACTTTTTTCCATTGCATCAAATTTTTATGTTGAAATATGCTTGTTTATTTCGGAATAATCCACCACAATTCAAACATTTTCTAGGATACATTGGTTCCTTGCTTATCTTTTCCTTCTCAAGAGGAATAAGTTTTTGAGGGAAGTTTGTGGAACAGGGGACATACATTAAAATGATTACTAAAGGAAATTTTTGAAGCAAATAATTTTTTGCAATTGTCACATTCTTTAGGACATCCTGTCTGTGAGTTAGATTTATTGGAGGTAATAAACATTTCATTAGGTGATGACTAAAAGAACGTCTTGACGCATATGAAATTTTGCATTGGTTGCATTCCCTAGGATATGTGATTTTAGTTATTTTATTAGAGGCTTTCGAACATTTTTTAGGTGATTGCTAAATGAACTTTGTGATGAATATGATTTTCCACACAATTCGCATTGCCTTGGATATGTCCTCATCATATAGCAGAACCTGCAAATTTTTAAAAGGAAGATTTATTGTTAAGTGTTAAAATTATATCACAAGTAAGAAATTTGTAATAATGCAAGCAAGTTCAGGTCCCGGAATGCAACACGAAAATTTGAAACTAAAATACTACAATTCAAAGCACTCAAAAATTAAAATCCAAAGCAAAATGCTGATATTGTACAAAGATTGACAACAGGTTTCATAAATTATATCGTTATTTCAGAATAGATAACACAAGAGAGTGTTAAGAAACAGCAGCATACTTAAAAAGTTCACTCTTCCTGAAGTATTTAAAATATGATTGTAGGTTTTTTCAGTAAAACTGGGAAATTTTCGCATATCCAATTCCTGAGAAAAGATTAAAGTTTCTCGAAATCTCTGAATTTTATCAGGAGTTCCTTTCAATCTATAGTGGGAAACATTGTTTCTGTATTTCTCCATAAATACTTTACTACCCAAAGTTAGCTAAGTAATACGAATAGTTATTAACTATATTCCCATGAATTTAAATAAAGTATAAAACGCAATATTAAAAAATTAACATGCACAAAATTCCCAACCAAACCAGATTATTATTGAACTCATTTGTTACAAATTAAATATTTGAATACAAAGGGGTAGAGTTTAAACTATATATTTATAATAATGTATGGATTAATATAAATATATAGTTTAATATTTATATTAATCCATATATTATTAACAAACACAATATTAACACATTTTTTTAACTACACGAAAAACATTTAGGGCATTTAAACTAATAAAATCACATATGTATTAATTCTTATAAAACATTGCTAAAACTGCATGGAAGATAAATATTTTTTTCGTACATAATAGCGGATAAATAATGATATAAATTTCTATAGATTTAAAAATTTCAGCCGAGTTGCAAATTTAATTATTATTAAATTGTTTAAATAAGTTCATAAAATTGTTACATTTCGTCTCACTGTAGGATATTTTTTTATCATTTCCTCCACATAACTCAAGAAGCAATCAATTGATACTTCAATAAATGGTTATTTCAAGATTGGACAACGAATGTAATTCTTAAAAAGTTCACTCTCATGTCACAATAATAAGATCTAATTTTCGTGGATGATCAGAGAGGGTCTTAAGATACCACTGTAGAACTTCCAACACAAATGAAATGTTACTTACACTGCTGGCCACCCAAATTGCAACACCAAGAAAGACAAGAGATATCACAACAAAATTTATTTTCTAGATAACATGTTGACCAAGTATCAAATGATTAAATTTATAGACTTCTGTGAAGTGTGGTTCCTGCCAAAATCAGTAGCCAGAGTAGCCGCCATTGTTGGAGATCACCGCTGCCACACGCCTCGGCATTGATTCAAAGAGACTTTGGATGTGTTCTTGGGGTACAGCAGACCAAGCAGCTTCCACACGTTGCCAAAGTTGATCTGGTGTGGCAGCTGGGGATGTATTCTGGGTCAATCGTTGAGCAACCATGGACCACATGTTTTCTATCGGCGAAAGATCCGGAGAGCGTGCTGGCCAGGGAAGCAATTCAATCTGGCGATTGACGAAGAACCCTTGGACAATGCGTGCCACGTGTGGTCGCGCATTATCCTGTTGAAATATGGCTGTGGGCAAGCCCTGAAGGTAAGGAAGGACAACTGACTCCAACACCTCGGAGATGTAGCACTGGCTGTTTAAAGTACCGGCAATGCGTACTAGAGGTGTTTTGTTTGGACGCTTATTTTCAAGCAAAATACATAAACTTCAAATGAACCCCTGGTTCTGCAAATGAAGTACAAGTAAAAGGCGATTCAATACATAAATTTATTGAAAAGATTTAACAAAAGACATCGACTGCTACATTTTCTTTGGAATTAGAGATCAGTACTTTTTTGAACAACGTTGCCAAAATCTAAGCAATAAAAAAGGTTTCATATTATATAAAGCGCTGTTGCCAGAAAATTCAAGACTTGCGGAAAACTAAAATTATTTGTTAAGATACAACACACTCCCACCTTTGTATTGCAGACATTGCCATACAAAAATAAAATACAATTCACAAGTCAATTCGCACGGGCGGAATAACTTTTCTTCCAGTCCGAGTCTGTCTTACGATAGTAGGGTGTTCTGTTGGAATGGGTTGAGTTTTGGGAGTCAAACTCTCAGGATTTGTAACAGGTTCAAAGGTAGGTGGTAATGTAGAAACTTCTGCCTGCATTACTTCCAACGGGAAAATCCTCTGAACTGGACGAATGATTTCACCGTTAGCTGTTCGCAATCGAACAACTCGTAGAACTGAATCTTTACCGGGGAAGAGTTCCAGCACTCGAGCTAAAGGCCAATTGATTTTGTTAGGACTGCTGGATTCAACAAGAACTATATCTCCTTCTTTTAAATTGTTTCTTCTTTCTTTGACTTTAGGGTTTTTAACCAGCTCTCCAAGGTACTCTCTGTAGAAACGTTGCCTTAAATTTTGTCTTACGGTCTGAAGGTAGCGCACACGTTTCAGTAAATGTTGAGCATCAATTAAATCCAAATCAACGGTCTCTTGCTCATTCAGGTCTTGTAAAAAATGCGCGGGTGTCAAAGGCTTTAATTCGTTGGGATCATCTGATAAATAGGTAAGGGGTCGGCTATTTATTGTTCTTTCACAGTCACAAAGTAATGTAATCATTTCTTCGTAGGTTACGCATGCCCTCAACAAGTTCTTCCTGAGTAATTCTTTGACACAACGAACCATTCTCTCCCACCATCCACCATACCACGGTGCTGAGGGTGGGCTAAAAAGCCATTTAATTTGATGTAAGGCACATTCCTTTTGTATTGAGTCCCAATCCAGTGCTTTTAGTGCTCTTGCAGCTCCCGTAAAATTAGTTCCATTATCTGTATAAAGAGTTGAACACCTTCCTCTTCTTGCAAAGAAACGTCGTAAAGCTTGCAAGAAGGCTTCGGTAGATAAAGAGGTTACAAGTTCTAGATGCACAGCTCTATAGACTGCGCAAGTGAAGAGCACTATCCAGGCTTTGTAACCACCTCGTAGGAATACAGGTCCAGCTAAATCCGCACCAGTTACATGGAAGGCTGGCACCCGATGTATTCTGTCAGAAGGCAATGGAGCTGTAACGGGAATCACTGGTTTAGAAGCAAGTTTTTTGCATTCCAAACAATGGCGAAGAACTTCACGAACTACTTTTCGACCCTTGGGAATCCAGTATTGTTCACGCAGCTGCGCCAAAGTTGTTAATACTCCACTATGCTTTAAAGATTTATGAGTATGTTCAATAAGTCGTCGAACAATAGAATGGTCTGGAAGTACGACAGGTTTCTGAAAGTCTTCATCATCATCACTTAGCACAAGTCTGGTCTTCACTCTCAGTATCCCATCATCTTCATAGAACTGTATCGACCGGGAATATTTTTCTCTCTCCTCTGATGACCATTGTTGAATCAATTTCAAAAGAGCTCTTTCTGCCCTGGTAATCTCATCAGATGATAGCTCTGTTAAAATTCGCTGTGATCTATTCCTTGAATTATGACAAAAGCGAAAAATCCATGCAGTCATTCTTAAAATCTTTGAATATTTGGAGAAGTATAAAAATCGGTCAAGAATAGTATTGGCATCTATAGTCAAATTTGTCACCACAGTTTTACGCTTTTCTGTTGATACTTCTTCTGCGTCAACATCGAAATAAGTGCTACTGCAAGGCCACTTTTCCAAGGAACTTTTCATCCATGATGGACCTTCCCACCATCTAACTTTCACTAGCTGAGTAGCTCTGCATCCTCTTGAGGGAAGATCGGCAGGATTTTGATCTCCGGAAACGTGTCCCCACGATGAAGGATGGCTGAGTCTTCTAATTTCATCAACTCTGTTCTTTACAAAAACTGACCAATTCTCCTCTTGAGCTATCCAAGTAAGAACTGTAGTAGAATCACTCCAATAATAACATTGGATTGTTGTCGAACCGAGGGCATCAACTACAGACTTGGTCAATCTTGCTCCCACCAGAGCAGCTAGTAGTTCTAGTCGAGGAATCGTCGCTCCCTGTAAGGGTGCTATGCGAGATCTTGAGGACAACAGGAAGACTTCGTTATTTTCCCCTTTATGGACTAGGTACACGACAGCAGCATAAGCATCTTTACTTGCATCACAGAAAGTATGGATGGAACAGTTCTCGTATCCCTCAGGAGTGACATTGATCCAACGCGGTACACGTACCTCATTCAAAATCTCTAGCTCTTTGAACCAATATATAAATTCTTCACGCAAAGCTCCAGTAATTTTTTCATCCCATCCCAGAGACATCTTCCAAGTCTTTTGTAACATTAGTTTAGGACAAAGCATGGCAGGTGTAGTGAAGCCGAATGGATCAAACACTTTGTGAGCCATTGACAACATCGTTCGCTTAGTAATGTGTTCTACATTCACTTCTTTTAACCACTTAAGATTAAGTGTAAGAACATCTAGATATTTGTTCCAATGAAGTCCCAACAAATCAGTAGTCTTGGGATCCTCTTCTCTTGACAGGGACCATTCCCAATCCCGAAGCTCAAAACCACCATTTTTCAATACGTCATTGGAGATATTTACAACTCGTTTCAAATCATCTCCATTGTCTACACTGGTGACAAGATTAGCTACGTAAAAACTTTTCAAAAGGCAGGAAGTCACAAATGGATCAACATCTGAATATCGGTCAATATGATACTTTAAAACGGCTTCCAATAGAAACGGACTGCTTCGAACTCCAAAGACTGCTCTGGCATGACGAAAAACTCTGTAATCTTTGCAGTCTTGATCTTTCCACCACAGAAACCGTAGGAAATCTCTGTCTTCCTTACGAATGCCAATTTGCAGAAAAGCCTTTTTGATGTCGGCAGTGACTCCAATTTTCTTTTCCCTGAACCTTAACAGGATATCTGGGATGAGCTCTATCAAATTTGGGCCACTGTGCAAACATTGGTTCAGTGACGGATGTCCCTTCATCTTGGCTGACGCGTCAAAAACAGGGCGAATAGGTGTAGAACTGCTTTCCTTTAAAACTGGTCTGTGAGGCAAGTAATTTCCTGACACTCCAACTTCTGATGTAGTAACTTCTTCAATTATCCCTTCATCTAGCCATTGCAAAAGGATACTCTCATATGCATCATATAAATTTTTAGAAAGAAGTTTAGCAGTTGACGATTCCAATCTTCTTTTAGCTAGTTCTAAGTTGTCTGGTAATGGTACACAATTGTCTAACCAAGGCAGATGAACTTCATAACGTTTTTCTTCAGTGTATCTCACTGTTTGAAGGAAATGTTCTCTAATAAAATTATCCTGCTCTTGTTTCGAAAGCTTTTCAATAGGATCCTTGATCCCTATAGAGTCCAACTTCCACAACTCTGAAACATCCGCTTCTTTGACAAAAAGTGAAGTAACTAACATTGCGTTATTTAAATGTACCTCACTCTCAGGCACTTTCCCTAACAAAGTCCAGCCGAGCAGAGTTTCTATAGCCACTAGTCCGCAAGACAAAACTTTACGCTTCCCTGTCATGAGTTTTCCTAAAATGTCCGCGCCAATGAGAACTTGGACTGGTTGGGGTTCATTTCCGACATCTGTCAACGCGATATTCATTCTTTGAAGGTCTTCCAACCATGGACCTGAATTAACAGGAGTAATGCTGTCACATATGGATGACTGATCTAGTGCTTCAAAGTTGCAAGTAAAATTGTTTTTGACGTTCCTTAATCTTATTTTGTAGCACATGTGATCACATTGCGCCGACTTGCCTCCACCAAACAGAGAGTGTATTAGAGTCTCTTTTCGCACTGGAATGTAACCCATTTCTTCAGCAACATCTTTTAAAACGTATGACCTTTGTGACCCGGAATCTAAGAGGGCCCTGATTAGAATCTCCTTTTTATCTGTTATCATCTTCACCTTCAGAGTTTGGAGGAACACCTTAGGACCAAGACTGATGTTGGACATATTAACTTCACTATTTGGCACTTTTTCTGCACCCCTTTTCTCCGATTCCTGATTTTGGGCATCAAGTTTGCCACACATCAAAGGGACATGCTTTTTCCCACAAAACACGCATTTCAAGAAAACTCGGCATTTACGAACAGGGTGCCCTGGTGTCAAGCAAGCAAAACAACATTGTTTTTCTTTTAAAACGTTCTGTCTCTCAGCCAAACTCATTTTCTGAGCTGAAAAACAGTCCACGCTGAGATGTTTTCCCATACAGAAGACACATGACTTTTTGGAATCTTTCGAGGAAGTGTATAATAAACTAGAAGCAGTAGGTATCTTCTCTTGAGAATGAGCTCCTTTTTTCTTTTAAACATCTGAGTATTTTCACTTTCACTCAAGCCAAATCCTGCCATGGCTAAATTTATTCTTTCTTCACCCTCAACTTCTATCCCAAGAAAGGTCATCAGATTAGTCAAACGTTCTCTAGCATCAGTGGAGGAAGATGAAGAAGGACTTCTGTTCCAAGCTTTCAGAAAATCTTCAGGAAAGCATGACTCGACCATGGGATATAAAATGGATGCACATTTGTCCGTGGTTACACCCAATGTTTCTAGAGCCCTGAGATATGACTCAAGTTTATCATATAATGACGTCATTGAACATTTTTCATTTTTCTGAACTGAAATTATGAGCTTCAATAATTCTCTCACATAAACTTCAACCAAAAGATCTTCTTTGCCGAACTGAGCTTTTAAACTTTCAACTGCTTTGGCATAGTTAGCCCCAGTTGGCGGAAAACTTTCCACAACTTCTCGCGCTCGTGATCCAGTAACAGTTGCTTGAACTAGGTATTGAAATTTATTTTCTGGCGCGATGTCTTCATCCTTATGAATGTGTTCAAACTGACTCCAAAAAGGTAGCCAATCTTTGATGCTGCCGCTAAACTGTCTAAACTCCAATTTTGGCAGGTTAAATTTCCTTTTAGCATTAGTGACATCGGGAGCAGTCAATTGTGTCTCACCTCGAGTCAATGTTTGTGCTTGGATTCTCGCCAATTCTAATTCGTACTCTCTTTTTTCTTTTTGTTTGCGCTCTTCCTCTTTTTGTTTGCGCTCTTCCTCTTTTTGTTTGCACTCTTCTTCCTTTTGCTTTCGTTCGATAACAGTCGTGACCAAGATATCTGCCACAAATTGTGGATCTCGCCCATACTCTTTACTTTTCAAAATAAGATCCTTTAGTTCAGACATGTTTATCTTAGAAGGCAAAATCTCACCGATTTCTTCCACCACAAACAATAAATCTTCTTTCTTGAAACCCTTCGCTGCTTGAAACATCTTAAAATCCTATAAGTGTCCTGTCGCGGACGCCAATTTGTTTTGTTTGGACGCTTATTTTCAAGCAAAATACATAAACTTCAAATGAACCCCTGGTTCTGCAAATGAAGTACAAGTAAAAGGCGATTCAATACAGAAATTTATTGAAAAGATTTAACAAAAGACATCGACTGCTACATTTTCTTTGGAATTAGAGATCAGTACTTTTTTGAACAACGTTGCCAAAATCTAAGCAATAAAAAAGGTTTCATATTATATAAAGCGCTGTTGCCAGAAAATTCAAGACTTGCGGAAAACTAAAATTATTTGTTAAGATACAACAAGAGGAGTGCGAGAGTGATATCCAATACCGCCCCATACCATAATACCCGGTGCAGGACCAGTGTGGCGGTGCATAACACAGCTGTTCAGCATCCTCTCTCCACGGTGTCTCCAGACTCGAATCCGACCATCGTGGTGTTGCAGACAGAAGCGTGACTCGTCAGTAAAGACAATTTCATTCCATTCTGCCGTCCACATCCTTCTTTCATCGCACCATTGGCGGCGGAAACGTCTGTGGTTCTGCGTCAAGGGTAGACGAAGCAATAGACGTCTTGCGGACAGACCACTCTGCTGTAAACGGCGTCGAATGGTACGCGCAGACACTGGATGATGCGGTACAGACTGAATGTGCTGTGCTATGGTTCGTGATGTGGCTGAGCGATCCGTCACTGCCATACGCACAATATGCCTGTCATCACGTGAAGTGGTGCACTGAGGTGGATGCGATCGAACACGTCGGTCCGTCGTACCCTCCTGCATCCAACGATCACATATCCGCATTACAGTTGTTTGGTTTCGTCCAACACGACTACCGATTTCCCTGAAAGATAATCCACAATCTCGGTAGGCCACTATCCTTCCTCTGTCGAACTCGGATACTTGATCAAAAGATGATCGCTGTTTTCTACGAGGCATAATTGATCGTTTTTTTGAAAAAACCACAAGAAAAACACAATTGCCGTACTTGAAATCGTCGAAATCTCCAAGCCTTAAATAGCGCTTTGAAGTGGCGCCACAGGCGCGCGTGATGTGCGTCTGCGCTGAAATTCTAATCATTTGCATATCTTACCTCCGCTAATGCATGTTGTAAATTTCATATTATTTGCATGCTTCCTTCAGGGTGTTGCATTTACTGTGGCCAGTAGTGTATTTTAAAAATATTTTCGATATTGCAGGACAATTTTTATGTGCTTTTGTTTTATTTATGCACTCAATTTATTCGTTTCTTCAGAATCCTTACAAATGTTTTTTTGCTTCATATAAACAGATATTTGCTCAAGAGATTAATAATTTACAGCTTTCTGCTTTTATCAAAGGTAATGACGACTGACACATTTAAGTTACTCTTTCGATAATTTAATAATATTTTCACCACATGAGCCACGGGCTTCACCGCCGGGGGGGGACCCCCCAATTTTGTGTTTTAAAAACTATTCAATTCGAAATAGTTTCCAGGGCCAAATCATGGGTTCTTTAGGACATAATTCATAATAATTATATGCATTCTGTTGATAATTCTGAATTTTAATATTATATAGCGTTTTTGTGTTTGGAAATTGCAAAATACGCTTTGAGGCTTAATTTGGTATGTTTTAGGAGATTTAAGTACCTTTAAAATACGGTTGGAGGCATTCAGAATGCCTCAAAAAGTGTTTTAAGTCCTTAATTTTTTCAACATTAGACCCCTGGTAATCTATACGCTATGAATTGAGTCACCCAATAACACTAGTCTACAAATTGAAAAATAATTTTCATAACAGAAACCACAATAATTGAATTTTATGCGTTTGACGACGCTGAATCTGAAAATGAAATCAGTTTTTCTCCATCACGTATCACTTTTTTGTTGTACAACCTCGAGTAATTGCTGGAAAAGTATAAAATTTGCAAAGTGACTAAATTTATCAGTATATGAAATTGTACAAAATGTTAAATAAATTTGCAATACTCATAATTTATTTAGCTTATTACATGAAAAAATGTTGTAGAATATAACTATACGCAATAAAATGTACCTACAATGTGTTATAAGTGGAGTTGGAGAACACAAATTACTTCTTCCTTCTGTGTACGGTAGGGTCCTCTCTTTGGAGAAACCAACAGTAGTCACTCATCATTGATTCATCCCATCTACCTTGGTAATGCTGCTCAATTTGCAATATGTCCTGGTGGAAGCGTTCTCCCTGCTCGTCACTCACTGTACCCAAATTTGGTGGGAAAAAGTCCAGATGAGAATGCAAAAAATGAATTTTTAATGACATCCGGCAGCCTAAATTTTTATAATTCAACAAAAGATTTTGTACTAAAAGATCCCAATTGTGTGCTTTTTTATTGCCAAGAAAACCATGGACTAGATCCTTAAATGATTTCCATGCCGCTAGCTCTATATTATTCAACTTGCTGTCAAAATTTTCATTATTGATTAATCTTCTAATCTGAGGTCCAACGAATATACCTTCTTTTAATTTGGCTTCACTTAACCTTGGAAACACTTGGCTTAAATATTTAAATCCTTGTTGTTCTTTATTCAGTGCTTTCACAAAATTCTTCATCAACCCCAATTTGATATGTAAAGATGGCAAAATTACATGCTGAGGGTTGACTAATGGAACATACTTAATATTTTCCCCCAGGAGTGAAGGTGTCTCTTTTGGGCCAGTCTTTAACCACATAATGTTCACTTGTTGCACGACTGTCCCACAAACATAAGAAGCAGCAGTATTTTGTAAAGCCACCTTGAAGGCCTAGAAGACCGATAACTTTGAGGTCGCCACAGATACGCCATAAATGAGCATCATAATTCACTGCTTTTAAAATCAATGACATACTTTCATATGTCTCTTTCATTCCAACAGCATGCGCTATTGGTATGGAGGGATGCTTGTTTACATTATGCAGTAGCACTGCCTTTAAGCTGGTTTTGGACGAGTCTATGAATAACCGCCAATCATCAGTTTTATAAAGAATACTCAGAGCAGACATCAAACCTTGTATATTGCAGCAGGAACATAGCAGATCTGTCTTAATGAAATATTGCATTAATTCTTTATTTCTGTTTCTGAAATATGAAACTTTGGTATCATTTTGCAATAAATTCCACTCCTTTAAGCATGAACCTAGAACTTCTTGTTGTTTTGATAAATTGAAGTCGCGAACCAGATCGTTCAGTTCCACTTGTGAAATGAGATGTTGTTCACTATTTGATTTTTCTGGTATGAAATCAACGTCTTTTGAAGCTTGTGCCACAGCAGTATTTTCAGAACAATCCTCTTCAGAATCAGAAATTTCCTGCCACGAAGCTGGGGCTGTAGGAATAGGTAAACCATCTCCATGAGCAACTGGTCTCATAGCCGATGGAACATTTGGGTACACAATATTCCTTTTATTTTTTTGCAGAGAAACCACTGACACTTGTTAAACAGAAGGAACAGTCGTCATAATGATTTGTTGGTTCACGCCAAACCATAGGTATAGCAAAAGGCAAATGCGTTTTTTCCCCTTTTGACCACTGCGTGAGCTCCACATAATACCTAATACATGTTAGATGCGGCTCCCACAATTTATCCTGATCTCCGAGTGGACAACCGAAATAATGTATGTAAGCAGTTTTCATCAATTTTGAATTCGGCCTACGCTGACTCTGTTTTGTGAATTCGCCACAGACATAACAAAATAAATTCGGAGAATTTTTACACGAACGTGTTTGCCGACTCATTATGTAAATAAAAGCCGATGTAAAATTATAACACAGAACACTATTTTGATACTTGATTAATATTAACTAAACTTGCGTAATTGGAAGAAGTATAGGACACTTACTGAACTCGCAGAATTTAATACGGATTACCACACCCGACAATGGCCTTAGCTGCATTGAGAGATTGTTGGATTTCAAAAAGGTTCAGCGGGGATGACTCATCAGTTAAAGCATTTCTGATTGATGCAGGGAGGGTAACTCATTATTTATTGGTTCCGGGTGGGTGACTGTTTTTTAAGATAGCAGATCGTTTCTATTATGTACCGAAAATGACATAATAGGGATCTTTAAAGTTATATAAATAAAAAACGTGACGTGATAGAAAAATTTTGATTACATTTTCTGTTTCAGCATTAAAAATACTTTATAAAACACTCATTGACTTATCTGTTATGAAAATCGTGTAGACCAGTGTAATTTGGTGCTGGTGACGCCCATGACATGAGCAGCTGGATAGATTCGGCTGTAAGGAAAAATTAAGTCCTAGAGCCCTCAGAATGGCATCTTGTTTTATTTCAGAATTTGTAACAGCAGGTGCTGTATAAATGAAAATTTTAATATAGGCTAACCTCTGATGCAATATGCATCCCAAAAATGTTTTTTAAGGGAAAGAATCGGATATAGATTGACTGATTTCTTTTGTTTAAAACTAACTGTACCATTGTAGAACCATTAAAACCCTTAGATATCCATTATATGGATATGCATATATACAGAAATGAGCTGTGGGGCAAAGGGATTCCACCGCCGAACTTCAATGAAAGAATCCTTCCTATAGACCCCGCGTCAGAGGTTGAAATTTAAATGCCTTGCTTTGAAAGCTCATAAAAAATATCTTTGAGAAACTGGATTGGATGTCTAGGGGGTCTAACTAACAGCATTCCCGTGAACTCGTACAAAGTTTCAGAATTTTTAACGACTGTTTATACGGAAATCATCACCAAATTTCTGTAACGGATTCTTAAGAACTAATCTAATCTAACTAAATATTTTAATCTATTACTTCAAAAAGTACACCAAATAATTGCGAACAGAAAACAAAATTGTTTTTTTTTCTAATGGTTTGAGTGTAGCATTATTTTAAGTGCTAAGCGGATTCTTGAGATGCAGAATAGAATATTTTAGATCTTTCAAATGGTCTTATTTCCATGACTGCAAATCTATGTTCTGAGAATCTTCGTAATTTCACGATTTGCTCTTATGGAGAGTGAAAATGCATAATAATTTCAGAAGAATATTCCACCAATAAAGTTTGGAGAAAGGGAATCATAATTTTAAACAAATATTTTTTAATTATTGAAGTTTTAAAATAAGTAATATGCAGGGCCGTTCCTGAGTGGTGTGATGGACGTACACCTGCAAGTCATCAGAAAAATAGGGGCGGTTAAAATACGACCATGTATGTTTACAATGTTTAACAAAATGTCAGTTAATACATTTTCTGATATTTGTTAGTTTCTACATTTTCATCTACATTTTTAGATTTTGTTTGTGATTTTGATAAAAGACTTATATGTGTATTTTATACTTAATTTGCATTAGAATATTTAAAAGGGAATGATTTTGGGGGGAAATTAAGCTTGGTGAAAAGGGGGCTTATTGTGGTTTGCGCGTGAGTGGCTAAAACTTCAGGAACAGTCCTGGCTACATATGGAGTTACAATTAAAAAAATAGAAACGGCACGAAGATTTATGTAGGAATCACAAATTTTATGGCACTTATTCTATAGGAGAAACTTTCTAAGAACATAAAATGTTAGGTTAACTCAAATAACAAATATCATGTAACTCCCATATTATACGAAAAGTCATTTTATAGGGATAGCGCAGGGGCCAATTTTTACAATTAATAATAAAAATTATTTAAACTGTGATTAACATACAAGTAGCAATTCATTAAGCAAAAGAAAAAAATTTTTGTCTATAAAATGTGTATATTTCAGATTTACTTCGGAAACATAACATTAGCAAAGAAGGAATGTAGAATGCATAAATACTATAAATGCAATTAACTTCATCTACATATGGAGTTACAGTTTTAAATAAATCATTAAATAAAGGGAATAAATAAATCATTTGTACCAATGAGAAATAAAAAAGTAATAAATAAGTTTAAAACCGGAAAATATAAGAAAATACTCTTGCAAAATAAAGAAATTATTATAATTAATTGTTCAAAAGGATCGACTTCTGCTCCTATGTATTAAAACTGGTAAATAAATGTAACTTTCAAAAGAAACTAATTGTACGAATAGTGAGAAATAAATAAGATTTAAAATTGAAAAACATCAGAAAACACTCTTGCATAATAAAGAAATGACAAAATAATTAATTGTTCAAGAGGATCGACTTTTGCTCCTATGCATTAAAACTGGTAAAGAAATGTAACTTTCAAAAGAAAATAATCAAATTAATAAATGCACTCTCTTATTTAAAAAAATACGAAGAATTGCAGTAAATAAAATTAAAGACTCACTGTGGTACAAACTTCAGTTTAACCACAATCCAAGGAGAAAGGCCTGCAATGAAAATAGGTGTCCAGCTATACAACCATCCACGAAGGAGAGATGAGCGCACAATACAAATAACCCGCGGGAGTGAGAAATTTAAGAAAGCACCTAAGGAAACGAAAACGATGTGTCAGTCAAAATTACATGCGCTAATCAAAAGTACATACACGCCAGAAAAGATCTTCATATCCATTTCCGCGCAGTGCTCCTCCAACTCACTCAAATACAGCGAATCTTTATATCATATCCGTTGTCTATTGAGCATGGGTCGGGTCCCCTTTTACTAGCAGTAGGGATGGGAAATACTGTTCTTTTCGGCGAACAGTTCTTTGATGTTCCGTTCTTTTTAAAAGAACTGTTCTTTAACCTGTTCTGTTCTCAAATATCTCTCTACTCGAAATGTGAAAGCCCTTTCTTCCTCGTAGACTATGTGGCGCCAGCAGTTTTCGCGATAGACAGGGACCGAATTTTGTTGACATCATCTTTAGTACTTTGCACAGGCGTGCATATATAAAAAAATACAAATGATTCGGAGTCTTCGTATTGTTATCGATTGATTGATTTTTTTACGGCGCAAGGGAAAGTCTATTCAAGTTGCGCCAAACTATCAGTAATTGAGAAAAGAAAATCAGAATTTTTCCGTAAATTGGAAAACATTCTTGCAAATCGAAACGTTTAAATTCTCTCCCCAGTGGCAACTAATAATGTCCCACATCTGAACCATCTCAAGTAATTTTCGAAACAGATATGAGATGCCTAGGACAAAACAAATACGCAAGCGAAAGTAATAATTTTTTTTAGATTTTAATGTCATTTTTTAGTCAACAAAATTATCATTTGAGTCAATAAAACGACGGTCCGTGATCCATCCCGAAGAGAAAGATCTGAGGACAACACCAGGTAATTTTGAATCACGTTATGCAATAGGGAGTTGCCCTTTATAAAAGATTATAAACACAAAAAACGCATACCGGGATCACCACTTGGAAAGTAAAATTGGTTTGAAAAACAGGTTAATATTATATGATCTATCTAAACACGTTTAAAACATAAAAGATACAAGTAAAAAAATTACTTTAGCTTTTCAACACATTAGTTTTATGGTGGGATTCTTATTTCCGAGATGTCTTTAAAATCGTAGTACCTGACTTAATGAGATCCCTTTTCAACTTATAGAGAGCATGACACACACATCCAATCCAAATTTCCTTTTCACAATGAAATATGTCCACACATTTGAAATTTTGCTTTCCATTTTGTAAAATTTGGTTGTAAAATAAAGTTAAAAGCATTGCAAATCCTAAGAACGAGTAGAGGCGACACCACCAGAGAGAAAGCTGGACAACAAATTCTTGATCAGCAATATTTAAAAAAATTTTTAATTTGTTTAAAACTAAAAATTCATCATTATGTCATTGCCTAACAATTATAAAATTTCACAATTATTACGCTTATCTCCTCGCAAATTCATCAGACGTCGGGGCTTGGTTCAGTCGAGAACAGTTCCTGGAACAGTCATCGAGATCAGTTCTGCGAAGCGTTCATCGAGAACAGCTCCGCGAACAGTTCATTGAGAACAGCTCCGAAAACAGAACTGCTCTGAGAACGGAGAACAGCTCCGAGAACTGCTCTGAGAAAGGAGAACAGCTCCGAGAACGGAGAACAGGATCGGAACAATTTGAGCGCAGGAATCATTTTCCGAACAGGAAGTAAAACAGCTCCGTGAACGGAGAACAGGGTCGGATCAGTTTGAGAGCAGGAATCGATTCCTTCGGTAAATTTGATTCCTGTTCTCAAACAGGAAGTAGTCTCAGATCAGGGGGGGGGGGTATTTCAATTAACGTCACACTGGAGCAACACAATGGGTTATTGGTGACGGTCCGGGATCAATCCCAAAGGGAAAGATCCGAGGACAACACCACGTAATTTTGAACCACGGTCAGATGACGAGGCAACACCTGAGCTGGCACCCCACTCTCCAAACTTCCACACCACGCCAACGTGAGGACATTTGAGGCCACGACAGATTTAACGTGCACCAGCCCCCTTTGTACACGACGGTGTTTGGCTGGATTCGAACTCGCAACCCTTCGGTTGCAAGTTTGTTCGAACAGTCATCGAGATCAGTTCGAACTCGTTCATTTTTTCGTTCATTTCGAACTCGCAACCCTTCGGTTGCAAGTTCGTTACTCTTCCAACCGGGCCACCGCGGCCTCCTCAGATCAGGGAGTAGGTTGTTCTCAAACAGGAAGTAGTCTCAGAGCAGGGAGTAGGTTTATGGACAGAGAACGGATGAATGAATCAACAGGAAACAGTGGGTCACGAACTGTAGGATGAACAGCTGTGTTTCGGACTTACCATAATTTAGAATATACAAAGATTTTTCCGAACTTAGAAAATTCGAGAAAAGGGAATTTTCCAAAATTCCCATCTGTTTAAAATCGAAGTATAAAAAAATTTGCAATGTTTCTTTTAACAAAAAGAACCGAGAACAAGTTTTTGTGAAAAGTGGGAACAGGCTGTTCCAGTTCTTTTTGAAGAACAGGTAAAAAAGAACAGTTCGTTCTTTTTTTCCCATCCCTACTAGGAAGTGTAAAATTCCAACACGTTGGGTTTGTTGTTGTGCGGTTTGTGATTGATTCGTTTTGACTTTTTGAAAAAAAAACAAGAACAACGATGTATTTCAATGATTGTTTTGTTTCTTTTGCTGCAGTTACTTGCTTAAAGATTCTTTTTATCCCTCTTTAGTAAGTTTTTTAAATAGGCCTCATTAGATTGAATTGAGAAAGGAAAATCTTCCGATTTGATCTCTTAAGATCTAACGCAAATCAGAATAACATTTGTTAAATTATTTTTTAAAACATGAATGGACAGTTGGCATTGTTCTTTGAGTGTTTAGTTAAATGGTTAAGTATTGCGAACACTGTTTTATATTAATTTTCACATGGTCTAAATGAATTTTTGATTTTCAGCAAATCCACAGATTTTGAAGTTCACCGCAACTGGATGGCGATTACTTATCAAAAGTCACTTAAAGAGTGGTATTTAGAGGTATATGAAATTAATTTGTATTATAGTAATTTTTATTACAGTACATTTTTAATAACTGCAGAAATTATCTGATCTAATAATTATTTATTACTTTAAATAATTATTTTATTTATACATAAGAAGAAATTAAAATTGAAAAAATAAAAGAACACCTTGACAATATAAAAAAACGACTTAAAATTTTGTAAACAACAGCTTGAGCAACATAAAAATTAAGAGTAGCTGTGTCCCTTAGTTACACTAAATAAAAAAAAAATAGAACAATATATTTTTCAACTCTCCCTTATTGTCCATTTTCTCTTCACAAACAAGGATTACTCCAATTCAATCTTTGCATATTAAGCTTTGTATTTATCTATTGAGCCATCCTGGTTAGTTTTAAGTTTAAAAACCTATTTGCTTACAATCGGCTTGAATCCAGGTGGCAAATCAACTACTTCCCAAGTTTGGTTTTCCTTTAGAGATTTTATTTCACTGTCCATAGCATGTAACCATTATCTTTTTGTTTAGTCCTTATTCCTTCATAGGTTTCTGGTTCATCCATATTTTCCAATATTGAGTGGAAACTGTAATCATCATATCTTTAAGGTTTCTTAATTCTAGATCTATCCCTAAGTAGTCTTTGATCTGCTGTGTCCTGCTGTTTTACCATTATCTTGTCAGTTTTCCTTTGTTCTCTTAAATGATCTTCAGATTTATTTTAATCTCTTCATCCGTAGTTTCTTCTGATTCTACAGTCACTGGTAGTGGATTTGAAAACTCTTCCTTTTGGAATATTACATCTCGACATCAAAATACTGAATAATTTATTTCATCATAAATTTTGTAGCTATCATCATCATAGCCTATTAAAATTCCAGATCTTGCTTTTGGAATCCATCTTGTTTCTCTTTTGATCAGGAATCTATCCCCACTACATGCAGTTCTAATCACTCGTAGATGCTTAAGTCTTGGTTTTAGGTCATACCATATTTCATATTGCAACTTTCCATCAACTGAGGACTTCACAGTTCTGTTTAGTATATATGCTGCTGTATTGTGATTAGCTCTGCCCAAAACTTTTGTGGAAATATCTTTCTGGAATACATGAGATCTAACTGCTTCAACTATGATTCTATTCTGTTCGGCACATCCATTTTGCTGTGGAGTATATGGTGTAAACAGCTGTCTCACACCATATTTCTTTAGTAACGTTCTCATTTGTTTATCATCAAATTCTCCACCTTTGTCACTGGAATTCTTTGATCGGATGACCTTGAACTTTTGCTTCTTCAAACACTTGATTTAATTTTTATAGAGCTTCTGACTTTTCTTTGAGAAAGTGAACAAGTGCATTCGAGAAAAATCATCTTTAAAGTAAACAAAGTAACAAAAGCCTGAATTTGATGGAACTTGAAATGGTTCACAAATATCTCCATTCAGTGTCTCTCCCTACTGGGTTGCTCGTGGTCGGGTTCCAAATTTCTGACGATACATTTTTCATTTTATACATTTTTTCTTTTATACATCCTGTACAATGTTCATCTTTAATGTTTGTCCTTGTGTTCAATTCTCTCTCAATAAGATCTTTAATGTCTTTTATCTTGATGACCCATTCTTTCATGATAAAGCTTCAAAATATTTTGATCTATGAAATTTGCTTCTGTCGACTGATGATTTTGCTTTCATTTCGACTTTAAACAGTCCTCCATTCTTTATGATAGCCATTAAAATATGTTTTCTTGTTTACCTTTACATCTATTTGGTCCTGAGATAAATTCACTATTTGGTTGTTTATTGTGAGTTTGCAGAATTGAAGAAAGGTTTTCTTAATATCACGAACATACCATACATTTTCAAGAGCTAAATGAAGAATATTTCCATCCACAAATGATTCAACTTCAATTGTTCCTCGACCCAAAACTTTAACTTGTCCATTTGCTGAACTTAGTTTGACTGAGTGCTCAAATTCACTATAGGTTTTGAAAAATTGATTTTGGTTAGTAATGTCTTGTGGCACCTTTATCAAAGTACCAGTTTTCTTTGTCATCACTTTCAGTAACAAATGCATGATCATCTATTGATAATATGAAGGCATTTACTTCCCTTGAGGTTTCTATCCTTATATTATTTTTATAATTCTTTGTTTTGGTTTCTTCCTTTTTTGGTCTTCCATCAGCAATCCATTTATAACAATCTTTAATCCAATGGCCTTTCTTTTTACAATATGGATATGTGTACCTCTTGTCTTTGTTGTTCCCTTTCTCATTTACTCTATCTTTGACAATTTTCTTGACTGTTAAGGTTTCCATATCAACACTTTCTGATTTAGAGGTTAACTTGCTTGCTTCTGTGCAAATCCAGTTGATGAGATTGTCCACATTCCTTTCTTTATCTTTATGAATCATAAGCCAAGTTGTTTGAAAATTTGAATAATCTTTGGGTAGAATTTCAAATATCTTATATATAAGAAAAGTTGGTGGCAATTTTCCATTTTTGCTGTTTTGACATTTTCCTATTTCTTGAAGGTTGTTTCTAAGCTGCCTAGTTGAAGACAAGTTTCCAGCCATATCTAGACTTTCTTTCCATCAAAAATCTCCAAACAAATTTCAAAGGCTTTACTTTCTTCTACACCAGCAAAAAGATTGTGGAGTTCAGTCCAAACCTCATCTAGGCTTAAAAGATTTCTCATTTGAGCTCTTACTTTTGGACTCAAGGTTGAAATTAATAGAAACATTATTTCTGATTGTGTCTTGTTAAATTTTTCCAAGTCTTTCTTGTATACATTTCTTCTAATGTTGCACTGCTACTGGGTTCCTTAGGAATTTTTAATTTTCCTGAAATTAATTCCATTGCATTTGGAATTCCTTTTAATTTGATCTGAATCAAATATTTCCAATCTTCCCAGTTTTTCTTTTCTTGAAGAGGTTCAATTTTCTTTTCTCTCAAGAAAAAAAATTGGTGTTAGGGTTAAGAAACGTATCCTGGGATCATAACCTATTACAATAAATTTTTAATAACTGCAGAAATTATTTTATCTCTTTTAATAATTATTTATTACTTTAAATAATTATTTTATTTATACATAAGAAATTAAAATTGAAAAAAAAAGAACACTTGCTTGACAATATAATAAAAAACGACTTAATTTTGTAAACAACATCAGAGCTCGAGCAACATAAAAATTAACAGAGTTTAGCTGCGTCTCTTATTTACACTTAACAATAAAATAGAACAATATATTTTTCAACAATTTTGAATTTAGTTAGATCCAAAATACAGTATCTTCGCCAATTGGTGATAAATGGATCATTCCATGTGAAGGACAGCTCTGACGGAAACTATAGTTTGGAAAAATATAGTTTAATATGTCTATTACTTCTAAAAAAAATTCAGGATTGTATTTTGAGTCCAGAAGTAACAATAACAGAATTAGTAAAACGCAAAAACATGGTCTTGCCTTCCAATCAATTGGCGACTGAAAGTTTCATCGCCAAACGACTATTCGAATGTTTACGACGGGTTACCATGAGTATCGCACTAACTGGCAATGTTTATTATCACCCATCATAGCATTTCCTTCCCATTCTATGCATATTACTTGTTTCAAATGGCAACAATAAAATGGAAACGATGAAACCCCAAATCAACAATGAAATACTAAATTATTTTTAACCTTTGAAGGAAATTTTAAAAGTACGACATCAAATTCCAATTAAAAAGCTTAAACATTTAAAACCTTTACTTGATTATCTTCAAATTCTTTTTCAATCTGATAAAGGTTCTCTTGTTTAATTTCGTAGTTGCTTAAATTAAAATTTTCGTAGTGCTGCTGAATTCTTGAAATCTTTACTTATTTCACTAGCGATTGTGATAAATATGGAAAAAGGATTCATGAGTTACGTACATTTAGGAGAATCGAGTTTAACAACGATGTTTAATATTTTTTACTCTCAAAATTAGTGTTTATCTGACTAATGCTTAATGTTTACAAAACACATTTAATATTCACAAGTAGTAGTATTTAATATTTACGTTTCCAAAGGAAAAAGCAAATTGAAAAGACTTCTCTAACAAAATTAACTTCCCATCTAATTATTTCACTGATGGAAACACTCCTTGGATTAAGCAAAAAAACTTTAAAAAGAAATTTCATGTAAAATTTTGCTCGTGCACCATAATAGTAGTGATATTTCATTCTTATACCGCATATTGTATATTATCAGAGGTTATAACTCATTATCAGCTGTGATAAAAAAGTAAAATTTACATCTAATTAAAAATTTTCCCAAGACAAAAATAATCAAATTACAATTATGAAAATTTCAGGACATATAATAGACATCTTGCTCTTTTATGTTGAAAAAGTTTTGATGTGCTTGGAACTTTCCCTCACAGTGAAGTGAAATATGTCTAAAAAATTGAAGAATCGTATTTTTCCATAGTTTTTACTTTTAAATGTTTTTTCTTTATAAAGAAGTAGAAATACAATCACCAAATTTCGCCACGCTATTTGTAAGGAAAGGCTCTTCATTAAAAATAATTTTTAATAATGTCTTTCCATTTCTAGAGATACCAGAGCAATTTGAAATTTGTAGCAAATTGGCAAAATGTCTATTTTTGTTGATCCCTCAGATTCAGAAATGATGGCTATTAAATTATATTCTGACGTTTCCTAAGAGACCTTTTCTGAAGAATGCAACAATATAAAAATTTTAAATTTGTGTCAATAACTTATTGAAATATAGGGTCGCAAACAGGCCACTTTTAGTGCTAGAAAATCTAAATTTGTGTGACCTTGAACTTTGCATGTCAATAATTAACAAAATATAGATTTCTGAAACCTAATGTTTTGCAGTTGCTCATTACTATATGTGACCTATTTAAAAACTGATTTTCAT
Organism: Meta bourneti; assembly: GCA_933210815.1. Taxonomy (NCBI): domain Eukaryota; kingdom Metazoa; phylum Arthropoda; class Arachnida; order Araneae; family Tetragnathidae; genus Meta; species Meta bourneti. The sequence continues at coordinate 50,624,367 of OW119927.1, forward strand.
GAAAAACGGTGATATGTCAGCCACAGCCGATTTGCTCATTTCGCGTGGAATGACCCAGTTGAGGAATATGATAATCCGTCATAAGTTTGGTACATGAACTTCCACTTGCCTAAATCCAAATAATCCTTTGGCTACGAAAATGAAAGTTGCCAATTTGGCGAGGGGCTGGTGCAGTGTTCTCTTGAGTTTTTAACCATTCTTTGATAGTTGAAAATAATAAAAACAGATACTTTAAATTTTTGATGCAATGGAAAATATTTTGAATTCTATGAGAGGGATTTTCAATGCAAGAAAAGCAAATGGTCTGCGGTGATTTTACTTATGCTGTTCAAATGCTCTTGTATAATACATATCAGGGTTACCTTAAATTGTTGGTTTACAACAGTTTTGGCATTTCATCTAATTGGTACTGACAACAAGCCAATTGATGTCACATTCAGAATACATGTTGGAAACATGTTTTGCAGCAGAAACACTCACCTATATTTAGCATGGCAGAAAAAATACATATACTTTAATTTCTACTTTATTTTATTACTAAATTCCACTATATTCTCATTAAAATGAAGCTTTTCAAATTGTTATTTATAGTCTAAGCATTTATAGTATATTTATATGTAAATATTTATTTGTTTCTTTGCTCTTCTAAAACTAACTGAAAATCTTGTATCCATTTCATGTTATCATATTTTATAAACAATTGATTGTTTTACCATAGGAGACATCTGAATGGACCCTTGACTACCCACCTCTGTTTGCGTGGTTTGAATTCCTCCTTGCACAATTTGCAAAATTTTTTGATATGAAAATGCTTAATGTAACTAACTTGAATTATGAGAGCTTACAGACAATATTTTTTTTGAGGATGTCTGTAATAGTTTCTGATTTGGTATATTGTTATAGTGTGAGCAGGTAAGCCTTTTGTTCTGTTTTTTAATATTTTAATTCTTTGTGTTTCTTTTACTCTATATTTAAAGTAAACTTTTATTTTAAGAGTTTATAAATTTTTCTTTTAATATTTCTCCACCTTACAAGCATTTCCTTGAATGTGTTAACTATGACGGATTTCATTTTCAAGAAGTCCTGAATTCTTTTTACCTTATGGTGTGTAAAAACTACTGAAAAACCCTTTAGAAATTCAAATACATACCAAAGTGCTAACAGTAAAACCATGCTTTAATTAAATCAATTTCGTATATAAAGTTACAGGATTTTTATTAGTGAACTTTGGACTAGTATTATTTAATGTGTAAATGAAGACTAATTTCCTTGCAGTAAGAGTATATAAAGGAATTTAATGATTAATTTTAACAATTTTTTCTAAAATTATAGCTATAATACTAAAAAATTGATCACATTTTTTAACCTGTATAATTCTAAATTATTCCAGAAATTGTATTTTATAAAATTTTTAACATTAGAAAAACATTGCTATTGAAATATAGCAAAATAATAGCAAATTTCTCTATTGAAAGGGGCTCAAGTATCACCAACTTTTGTGGAAGAGGATGTCCAAATTAATCAAAATTACTGCATGATATATGGGTAAATTCTGCCTGCTGATATATAGGTATGTGAGTGACCTGTTTCAGTGACCAAAGAAATAAATAATGGTTCATCAGGTTTGTCATTGTCATCCCAATCAATACTATTATCTTGAGAATGACCTCAAAGTAGGGAAACATGATGTTCAGTTAAATATTAATTCAGTTTCAGTCATTCTTGGGATGTTACTGAGTAGAAGCAGATTTTTTAACTCACTTAAATTGACATACATCCTGTCCTAGGTTATTTCGTTTTCAATATTAAAATTTAATAACAAAATTTAAAATTTGACTTATATAATGAATTTTTAATAAAAATCACTTGATTTATTCAAGCTTTAAATCGGCATACCCTACTCGAAGTACATGGAAAATAGAATTCTTGCGAGTGTGCACGAACTATGAGCTTTACTAAACTGAGAAGAGGCTTTCTGTTGCTACCTAGGTATTCCTTTGATTGGGAGAGAATTATGGATATGGTATTGGTATGAAACTGTGTTTGCATTCTCAGATGGTTTAAGCTGCAAAATGAATACAACTTCAAGGCCATATAGGCAGCTAAGAAAATAAAGTATGTGGACACAAAATTTTGTGCTAACTCAAGATGCTAATAAGCAATTTTTCCCTGCTTGGGCATCTTGAAATTTGGAAAACGGATATTGATACACTGCAATATATATTTGTCTGAAGGGCCTCTGGGAGGATAGACTTACTCCATTGAAAAGCATGAGGAAATTACAAGAAGGTAGGGGAGGCATTGGTAATTTTTTAACTTATGAGTTGCATATTTGTAAGAAATATATTGGAAATTCATTTGTCATTGAAATCTAGAGCATTACAAAATGTTACTTAAGTTTTAATAAAAGTATTCAGTGAGTAGTTTAACTATTAAATGAAAGATTTTACTGATCCAAAACTTGAATAATTAAAATATTTTACATTAGAATATTAGAAATCAAATCTATTTAAAAAATAAATTGGAAATTAAAGGTAACCCACAAACACACATACATTAATTATGATTGATTAAAAACTATGTTAGTAAATTTAATGAAGGTATAAAATCCATCTGTTAGAAAAAGATTTTCCATCCAATCACTGATCTCCTTTTATGATGGGCATCCAATAAAATTATGATAAATTATTGCTGGAAATGTGTTTTCTCTTTTTATTTTATACATTTTTATGTTGAAAGTATTTATACTTATAAAATATACTGATTTATTTATAACAAAAATTATCGAAAATTCTATCTGAATGAGTTAACATACATTATTTTTCAATTCTATTTAGGATCTTCAATTTAGTCAAGGATAAGAAAAGTAAGGCAACTGACCCATGGTCATCTACTGAAGTGGTTTTGGCCATGTTATTACTTTGGAATCCTGGCTTACTATTAGTTGACCATATCCATTTTCAATATAATGGGTTTTTAAATGGATTTTTATTCATTTCTATTGCTGATATGTTTGAGGTGATTTCCAAGTTTTATTTTGTGATCGTTTGATTATATTATCATTTCATTTCCTGTGATGAGATGAGAACAAATATTAGTGTAGATAATTTATTTATTAGATCAGTATTTTAACATGAAATAAAATTGTACTATTAATTTAAAAAATTTAACTGCAATATTGTTGATAACAGCAACAAAATTTGTTAATGAATTCTTTCTTATTTTTTATAGATTTTACTATGCCAATAAATTTTGAAACAAAGAAAAGTTGTCCAACATAAATTTACAATTTATAAGAAAGAAATCATATGTATCATATTAGAGAAACTAAATGCATGAGTATCGATGAGCTTAGAGAAACAAAGCACTTTAAAACTCGTGCAACATTTTTTAGAAAAAATTCTATTTACTTTAATGTGAAGAATGTTGTATACTTTACAATATAAACATCATTTTCATCTTAATTAGTGTTTGCAAATAGTATCAACTTACAGTTGATCAAACTAATGACCTTTATATCAAATCAAACCAGCATCAGATTTTCAGTTTCACATTTTGATTTGAGATTAAATCAGGAGTATTTTGTAGATATTTTATGTTTTATTCAGCATAGAAAATATATTGTACTTTTCACTATGTAAATGTATATTTAATAATGTTTCTATCACACATTTCCTTTCAGAAAAAGTATGTTAAATCAGCTTTTTGGTTCTCATTGTTGATAAATTTGAAGCATATATACTTATACCTTGCTCCAGCTTACTTTTTGTTTCTATTGAAAAATTATTGCTTCCAAAAGACTGGTAGGTTAAAATTTATAGTTAACATTTTGATATTTGCATCAAAGCATGTTAAATACCTATTTATTTCAATCATATTTATGTCTAGGTAAAAAGGATGTTGGTCACACTTTTTCAATACAGAATTTTATGAAACTTGCCGCTGTTGGCATTTTCACAGTGGCTCTATCATTTGGACCATTCATCTATATGGTAATTTAGTTTTTATTTTTAATATTTTCAAAACTCAAGTACTTGCTGAAATTATTTCTGGATATTATGCTATATTGTTTAAATAAATTTAATACCATAAAATTCAAATGCAAATGTCTTTTCCTTCTGCTTTTTGAAACTTTGAATGCATGCACTGTTTTCTATTGTATTAAAGTTTCTCAATTTTTCTGATGATCTTCAATCATTTTCAAGCTTTGTGCTCTACATAAATGATTAATTTATTTTAAAATGTGATACAATGTTTTGTTTCATAAGTCGTCACTCTAGGGACCAAGACATTTTGACAAATTAATCAGTGTAACTGCAAAATGTACTCTTTCTGTATTGCTATAACGATCGTGTAAATTTTAAATTTATTGCAATATTCATAACAATAATATAAATTATTGTAAGTACTAAAAAATTATGTAAATGATAAGAAGTCAACTTTACCTCTTTTGAGCTTTCTTTGACGGTTCTTTAACTTTTAAGACTACCTTACATAAATTCTGTAGTTAAATCTTTTGTGGTTGCTCAAGATACTGAGGTTGCAACTGCAATGTTGTTATTGATATGTAGTCATTTATGTCAGTAATAGTACAACTACTTTCATTTATGATTTCAAATAAATTCAATAAAGAATCATGGTCAGACTTCTCACTTTTTACTTCATTTTCCTTGCCATCAAATCTAAACCCTGCATGTTCAAAGACCTTTCCAGTGACGAGTTATCCAGGATAGCATTTGAATTTGCAATGAGCAAATGAGGGCTTAATTGCATTGCCGTTTATGAAAGCTAGATGGGACTGAAGAAAATTAACAACTTATCCGGAGTGATGAGTTATCCAGGTGATGACTAATCTACGTTTTTTTTTATATTGTATTGGATTGAATATTGTAAATTTTCAAACAAATACTAAAAGTAGATCCTTATTACTTTTATTATTGCCCCATTTATTTTTATCTGAATCTGGTTTGTTTTTGAGATTTCACGTATGAATAAAAATTGTGTTTTATTTCATTGTGATTTAAAGTAATAAATTTGCTGTTTATGTAACTTGGGAGGTTTTAATTTATAAAAAAAAGAATTTAAATTTTCCATTTTCATTTCTGAAAATTAAGGTTACTTTAAAGTTACAGTTTATTAAAATTGAATTGTATTTTGTAATAAAACTTCATGATCTCTTATATTTCTCTTTAATAGGGTCAACTGGACAAAGTTCTTATTCGTTTATTTCCTGTTAAACGGGGATTGACTCATTCATACTGGGCTCCTAACATTTGGGCTCTTTATAACTTTTTGGATCGAATGTTAAGCTTTGTTGGTAATTGTTTCTGTTATATTTATTTTCAGTTAAAAGTAGAATAAATTTTTAAGTTTTCTTGTGTACAAGTCATGAAATTGTATGATAGTCTTGGTTTCCAATTGCAACTGTCATTATCTTTAAAGTATTATTTCGAGTCCTTTATTCTCTCACTGTGTTATTTTTTTACAAAAATTCATTGTTCTACCTACATTTTTCTTACCACAAAACTTCATCAAGACTTTGAAAGGCACCTTTGTTATGAACATTCTAAAAACTGAACTTGTCGACATATCCTGCTTTTTCTAACATTGATGTGGTCTAATTTTAAACAAATTAAATATTCTCTAGACTCAGCACCCATTCATTCCTTTGCATTAAAATTGCAACAGTTTAGATGTGCAAGGAATCTTTAGATTCCAGAAAAATTATGGGCATTTGATGATGCAGATTCCATCTTAATGGGTAAAATCCTTATAGAGAATGACTACTAGGCTATATATTAGTGTAATAATCATGTATGATAGTAATTCAGATTGATAAACATCAGCATAGACATTACCTCTTTTTTTACAATTTACTATCATAAAAGAATTTTTTGCTGCAGATGTTATCCATAAAACTTCAAATGTAGCTTTGCACAGTTAAAACCACCAAAGACCACTTAGTTCAAATGGCATACAAATAATGTAATTTGGGCAGCATGCCTGAAAAGGATATACACATCTCAGTATGTTATGATTGTTGATGTTATGATTATTGAATCATAACAAATGGTCATTAGTAAGAAAATATATAAAATAATTTTTTGTTGTGACAGAAAATACCATACAAAATTTGTAACTGTTTTCTTTTCTGGCTAAAGAGAAAAGAAAGCAGGCATAAAGAAGCTTAACACATAGTTATATGGAACGCTCCATATTGTAGGTCTTCCTCCAGATAAATATAGTAATACTTTGTAATGTGTGTGATAAAGAGTTGATGGTCAACCTTCACTTTAATTTTCGAAATAAAGGAAATTCACAATCTTTTTTTAAATTTGAATCAAAATCCGTCTTAAGCCTATAGAGTAAATCTTAAGATATTAAAGCCTACCTTTCCTAATGCATTTAAGATTTTTACAATATTTCATAACTCCATCATTGGAAAATTTGAATAACCTTATATTCCTTTTTGGTAAATAAAGTAGTAATTGAAGGAAGGTTAAGAATACACAAAGACCTTACAGAATTATGCATTATTTACATAAATTATTTGAAATTTATATAAAAAAGAAACATTACAGAAAGCCTTTTGAAAACCATTTCATGTAATTGTTTTCCCTCAGCATCTTATTTGAAACTTTATAATTCTGAAGAGCTTCATACTTGCTCTACAAGGGGATTAGTGCAGCAATGTGAACATGCTATTCTACCTACCATCTCGACAAATATGACTCTGGTTCTTGCCTTATTATCTTTAACAGTAAGTTATTCATGTGTCTATTACTTATGTGTACATTATAAAACAATTCAGTCAATCCTTTATTGCTTTGAAATGGGTGGCATAGCCAGTACATTAAACCCTAAAATAATGAGCAAAATATAAATTAATTCATATAAATTGTTTTATATATTTCCATGCCATAGGAAATAAAAAGCAACATGTACATGTGGCAACACATATACATGTTGCATACTACCACAAAAGACTTTAAAAACATAAAAATACTAATTTGTCTTGTATAAAATTAGTAAGGCAAATAGCTATTTTGAGGGATAAAAATCCATTCAGAATCAATTATAAATCACTCACTCAAACTCTAGGAACTCAAGATTATTTTATTTCATGTTTCAAATTTCTCTTAGTAACCCCATCCAAGTAGGATGAAAGTATATAAAGTGAAATGTAGAGATGGCTTCCCTTACATATAACTGATTCCTGTGGCAATTCAACTATATGCTCAACACATTCTCTGTTGAAAAATTATAAATTGACTGAGTCATTAAACTTATTGCTGAAAGCAAGTTTATTTTGATCTTCACAAGACATCTGTTTTGATTTCAAGTGTGTACTTCCATTTTGAGTTTAAAAAATTTTCAACTGCTAATAAAATTTTTTTGAATTTCCTCTCATAAAACTCTGCCACTTACCCTTTCAGCTAGTCCAAACAGATTCCTTTAGCACAGCATCAGCAAACCATTTAACCAATATGCTAAAATACATAGTCCACAAGAGCTTATAAATTACATTTTAACTAGCAGACCCATGCATAGCATGCACTAAAATTTCCTAATTGGTAATATCTAATAGAAGTGTCGTTACTCACATTTCATATTTTATTTAAATCCACTTAAAATGAATCTAAGCATCAACATGCATATTTTATGCATCCAAATGAAATAAAATTAGTCAAAAATATAAAAGGCATTTTGTATACATCTTTTAACTGTACACTTACTGGTGTTAATTATTTCCAATAAAGTGCATGGTTAAAAGTTCGCACCTCAGTCACTGATATTTAAAATATCCAATTATACAGAGAACAAAAGATATACACTATCTAGCCATTCGTCACCGAACACCCCCCGAAAAGCGCTTAGCATCATCTGTACCGTCATACAACTTATAAAAGATGTTGAACTGTTAGAATATTCTTATAGCAGTGAATATGAACAAACGACGCGAACTTAGTGCAGAGGAAAGAGGAATGATTGTTGGAGCCCACAGGTTTGGGCATTCAGTCCGTGACATTTCCAACAAATTTCAGATACCCCGCTCCACAGTGAGTGGTGTTATTTTGAAATGGAAGCAAGAGGGGGTTATAATATGCCAACCCAGACCCAGTAAACCGACTAAATTGAATGATCGGGACCGTCGAAGCCTGAAATGTGTGGTGAAGTCAAATCACAAGGCTTCCTTAGAAACAGTGGCAGAAAAATTTCGATCAGCTTCGTCTAATGATGATGCAAGTGATTGTACCGTTCACGGGAGATCGTGGCACTTGGTTTTCATGGCAGAGCAGCATTTCACAAGCCAAATATCACAAGTCTCAATGCGACCCGTTGATTACAGTGGTGCAAAAACTGTGTCACTGGACTGTAGAACAATGGAAAAGCATCCTATGGAGTGATGAATCACACTACAAGTTGTGGCAGTCCGACGGACGTGTGCGGGTTTGGCGAATGCCCGGTGAACGATATTTACATGATTGTTGTACCCACAGTGAAATTCGGAGGAGGTGGGATCATGGTCTGGTCCTGCTTTTCATGGTATGGTCTTGGTTTTAATTCCTGGAACCATGAATTCCGAGGCATACCAAACAGTTCTAGACAATTCTGCACTACCGACATTGTGGCAACACTTTGATATTGGTCCATACCTGTTTCAGCAGGACAATGCTCCATGTCATACAGCAGGTGTTATTAACACGTAGTTTGAGCAAATGAGTGTGAAAAAACTTCATTGGCCAGCTCAAGGTCCAGATCTCAAACCCTTGAAACACCTTTGGGATGAGTTAGAGCTCTGGTTAAGAGCCAGGCCAACTCAATCAAAAAACACCACTGACTTGTTTGCCAATTTGGAGGATGAATGGAGCAAGATTCTTTCAGACACATCGAAAATTGGTGGAAAGTCTTCCTCGAAGAGTTGCAGATGTCATTGCGGCGAAAGGTGGCCCTACATGATACTGATGTCATACTGGGTTCGCTGTAACTTAATAGTATGGGGTGTCCGGTGACGAATGGTCAGAGAATGTATTATCCAGAAAATGCAAGATAAAAGACATACACAAATATGGGTAGTTAACCCTCTCGCTTCACATCCCGCGATTTCCGCGGGCAACGTAGAAGTAGCAAAATTTGCGCATCCCGCGATTTCCACGGGGATGCATTTTTGCCGTCTATTTAACTGCAACCCACTCTTTCCCCATTCATGGTTTCATTTTGGCTTTTCTGTGATGTTTAATTGTTTATTCAAATCTGGGTTAACAGATGGCGTTAGATGTCCACATTTCTGCGAAATATACAGTGAGTCAAAGTAAAAACCGAACACCAAAGAAAATGAAAGGAATTTGTACGTACAGTCTGAAGAAACACAAAAATTTTATAAAGTTATATATAAATTGAAAGTACATTAAGAAGTGTTTTATTACACATATTTTAAAATCTGTTGTTAAGGTAATTTTTAATTTAATGAAATCATAAATAAAAGTATGGACATTCTAATCTCAAAATGAAAACTGAACACTTACATTTAACGAAAGGGAAACTAAGCAAAAATGTATAATTGATAAATAATTTTGATATAATATTTACTAAAAAACATCGAATGACAAGTATTCTTTCATGTAACGTTGCCAAAACATGAATTTAGAAGTCTAAATAAGCCAAAAATATAAAGAATTCTAAAGAAAGCAGACGATTGTTCGGTTTTCGTTTTGAGATTTATTTTGTCAATGTTTTTTTGTTTGATACTTCAAACGATAAAATATTTTGTAATTTATATCGAGGGATTTTGATAGCAAGGCCTTCATTTTTCATTTTCAGGTATAATGAATTAATAAGTGCGTTTACTTTTATTGCTTCAAACAAATGTATTAAAAAATATCGTCTGTTCGGTTTTTACTTTGACTCACAGTACAAGCATTTTTTGCAGCATTTTGCGCACTCTTTTCAAAGCTCAAAGATGTCTGACAGGAAGCGTTTCGCGAGTGATAGAACCTACATTCCTGACAATATTTCCGACTGATAGCAGTTCTGACTCTGATTTCAAGTATATTGAAGATAGTTATAGCGAAACTGATGAGAATTTCTCGGATTCCTCTGTGGATAGTGATGAATCTGAAGATTCATTTTCTATTCAAAACGTTCGACAGTGGTGCAAAATATTCCACCAGCTCTTGCTTCATTTCCTTTCCTTGGCAATCTCAAACCAACTTTCACTATGGAAAATGATGCAACTGTTTTGGATTATTTTGAACTTTGACGATCTTATGTTACAAATAATAGTACAAGAGACCAACAGATTCGTTGAACAGTATATCAATAAGGCAGTTCCTAAAGAAAGGTCAAGGTGGAAAAAGTGGACTGATATGAATGAGAAAGAACTTAGATTATTCTTTTCTGTTTTGTTTCTCCAAGGAATTGTAAAAAAGCCAAAACAAGAATATTATTGAAAGATAGATTTATTTTGCTGATGAAGTTTCTTCATTTTACAAATAAGGAAGAGTTTGATAAAGACAGTCATCCATGGCCAAAATTAAATAAAATTTATGACATCATGGAGCATCTTCGAAACAAATTTCGAAATCTTTATATACCAGGTAAAAATCTGAGCATAGATGAGAGTTTGATGGGCTTCAAAGGCAGACTCAGTTGGAAAATGTTTATCACCAAAAAAAGAGCAAGATTTGGCCTTAAGTTTTTTGTGCTTTGCGAAGCAGAAACTGGATTTATTTCAGACTTTCTGATATACACAGGTAATGGAACTGTGTATAACCCTAAATTTGCGAATTATCCAGTTTCCAGTAAAATTGTTTTGCACTTGACGGACAGATTCCTTGGCAAAGGTTACTGTGTAACTATGTACAACTACTACATGTCTCCACAATTAGCAGACATTTTAATTTCAGAAAAACAGACTCATATGGCACAGTAAATAACACCAGGAAAGATCTTCCTCCGAATTTTGCAAAGGAGAAAATCCCTAAAGGTGAAGTCCTTGCTTACCAAAGGGGTAAAGTTATGGCCCTGAAATGGCAAGACAAAAAGATTGTTTTTCTGATGAGTACAGTTCATAATGCAAGTTCCCGTTTGGTGAAATGCAAGTCAAACAAAACTACTGAAACCAGTTGTTGTTTGTGATTACAATAACATGATGGGTGGGGTTGATTTATGTGACCAAGAAATGTCATATTACCCCACACTCAGAAAACAACAAGGAAAATATTACATAAAAATTTTCTGACAATTCATGGATCAATCACTGTGGAATGTTTATATCCTTTATAAAAAGGATAACCCATTGCAAAATATAACGCTTCTAGAGTTCCGTTTGCAATTTATTGAGCTAAGTATTCAGATGGAAATTCCAGTGTTTACCCTGGCAGATGTAGTTCAACTGTCAATCCCATGAGACTAACTGCTCGACATTATGCTAGCCATATACCCCCAATCCCATCAAGAAAGAGCCTCGTAGACAGTGTGCTGTTTGTTGGTAAAAAAACTGAAAGTGGAAAAAAAATTTGCAAAGAAACGCGAATTTGGTGCAAAGATTGCGAGGTAGGACTTTGCCTCGAGCCTTGTTTCGAAATTTATCATACTAAACTTCATTTCTAATAAATGTTTTGTAAGTATTTTGCATATTTTCATTAGTATATACGTTTTACCTTTGTATTTCATAAAATAAATCATAATTTAACCAATATTAATTTTCAAAATTTTGCTTTTATATGATTATTCTTCAATTTCAATATTCCGACAACCTTTTTTTATGATCTAATTTTATATTGAAAAAAAACCTCTTTTACAAAAATTTTTTGTATATTTTAACTCTAAAATATATGTAGATTTGAAATATGTAATAAAAAAATACGCAATTTTTGAACAAAAATTTACGCAGCGAGAGGATTAATAGATATAACCAAACACTTCAGTATATGAATTCCTGATGAATAATTACCATAATTAGTTTCTAAATGATTACTTCCATTGTATCTCATTCACTTGTTCATATGCAATTTTCAATTTTCTTTTACCTATATACCTATTTTCGGGTTGGTTCAGATTTTTTTCCAGAGCAAATTTCTATATTCCAGATTTCTCATTGCCTGTTGTAATCAGATTGCTGAAGAGTTTCATTAGATGGGCGAGATCTCTTCCATGCAAGTGTGGCATTATTATACATCTAACTCAATTTAATCATTTAAACTTTGCGACAAAATTGGCAAATAAATAGCATTTGATTTTATACTTTTTATTTCCTTCTGTTGACATTCCCTACTGTACAAACAACACCGATTTCTGTGCCACGTGCGTTAGTGAAATATATATATAGATGGAAATTATAGAAAGAATGTACTTAATGTAAATGTGTCTTTTATGTCCAGTAATTCTAAATTTAATGGTATAATGAAATTATAATTAAGAAATATTTTTATCCTGTTCATACCTTTATATAGTTTGCATATGAATAACTTATAAAACAAGTGCCCTAATTTTTATTATCTTTTTATCACATTTTATTGCATTATACTCGTCTGAATATTTTTGTTTTTCTGTAGCCTATGTTTTGGATCATATGGCAGAGGTCTGGAAGCTTCAAAATATTTTTGGACAGTATTATTCTGTGTTCCTTTGGAAGCTTTCTATTTGGATATCATGTTCATGAGAAAGCAATTTTATTGATAATATTGCCTCTTACGTAAGTTAATTTTACTCCTGATTAGTTAGTAAGTGATAATTTTAGGTAGTTGGTAGGACATGTGCATGATATTTTGAGATTTCAGTTAGCTCCAAGTGAAAAGCTAAATTTATTTTTGTATCTTATCCTTTGATTTATATTGGACATTATTCATTCCTTAAAAGTAATTATATAAGATTTTAAAATTTTAGAAAAAGGCAATAAGACTCGTAAAACAAAGCTTGTTATGTGTGTACAAAACACATTTATACACAACATTTTAAATTTCTAAAATTCTATTGTTTTCACTTCATATATAAAACTAACTGAATTATTTTCATGTTTTTATAGTTAACTTTTAGTTAACATGTATTTGATTTCTGAAGCTGAAATATTGTAATTTCAGCAAAGTAAGCATAGCTACTGAACTTCATTCACTAAGATATACACATTTATAAAATACTTAATTTATAATCCATGTTAACTTCCTTATTTAAAACTAGCATTTTCTTGAAAGAAATAAACTTATTTTAAATAAATCTATCAACTCAAGCTGTAAGGAAATGCATAGAAATGATACAATTCTGCTCAGAATTAATAAACTTAACTGTTTTCATATTTATATACATAGGCGTATCACTTATGTAATATTATCACCATATGCATAAACACAAGTATTTATTTGAAAGGAGCCTATAAAGTAAAAAATATTATGAAGTTATTCAATTTTCAGTAATATTAGAAATATTTTGAATAAGTAAATTAGATCCAAGATGACCAATTTTAAAAAATTTCAATAAAGCCAACATTTAAACAATGAAATAAATTCTAGAACTGATAATCTGTAGTCAATCAACTAAGCAGTTGGTTTAGTTCAAGGATTAAATTCAACAAATATTTTTTTTTTTTGGGGGGGGGCACAAATGTTCTTAAGAACATTTATCTTCTGAATTAGTGTTATTAATGATTGTAAGGACATTTAACTACAGTAACCCTTTGCTATGTCACACACTCAGCTATAACGAAGATTTTTATTTGTCCCCTGATAAATTTTGTGTAGAGCAGAGGAAATCTTAATCTTTATATTAGAGTTCAAAGGTTACTAGTTTCAAGCAATTTTCTTAATTTTTCCCATGGACTCAGTTTCCAGAATGTAAAATTTCCTAGAGGCATCTTTTGAGAGTGTCAAGTTGAGGTTCTTTGGTGGACCCTGAAAGGAAAATAGGAAAATAATAATTGACCACTATTCAACATGGTTTTTAAGACAATACTTAGAGATCAAAATGTTCTTTTTCTTAGTAAAAATGCAGACAATAGTGTAAAAAAGATTACATCTTTTGAGGGAACAGTTTGCAGTTGGCAGCAAAGAGTTTAACAGGTCTTTTCTTTTATTCTCCTTTTCAGCTCTATCTCATACAAACGTTTGCTGATGTTTGTATAAGTTACAAGGTAAGAAAAAGAAATACTGAGAAGTTGAAGTCTGAAGATGGGAAAAATATTCTTAAGTGAACTATTGACTGATGTGGGTCTCTGTTCCTCGTATATACAAAACTACTTCCCACGCTGGTCATCAAAAATATTCCAAGCTTCTGGTGAGGACATTGAAATGGTTTAACTGAATTAGTAAAAATGATTTTAATCACTCAAAAGTGAGAATGTAAAGGATTTTCCGTTTTCAAAAATTCCACCGAATTTAGTATCATCGTAAAGGGTTTTACCTACGATTTTGTATTTAACCCCTAGTTCAATTTTAAATAACTATCATTTGTGCTTTTCATACATATTTTATTCTTTTTTATTTTTAAAAGCAAGGTTTTCTTGACCCTTGCTATTTTATACTTAATCGACCCATCTTCACCTGTTTCTATTTTATGTACATTTTTAGAATTTCTGCAGTTTTTCATAAGGAAGAAGCACATTTGTATGCATTTTTGTCAATAGTTGGGCACTTTTCTCTTTTTCCGCTCCTATATCAAGAAGGAGGTAAGCATCTATGAGTCTTGTTCAAAATTGTTTCAAACTTTCCTTATATGAAATGATTTCACAGAGAAGCACATCTAAAACTCCTATGCATGGTTCTTTTAATAATATATGTAATTAATTGGGCTAGGAATTCGAGGATTTTGCATAACTGATAATTTTGCATTTGGTAACATTAAATTTTTCAATTGAATAAAAGTTCCTAAAAATTAAGTTGATTTGCATGTCTTTGTTCCAATATTTTCATGCATTTTTTCAGGTTTTTTTGTTAATTTCAGTATTACTTTGCAAGTTTTGGTGTTTCTAAGAGAAAAGGTACTGTTGGATAAATTTTTCCATAATCTCATTTTCCAGGACCTTTTTTTTTCACCAGACATGTGTGCAGGGACTTTTCTCTTCATGAAACCAACCTTGGTGACTGAATTAAGAGACATAGTTTATTTAAAGTATTCTTCTGTAATTTTAGAAGTGAAAAGGCGATTTTGAAAGTTTAAATTTCCTTGGAGAACCATAGCTAATGCTTCTTCTGAAAACTTTCACATGGTTTTATGTTGTGTTTTGCGATGTAGGATTAATGAAATAAAAATTGTCAGTTTGCTATAGTAAACTTAAAGCATTCAATTAAATTATTTATAAAATTCCATTCAACCCAGGAACTGTCAGAAAATTTGTGCTGTATTTGTGTTTTGTCTTATTTCTTTTATAGGGCCTATTTTTTACTAAATTGTACTTCCAGTTTGGTAAAGAAATTAAAAAGTTAATTTATATTTTAAGTATTATTTGGTTATAGGGGATGCTTAAATTTTTTTTTCTTTTTCATGCACCTGCTTTTATAAAAAAGTATATGCATTTTTAAATGTTATTTTTTTGTTTTGTAAGGTATTTTTTTAAATGTTTTGTGTTATGAATGCATTTTTTTTTATATAAAAGACATCTAGCAGTTTTAGGTTATAAAAATCTAGCCCTAATAATTAATATTAAAATTGTTCATAATTACCTTTGGTTTTGATAAAGTAGTGTTTGATTCAATAACTCTGATTCAGTTTAATTCACATGCTTTAATTTCAAGAACACTATGAAACAAAAGTTATAACCATCTCTGTGCTCTAATTTGATATAATTATTGAAAACTTTTAATGTGAATATAATTTTTAAGGTATCCTCTAAAGTTATACTATTTCCATTTTCCCCCATTGTAGAAAAATATGTTTCATGAGGTATCAATTTATATTTTTAGTTTTAAAAGAAGAATCAGATTTGCCTGAAAAATACAAAATATAAACTTTTCATATGGTTCTTTAATCCATTTTTCAAATTAATAAAAATTTCTTCATATAATTAACTTGTAAAATTATAAAATTTTATTCTTTTACAAGCTAAATTGACTAAGATTTGTGATTTAAATCTCTTCCATGTCTACAGATTCAGCATTTTGGCTAAATGTTGAGGGATCATATAAAATGACAATTAAATTTAACCAGAAATTGCACTTACATTAATTTAATGTCATACTTTTAAAATTTATGTCTTAGGGAAGCCCTTTAACATCAATAATTTATTTAGAAAGACATGATAAATGGGTATATAATGGAGTCTAAACTTTTTGCTTTTTTTAAATTACCACTAGGTCAAAAGCAACACTTAGTATTGAATTTAAAAAATTAGAAACATTAAAGGAAAATTAATTATGAAAGAAATTCAAATCAAAGTTTTGAGTATAATTTAATTACCTTAAAATGTTTGTAGTATTTGATAAAGTAAAATATAAAAGTCACTTTAAATCAGGGTATGCCGATTTAAATCAGCTTGATTTAAATCAAGTGATTTTTATTAAAAAAAATCATTGATTTAAATAAAAATTTCATATTTCTTTCTGTTATGTTTAATAATGAAAATGAAATACTGAACAAGATTTTATTCAAATAAGTTAAGAACATTTGTACCAGGTTCAGCCATTATATTGAAAATCATTCTCCCTTTGAAGACACTAAATAACAGTTGTGGAGTCGATAGCTTATTACTCAAATGTGAGTAGTGTTTGGGTTAGGACGGTATAAACGACGACATTTCGTTTAAACTCAATAACAACAATTTTATTGGCTCCACGAGGAGTGCGATCGCTCGATGTACACGGGTTGCTGGTACAGTTACAAGAGGCGAAGTGATTACATCAAGGGCTTGTGCAGTGCCCTCTGTCAACAGGGGTCGTAACAACAGTATTTGCTGATTGGGATCATGATTACCGAACAAATATTTCCATCTTGGGCCATTGACCAATAGTTGTCAATCAATCAATTAATCTGCTCATCAGTGTTGGTTTTGTTTTAAACATTCCATGTGACTATAAATCGCACATGGCCAATTTTAAACCATTCACTGTGACGAGTGAAGATGCTCGATATATATTCACTCAAATTAAAATTGTGGCATCTTGCTTTCTTTTCTAAGATGTTCTAGTTATTTATTAAGTATTGTAGTCTGTTCATAAAAAAATATAGATACCCAACAAAAAGATTTTCTAGCAGTAACACAAAACCATTCCAATTTTGCACATAACTCTTTATAATTGACAATTTTAATAGTTTCATTTTGTTTTGTGTAATATATTGGTTAATTTTTATTTCAATTTATTGGGAAATGTTATGCATCGTTCCCTCAGAATTCTTTAAACTGCTAGAATGACTATTTAATATTTATGGAATTGAAATTTGGAATGTAAAAGTTAATTCACTAATTGAGTATGTTGAGAAAAGATTATGGGTTGAAATAGAAAGCTATGGAATTATAAATTTTTTTTATTGCAAGCTCAAAATTCCACTGAATTAGTATGTTCTGGGGGATGCTATTACACTTGTTCTATGCTGTTCATAGAGAAAAGCTTCCTTTTTTTGTTTGAAATAAACAATTTTTGTGTGCTTCAAATATACCTATGAAATACTTGTCAATGTTCAAAGAATTAGAAAAATAGACATTTGATTTCAAATTTATGTATTTTCATATCTCAATTTTTACTGTTAACTTACAAAAAATAGCAATTTTTTCACCAAAATAAGTTATTTTTGCAAGCTAAAAGTTAATGAGAAGTACGAATTTTTTCAAGATGCAAGTTCCTTTTATTTTATTTTCTATTGGTGACATGATATTTTCTCATAAGTAATTAATTATTTTATATCAAAATAATTGAAGTAATTCAAAACACACATTTTTATTCATATATGATAAATATATAATGCAAAAAAATTTTGAAATTTTTGAGTGAAAAAATTCATCATCATCTTGGATCCTGCATCCTTATTTATCTGGGTCAAAAAAAATTCACATCACTGGTTATGAGTTAAACTCAAAGCAATTTAAACGCTCGAGACCCAAATGGAAAAACATTGCTCATGCTTAGCATTTGGGGCTCTGTTCTATTTACTCTATCATGTGATTTACTTTGCTAATTCCTGTTGTGTTTTAATCTTTTAAAAAATTTACCCAGCTATATTTCCTAATGCATTAATGTTTTACATAAAAAATATTAATGTTTAAATAAATCAAAATTATCTAGAAACTACACTGTAATTTCGTGTTTCATGTCCAACAAATTTAAACTTGTTCAGGCAAGAAATTAATTAAAATCATAAAAATCCGATTTAAATAAAAAAAAGTGATTTAAATCAAATAAATTCGATGTTTTTTATTTTAAAAATCATGAATTTTTTCATACCCTGCTTTAAATAAGTTATGCATATATTGTTGAATTTATTGCACAAATTTTCTTTAGCATTATAAATTTGTGAGGTTAAGTACAAAAATCATGGTAAGCTAGAGCAGTAGTTGTTGTCCTTTAGATGTAAGCTTTTGCTTTTGAGATGACTGATCATTCTTTTTTACATGAAGGTAACTTTTAGTACTTTTCAGACAAATGCATTTCCTGATTCAACTGTTTTAAGATGGTAAATCTTACCTTATTTGAAACATTTTTGTAATAGAAAATACATACACATGATTAACTGTTGAGGAAATAAAAGGTTGGGTAGGACTTTCTAGAACCACTTGTGTATATTTTCATTATTTCATATACTCTCTAAAACAATTCTGGTTGAATAAGGATTTACATATCTGAGGAGAGACCTGCACATATATTAAAAATTATTATACATAGAAGCATCAAGAAAGCTTTGTGTTACATGTATTAGTAACCTTATCACTCAATATTAATGTATATTCTCTTAAAATTTCATGGATGTGCAAATATCTTATACATTTGCAGAACTATTGAAAATGGAAAATATTTATAATTTTTGTATTTGTAATAAATTTTAGCTGTCTAAAACATTCACATACAATGTTTATGTTGATATTATTTCAAACTTGATATATACATCTGTTTTCATTATTTTATTAATAAATAAATACTTCATGTTTTTATAGAAACCCCATTGAAAATACTACTACTTCTCCTACATGCAGTGTATATGTTTTCAAATTTAAGTTACTTGCATAAGTAAGTATTGGTTTAAATAGTTATAGTCGAAAGTAGACCCTAAAATAGCATAGATTTTGTGCAAAAAAGGTGATTATTAAGTATCAAAATTTAAAGAGTTCAGATATTTGGAATTCAGAAGAATACAGCGATAGTTTGCCTTTTGAATCGAAATAAGCACTTTACATAGAAATGGACGTATAGCATAAACATTTCCTTAAATACTAAGCAAAGTTGCTCATTGGCTACAATGATTAGTTAATTTTAAAAGTAAAAGATTGAAAATTTATTATTTTTACATTAGAATTGACTTGGTAAGTGAATGAAATATGAGTATGTACGAGTCCATAATGCTGCCCCTGTGAGCCTCGATCAAAATTGGGACACATTTCTGGCCACACTTATCCAAATGGGTTACATTCAAAAAAGGATTGAATAAGAACCAATTTCAATACAGATTTAGGAATATAACACCTAGCTAGGATTGAATAAGAACCGATTTCAATACAGATTTAGGAATATAACACCTAGCTTTTCCTTCTAGCTTTGGTTAATATTAAAGCAAAATCACATATTACTAATAAAATAATTTAAAAAATTAATTAAAGCTCATCTAAAAATTAAAGTTATCAATTTTATGTTTGCATATCTTAGAGACAGCAGAATTAAAATTTTTGATTTTATTAAAGTAATTCAAAAACTAAATGTTTTGAAGATAAATGTTTCAGAACTGATAGAAATGTAATTTTGTATTTATTTGTAATTTCTTACATTAAAACAAAATATTTTTTCTTGCTTAAGGACTTCACTATGTTTTCATAAATTTACTTTTATTTTGTATTTTTATAACTTAATATCAAATGATATATTTTCTTAAAAGTAATAATTTCACTATCACTATATTGTACTATAATCCATGTGTTTTATTGTTTCAGACTCAAAACTTCATTAATATCCATTCCAGAAGCAATATATTTATGTGGATTAGTTTTAGTACAAGTTTTTTACAGCTTTGGTGCAAGAGCAATAGGAATAGAACAGAAATTGCAGTTTTTACCTCTAATGTTAATTTCTACATATTGTGCAGTGGGTGTTGTTTATGCATGGATAAAATATTGTCATTTATCCTTGCAACTTTCAAGCAGTGAAATTGACAAAGTCAAAAAAAAGAAATAAGACACTTAAATATTGCACAGTTTAATGAGTTCGTAATACATAAAATCATTTTTATAGTAATTTTAGACATCTGCCTTTTTTGTTAACACTGAAAATTTCACTTTTATATGTACTGCTTTCTACAATAAAGATGTCTATTCCTCAAAACAAAATACCATTCACAACATTCATTCAGTCTTATCATTCTAGAGATATAACTACATTTAAATATATATCTCTGTATTATACTATTGCTACCTTAACTTAAAAACTTCATACCTCCATGTTTTATTTACAATAACACTTGTTTTTAGCAAGAGACAATCTTATTACATGCTAGATATAAGGTTTGAAAGTTAAGTTGCGATCTGTTTCTTGGTTATATGCTTTATAAATATATTTATATATTTCCATTTACCATAAAATAAAGATTGATTTGTTAAAAAATATTTTAGAAATAGCAGTATTCTGAAAAGTTAAAAGCAAACGAAAAGATGATTTTCTTTCTCAAGCAAGTTGATTCATATTTTTCAATGGTGGACGAATTAAATGAAAAGCAAAACTTAGTTAGAATTATGAAGATATATATATTCCTGTGAAAAAAGAATTTTGATTATCCAATGATAAAATGAATTAAGTTATCAATTATTTATCTAATTTCTGAATGTTACATTTTCACTATATGAGAACATAATATAAATGCACTCTTGAACATAAATAATTTTTAGCTTCCACTCGATTCACCAAATATCTTGCCAAAAAGTTTAGATTTTATTTCAGCATCTTTCTGTTTCTGAAGCATGGTAAGTTTTTTCAGCATTTTTTGTACTTCATCTTGAAAGGATGGATCCAATTCAGCTACTTTGTTAAAGTCGATTCTAGCAAGCTCCAAATCCCAAGTGCCCATATATGCTTTTGCTCTCCTATACAAGGCTTTTACATTATCTGTAATACAGAGAATGTTGTATAATTATAAAAGATAATTGTATTTTCATTATATATTTTGTCACCTCATAAGGGGAGCACTGAAGAAAGGGTTGAGAAAACTTAGAACAAATTTATTCATATTACATGTTTTTATTTGAAATTATGTAAAACACATCAATCAAAATTGATGGTAAAACGTTTTAAAATATGTAAGAATGTTAGTGAAATAAGAAAAAGTGTAAGTTGAGTTAGACACAGACAGGGTATTACATTAAATGTGAGAAAGATGTCAAAATTTAAAAACTTTGCTAAGTGTCTACAAAAGCCTGGAAAAGGGCGAGTAAAAATTTGATTATGACTGTCCAGAAAATGTGAAGCATCTTGGAATCATATTTCACTTGGCATGAGAGCAAACTTCTTCAATTATGAACCACAATAAGTGTGAATTGAGGACTGATTTAAAAAAAAATGAGAAATATTCAGGATTTCTACAGTAAGATTAACTTCCAAATACCAATTCTTGCGAGTAAAAAATTTAATATCACCCTGATGTTTAATAAATAATTACCCCAAATGGATTATTCTTGCAGGGCTACTACAGTCAAAGCACTTGTGAAATAGCATAATTTTTTTAAATAGCAGCAATCTCCTTAAGCCCTATTTTAGTAACAGTTTTACAAAATGAATCGACTAACCTAATCTTTTTATACTTGAGTACCACCTGAGAATTTTGTAGTCACTGGTTATAACTTTTTGAGGAGGGTCAAATAAATTCTATACACATATGAATAACTTTACAAAATGTATTTAAGTATAAATAAAACAAAATACAACAAATAAATCCATAAAACTAGAAAAAGCCGTTTATATGTAATTGTTATTAACCCAAATGGCAAATACAATTTCCCAACACTAAAATGTCTTTATCAGGAGGCTTAATGAGAAACTTGCTGTTGCTTATTTCTTAGAGCTTCTATGTCAGGTTCAATAGTGCTTAATCTTAAGTTGTTTTCCACACAGTCTATTCCTGTACTTGTTTTTCACATACACTAGCTCTGAAAACCCATGTTCACTTAATACGTTGTTACAAATGAAGTTAAAAATTTTAGTACTCGACTAAAGATCAGGATACTCATTTCTTGTAGACATCCAGAAAGAAACAAGACTTTTCTTCTTGTGTAAAAGGGTTTCTAATCCAATCATACTTGGAAAAGTTTTCAGGAAAGTATTTTCCAAAACCCTTCTTTAGTAACTGCAAGTGTTCCAAGATGTCTGAAATCAGATCATAACTGGGGGTCAAGTCATTTTCTTGCAACCAGGATAAAAGTGTGGAAAGGGCATATAGGTCGTTTTTATTTATTTGTGTGGTGAAAAGATAAAATTTCCTTTTAAAAGAATTTATCTTGTCATCAACCGAAAAGTTTGTTTCATGTGACCTTTGAAGACTCATTTAAAATATTCAATCTATCAAAAATATCCACAAGGTAGGCCAGCCTTTGAAGCCAATTCTAGTCCGTAAACGACTTCATACCATCTCTGTCAGACAAAAATATAAGTACTTCAGACCTAAGTTCGAACAGTCTTTAAAATTTTCCCTCTTGACCACCATCTTACCTCTGTATGGAGTAGCAGAGTTTTGAAGTTGCTACCCATATCTTCACAAAGTAATGCAAATAACCGTGAATTTAGAGCTCTAGCCTAAAATTAAACTAAATTAATAAAATTTATAACTTTCACAGAATCTTTCAAGACAGTCAATTTTTCAGACATTCCTGGAGGCTAATGATTCTCGGTGTTTCATGCTGTGTGTGGCTTTCACTGAGGGGCGACTTGTTTTATTCTTGCCACAAGCCCAATTAGCTTCCCGTACATAGCTTTAGCTCTATCTGCAAACACCTACACATTTTGACAAGGCAAGCCTATTTTAGTCAAGTACTCATCAATAAGCTGAAATATGTTTTCTACTTTGGTATTACATTGTAGTGGTTTGCAAAATAAAAACTATAATGTTGTCTTTATGATCAAACCGTATGAATACAAGTAGTTGAGCACTGCTTGTTATATCTGCTCACAGATTTGAAGGGACAAAAATTGACATTCCTGAAGATAGAGAACTAGCGTCTCCTCTACGTTAAACGCCACTTCATCAATCCTTTGAACAATAGTATTAGACAGTGGTATCTTTTCAATTTCTTTAGCTGCCTTTTCCCCTAAAACTGAATTAACCATGTCCTTAGTGGCTGGCATAATGAGTAATTCACCAATAGTGTGTGGTTTTCCACTTTTTGCTATTTTTAAACTACCTAGATATGAAGTTTTCAGTAAGTTAGTGTCAGTGTGTGTAAAAATTTTCATACAAACTGATTCCTTTCTATAAAACTTGTAACTTTTCTTAGAAAAAAATCTATAGGTTTATTTTCTGTGTCAGGGTGCTTGGTTTGTTGGTGCCTTTTTAATAATGAAGGTTTCATACTTTGATTAGAAAGGCATTCCTGACATATAATACACTGAGGAATAGGGCAATTAGATTTTTCGGTGCCAGCCTTCAAGACGCGAACCCAAATTTTAAATAAGTATCGTACTTACGGTTTGGAACATTTTTTTTGTTTTCTTACTTGAATGATTAGAGCTGTTGGAACTTGAAGGATCTTCCCCAGTCACCAAAAATCTTCATATTTGATTATAGAAATTATTTAAATTACACATCACGAAACTTAAGCCTGCACAGAAATTATCCAAGCTGATAGCGAAAATAACACCAAAGCACGCAACAGTTAGAGTATTCAATTAATAACTAGACCTTTTTGATTATAACAACTATTTCTAACATCAATCTATACAGCACGCTGTACCTGTCAGCTCCGCGCTACGACTGATGAATGACGAGAGTTCAACAGACTCCAGTCCAAACAATAACAGACAGGGATGACTCATGCCACTTCTGATTGCACGGTGTACAGGCAAGAAATCAGCCTATTGTACAGTCAACGCAGGAAGTTGGTTTTAACCCATTACTTTTGGTTTGTATTATTGAACCCTTCTGCGTACCACCAGTTGGGAACCACTGGGCTAGAGCATAAAATGTACTAATTAAGTATGAAACAAATGTTGAAAATCTCCCCCCAAAATTTAAATTTTAAAATAAAAAATTAAATATTTTCTTAATAAGGTTTTCATGGCAATCTAGCAACCACAGATACCGATGTTTCTCGTTCATGGTTGCTACGACTTGGTACCAAAACATCAAAATTGGTGTCCTTTGGAAAATTTTCCCCTAAAGAAAAATTCGAAAAATATTTTTTGTTTGCTTTTAGTTACAAATAGGGACTACATTTTCGTTGACCTTTGGTAAAATTTCAAACAAAATCGCAAAAATTTCGAAAAGTTGCCAAAATTTTTAATAGCTTTAAGATGATTTGGCTTTAAAAGAAACAATCGCCAAGGTTGAAAAATAGCAAAAAGTCCCCTATGGCAGCCCTGTTCTTGTAAGTCCTTCATTTAATCCCTTCAAATTGATACATTGGCCTGCTTTCTTTGAAATCCTATCTGTAGTACTCATGAAGTTGTGCACCCATGCAGTTGACTTTGTTTTAATTTCTTCCATCCATGTTTTCAGCACACCCAAATCTTTACCAATTCAGTTTATCCTTTTCACTGGGGGTCAAAGATGTATCCTGTCTTGCAATTCTTATGCTCCACTATGGGCTAGAGACCATTAGTGACACTGGCCAACCAGTAAGGGGAAAGTGGTTCTGTGCATAAGAGGAGCTTATCTATTTTGAAGTCATCAAGAATCTGTCTGTCCTTAAGACTCACCATTCTTCCTTTTGCCTAACCTCTAATTTACATTAACAGTGACATTGGGTCTTGTTTGAGATAAAACAGAAAATATGGCCAAAAGAGATCAATTGAACCTTTTGCTGCCAACTGCACTCTGTTCTTTTCAATGGGTGTATCCTTTATTTACGGTTGTCTGAATTTTTCTTGGTAATCATGCCACAATTTTATTCCATAGTAGTAAAGATTATCTTAAAAGCCGTCTGCTTTCAAAAGAGGTCTCATTTACATTTTTCTTGCACACTTTTGAAGTTTGACAATGAGTCTTAACCCCTCTAACTTGACAATGTTGGCGAGTACCTCTACAGGATTTCACATTGTGTGCAGATAGAAAATATCCATTTGAAACAAGGGATAGTTCTAAATTCCAAGAAACAGCGAGAATTCCTGCTTCTACAAACCAAAAATTCATCAGGAAGTAAAAAAAGCAATATCGTCAAATCTGCAATATGATGAGGGCTATTTAAAAGGAAAAGAATTTAAATTTATTTAGAAATGCAAACTGAACAAATAGGATTTTCAATGCAGTGTAAAATGTTTTTGGAGGCACACTAAGGTATTTATATAGATAGAAAATATCTAACTACTTTTAACGCTTTCATGAAAGACCAACTATGTGCTGAAAACTTTTACAATTTCTGGTAGCTAGTTTTTATAAAAATTAAAATTTGAGGAAGATGAGGTATTTCTATAAAAAAATGAAATAATTAAATATATATATAATTCCATAGATCCTGATATTTGTTTACACAACATGAACAAATTAGTAATTTAATAGATGGAAAGCAAATTAAACACTAATTATGTTCATAAAGGAAGTTTTCATTATGTTCATGGAATGAAATCCATGCAACACAGTTGGGTTTTTAAACTTTATCCAGAGTGTTTCACCTCTCTCTTTGGGAGTTACAATATGTGCTTATAGAAATAGAATGAATTGGTGGACATAAAATTTGTATAACTTTTGGGAATATCATGAAAAACCACACATATTTGCAAGTGCTGTAGATTAAGAATATTGGTTCCTATGATGAAATCACTAAGATCATACAAAAAAATATATTCTTTAATAAAATAATCCTAAGGGCAATTTAAAAATTACCTTTACACTTGAAGTTTTCAACTTCTGCTTTAATTACCTCAATGTGTAAAATTGTAATAATACTATGAAAACACTTATAATACTTAAAGCAAAATGCAGTTTCTGAAACAAAAATGCTTGAATTAAACTAAAAACTATTAAAATAATGAAAGATGAAACTAAACTAATAGCAAATAAATTTCTATTTAAGAATTAAAAAATACTAACTTTTGTCTTTTTGTAAAATTTTTCTAGTACAATCAATAACAGAATAATAGTCTTTTTGTATTAATTTGCACTGTGCAAAGTTGGATAAAAGAGGAATTTTCATATCTACAAGCTCTAACCATTCTTGGTCACCTGGTTTCTCTCTAAACACAAAATGAGAAAATGATCAGCTTGTATCACAATCGTTCATTGGTAATAAACATTACTGTCTGAAACATTTTAAATGTTTTTTCGGGGAAGCATTAAGATTTTTACACAAAAATGTATTTGCACCATTAAAATATAATTTTCAGTTACTCATGAATTAATAAATGTAGAAATTTAGTTATAAATTTTTTTTTTATAATTATACATGCATAGAAGCTGCCAAAAAATTTAAACATCCTGAAGCTAGCATTCGATTGGAATGAAACTTAGCATGTATGACGTACATGAAGAGATAAAGAAATTGTCATAAGGGCTCTAATCTAAACGGCTCTTGTAGATTTGCAACAGAAAAGTAATAAATTAGTAAGCTATAAAGGTGCCCCTAGCAGTGCTATATAGCATGGAACCAAATAGTTCTTATATTATCCTGTGGCAAATTATGCCAAGCATTCTGCAGCTGCTGCTCCAGATTCTTTAAATTCTAGGGGTGGTGCAATTGACATTCTAGTATATCCCAGCATGCTCAATGGGATACACATCTGAGGATATCTCAGCTTAAGTGTTTCAACATCACAGAGGCACTCTTGGAAGTGGCGACCCATGTGTGATTAGGCATCACCATTATGGTAAATAGCCTCTGGACATGTGACATGAAAGGCAAGGCAACAGGTTGACAAACTTGACAGTACACTAAGAATGGTAGCACTTGCTGGATCTGTTACACACAAATGGGGTGATTATCTGCTTCAGCTTCCTCTAAATATAAGCAGAAATTCCACACCTCTTGGGCATGGCAACACTCCAGTAGTCAAAGATGTTTGGTTGCCAGTCTGTTTACTACCAAGTGCCACATCAAGTGTTTACTGCACTGCTGTAACCTAGTGCAGTGGTGTGGGGAGCTATTACTTATGACAGCTTGTCCCCTCTATTAGTGGTGTGAGGTAGGTTGATAGCACATCGAAATATCCAGCAGATCCTACAACATGCCTTACTTTTCATGTCATGTCCAAGAGGCTTTAGCAGCAAAATAAAGCCCAGCCACACATGGCTTGCCTCTCCCAAGAATGCCTCTGTGTGGAAACCCTTCCTAGCTTAGAGATTACCAGATCTGCCTCACCACAGGAACCCCATACAGGATTTTGTTTGACTCCATGCCACACCATATAAAGTCATGTATCAACAAACAGGCCGTACAATTAATTAATTTGTGACTATTATGTAATTTTACAAGAGGCCACTAGATTTGATATTGTGATCATTTCTTTTCCTCAGCATGTACATCACACATACTAAGTATAATTTGAATCGAACTCAGGCTTTGGGGTGTTCCTATTTTTTTTTGCCAAAGTGTAGTTGAGATTTGATTTACTTTGAAAATTTAAAAAATTTCTCAAAGTAATTTTGAATAGTATATTTTCTTTCAGGTTTTTGAGGTTTACAAAGCAAAGGATACTTAATAAATGTTTCAGATGCTTAAAAACTAAAAATCTGTCACCTTGAGAGAACACTAACTATTTTTAAGATTTATAAACACAGTAGAACATTGATTATCGAAACGTTGGCTAAGTAAATGAATGATTGTAGATGTACTCGGTATCAATACAAATGTATTGGCATTGGGTTTCCTGATTCCACTTGTAGTTGTGCCATTCATATGCTCTACATTCAAATTGCAAGTGTCCTGAGTATATGCATGTAATACTTTATTTTCGTACAATTAGATATTTTTATTGAACTAACAATGCAATTTTTTAAGCTTAAATTTTACATTTTTTAATTGAATTGAGTGTTTCAATAAAAAAATTTTTTAATTATCTAGTTAAAATCAGTAGATTGGACACTATAGATTCGAAAAAACATTTATTTTCTTTTGTTCAATTGTGAGTATAAAATTAATCAATGAAAATTTGTATGTGGAATGGAAATCAAAACTAGCACTAATTTTAGTCAGCAATATACTGATATTTTAAGAATCTAGCATTATAATAAATACTAAATTCAATTTCATAATTTTAGTTGCTTAATAACCATGTTTTATTTTTTACTTAGTTTTAAAAATATTCGAACTGATTATTATCATTACCTTAGTAAAAGCTGTTCTAACAACCCCAAGGCTTGTCCATATTGCAAAGCTGCATCCTCATATTGCTGGTTTTTGTAAAACTCGTTACCCTTCTCTTTAAGTGTCGGTATTGATTGAAGCTTTTCCTCAGGATTCATACTCCAATGTTCTTTAGTGTATTCACCAGGTTGTTCCACTTTCACAATTTCTGTTTCAAAATACTGTTATCAATATCTATACACTACAATCAACAGAAAAATGCATGCACCATAGAATAATAAAAAATATAAATATAGAAAATGCCTAAAAGTGTGAATTGAATTTTTTAAATTAATGCATTTTAGCAACATATGCCAATTATTTCTGCAATGTCATGAGACAGGAACAAGACTCTTTGTATTTTAAGATACTCAGGTAAAGAAAATTTTGTTTTCATTAAATTTCGCAAAATTTAATAATTGTTCTTATATTGATAGTGCATTTTTCAAATTTCATAGTGTAGTTTTATTTCTTTCATACACTTGATTAAATTTTTTAATACCCTTAATGTACAAGTTTAAAAACTCCATCATAGGTGTGGAATATGATAATTACTTTTTAGCTACATATCACAAAATGCAGTTTGTGTAAGGAACAGAAAAGAAATTTTCACAATTGACCAAGATTCTCGACCTGGCATTGATTTATATTACTTACAATATTGATAATGTGAGCCATCTGCAAAAAACCTCTTCATTTTCATCTGAATTTTAAAAACAGTTCAAACAATTAATATGAGTCCCAGAGGCATCAGTTGTAGGAGTCACTGAGTGAAACTCATCTTTGTTTAAAAAATACAAACTAATGACATTTTCACTAAACCCTCAAACAGTTTGTGGGCTGATAAAAAAAGAAATCCACAGAGAAAAAAGAAGCCAAAAAGCATTTTACTTATGTTAAGGCCCTTGATTAATAAAAAAGTCCATGAGAAGCTGAATGTGATAGTGAAGAAAATACAACTATTTTTGGTAGGAAAATGAGTAAAAAATAAATAATAGTTCTTTCCTTAATAATTTACTTCCCATAACTAAAAGTGAATACAATATTATATATTATATGCAAATGTAGCTGTAGTACTAAATATAAAAATAGCATGTACATTTTGACATTCTATTTCAGAAATATAATAAATTTAAATATAAAGTGAAACAATTATGGTAGATAGGTTTTAAATTTCTTCTATCGCCAATATAGGATTTCTTAAATGTGGAAAAGGTCCTGAAAAATCAGCATAAACTGGACAATTTTGACCTGAAATGAGATTAGCTTCAATGATTATAACTGAACACTGTCTGCAATTGTTCAATCTTCTGAATTTGAGGTGTACAACCTTTACTTCATAAAAAAACCCTAATATAAATAATAAGTCCATAAATAAGATGAAAGTCGAACTTACAGAAAAGGAAGATTTTGAAGATGTATTTACCTTTGCAAATTACATTACAAATCTATTCAGTAGCACTCAATCCTATAATTTCAGTTCTGTTTTGTGGTTTACATTTTGATTTCACATATGGATTTATATTTCCAGATATATCCCCTTTTATTCAAATTGCTTTACTTGCATCTTTTCTCATTTCAATATATTTTCTTATTTTTGGGATTGATGAGTAATTTATCTTAAAACAGGGTTCATATACCTCCAGGAAATCTTTGAAAATTTCCGAAAACAATTTTTTGTTTCAATGGCCAAAGGAAACTCCTTGAATTTATTTCGGACTCATGGAGATCTTTTTTATTTCATTTCTGATTATTTATAATGCAAGAAAATTGCTTATTTAAATCTCAAAATTGGTTTTGAAATCTATTAGGAAAAAATTAACTGAAACCAAAATAAAAAAACTAGCTCAATCCATGCCACCTAGATGCCCTTAAGAAAATGTTCCTTAAGAAATGAGACTGAATCTCTTGAAATCTACTTATTCATCCCGTAAATTATACCCATATATGTAAAGGAAGACTGAAATATGATACTTGCCAACTACTACAGAAAGCATTGCAAAACCTGGAAACAGGAAGGCAGGTGCTGATTTTCGTAGCTAGGAAGGACATAGAGAAAAGGTTGGTTTTGGGTTTTATGGTGAAAGGGCCCAAGCTGCACCAAACACAAGACAACGAGGGAGGAAAAAAGAACGATAGGCGAGGGTAAAACAGAAGAGAGGACAGATCACTCAAGTACTTTGGGGTTGTGATGTCCATACACACCTAAAGATGTGCCCCTGAGGGCATGGAGAGACGGTAGTGAATATCCTTTTAATCTTTTATTACTTGTAGTTTCCACTTTGGCTAATTTTATATCTTGCTTAGAAACAAGACCACGTTTTTAGGATTTTTGATTGACTTGTAAGGTTTTTTACACTGATGTCATACTTTAGGCAGATATCATTTAGAAGCTGAGTTATTCAGAAAATACAAAATTTTGTTGGGAAAAGTGAATGTTTGAACAGAGCTTGGTTTCTCTAATTGGAAAGCATGATTGTGTTTTTTGGTGTGGTTTCAATTAAATTTCAATATCTTCTGGAAAACAAATAATCCTGAAAAGTTCACTCTCCCAGAAAGTGAACAAATCTTGCTAAAATTTGATATGGAAATGTTGAAAATGTTAACTTGAAATTTAGAACTAAATTCATATAGTACACAATTTGACATTCAGAACATATATCTGTGTATATCATTGATTTATGTGGAACAATATTGTATACTTAAAGGATTTACACACCTAATTGAAACAGTAAATCACTTGGGTTTCTAAGGAGTAAGTCTAAATCTTTATGGCCAACTCCTTCAGCAAATGCCATCATCCCACAGCTGTGTCCTCGTTTCTTTTTTGAAACATTAGCAAATTCTCGATAATATTTTGAAACCAAAGGATATGCATCGACTAGCTAAAGTAGGAAACACTTATTGAATACAATGCAGTAATTTTATCAGTGCAATTTTAAGGAATAAATTCATATTTTAAATCTTTTCTGCCATTGTACCACTATAAGGTAATACAATGATTGTAAAAATTAATGCAGTACAATATACTATAACCATTGTGCATTTACATTATACACCATACTACCTTATCATTGTAGCTACCCTAAAAAGATAGATGGTAAACATAATGTACCTTCAAAGGACAGAGCTGACCTAAATATCACCCAGAGTATGCTAACTCTCCTCCCATGGAACTTATATGACCCAAAAGTCTTAGTCTCAAAGTGATTAGTCTTCAAAAGATAAAAGGGAACACTTTCCTTATTCTTACATTTAAGGTACCATATATAGTTTTTTAATAAAAAAATTTGTCCCTTGTGTAGTGTGTGTGTAATGGTTTCCCACACAAACTTATAAACTTTTTAAAGTAAAGAGTTGTCTATAGTAGTGATAATTTTATCTTTAGACATGATTAGGAATAAGAGAATTAAACTGAATAATGCACATGATTAAATATAGAAAAAGGTTTTCAATCATCTGTTTAGATAGCACACAAATGTAACTACTGCAATATATATTTTGTTTGAAATTCAGCTTGCTAACGAAAAAATCTCAAAAATCAAAAATTATGTATCCTTAAAATGGTCTGTTGAGTATCTAACAGTAAAATCAGGTAAAGAATTTATCATATTTGGGAATATGTTTAGTCCATAGAAGGGACAAAATTACTACTCACAAGGACATGAGCTTTCTTGGATCTTATGATTATTTGAAATGTATTTAACCCATACACATGAGATGTGTATTTACACTTCTCTTATAAATTAAATATAAAAGTAAATCTGCATAAAGTGACAAGCATACACATGCATCTATTTTACAATAAAATGGTACTGGATCCTTGATTTTTCAAAGAATATATTGCTGCAATCTAGAGGAATTCATAAGCAATTTTTTCATGTAATCAGAAACCCTAATTCCTGATTTTCAGAGAATGACTCATGCTAATGAATCATTCTCTGAAAGTCAGGAATATGGAATTATATTCTAATCATAATTAATCAAACACAAATCTGATATTAACAGTTAATTGATATAGAATTCTTCTCCCCACAAAACTTTAATTTCATTGGTTTCTTGAAAAATATAAATGTAACATGTTCTCAAGACAGTTCTAACTCAAAAACCTCTTATAAAGGTGAGTATTCCAATTTAAATAAAAAAAATCTGATTTAAATCAAATTCGATTTTATTAATCATGATTTTTTCACACCCTGATACTAATAGATGTTATAATTTTGTATAATTGAATACTAAATTTAACTCAATCTTCGACACATTTTGACTTTTTAAATAATTACAATTTTATTCTTGTTGTGCAGGACATTTTCTAAGTAAAAATAACAATTCTTACTAGATTTAATTGATGACCTGTGGCATTAAGCTGATTAAAAATTACACAGCAAAATGTTTCAAAAATTTTAAGTGGTAAATACATGGCACTAAAAGTCTTTATTTTTGAACACCTTCATTAAATTGGTTTAAATTCATAATAGCTTGTAAATGTATTCAAAGTGCAGCTCAGGTTTGACCTTGTCATCTGACTGTGGTTCAAAATTGCATGGTGTTGTCCTTGGGGTTTGATCCAGGATCATCGCAAATAGCCCATTGTGTTGCTCCAGTGCGATGTTAATTAAAATACCTACCTCTTTCTACAGATACTAATACAGGAACTGAATAACAAAATTTTGTCTGACTGACCACTTCAGAACTACAAGGGGCTAATTATTTACAAGGGAGCACACAGTGGGCTGCTGAAGTTTCTCCTAACACATACGTTCACCAACATCTGGGCACTTACAAACTGGGATTCGAACCAAAACCAATTTTTGTAACATTGCATAGAAATAAATTGTGGCAAAAAGTTACTGTACATTATGTTTGACTTCAAATTCAGACACTTCATCAACTTTCATTGTTTGCATACACTCTTCCCATACTGGCATTTTAAACTGTTTTCCAAACATCAACTCCATTGGTCGACCAATGCTATTGGTATCATCAAGAACAGATGGTTTTGGAAGCTTATTTTCATCAAGAATATGGGTCTGAAAATGAAATGTAACCTGAAAATAAATGTTTATCTAAATTAGTACAAGATTTTTAGTGTTGTATAGTAAAATACATGTTTCAAATAATTATAATTGATTTTAAGTTACTTCTTAATAATTATTGTTTTATATTTTAAAATGATTTTGTTGCAAGTCAAGTTGGTGTTTGCATCAAATGAACTTAGTGGCAAAAATTGTTTTGCAGAATAATTATGTATAAGCAATAGGAAATATAAAGGTGATTGATCTAC
Organism: Meta bourneti; assembly: GCA_933210815.1. Lineage (NCBI taxonomy): Eukaryota > Metazoa > Arthropoda > Arachnida > Araneae > Tetragnathidae > Meta > Meta bourneti. Next base: position 50,658,251 of record OW119927.1, read on the forward strand.
GAATAATTAATTCTTGAAAAACGTTTCAGCATCTTTAGATAGTGCATTTTTAGAAAGAACTATTGCTCTCTCCTTTTACTTGTACACTTCATATTTAATATCATTTTCAGTGTTTTATATTTGGGTATTTTGCATTAACATACTGCTTTCTAGATTGGTGAACCAGTCAATAATTGACCAGCTAATGTTCATTTTTCATGAAAATTTCCCGAGCTAATTTTCAATTGCTCTTTCAAGATTTTTGCACTTGAGGTGATTTAAAAGATCCCAATTATTTGACAACTTTTATTTTTCATCAATAAAAGACAAATGTCCAGAAGTCTATTGGCTGAAACAAACTAGTCGTTTGTTTTAATGAGTAAATGGTGAAAACAGGTACATGGTTAGGGAGTCTGGTTTACTTTATTTATACTTTTTGTACTTGATTGTTATTTGTATCCGGGTAATCAGTTTTGCGGCGTAAAAGGCCATATTTTGCCAAGCAGTTTTACAGGAGAATTTAATAGGTTTCAATTGCTTACTAACTTAAAGGCAAGATAATTATTTCCAATTTCCATCAACATTTGCTGCAGTACTAAGTTACAATCCATCTTGGGAATTCTATAAAAAACATTTTTAATGAAATAATTTTTTTCAATATTTAAAATACCTTCGTGAAATCCTGGTATTTCGGAATATCTCCCTTACCCTCTTTTATTATTCTCTTTTTGACACCTTCACGTAAAGATATAAAATCCATTTTTCTCTTTTTATTGAACTATATTTCTAGCATGGAGGTACCAACAGGTAACGGTATAAAAGGGAAAGAAAACGAGTTTTCCAATACGAAGCGACAGTAGCTGTTGGACAGAATCCGTGATAATCTTTAATTGTCACTTCAGCATACAATTTGGCGAATTGAGCGGCTGGCGCAAATGTATTAAATTGAAGCTACAATTGGAGACAGTTATTGCCCACCGCACTGATTCGTCATAGTAGAAGCACTGATTGGTCCACATTTTTATAATACGAGTAGTTGGCAAAACTGTTATTTTGAGATTTAGTGTTATCTGTTATTGCTAATTTGCGATAATAGTGATTATTAACTACTACTACTAACAGTTTGGCCCCAATAGTAACAGTTAGTGAATAAATTTAACAGTTATTATTAACTCAAATTTTGAGTTAATAATAACTGTTAAATTTTAAATTAACAGTTATGTTAAGTTAAGTAATTATATTATAAGTAATTATCGTTATTAGTAAAACTTTTATGGTAGGTAGGTAGGTATTTTAATTATCGTCACACTGGAGCAACACAACGGGCTATTGGTGACGGTCCGGGATCAATCCCAAAGGGAAAGATCCGATTAACTTTTATGGAAAACTGCTTATTCGTATCAAATTTTATGAAATTACTTGAACTCAAGGATCTCCTTTCAAATCGTTGCCAAGAAGAAGACACACAGAAGGAAAGTTTTATTGACACAAACGATAGAAACACACCCAGGGAGGAATCGAACCAAGATCGCTTTCGCAGGTTGCTAGCGTAGTGGACATACCAACTCAGCCATGGTGACCCTGTAAATCATAAATGAATCACAGAATGTGAAGTTTGTTTTGGTTGATATATTAATTAGCACACTGGAGCAATTCTACGGACTAATGTTCAATTTTAGAGAATATTTTCAATTTTAGTAGGGGGGTATTTCAATTAACGTCACACTGGAGCAACACAACGGGGTATTGGTGACGGTCCGGGATCAATCCCAAAGGGAAAGATCCGAGGACAACACCACGTAATTTTAAACCACGGTCAGATGACGAGGCAACACCTGAGCTGGCACCCCACTCTCCAAACTTCCACACCATCAATTTTAGTAGGATGATGTAAGCAGCGACTATCAAACAATGAAATAAAAACAAAATTTCGCTATTGCTTGGTCTTAAATTTCACAAAAGCATTTTTAAAAGGTTGCTTTCCGACTGTGAGAGAGGGCCGCGGTGGACCGGTTGGAAGAGTAACGGACTAGCAACCGAAGGGTTGCGAGTTCGAATCCAGCCAAATACCGTCGTGTACAAAGGGGGCTGGTGCACGTTAAATCTGTCGTGGCCTCAAATGTCCTCACGTTGGCGTGGTGTGGAAGTTTGGAGAGTGGGGTGCCAGCTCAGGTGTTGCCTCGTCATCTGACCGTGGTTCAAAATTACGTGGTGCTGTCCTCGGATCTTTCCCTTTGGGATTGATCCCGGACCGTCACCAATAGCCCGTTGTGTTGCTCCAGTGTGACGTTAATTGAAATACCCCCCCCCCCCCCGACTGTGAGAGAACGAAATAAAAATTAACTCTCTTCGTTTGGGTCGCGGTAGCCCGGTAGGAAGAGAAACGGATTAGCAACCGGAAGGTTGCGAGTTCGAATTCAACCAAAGACTCGTGTACCAAGGGGGCTAGTGCACGTTAAATCTGTCGTGGCCTCAAATGTCCTCACGTTGACATGATGTGGAAGTTAGGGGAGTGGGGTGTCAGCTCAGGTGTGACCTCGTCATCTGACCGTGGTTCAAAATTACGTGGTATTGTCCTCGGATCTTTCTTTTCAAGATTGCTCCAATAGCCCTTTGTATTGCTCCAGTGGGATGTTAATTAAAACATCTATCGACCTACCTTGAAGTATTTTTCATTATACTCAACATAAAAAGAACTTCAAATTGTTCAGTTTGCTGTAAAATCTTCAGAGAAAGTTTCCTTAGTTTTCAAAAGGGCCGCGGTGGCCCGGTTGGAAGAGTAACGAACTAGCAACCGAAGGGTTGCGAGTTCGAATCCAGCCAAACACCGTCGTGTACAAAGGGGGCTGGTGCACGTTAAATCTGTCGTGGCCTCAAATGTCCTCACGTTGGCGTGGTGTGGAAGTTTGGAGAGTGGGGTGCCAGCTCAGGTGTTGCCTCGTCATCTGACCGTGGTTCAAAATTACGTGGTGTTGTCCTCGGATCTTTCCCTTTGGGATTGATCCCGGACCGTCACCAATAGCCCATTGTGTTGCTCCAGTGTGACGTTAATTGAAATACCCAAATACCTTAGTTTTCAAAACTTTCTACTGCGTTAATCAATTTTTAAGTTCTTACTATTTTTTGTTTATTTATTTTATAATCGATTACAAATCATTGTTTATCATTTACAATAATGAAATTCTGAATCGATTCTGAAATTTTTTGGAAGAACATGAAAAAGCAGCGACTTGCCACCTATTTGTCATACAAATGAGCATATCCTGCTAGTTTTATGTAGTTTCTTTTTGATGCTTGTAAAAAAATTTTTTGAAATAGCGATTTTGTTCGACACTTAAGCAAGTCGCTTTTTTTTCTTCAGCATAATTTTCTTTGTGCAATAATTGAGTCACGTCACTATGCGAGTGTAATTTAATGATGATATCTTATTTGTATACTAATTTGAAGGCAGCTTATTACGTTAGAATTATTAAAATTTCTCACAGGTAATTGTATTTTTTTTGCAATTTTCATTCTAAAATCTGTTGAATTACGATTCTACTTCGTTTATTTTCATGTGATGTTTATTAGTGAAAATGAACATTTCTTTTACGCGTAGCGTAGGCTTATTTGTTTACAAACTTGAGTATGCAACTGCACAATTTCTTGATGTAATTATTATTTATATCTATTTTTTAAATGTTGTAGGATGTGTTTATCTGGAGGTTAAGCCTAATGTTAACATAAACACTTGTGTTTACCTTTGTACTCTAATGCGGGGTACTATCAAGTACTGTAATTCTCAATTGTTTATACCCGTGACGAATAGAAGAATTTTATACCTGAAATTTTCTATACCTTAAATTTTGTGTGCGTTATCTGTCCCCCAAGATGTTTGGAGGTTGTTTATATTGAATCAGTATTTTGAAATGCACCTTTATCGATTTCACATGAATTTCTTAACATTCCTTAAGGGCATTTTCCCCGAATATATACTAGACAAGTTATCGCAGAGACCATTGATGATTACATGGTTTCTTTATGAAATTAAAACATGACTATGTTTGATGGAATCAAAGCATGCCCATAACACTACACTGCATACTTCCTGCTGTTCTTCATAAAAATTATCTGATTTTTCATGTCTTGCTAGTGAGTTAATTCCATATGCTAGAACAAACTGTTTAATTTCATATTCTGTATTGTGTGTCATTTGGTATATGTTGGTTTTCATGTTTTCAAACAGGGTTGTTTGCTTCAAGTCAAGTTTTCCTTAAATTAACTGACAAAATGTATTTCTATAAAGCGTAACTTTACTGTTTTAGCTTTTTCTAAAAGCTACTATCATTTGTTATGTAGTCAAATTTTCATAGCAAATTTCATAGGGGTAAGTGGGGTAAAGTGGATATTAAAAGCTTTTTAATTTTTCAAAGTAGAATTTAGCAATGATATGTTCTTAAAAAGTGATGTTTTTTGCTTTACAAATTACATTGCATTTCAAAGAATATACAGCACATGTTTTTCTTCATATTTAAATCTGTTTTTAGTTCAGTGGCCATTTTTATAGGGTCTGGAGGGGCAAAGCGGGTAGTCCATGCAAAAGCTACTTGTTTGATGGAAAGTACTACCCTGTTTTGATGGAAAGTAAAACTCAACAATTTATCTAAGTTCTTTAAAATGTTTTTCAATCGAAAACATTTTACTGGCAACATCTAGAAGATCCTGGTGACCTCTTGTTTGTTTTGATCCAGTCATATGGGTTGTAATTGCTTGGGAAACTTTCTATTTGTGTATGCCTTTCTAAAACTATTACATATATTTTGTTCTCCTGAGCTAAATAAAGGACTTTTTAACAGATTCCAATAAACAGGCAAAAATTTACAACATTTTTAATGCTAGATATTTTTAAATGAAGTGGGGTAAAGTAGTTATAGCTTTGGGTTTTTGCGGCAACATTGAAGAAACTTTTTTGGGGTTCTTTTATACTAAAAATCATTTTCAATCAGCAAAAATGAATAGGTATAAGTATTCCATTATATGTATGGGTATAATATTATACCAATTACAAGTTATACCTTACAGCCCTTAGATGTTGAGGTTTCCATGCCACTAAAAATAACATGAAAAGGAATTTCGATATCATGCTACAGGGAAAAACGACTTGCAATATGTTTTAAGGTCATATTTCTATGTCTATTGAAATGGTTATGTGAATTACTATAATTGACCATGTTGTGAAAGGGTTTAAGGAAAGTGGTTATATACTGTAAATTGACAGGTTGTGGAACACAATTTTAAGGATAGAAAAGGCATTAATTTTCCAGAATGAAGTTCAATCTGTTGTAAGCTTGTCACAAAATCAAGGGAATCTAGCTACACAGGAAATAATATCATAATTTTCAAACAACTTACATGCCAGATAAAGTTACTATTTTCACTGTTAAAAAATTCTGAAATTAGCCATATTAACGACCCTCTCAACTCCTATGTCTGCTGATCTTAGAAATGATGGTCAGAATTCATTGAGAAAAAGGATAAGGGTTCAGAAAAATAGGTGAAGTATTAACAGGTTCTAGCATCCTAAAGCATTGATTTCAGGAAACATAACAGGTCTAGTAAAAAGAAAAAAGTTGAGAACATCAGCTCAAGCTCTTACTGAAAATAAAGTTACGGAACCAGAAGAAAGTACTGAAGAACCATAGAGCAAAATTGACAGTAATAATATTAAGCAAGGATATTATTCTTGGGTAATATATAGGTCCAAAAAATCAGTTAACAATTCGTTGAGCAAGTAACAGAAGTTCGAAATCTAGAAAAGGAGGAATGTTGGCATAATAGATATTGGAAGCATTTATTATACATGCATTGCCACAAAACCTACATTTTATAATCATGGATAGTTTTGATATGTAACCTTTATATCTTTCTCAAAATTCATGTTAATATATTTTCTTGAATTTTGAATAATAATTCATGTTTTGTATTGTGTAGAATTTTTTGACTGTTATTTACAGTGAAATGAACACTCAAACATAGTTCAAGTACATCTTGAGCTATAGCATTCATAAATATTGTTATGCATTATGTTTGGCATTTATAATGTCACTAAAATAGTAGCTCATTGAACAAAGAGTTAGTGTAATAGCTCATTGAACAAAGAGTTAGTTTAATAGCTCATTGAACAAAAATTGTTCTTTTAATACACTTATCAATTATTATACTGTGTTAATTTTTTTACTACTTAATATGATTTTATAACTTCTATGAATTACCTACTTTACCCTATACCATGGGGTAAAGTGGGTGTAAAACAAGGGTATAGAAATAGCCACTTAACTAAATATAGGTTTAAATTTTATTTAGAATTTTAAGTATTATGGATTTGTGTCATGAAATACAATACAATTAATTTGTTATTAATCTAGCAAATTTAAACATAAAGGTAACAAATTAATTAAAATCTTATTTTTATTATTTTTTAAATCATGTATTTTTTATACTGATTGAAATTGTATTGGAATATAGTCACTATGATGAATTATTGATAAACCTTAAAGCACATATTACCTAAAAAAGAAAGGCCCCAATTAACTGTCGTGTTCAAACAAGAATTAAAAATAAGATAGTACAAAGCTAAAGAACTATTGTATCCATTCACATTAAGAAAAGTAAGATATTGTTTCAATTTTATAAGATTTGTAAAATCTTTTGTGAATTTTGTGTACTAATATTATTTTTTGGATAAGTGTTTGTCATTTTTAGTTGCAAATATAACTTTGCCTTATATTCTGTAGAGGTAAATGATATTTTTGTACATTCCAGTTGGAAACATAATACAACAAGGTGACCCAAGGGACACTTAGATTTGAGCATTATTTGTTTTTGATTGCCACCTGTGTTTAGTTTATTTTTAGAATCAAATAAGGTGTGCTGGGATAAATTGAAAAACATTTTGTACAAGTTTGATTTTTTTTTAATGAGCATCTATTTCCATACTTTACTCTTCCTTGAACTGTTTGTCGTTTGCTCAGTTTTGCTTACATTAGCAAACCTTTAATATACATTTTTTGTAACTTTGGGGAACTTTAATTTTTATTGGCCTTGATTTCACTTTTTATGAGGAATCCAGTCTTTCAGAAGCACAGCTTGTGCTGACATTAAACAATTTGAAAGTTGGGTGCCAGCTCAGGTGTTGACCTTATCATTTGATTGTGGTTCAAATTTATGAGGTAATTTTCTCAGATCTTTCCCTTTGAAATAGATCCTGGCTCATTGTCAATAGTCTGTTGTGTTTGCTCCAGTGTGATGTAAATTCAACTACCTAACCCAGCAAAAATCCTAACCTTGTTAACTAATGTTGAGGGAGGTTTGAATAATTACTCTAAATATCTTAATTTGATGCAATGTTTTCAGATATACTCTTCTGTTCTCTTAAAATTCAATATTGTATTGCTTTTTACAATTAATTGTTGCTCACATTTTCATTTCATCTTGTTTTTACAGGTGAAATATATTTATGCTCAAAAAGGTGAATTTGGGAGACTTCTGCTTAAAATCTTTGGATTTTGATGAAGATGTAGCTAGTGACCATGATTTTGAGTCGCCCAGCTGCATCAAAGAGTTTGAAGAGGAGGAAGAAAATATGGATGATAGTCTCTCTGACGACAATGCTGCAATTGAAGATTCAACATTTAATGAAGATGATGATAGTTATGTTCATTGCTTGCTCGACAATAAAGTTGTAAGTTAAAGAAGTTTACGTAGAAATATTATCAAAGTGAACTGTTTATATCCCAAACATTGAGGCATTACATTTTTTAAATTTTATATCTAAAATTGTTTAATAAATTTTATTAATATTAACTCACATTTCCCATAACCACATTTGCAACCCTAAAAATATTGGATATTGTATTCTCCAAAAATTATGTGCTAAAATGTAGTCTTAAGATATAGTTGTAGTGGTGACAGACAGGCACATGAGTTACATAATTCTACATGGTAACAAAGCCCTTGCACTTGAAAATGTGAATTGTTTATTCAGAGTAGTGACCATGTATTTCTCCTAAATTAACTTATCAACTTTATTTTGACTGTTTCAATCAAATTGATTTGTGAGTAGCAAACCAGAATTAGTGAATATGCATAGCATCAATAGGGCATACTTCATAATCTTTGCAAATTTATGAGACAACCTAATAAATTTCACTTTCAGTAAATATTTTTCCTACCCCATTTATTGCACTTGAAAATTAAGCTAATGTAGATATTTTATTTGTTACATTTGTGTAAGTTTAGCAAACTTTATTTTTACTGAAAATCGTACTTTTCGTAGTCACACTTTTTACTGACAATAAAACGTTACTATTCAACTTCTAATTGAATAATTAATTTCTATAATATCTGAAAAATGCAATTGTTCTCCCTATGATAAAAGCCAATTATTTTTATTCATGATACAGTGTGATAATATAATTTATCAAATTCAACAATCAAACAAATGAAGTAATTACTATTGAAATGTTAACATAAGGATCAATATTAATCTTAATATTAATTATTTACGCATTCTTACAGTTTAGTTATGTCCTTAAAGCCTGTTGTGGCTTTAAATATCTCATTATATCATCTTTGTTTTTAATGACAGCAATATGGTGTGGCATATTCAACAAGGTTTCATTTCACTCTGGTCGATGCAATGATGTCGCACATTAATTATAATTTCTTTAAGATGTATAGCAGTTTCAGGCCTTCCTTATATGATTTTTTACCAACAATAGTATTAAATTTTTAATTGGATTAAGGTCTGGAAGTTGTTAGGCCTAGGTAGAACATCGATATGCAGTTCCTTGAACACTTTCTGCAATTGTAATCTCAACTCGATATTAATACTGAAAAGGAATGTTGGAGAAAAAGGTTTGAAAACCATTTTATCCTTCAGGATGTAGGGCAAGGTGCCAAATCTTGTTGAACCGTTTATGTTGTAAAGAATGTAAACGATTCCTTGGTGATAGAACTTGTTTAACAACACTTTCATACAGGGTATGCTGATTTAAATCGCGATTTTTATTTAAAAAATCATTGATTTAAATCAAAATTTTAAATTTCATTTTTCTTTCTGTTATGTTTAATAATATTGAAAATGAAATAACTGAACAAGATGCTTGTTATATATATATATATTCAAATAAGTTAAGAATGCTCATTGATTTCATCCCAAAATTATATTGAAAATCATCCTCCCTTTGAAGAAACTAAAAATATTTGTTGTTTGGGATCATAATTACTGGACAAGTATGTATTTCCATCTTGGGCTATTGACCAATAGGTGTCGGTCACAAGCCTGCTTATCGGCGTGGGTTTTGTTTTAAACATTCCATGTGACTAAATCGCACACGGCCAATTTTAAACCATTCATCATCTGATGAGTGAAGATGCTCGAAATATATTCACTCAAGTTATTAAAATTGTTGCATATTGCTTTCTTTTCTAAGATGTTCTAGTTATTTATTTAGTATTGTAGTTTTAATAAAAAAAATATAAAGACGCTTACTAATGATGAAAATATTTTCTGCAGTATCCAACACCATTCTAATTTTGCACATAAATCTCTATAATTGGCAATTTTAATAGTTTCATTTTGTTTTGTGTGATATATTGTTTAATTTTTATTTCAATTTATTGGGAAATTTTATGTATTGATCCCTTAGAATTCTTTACACTGCTAGGATAACTTCAATATTTATGGAATTGAAATTTGGAATGTAAAAGTTAATTCACTCATCTAATAATTGAATGAGTATGTTGAGAAAAGAATATGGATTGAAATGGAAAGCTATTGGAATTGATACATTTTTTATTGCAAGCACAAAATTCCGCTGAATTGGCATGTTCTGGGGGATGCTTTTACACTTGTTCTATGCTGTTCATAGAGGAAAGTTTAATTTTCTTGTGTTATATATAAACCCTTTTATGTGCTTCGAATATACATATGAATACTTGTCAATGCTCAAAGAATTTGAAAAATAGGCATACTTGATTTCAAATTTATGTATTTTCATGTCATCTCATTTTTTACTGTTAACTTACAAAAAATAACAATTTTTTCAATTTTTTTACTCTCATGTCCAACAAATTTAAACTTGTACGTGCAAGGAATTAAAATAATAAAAATCTGATTTAAATCAAATAGATCCGATGTTTTTGATTTTTTTAAAAGATCATGATTTTGTTTCATACCCTGCTTTCATATTAGAAGTTTGGTGTTTGTCGTAAATTTAAAAGGGCAAACACAATTAAAATGAAAAGCACCCCAAACCATAATGGAAACAGTGTTTTAGTTTTTCTGATACATTCTCATTCATTGTGCTTCACCTAAAATACAGCAGGCAAGAGGCGTAGTATCAGTACATAAAAATTGAAATGATTTTTATCCTGACACAACATTTTGCTATCTATTAACAGTACAGTTCACAATTTGGGCTGTTTGGCCCATTCCAGATGTTTCTTCATTATTGCAGTTAATATGAGCTTTTTGCTTGGAGGGGGTTGAATCCACCTTTGCTTGAGCGATGTCTAACAATACTCGGGCTTGCAACACTTGTGGATTGTTTCCATTGCTCAGCAAGATCAGCAGAGCTGCTGAATCTTTTCTTTTTGGTCATACGTTACAATATTTTGTCTTCCCCATGTGAAAAAGTTTTGGAACAACCACTACTACACTTTGGATCATATTTCCGGTTTCCTTGTAATATTTCGATAGTTGGTAAACAACTGATTCATAGCAATTCCAACTATTCAGCAATTTCCATATTATGCATCCCTGTAAAGTGCAAAACTTTGATACATTTCCGTTTTCATAGTGCTAATTCTAATGCTTTACCCATCCTGTAACATTAAAACTACCACAAACAAGATTCACTCACAATGAACTAAGAGTTCATTTGCTCACATGCTACCTTTTATAGGATTGTGCTTAGAATGTTTGATTTATCAAGATTACACTGATGAAAACAGATAAAACACAGCCCATATTTCATATATAATGTGAATTATAGTGAAATTAGTTATAAACTGAAAAATAAAAACTTTTCTTAACCTTTGCACTCATCTAGACATTGTCAGTTCTTTCAGTGAATTTCTTGATCATATTTTCTTTGAGATGTCTACCTTTGTTTAAGTTAGATGTATCTATCTGCTTTTTTTTAATTAAAAATATTATTTGACTACAATATTTAGAGTTTGGATGTGAATTTCACGATTATACGAGCATGCAGTAATCTAGTGAGATTTTTGCAAATCTTACACAAATCTTAGATTTGCTTTCAAGAGAGATCTGATGTGTGTCCATAGAGCTGCTAACTAGGAGATATTGGCAGTTTTTATGGAAAAACCCAGTTCTAGGACCTTGGGAAAAGTAAATTCTGCAATAGGAAATATACTTTTCCTCTATCTGCTTTTATAGTTACGTGAGTATCTTTCACCAAACAGGTTGTGTGTGCACACTATCTAGATGTATCTGCTGAAAAATGAGAACTTGTTATATCTAATGTTAGATTCTAATATTAAGCAAAATCTAATTAACTGTCAAAGAATAACAGCAAGACCAAATTAATATTAAACAAAATAAATCTCTTCGATTAAACAAGTTAAATTGTGGGTTTTGGAGCTTTTAAATTGATCCATTGAAGCAAACAATTTTATCATTCCCTTCCTCTTAAATTTTCTAAACAGATATTCTGGATTTTGTTTATTTTATTTGAGTCAACAAATGCTTATTTTTCTGAAACAGAAGCAAAATTTCAACATAGTATACTTATAAAAAAATTTTGTAAAATTATTCCTAATTCTTAGTCTAATTTTTCAGAATTAATGGCAAATATCTAGCATATTCATAAGCTTCAAATTTTTTCCAAACGGGAAGTTTTAATGTCTGATTTATGAGTTAACATAAGGTTTTATTTGTTTTTAAGGGAAACGAGTCTTCTGCCCAAATCAATAAACAAGGAGCAATGGATAGAATTGCAAAAATTTGTCATCCTTTAAACCTTCGCTTGACCTTGAAGTATCTGTTAAGTGAATACTGAAACTAAAATCAGCAAGGGGGGGGTCGCCTTTGAAGCTATAAATTGCGATCAGAAAGTCTAGTGAATCTGCTAATTTTACACAATTTAATTTGAGGATATTTCTTGTTAGTGGCAGATATTAAAAAAAAAACAGATCGGTTTTACTAATATGTATTTTATAAGAATAACAATTTTTGTATGATACTGAAAATGCCTATTAAAGAAATAAAAGAAAACGTCTAGAATTTTATTTAGCTCTGTTCTAGGTATGATAAAAGTCTTGGAAACTTCATTCTGATAAATGTTTGGAAAAGGAAATATCTTACTCGTGTATTTATAAAGAGTAGTAAACGAGATCAAGTACTATATGGATGCAAAATGTTGATTATAAAGTTAATGATATCAAAATATTTTTAAACTTGTTTCTAAAACAATGTCAAATGAGACTGATTGAAAATAAAAATTCAATGTATTTTTTTATTTTTATTATCAACTGTTAATGGACTAACTTTTTCCATACTATATTCATTTCAGCTTAAAAGGAAGTCAGAAGCATTCAATGACAGCAGCTTTGAAAAGAAAATGTGCAAGTCAGAATTCATAGAGTATGTATGAATAGAAATAAAAGTAATTAATTTCATATTTTATTTGCCTCTAAATGTCAAATATATTGTATATTGTGCTCAATGTTAATTTTTTATTAGTATTGTCAATAAATTTAAAACTTGGTGGTTTTTTTTATTTGTAGAGATGAAGATTCAAACAGCCAAAATGACTTGGAAACTTTTACCCCCGAGACAGAGGACTGTCCTGTGGCTGTGGCAAGAAAGATTAAAGCCACTACATCACCAGATCCACCTGGTATAGATGCATGGCTAGCTAAGTTTCAGGTATGATCAATTTTATTCCAAACCTAGCTATAAAATTCATATTTCTTTACAGTGATGCATTTTGCCTTAGATCCATGCACTTGTTAGAGCCTAGAATTTAAAGTCATTGAAATCAAATCCTTTCTAATGCTTTGTAGATAATGGCCTACATCACTAAAATTTGTTGACTACTTTTTGTAGTTGGCCTAACATTACTTGATGACAATGGAAAAGGATAAGGAAATGTTGGCAGGTGTGGATATTGCTTTGAAACCAAATTATTTTTGGAAGGCTTCTGAACAAATTTTATACCTTTATTTGGTGAATAATGATAGTACCCATTATAACAATACTCTTGTTAAAGTTTTTTAAAAATTGTATGTAAAAGCAATGTTTTTGTTGTTTTTAGCAAGTTTTTAAATTATAATTTTTGTAATATTTCTTTTAGGAATGGAGCAATCTTGATCGTCTTTCAGCGCTTGACAGATTAATAGATATTTGTGATCCGGCTCAAGTTAGATATATGATGAATGTTATAGAGCCTCAATTTCAAAGAGATTTTATTTCACTATTACCTAAAGAGGTTGGATTTCATTATTATTTTAATATAAAATTGCAATAGAATGCTTTATTATATTGCATAAAAGTTGTGTTTTAGCTTGCGTTTCAGAACGTGTTGATATTCTTTAAGAATGTTGAGTTCAGTAAATGGTTAATACAATTAAAAAATCTTATAGCTGAATAATTTATACTTTAAATATTTATTTTTCAGCAATAAACATGTTTGATGCTTTATTCAGATAAATTGAAGTTTTATGAAGTGGTACTAATTTATTTAATTTAAGTTGTGTATGTATGGACTCTGAATATCAACTATCTTTTTAGTTGTAATTCACTCTGAATTTTCCTGTGTTTTAAATTATTGATTGATTATTAATATACTATGAAATTCCTGTACTAATTGTAACAATATTTTGCTTCCCAAAACAGCTGGCTTTGTATGTTTTATCCTTTTTGGAACCTAAGGATTTATTAAAAGCTGCTCAAACATGTCGATACTGGAGAGTGCTAGCTGAAGATAATCTGTTGTGGCGAGAGAAGTGCAGAGAAGAAGGGATCAATGATGTACGAGAGGTCCTTGGTAGACGTCGATCTCGTTGTAATATTAGTGCCAATAACACTGTCAATTCAGGTCAAGTTATTCCTAGCCCATGGAAGGCAGCATTTATGCGTCAGCACAACATTGAAATGAATTGGCGGTGTAACCCAATTAAATTACCCAAGGTACATATTACATTTATAATAGGCTTTGCTTTCTTGAACCAAGACAATATTTCTTTTTGTCAGGGTATGTCAATTTTAATCAAACTCTAAAGTTCTTTTTTATTAAATTTATTAATATTGAAAATGAAATAACTTGGGACAGTATGCATGTTATTTTACACAAATAAGTTTTTCAAAACCAAAGAATGACCTTGAGAATAACTGCATTACCTACTGCCTTTGGTTCCCTCCAAATAATTTTGGATTGGTCAGATGCAAGTTGATCTTGATCTTGGAGGTCAGTTAGGTACTTTCTCTACCCTCATCCTGCCAGTTTATAGCCAGTCAACTGCTACACAAATTTACCCAAGCAACTCAAAACTTGGGGACAGTTAGGGAGGTGCTGGATGTCGGGTGAATTCTTGTCCTTGCCTAAAGCCTGCAGTGCAGCATGTGGTGAAGGGAAGGGGAGAACTAATTTATATTTTAGTGTTTAGGAAGTAGACAAGAAAGCCATTTGCAGTACCATTGCAACTACTTCTGTACTTATAGAAAAATATTTTGAACTTGAACTGTTTAAGGTGTATGAGGTGTGAGGCACTAGAAATCTCGAAAATTGTCCAGAATATCTTTTGTTTTTGTTGCTTCCAAATATTTCCCAATTTCTGAGCTTTTGAATAATACCAAGATCTTGTAAATATTTGGAATACATTTCTTAATTACAAGGCTTAAGTTTCTTTAGGTACTGTCACCAGTACAAACATGTTTCCAAAATGTGAAACTCAATATCTGAATAATTGTTTTTGCAATAGAATGCTTTGTTCAAACAGTGATAACTCAACAATGAATTTATCTATTATAATTATTTTTGTATCATTGTAATCTATATATAGTACAATGGATGTTCGGAATCTCAATCAGTTTTTAGTTAAGAAATTAATTTTTAGTTGATTTTTAAATGTTAAAATTCCTGAAAAAATCTTTTTTAAGACTTGTTGAAAACAATTGTAAAAAATAACCTATTTCCTCTAGCAACTTGATTGAGGATCAAAACATGAAGAATAATAGGAATAATTTCCAACAGGAATTGTCTTTCTGAAAAGAATTTGAGATATCACTGTTAAAAAAACATGCTCATTAGTTGATTATATCTAATTTAGATAATTTACAATTAGCTTAATCTGATTTTTTCTCACTAATGTTTTTAAGCATGAGCCAATGACTTATTGGAAACCTGGATTTTTAAAGTCAAAATTAAATAATCTAGTGTATATGTACACCTTAACTTATATAATTAAGTTGTTGCAGTTTTTACACTTGAAACAAATTGAATAAAAAAGGCAGGAAAATTTTATTTTATTTGATTGTGATTTATAAAATTTAATTTTAAATTTATCTCCCCCATATCAAAATGTTTCTTAATTTGTAATTTAGAATTTTAAGATTTGTATCAAAATTGAACTTGAATAAAAAAGCAACAAACCCACAAATAATTTTTTTTAATGTTCAATAAAATCTAGAAACTACACCGACTTGCGTGTCTTATGTCAAACAAGTGTAAACTTGTAGATGTGACAAATTGATTTAAATCATAAATTCAATATAAATTTTCAAAAATTTGATTTTAATTTTTTCTCCTCGTAAATTTTTCACATTTTTTTTGTACTTGTAAATGTTTTTGTAGAATATTATCTTATTCAGTAAGTTCAATTTATATTAATTGATTTCAGTATGATTTTAAGTTCAATTGGTCTCTTGAATACTGTATATTGTACTAGTTATTTTAGCTTTTAAAGTTTAAACTGCTATCCATGCTAACAGAAGAAATTGAGCTCAAGATTACATGACTTTTCGGCATTATTTACAATAAAGCTTTTGCAATCACGATGTTTATAGTTTACTTTTTAACTGTTATTATTATGTATTTCATTTGGTACATTTTACCTTGTTAATTTTATTTCTTGGGTTTAAATTTTATTTCTGTGTAGGTGGAGTATAATATGATACGAGTGTTTCTATTTTAGGTTCTCAAAGGTCATGATGATCATGTAATTACCTGTCTCCAGTTTTCTGGGAATCGTATTGTTAGTGGGTCAGATGATAATACTTTAAAAGTCTGGTCTGCGAGTACTGGAAAGGTTAGTTGGATTTTGCTTTGTAATTTCATCTTTGAAACTTGAAAAATGTGATCCTTATCATTGTAAAAGATAGCTTTCAAGTAAATTACATTTAAAAAATGCTTTACAAATGTTGCATTAATAAACACTTAAATTTTCTGTACAATACTTTTATTTAATTTCCTCCTATAAGTTTCTATTCTAAGTTCAAATACTAGAATCTCAAACCAAAATTTTTTAAATTTGAAAAAATAAAATAAAGGCATTCAAAATAAAGACAAATCGAAGGAAGATTTAAATTATTTGAATCACAATAATATCTATAAATTATCTTTACTACAACAAACAACTTGCAATATGCATTAAAATGTTCCTGACAAAAGAAATCAAGGCATATAGGTTTTGGTCTTTTTTTGGCCTACTGATTTCGTCGACTGCATTTAGTCATTGATGATGTAATAATTTCACTCCCTTTCACAACTTGTTTTTATACTTTGATATTGGAAGAATTTTTGAAGAATTTACAGGTATAACACAATGGGCATTTATTGCTGTTAGATATAGAAAAGAAACAAGTCATCTTGGTTCTCTTACATGTATATGTAGCAGTTAGTTTATTAGTGATGTCCATTCCACCTTTGGCTTCATTTGGTGCAAAATGACTTGGCTTCTGATGATCATCTGAAATATCAGACTCGGGTCTCATAGCACATAGTTGAAAGATGAACTACAGATTTATTCTTTCTTGCACATAAGACACAGATATTGTATTGAAATATAAATTATGATGAAAATGGCACTTTTCTGTGGATTGAAATTCTGTTAAAATAATTGGTTTATTTTTGCAGATTTCCAACAAATATTAAATTTTTCAACTATTTAGGAAGAATATTTGTAGGAAAGTTGTCAATTCAAGCAAGTTGGCAGAAATTAATGAACATCTTGTATTTCCTAATCCTAAATCATCTTCATTTCTCAATTAGTTTCTTCTTTGAGTAATCTCGCATGTCATCTGTTAGAAAAAGCTTCATTATAGATATGAGATGTTTGGTTCCCTGCTGAATCGAAAAGCGAGTCATAATGGAAAAAAATTAATGAAAAAACACAAATATAGCAAAAATTGAAATTAAAATAATGAATCAAAATTATACCCCATACTTACCAACATGTAAAACTGGATAGGTTTTACAGCATTCAGTTCCATGTAACTAACAATTGTTTTTTTAATCAGACAAATGAACAAAGGACATTTTTTATATATTTCAAATAGTTACATATTTTCAAATGTACTTTTTATTGTTACGGCTTTGCTGGGTATTGGGTTGTATTGTCTTTTGTTTGGCACAGCTTGTCCGTTTTTGGACCTTGCACCATAAAAACTAAACCAACCAACCTAAGTACCATTGATTAGATTGTTTATATTTTTTGTTGTGTACCCCATTTTCCTTGTATATCTGTATTTACATATTACTTTCTTTTTAGTGCTTGCGGACATTAGTGGGTCATACTGGTGGAGTTTGGTCTTCCCAAATGTGGCAGAATATCATCATTAGTGGCTCTACTGATAGAACTTTAAAAGTATGGAATGCTGACACTGGTCAGTGTATTCATACATTGTATGGCCACACCTCGACTGTTCGCTGCATGCATCTTCATGAAAACAAGTGAGTATTCTCTAAAATATTTGCTTGTAAAAACATTCTTGTCTTGCAAAATTTCCATCCACTAACAGACCAGCTCAAAATTTAAAATGAAATTTCAACATCTGTTAAAACTTGTTCAGTGTACTAAATTTTCTTTAATTGATAAATTCCAAAAATTCTGCCTCAATAAATCATTGATGAATAGTTTCAGGTTATCTGATTTGTGGATTGAGTTGAATGTCCAAATCGTTGTGTATGCTCATTTACTTGACGTTATTTGGCACATTTTGGCCAAATATGGCCCTTGATCAAGTTGTCTTTGGCAACAGCGTCTGTATTTCAGCTTACAGAAGGCCTATCATTGAAATAGGTTGCTGTGAACTGAAGTTTGGCCTTTAAACTAGTTAAGTCTGATGAATCTGCTATTGAGTGAAACTTGATGTTTTTAGTCAATGGATGCTTTTAGAGCATACATTAGCATATATACATAAAGCTAACTGTCAGTGCATTCCATCATGTGCAGTCACGGGAAAAAACCTGAACCACCTCATTAATTTCGAGCATCATTCATAGAGCAAATTCAAAGATATCATTCAATAGGGAATAACGTCCTCTACAAATTCAAATGGCAAAAATATTGCATAAGGGGACGTCTTCATATCAAATTTTGCAAATATTCATATTTCATAACAAAATTTCCAATGGAAAAACTAATGATGCTTTAATCAGATTCTGCATCATTAAATTAGTCTAAATATGAAATTTGGTGACATTACTATCTATAACCATAGATATTCTATGTTGAAGTTGGGAAGATTGTCTCCACATTAAAAATCGGTATACGTAGATAGAGATTAATTGTAGTTACAGCTACTCAAATTTGAACACTATTTCAAACATATTTGTCAGTGCATACAAACGATCCGAGAATGATTATATTTATAATGCAAGTGAAAACGATTCGAGAATTATATTATGCAAGTGCAAATGATCCAGGAATTATTATCCGAGGTTTGTCAGACATTTTTTAAACTTTTGGTTTCCCCTTAAAATCGCCTTAATGGGGAAAATTTGATGTAATGCATAAAACTAACCACTGGAATGAGCTGAAATTTTGCATGGTCATTAGAAGTCCTGAATAGATTCCAATCAAAATATAGTAACCTTCCAATTCATCATTTTTTCGAACATTAATTTAGTTGTTGCATACTAAAAAGCTATTAAAATAAAATATTAGGTGGATTTTGTTTGGGTTGTTTAACAGTAACATGGTACACAATATCAGCGTTATAGAAATATTATTTAGGAAGATATCCATAAGTCTGAGAAATGGATTTAACATTAGGAGCTCCAGTCTTTCTGTACTCATAACTTCGAAACGATTAGACCTAATGACTTGAAATTTGGTATTTGAAGTTAAATTTTGATATAGATTCGAAATTAAGTGTCCAAATAGAGGGTTTCTATTGGAAATTATGAAGTTGGTGCTCGATTTAATATAAAGACGGGCCCCTTATGCAAATTTTATGCATTTGAATTTATAGAAGACATTCCTTACTGTCAAACACCATCTTTGAATTTTCTCTAGTGTTAAAATTGCTTGAATGAGGAAGGGTGGTTCTTTTTTTCCAAGACTACAGAATGAAAGCTTAACACAAGATCAAAGCTCAATCATGTGTTGGAATCATGAAATGAATAACTAGTGGATAAAGTTTTAATTTATCAAAATTCAATAAACACAAGACCAGTATGTGGTCTTAAATAAATTAGGCGATTGTAGTTTTTTAGTTCAGTTTAGAACAGATTTGGACTGTGATGTCCATACTGGTTGTGTAAATAGAGCACTGTAAATATACAGGGTGCAACGCAAAGTCCGTAGCCGACCTTTATTTTCGCAACCGTTGGTCGTACTTCCAATTACAAAAATGTTTCAAATAAGGTAAACATTCGTGTTATGGCATTTTGAAATTTAAAAAATCAATTTTGTAAAAATTACAAAATCTAACTTTTTATACAGTCCCCGTTTCCTATAGTGATATTTAATAAAAGTTTACACTCATCCTATCAAACTTAACACAAAAAGTTTCACTTCTGTGTGACAAAAATTGACTGAGATATTTAATTTCAAAGTTGGGATTTTTTCAGATTTGTTTTGCCTTCATTGAGGGGTCGGTTAAAATATAAATTAGAATAATTTGAGATAGAAATCAGGGTGCAATGCCCCTTTTACGGCGAAACGATGGATGCATGTTTAGTAAGTGGACATGCCCGATTTTCTGAAAGCGGTCGCAGCGTCCCTAGTGGTGAAACACGGAAGTTTGGAAATCTAACTCCGAAACTAAGCAAGATAGACAAAAGATGTCAATTAGAAAGTTGTAGACCACCGTCGAATTATGTGGAATCGACACCCTGAAAATGGAAAATGCGCAAAAAGAACCAGATAAATGGCAGCGGAATGCAAACTGCCAGCGGGGCTATAACGCGCATGCAAATAGGATAGTACCACAGCAGTAGTGGGCAAACTAGTCAGCGCTGAGATCGTGATGGCGTGCTACACATCTCAGCGCTGTTCAATATGCCGAGATGATAGTGATTTATGGCGAATGTCAATGGAATGGGCCAGAGCGGCTGCGAGGGTTTATGGCGAACGTTTTCCTATGGATCGACGTCCATCGCATCAAACTAGCTACAGTACTTCGCCATCTCAGAGACTGGCAGCTTCGCACCACAGCCCAGATCAGGCCAATGGACAAGATCGGGTATTCGAGTGACACAGGAAGAAGTGCTGTGATACACCCTTGCAAATCCACACCTAAGCACGGCCGAAATAAGCGGGCATGTGGATACACGTTCAACATATTTGGCGATTGTTACATGCACATCTATACCGTCCTCTACTGATGCAAGCATTGATGCTGGGTGAAGACGCACGAAGATTTGACTTTTGTGATTTCATGCTCAACACGTTACACGACATTCTGTCGTTGTTTTCCGACATACTGTGGACAGATGAGTCCCAATTCACATGGGATAGCATCGCAACATCTACAATGTGCATTACTGGGCTCTGGACAACCCCCACATTGGACGCACAGCATGACACCTGGTACGCTGGTCAACGAATGTGTGGTGCGGTATATGGGGAACCCAGATTGTTGGACCCATCTTCTACGATGAGACCTTAACGAGCAATTGTTACCTGCACCTGTTACAAGACATGGTATGTGACTGGTATGAACAGCTGTCTCTCCGAGGTGCATGTCGTGTGTGGTTCCAACATGATGGGACCCCTCTGCATAAAGAAGCAAATGTCTGCGTATCTAGCCGCTGAATTCAGCCAACAGATCATCGGATATGGTGGTCGGGTAGAGTGGTCACCGCGTTCGCTGGACTTGACTCCCATGGACTTCTACTTCTGGGGTTATGTCAAGGAACAGGTCTATGCGACTGAGCCAACCTCTCTGGATGAACTGAAACAGCATATCAGCCTTGCTTGTCGCACAATTACACCAGCTCTGCTCCAACGCATCTACGATTCAGTACTGTCACACATTCAATTGTGCATTGCCACCAATGGGGAACATTTTGAGCAGTATATCCAGTAGATTTCTCCTTTATGCATTGTTTTCCGCTGTATGCTTGTTTGCAACTTGTACGCGTTAGGTTTCCAAACTTCCATGTTTCACCACTGGGGACGCTGCGACCGCTTTCAGTGAATCGGGCATGTCCACTTTACTAAACATGCACCCATCGTTTATGGTCGGGGAACCCCCCTTTCGCCGTAAAAGGGGTGTTGCACCCTGATTTCGAATTATTCTAATTTATATTTTAACCGACACCTCAATAAAGGCAAAACAAATCTGAAAAAATCCCAAACTTTGAAATTAAATATCTCGGTCAATTTTTGTCACACAGAAGTGAAACATTTTGTGTTACGTTTGTTAGGATGAGTGTAAACTTTTACTAAATAACACTATAGGGACGGGGGACTGTATAAAAAGTTAGATTTTGTAATTTTTACAAAACTGATTTTTAAAATTTCAAAATGCCATAACATGAATGTTTGCCTTATTTGAAACACTTTTGTAATTGGAAGTATATGTCTACGACCAACGGTTGCGAAAATAAAGGCCGGGTACAGACTTTGCATTGCACCCTGTATTTAGAAATAAATCATTTATGCTGTGATTGCGTTCTCTGTTCACAGTAATATCAGTATACCACTCAACCAGAGTTGAACTTGAAAACTTTACCTGAAAATAAGGAATTTTGTTCATTTGAAAGGAATAACAGATAATGTTTCTGAGGTGGGGCTGAAAGTTAATTTTAGATTCACAGAATATACAAGTCTACTACATTTGTAGATACAATAAAACTTAGATAATTCAAAGATGACAGAAACACTAAAGGTATTCAAAGTGAATTTTTATGGATTCCACGATTTACCAAAGTTAGTATCAACTAATTAATAGTGTTTACATGTTTAAAAAAAATTGGTATACTGCGTTAAGAAAAATTAACAATGCTCTATGAAGGCATATATTTTATTTAACGGACATAAAATAATTTGACATAAGATGAAGGAAAAGTAGCGCATTGTAATTAAAGGGTGAAAGAGACAATAACGTAAAATTTCTTCAATTGACATAGTCTACAAAACAACACGAGAGATATAAGACAAAAATCCCTATTGTGCAAGAAATCAAACTGGTGTATGAAAAATATTTTGTTAAGCAGAAAAACGATTAAATTATCCAAAAATAACTTATATGATTAAACAGTTTTACAGTAAAATTTTAGGAAAATTAGAAGTCCAAAAATATTCAAATTATGCGTTACACTGTATTAAATACTTCATGTTAAATTGCCATTGAAATCATGCACTCCAAGTACTAATTTTCCTGATAGTATTACATATTTTTTATAGTGATTTTAAATTTTTTAGGACGTTTGCTTGCATTTTAAATATTCTTTTGGTGGTTCACACACATACAGGATTTAGTAATCTAGTTCACCACACGCTAATCACGAATTTGAGAAATTCTTATTACTATTTTTGATAATTAAGAAATTGATATATTTAGAGATGTATATAGTCACACAGAATTCCCTACTTCCTGTAGATCCCTAAATTATCTCGTTTCCAAACATTTAGTAAATATAAAATTCAATTTAAATAACTAGTTTATACATTAAGATGTGTATATTCTGTTTTGTCATAGATTTACATTCAGTAAAAACCTCTGACTGTTCATTGATATTTCCTATAATTTTATTATTTTATTGCATATCAAATTTAAAAAATGGATTGTCAATGTTTTGAACTTTTTTCTAGGGTTGTCAGTGGTTCAAGGGATGCCACTCTAAGAGTATGGGATGTAGATACTGGGAAATGCTTACATGTTTTAGTGGGCCATGTGGCTGCTGTTAGATGTGTACAGTACAATGGAAAATTAGTTGTTAGTGGTGCATATGATTATATGGTAAAAGTATGGAACCCTGAAAGAGAAGAATGCATCCATACATTGCAAGGGCATACTAATAGAGTATATTCTTTGCAGGTAATTTTTCCATCTTTTCATGTACAATTAACTATTGTTGAATTGATTTATAAGAATATTTTTTAGTATTTTCAAAATTTATAATAAGAAATTTTGAAAAGTTATGCTAAATATTAAGGGTGTGAAGTCAATAAAAAAACATGAACAATAACTTGCACTTTAGAAATGTTATTTTGTCTAGTGAAAAGCCTTGGGATTATTTAAAGAAATTGCTTTTCTTAATAAGCAAGTTTAAAATATTTTTTATTTTATCTTATTGCTGGCTCCAAAGCAGTATCCCCTTGTTTTAAACATTTGATACATAATTGAAGGAGCAGAACTTTGAAATCTGTATGAAATGTTAACCCTTCAAGTGATTTTAGACAAGATATCTCGTCCAAGATCCAGTCTTTAGGTGTGTACAGACTTCACTGACCCAAGTTATCTTTTCCCATGGTGTTTACTGTCTTTAGTAAACAGGGATCATGCTCCTGGGATCCCAAGCGAACTTTTTGTGCTATTGTCCCCTGCAAAGTGTAGGCTGCATGTTTGTTTCCTCCGTGGATGTATTTATTTATTTCTTCTGTGTCTAAAACTTTCATTGTGTATGTCCATTACTTGATATTTGTCTTGTGCTTGCAATTTGGCCAAATATGGCCCTTGTGCAATAAAACCCAACCAACCTGCTTGGCCTCTTACTACTTTGAACCCTCTTGGCCAATTGGAAGTGTCCTGGTATTTAATTAAATAGCTATTTTATCATTAAGAGTAAGTATTTTTTTTTTAATTTCCAAATTCAAGGTTGTTTCAGGCTGTAATCAATTTAATTGTAGTTGATAATATATTTTTAAATTATAACAATCAACACTTATTGTAAACTACTCAAGATTCTTAGGATTTCCATTTCTTTTATTTTTTAAATTATGGAATTGCTTTCACTTTTACCAAGTTTGTTTGACTAAAGTCTTTAATTTCTTAACATTTTGTTCTTTATACTTATGCATAATCTAATGTTTTATTTCATGATTCTTATTTCAATGGTTAATATGTTCATGTTTCCTTCCCCTGTAGTTTGATGGAATGCATGTTGTCAGTGGTTCTTTAGACACTTCCATTCGTGTATGGGATGTCGAAACAGGAGCTTGTAAACATACTTTAATGGGTCACCAATCTCTTACCTCTGGAATGGAACTACGAAACAACACATTAGTGTCAGGAAATGCAGATTCCACTGTAAAAGTGTGGGATATTACTAATGGCCAGTGTCTCCAAACATTAGCTGGTGTGTAATTTCTGTCCTATTACACTTTATTCACCAAAATTTTAGAAGTGTTTCTAAAAACCTTTTGTTTATTTTCACATTTGAAATATATATTTTGTTTTACATATTACAATTTAATTTGTTTTACACACATTTTCTTCTAAAATTAATCTTGTTTCTACTACATTCATTTTGCATACTCGTTCTTTATCCTTAATAAGTACTGAGTTTTGAGAAAATTTGAATAACAATTGAAATGATACAAATTTTTGGAGTCAACATATTACTTTAATTTTTATGAATTTAAGAATTGGCATTTAAAATGATTTTAATTGTCAGTTCAAGGTGTCAACCTGGTTTTAAAAATTTCAAAGGCAAGCCACACAGTGGTCCAACGTCAGTCTTTCGACACTAAAATGACTGAAATACGAATGCATGCTGATATGTTTTCTGTACAGAAATGTAGTACATATGCTCACTTAGCATGCTGCTCCAAATAGTAAGACTAGCAGCTTACTACTTCAGTGTAAGGCTGGGCAAAGCTTATATCATGGATACAAAGAACATGTGATAACTTCTAGTATAATATATAAAAATACAACATACTTCCTTTAAAATGAACATTTAGTTATTTTATAACAAAACTAATGAAAGTCAGAATTCGAGTTAATTTGTATTCTGTTTTGATTCCTGGTTAATTTTTCAAATATTTCTCCCTCCCTTTGTTATTCTAAATTTCCTATGAAGTGTTTAAGTATGAAAAATTGTTTTTTCTAATGTTTTCAAATTTTGCAGGAGCAAACAAACACCAAAGTGCAGTAACAAGCCTACAGTTTAATAACAAATTCGTGGTTACCTCATCTGACGACGGAACTGTGAAATTGTGGGACTTAAAAACCGGAGAATTTCTAAGAAACATTGTTGCATTAGAAAGTGGTGGAAGTGGTGGTGTAGTATGGAGGATAAGAGCATCAAGTACTAAATTAATTTGTGCTGTTGGTAGTAGAAATGGAACAGAAGAAACAAAACTTCTAGTTCTAGATTTTGAGTCAGACCCTAAGTAAATAAAAAGAAAAACTTATGTGTTTATTTTGTCTGTTCTAAAATGTACAGATGTTCTTTGTGCTATAACCAATTGGCACAGAAATATTTTTCTCAGAAGGTGCTATGTGTCACCACTCCATGTTGAAGAAATGAATTAAACAAGATTGTCACTCACAGAGGAGGTTTTGGAAGTGATTGAGTTTTATTTCAGGAAATTAAGTGGTCACAACATTCATAATTCCTTTGTCTTCATGTTCTCCCACACCTGGACAAAGTTACATTTGATTTATAATTGAAAGAAAAAGTAGCATAGCCACTAGTTTCCTGAATTTCTGTGTTGCAATAGTTTTGCTCATTGTGCTGGACACAGTTGCATTCTACTTTTACCCTGTCAGAATACTATTTTGTCCTGCCATATTGTAAATAAACTGCCTTTATTTTATAAAATTTTTAATTCGTTTTTGTGTTTATTTTATCAAGCAATGTTTACTTAGGAAGTCTAATTGTTTCAGGTTGGATGTAAGATCAGCAGATATTTGTATCCTCCAAGTTTGAACAACCAAAAATCCTAATATTTTAGTATGCTGCTTTTAACAGATGTGAATGACATTGTGTACTTTACATGAAACTGATACCTAATTTTATTGAATAGACAAATTTTTCTTAATTCCTATTGTGCAATGAAAGATCTCTAAATATAGAAATTGTGTTATAAATAATCTGAAGTTAGAAGAATAAGAAACTTGAACTAGATTCATTCTTTTGGATAGTCTTTTACCTACAAAGTTGAATTTCTTGTACACTTAATTTTGATGAGAAAAAGATTTATTTTAAAATAAGCATGGAGTTCCTGCCAACTCTTCCGGATTGTTCTTTTCAGTGAGAATTTTTCATATGACGCCAAATTCTTTTTGCACCATGTCGTGACAATTTATGAAGGAACGATATAGCATGCCTGCCATCTTTTCTGAAAGTCTTCTGGGCGGAAATAGTATCAGGATTTTTCCTAATGGAGAATATTTTCAAATGATGACAATTTCGAAGTTTTCGTGCCAGGCATTGGCAACAGTGAAAGAAAATCATTGGAATCGGTGACTGCTAGATTCTTGTGAAAACTTTATTTGGCACACATCTAGAAAACCCCACGAATATACCTCTAAAGCACTCAAGAAAAAATAAAATTGCTTATTTTTGCATGTTTGGTGTCATTTTGTATAAAATATTTCCAAATCGGCTTTATCGAGTTTAAACTGCTGCCTAGCAAATAATAGATCAAGGTTACGTTACCTGTTTTTAGTTGCTATCCTAAAGCCCAATTTGACACTTGATTATTTTTTACTTTGATAACTTTTAAGCATTTTTCGTTTCTGATAGTTGCATTATTTTAATGTTGTAAAAATCTTCTGGATTTTTTTCTTAGAGGATGGCTGGTATGATTAGAATATTTTGATTTAGACACTATTTATTCGTTAAGTACGTGCAATTGAAAAAGTATTTATACTCTTGGTGAAATTAACTTGATTATACAGAATGCCCTACTAATAAGTAAAAAGTTTCAGATGCATGAATGGTAAT
The DNA here is from genome assembly GCA_933210815.1 of Meta bourneti. NCBI lineage: Eukaryota > Metazoa > Arthropoda > Arachnida > Araneae > Tetragnathidae > Meta > Meta bourneti. The sequence goes on from OW119927.1 coordinate 50,685,586, forward strand.
TACCAAGATTGTATTTAGTGTATTAGCCAATATTTCTTAGTTATACTTTTTGCATTATAAGAAAAGCAAGAGTTTAAGAGTGTTTTATTCATTGAAAGTGATCATGAGCAATCTGTAAAAAGCATACAATGAAATCAAAACTAAAACGTTTTGTGCTACATGTTCCGTTTTTAAAATTTTATGCATTCGTTCTAAAATTATGTTGGGATTCAAATAGTTTCATACCTAAACACCCAAAGTGAATGTTAATCTAAGAAATTCAGTACAATCAATAATACAGCATGAATTATCAATAATTCATTATTCAGATTAATTATAAAATCTAGTTTAACAACAAAACTGACAATAAAGGCATCTTCCAAGGGGTGAGAGGTACCATCGTGGATATGCCCACTGCTAGCAACCTTAGAGTTGTAGGCAGCGCAGGTTCGATTCCTGTCAGGTGCATTCCTCCTTGGGTGTATTTCTCTTCTGTGTCAGTAAAACTTTCATTGTGTGTCTATTACTCGATATTGTGTCTTGTCTGGTACAGTATGGCCATTGTGCCATAAAACCCCCAAACCAACCATCCAAGGGAATCTTAGTATATTGAAGTATAAATGCATATAATCGCGCTTTAAGCTGCGTCTCAGTGTATAAATGTTTGAGACATTCCTGCTTTAGTCTGATATCAGTATAGGTATAAATATTTGGATTTTTCGAATTGAAGTTCTATTTTCTTCCATCAAATGCTTCAATACAACAGTCAAATTAGGGATTCAAAGAATTTGTTGCTTATACATTTTAGATTCGCTGTTTTAAAATAAATGAAATGTTTGGTTTGTTTTGCTAAAAAATATTGAATCAGCTTCAGTTTTGCTTTTTCTAAATTTAAGAATAAGTTGGGTAAAAAATGTGCTCTTGCTTTACTAGCTTATCTGGTTAAATTAATATCAAACTTCTATCACGACTGTAAGATTCTCAAAGTTTTCCAATTCTGAATTTTAAAAATGGAACAGGAGTGAAACTTGTTTCCTGATTTTGATGACTAGCCAACCATTTTTGTGTGTAGTAGGTTGATTAATGGTTGTATTTGCATTCTGATTCATAGTTGTATGCATTCTGATTTGAGGAAAATCATGCATTATACTTTATCAGCTTAAATTTTAGAAATTAAGTTAGTGCTGAGAAAAGTAAATTTTGAGGTGACACAAGACAATAGTTTTGCATAGGCACAATGTTAAAATAAATGATTCCTAAAATATTTCTAAATGCTGTTTCTCTTAAGGACTTAAACCAAGTTTACAAATCACAATTCTGAAAGTTAGTCGTTGATGAATAATGAATATAAAGCTGATATCTAGATGGATAGAACTTTTCCCATTATGCAAACTAGCTTTTCCCTGTGATTGCAGTATTGAAACTTCGGAACTTTCCCCAAGAGGCCCTTGAAAACCTGAATTTACTTAAGGATACTGAAATGCACTGGATTTTTTCCCTTTCATATTTATGAAGCATGAACATTTGAATTTTCAAGTTGGTTGCATGAAAACCCTCTGAAGGTTGCTTTGGGGGTTTATGGTGCAAGGGCCATATTTTGCCATGCTGCTCCAGACAATACAATATCAAGTAATTGACAGTGAAAGCTGTACTGTCGCAATCTGACCAGACCTTTTTGCTGAGAAGCCTTTCGGAGTTGATTCTACACCGTCGCCAGTGGACTGGTGTTTATATTTTCGGCGCCGCAAGGCGCACAAATCTTGCTCTTCGAGATGTATACGTTCTTCGGGAGGCGAAGGCAGGCTCGTGTGATCGGTTCAAGTGTAGAACATTAAAAACTTTTGGACTATCTGCTTTTTCGTTTGACACGTCGGGAGTCATGTAAGTTTCTACTATTAAATCATTTTTGATATAAATTAGATGTACTTTACTCCAAAAAAAACTAACTAGGGCCGCGGTGGCCCGGTTGGAAGAGTAACGGACTAGCAACCGAAGGATTGCGAGTTCGAATCCAGCCAAACACCGTCGTGTACAAAGGGGGCTGGTGCACGTTAAATCTGTCGTGGCCTCAAATGTCCTCACGTTGGCGTGGTGTGGAAGTTTGGAGAGGGGTGCCAGCTCAGGTGTTGCCTCGTCATCTGACCGTGGTTCAAAATTACGTGGTGTTGTCCTCGGATCTTTCCCTTTGGGATTGATCCCGGACCGTCACCAATACCCCGTTGTGTTGCTCCAGTGTGACGTTAATTGAAATACCCCCAAAAAAGTAACTAGGAAACAAATTCCAAGATCAAGAAGCAGATAAAAAAGACTGGTAGTTTTTTAACTTTGACGATCTGCTATAGTACTGACACAGTAGAGAGAAATACACCTGGCAGGAATCGAACTGCGACGCCTATAACTCGAAGGTTGCTAAAGCAGTGGGCATGGGCCTCTCTGAAAAAATAATTGATAATATTCCTAAAAATCTGCGAAATTCATTGAAATTTGCTATGATGAACGTGGTATATTAAGCATGATTATGACAACAAGTAGGAAATTTCAGTGACGAACATTACTTTTTGTGATAACCAGAAAGTAAGTGCAGTGATAGAACATTTTTCTATGCTATTCACAAATCGTGGAATGTGAAAATACTTCGATTTTGCTGTTCCCAAAAGTCTGAACTCTGCCACCTCCTGCTTCGTTAGAATATATCCTCCAGAACAGTTGTGTCCGCATGCAATACTTCACCAGCCAAAATAGAGATCTCAAAAAAATAAAACGAAAAAGTTTGAAGATTATTATTCAGGTCAAATCGGAAATGGCTTGCCTTACTATAAAGTAGTTGCTTTTCAGAAAGGGCACGGAATAAGAGGAATTTTGGAAACTCTTTCGCAGAGCATTGCCTTTATTGATTAGTGATGCAAAAACGGTTGGAAAAGAAGCTTTACGGACAGAAACAATGGTTACCAACGACGTGTTATCAGGCGAAAATTTCAAAAGATCTGTTAAAACTAGAGCAAAAGAAACCGGGAAGAAATTAGCAAGAAAGACAATTCAGAAAGCAGATGAGATGATTGGTCACGAAAGGTTTAAAAGGAAGCTCAAATCCTCGAAACGTTTCATTTAATCTAAAGTCAGGATAGTGCAAGGACGTGATATTTTCGACTCGTGATATATGTCTAATGCTATGGCTTTTCTACTAAAATATTCTCCAGAATGTGTAAAATCCGAATTTTTCTCTTTACCTCCGACGCAAACTGTAATTGATAGAGGTCAGTGGGTTGAATTTCATCCACTGTCCAATGTTTCTGATTGAAGCCCTGTCGAATTTAATGTCTTTGGAAGTGGAGACGAATACTTCGATTTGTCGCAGACTCAATTATATGTAAAAGTGAAAATTTAAAAACTGACGGCAAACCAATCACAGCTGAAAGTAAAGTAAGCCCGGCTAATCTCTTTTTGCATTCCATGTTTTCCCAAGCGGATATCAGTTTGGTATTTGGTATTTTTTCAATTAACGTCACACTGGAGCAACACAACGGGCTATTGGTGACGGTCCGGGATCAATCCCAGAGGGAAAGTCCGAGGACAACACCACGTAATTTTGAACCGCGGTCAGATGACGAGGCAACACCTGAGCTGGCACCCCACTCTCCAAACTTCCACACCACGCCAACGTGAGGACATTTGAGGCCACGACAGATTTAACGTGCACCAGCCCCCTTGGATATCAGTTTAAACGAAAGACTTGTTTCTTCCAGTAATAAGACTTATCCCTACAGAGCCATGATAGAAAAACTATTGAATCATGGTTATGATACTAAAACTTCTCAACTGTCTTCAGAACTGTTTTTGAAGATATCTCTGGTCTCTTCAATGTTTATGATATGACAGATACTCAACCTAACGATGGATTCAATGAATGGGCAGAAATATTTAAACTCAGTGCTTCAGTTGATATGATTGGCCGTCTACACTTAGATATGTTTCATCAAGAAAGAGAGACTCCTGAATATTGTGGATGTGAAAATTAAGCTTATACGCAGTAAACCGGAATTTTGTTTACTGGGAGATGGTAAATTTAAAGTTTCGATGGAACATGCTTCCTTATTTGTTCGTAAAGTGAGAATCAGTTCAGGTGTTATAGGATATGCAAAGAGTTTGGAAAAAACATCAGCCAAATATCCTATTAACAGAGTACTCTGTAAAGCTTATTCCATTCCGGATGGCAATATGAGTTTTATTCAAGATAACTTTTTACGAGACAAATGCCTAATCGCATTGTCATCGCCTGTGTCGATAACGATGCGTTCAACGGACACAATAAAAAGTCTCCCTTCGACTTCAAACATTACAATATCAATTTTATTGGAGTCTACGTGGATGGTCAACCAGTTCCACGTAACCCACTCCAACCAAACTTTGACAAAAATAATTTTGTTAGAGCTTATCAGAATTTATTAACGAATGCAGAAAACAGAGGCCTGTACCTATCGAGATCAGAATTTGCAAAAGGGTACTCTTTATTTTTGCTTTGATTTATCTCCTGATTTGTGTGACGGTTCACATCGAAATCTTGTTCGTCATAGCAACTTAAGAATAGAAATAAAATTTGGTACTACATTACAGCAAACAGTTTCATTTCTGGTCTATGCTGAGTTTGAAAATTTAATAGAAATCAACAAAGTTCTTATACTCTGATTTTGGGAACTGATGAATTCATCAGAGATTTATAGAATCTTATCTTGTGATCCTATTTCGGCGAGATGTTATGGAGGAGTTTTTCCTTCAAATAAAATTCCAGCTATTGAAAAGTTTCCCTCCGCTATAGTACTCAATACTGATAGGCATGATGAAAAGGGACTCATTGGCTAGCAGTCTACGTTCAAGATAACAAGACTTGATTTTTTCGATTCTTATGGGTTTCCACCCAAAGCATTTGGAAAGGACATCACAAAATTTGTCAAGAAATATCAACACGTTCATTGGAACAAGATTACACTTCAAAGCCTAACGTTTAAAGTATGTGGGCAATATTCCGTTTATTTTGTTGTTGAACGATGTCAAGGATTTTGTATGAAATTTATTATCAATCAGTTAGCTGGAAAGAAGAATGATTTTCGAATGTTTCAGTTTGTCATAAAAGATATGGTATAACCATGGTTTTTGAAAAGTAATAGTTATTTTATTGCCAGAAATTGACTAATTTTTATTTACTTTTTGATACTTTTTAGATGTGTTTTATTTTTTTCTGGCAAAAGGGGTTTGGGAATTAAATTTAATATTTAAAGGGGTTACATACGGGTAAAAATATGAGTCTAGAAAAGAAACAAAATAAACGTATAAAATGAAAACAAAAAAAGTCATATTATGTTAATCATTTTACTTATTTTTTCCTATATTGGTTTTTCTGCTTTTGTTATTTGGAGTTGTCTTTATTGGACTAAAGACCAATCACACAACTTATTGCGGAATAAAACGACGCTTGAAATATATAAGATTTACCAAAGCATTGATTCAGTAGGATATATCAAATGCAATGAATTTTCCAATCTTTATTTTAACAACTCAGATTGTGGGAAAACAATATGTGATTGCGTTCAAAACTCTTTAAATGTCTTTGAAAACCACTGTTTAGAATTTACTCAAAACATTGTTGATTCATTCAGCGAGTGTCATCTCATAGCATACACAATTAAAGGATGCACAGACATTCAGCAAAGTATAAAAGGGAAAGATTCAACAGGAAATTTCTTATTTTCGAATATGGAATTCCCCAGACTAGTTCATCCTTCAACTTGTCTTCTCAGCGGTCCTACAGGCTCTGGGAAAACTGTTTTTGTGAAGAAACTGATAGATCATAAAATGTTCTCTCCAATACCTTCAAATATTGTTTACTTCTATGGAAGTTACCAACCCCTCTTTAATTCCATGAAAAATGTGAATTTGAGAAGGTTTGCCCTCCAATATTAGCTCTATTTAAAATGCTTTAATTATCATAGATGATTTGATGATAGAGTTAGCAGGTGACACTCGTTTAAGCAATCTTTTTACGAAAGGGAGTCATCATCGAAATCTTTCAATTATCTTCGTAACGAAAATTTTTTTCCATCAAGGCAAAGAGATGAAGATCATTTATTTAAATTCACATTATGTTGTTTTATACAAAAATACTAGAGATAAAAGTCAAATAATGCATCTAGCTAGGAAAATGTTCCCTAGAAAAATCAAAGCTTTTCAAGAAATTTTTGATGATGCTACCTCAACACCCTTCAGTTATTCGTTCATTGATTTGAGACCCGAGACAAGCGAACGGTTACGGTTACGTTCAGGAATATTTCATGGTGATAAGCATTTAGTATATGAACCTCGCTGGGTCATCTACTATTTATGTGAAAGGATTAGAAAAGATCAAGTTTTTAGAAAGTCTGAGGTTGAGATATTATGAGCTTGGATTATCCCAAAGAACAAAGATTGAAATTATATAAAATTTTCTTTGAATTGTTCTAATTATCCTATTGCATTTCATTGATATCTTTTGTTCAAAGATATATAAAACAAAGTGTATAAGCAAAAGAAATAATTTCTATTCAGAATGCCTTCTCAGAAGGATCTGGAATATCTAAAATTCTTACAGAAAAGCCGGAGAAAAACAATTGTATTAAAAAATTGTCCAAACAGCCTCATCAAATCAGTTTGTGAATGTGTATTAAATATTTTAAAGGGAAATCTTCCAATCAGTAAGTGTACCAAAAACAGACTAGCACCTTTTAAAAAACTTTAAGAAAACTTGCTGTGAAGAGTGCCTCTCTTTAGAAAAAGGCGTCTTTTAGTACAAAAAGGTGAAGGATTTTTCTCCCTACTCATTCCAGCTGCAATAACCGTCTTATCATCCCTTATCCACTAGACCGGATGCAAGAATTTGAAGAGTATCATCCGAGTGAATTAGATACTCAGATTCAACACATCTTGAGAAAGAAAATTAGTGACGACGAAAAAATAAAGTTATACAGCCAAACTTTACAAAAATACGTCACATTCCCAAACGTTAATGTATCTAAGCCACCCGACGAACAGCCTCCCTAGAAAGACCATGAAAACAATTTTAGCATAGAAAATAAGACCTTGGAATCGGTTCCTGTGAAACAAAGATACTGTACGAAAAATTATGGACTTTTTCAAACACGAAATCTCTTGGAATCAACAGAGAACTTATGATAAATAAAGAAGTGATTTCACGCTCAGATGTTGTTCAACTTATCAATTTCCTATTGAGGAACAGAGCTGGCTTTGAAAAAATTAAGGAAATATTAACATTAAACAATTTTCCTCAAGGTTTTATAAAAAATGATTATTTAACTGATGTGAAAACTATGTATGCAAAACCTAAAAGAGTCAAGAAGAGAAAATTGTCTTATTAAAATGTCTGCTTGAAATTGGGAAAAGCTAATTTGTAATTGTTTCTTCAAAGATAATGAATAAAATATTGCTTTTTTCATAACATTGGTATGCAAATTCTTCTTTTTTAGTTTTTTAATTTTTATTTTTAGAATTATTTTAGAATATAACTCTTTTTTTTCGTTTTGATATGCAAAAATACTTTCCTGATTTATAAAGTTTAATAAAAGAAAAACTTACACTACATTAGAAGTTAAAGACAGACACATTTTAAAAAAGAAAACATTTTTATTTTTAAACAAAGTTATAGATATTAGTTACACTACAATCTCCTGAAAAACAGAAAACCACATACAGTTCTCAAATTGTCAGAAAACTTTAAATCGAACATAGAAGTCTGCACAGAAGAAAGGCACTCAACACAGAAGATAAATAAATTCACCCAAGTTCGTTTTTTTTAATACCCATAGGGTAGAGTACTGAAATCGGGTTGAATGACCTTCTTGTTATATACAACCCTATAGAGCTCAGTTTCCCCTTCTGTGTTGATTACCTTCCTTCTCTTCGCCTTTCTGGCAATTTTGGAAGGGTTCACAATTGGAATTGTCCTGCTATCCATGTCTCGTACCAGACTTTCAATTGAATTATAATTCAGCAACTGGGAGTTTACGAAGTTAAGTGTGAATCCTCGCACTTTACAACATGTTTTCCCAGTTGTAGTCTGGTAAGCATAGTTCTTGGGTCCGCCTGTAATGACAAAAAATAACGAATAAATAAAGTAAATTATGTAAAAATATTATCGAAATGGAAAAAAATGTCAGAATAAAATATACATACCAGAGACAAACGTGGAGATGGTATCACCGTCCAATTCGTCGGTGAATTCACTTAAGAAGTTGCCCAAGGGAGGATCACAAGTTCCATCATTGGTGTAGATAATAGAATCTGTATCATGGTAGAGCACACAACGACTTAGCCTATCCCAGCGATTCTCAACCTGTGGGGCGCGCCCCCCTAGGGGGGCGCGAGCACACTAGAGGGGAGGCGCGAGAATATCCAAGAGAAAATATTATTTAAAAAAATTGATTAACTGACTGAAAGGAAAGCACACATACACACAGAAAACAAAATACATTTCGACATATTTAACAAATAAAGTAAAACAACTTACTAAATCAAAACTTACTTAATCAAAACATACTTAATTAAAAACAAATTTAATAATTATTAGTGACTTCCTTGGGCCTGTCTTGCAGAGCAAAGTTTTTCGAAGGAAGGCTTAATATTAGAAATAGCCACTCTCAGTTCTGTTTCTATATTTCGCCGAGATCTATATTTTGTCTTCAAAGAAGCCACAGCAGAAAATCCAGTTTCACAAAGGTAGGATGTTGAAAATGGTAATAGAATGCTAAATGCCCTTGTTTTTAGTGCAGAAAAATCATCCTCTACTCCTTCCCAAAATTCAAATAGTGATTTATTACTAAATTGTCTTTTGGTTTCGCCACTTGTCGTGAAGTCTATGAATTTTTCTTCCTCATCAATTGAGAGTCCTTCGGGAGTCTTATGAAATGGATCCCTAACCCACTCGTAACTTGCTATCAGTTTGTCGTCAGCAAGAAAATACTTTTTAAAATTCTTTGCCAGCATGGCTAAATGATTTTCAATGGTTACAAAAACAACTTTTACATGTTCTTCTTCAGCCTTGTAAGTTTTAGTACAATCATCCACATTTGCAAACATTGTTAGGTTTTTTTTGCTTTAAATTTCTGCTCCACAATTCCAATTTTCTACAAAAAGCATTAACTTTATCACTCGTATCCAACATATGTGTATTTGCTCCTTGGAGTTGAAGATTCAAGTTATTTAATTTCTCGAATATGTCGACCAAGTAGCTCAATTTCATCACAAATAAACCATCGCGAAAATTCTCGGCTTCAGGTCTGTTTTCTTCTAGGAAAATGGCGATTTCTTCTCTTAATTCATAAACACGTTGCAAAAATTTCCCACGTGATAACCATCTTGCCTCGCAATAAAATAGTAACGCTGAATGTACTGAACCCATGTCTTTACAAAGTGCGGAAAAAATTCTCGATTTCAGGGGTCTCATTTTTATATAATTTACTACGGTTACAACCGTAGTTAACACAATATTCAGATCAGGACTCATTTCTTTCGAAGACAAAGCTTCTCTGTGGATCATGCAATGTGTCCAGACGCACTGAGGCGATTTTTGTTTTACAAGTGCTTGTATACTTTGTAATCTTCCGGACATTGAACGAGCATCATCGGTGCATATTCCGACGCAATTTTTCCATTCTATGTTTGCCTCGTTCATAAAATCATTTAAAATAGCAAATAATGCGAGCGCTGTTGTTTTGAGTTCTATTGGTTTGCAGAAAAGTAGTTCTTCTACTACTGACATATTATCACAAAATCGAACATAGGCAATTAAATGAGCATCTTTATTACTATCTGTTGCTTCATCAAGCTGTATTGAAAACAATTTGTCACGCAACTTCGAGAAAAGCTGACACTGTACATCTTCAGCTATATCACCAATTCGACGAGCAACAGTATCATTTGAAAGAGGTATGGACTGCAATTGTTTTGAAAAATTATCTCCAAACATAGTTTCTACAATCTCAATTGCTGCTGGCAAAATAAGCTCTTCACCAATGGTGTGAGGTTTTTTACATCTGGCTATTTTATATGAAACTTTGTAAGATGCAATTAAAGCTTTTTTATTCACAGACAAAGTTTCTTTAAAAATGATTTTTGCTTTTTATATGATTTTAATTTTAATCCGAAGAATTCTCTGGGTTTGTTGACGTACTCACTATGAAGCGTTTCCAAATGTCGTTTAAGTTTATTAGGTTTCATGCTGTCTGCGGCCAATATTTTTGAGCTAATGATACACAGGGGCCTTTCTTCTTCATTTACTTCAGTACTGGTAAACCCAAAATTTAAGTATTCTTGACAATATTTTTTTGATTTTATTTTCGGAACCACGCTCGTCAGTGTACTTGTTGATGCTTGACTATCGTCTAATGCTCGCTTACTTCCGCTTAAAAATTTATCCATGAGTCTGCATAAATCTGCTGCCGTGAATATTTAATATGGTGAATTGCAATTAACACGAAAACATATATAACATACACATTCACGATAGATTCGATAGCGATAGAAGGATCGACTCGAATGAGACTGGCTGGAATTGAAACTTGTGTTATCGAACATTTTCCTTCTTATGAGGGGGCCGCGGTGGCCCGGTTGGAAGAGTAACGGACTTGCAACCGAAGGGTTGCGAGTTCGAATCCAGCCAAACACCGTCGTGTACAAAGGGGGCTGGTGCACGTTAAATCTGTTGTGGCCTCAAATGTCCTCACGATGGCGTGGTGTGGAAGTTTGGAGAGTGGGGTGCCAGCTCAGGTGTTGCCTCGTCATCTGACCGTGGTTCAAAATTACGTGTTGTCCTCGGATCTTTCCCCTTGGGATTGATCCCGGACCGTCACCAATAGCCCATTGTGTTGCTCCAGTGTGACGTTAATTGAAATTCCCCCCCCCCCTTCTTATGAGAAAACATTTGCTCTGCGCATGCTCGAGACGGCATCGGTCGTGTGGATTCAATTTCACAGACATTACTTATTTTTTCTCTTTTGTTCAGTCACGCTTCTGTTTTATTTCTATTATTATTCGAAAAAATGTATTCCCAGTTTCTAAATTTAGCTCACCCCGTCTAGGTTAACTTTCATTAACGAATTTTTCTACTTTCATATTCTTTTAACGTTATCTCCCTGTTTGGCTTTCATTTCAAATATAATATTTAAATTTTCCCCGTTTTCATTCGCTTCATCTGTTCACCGCCCGCTTGGCAAAATGCCAGATGTGGTTTCTCGCCAACGTTGGCTCGCTTTTACTCTTGTTTTGGCAGTTAGTTAAAAATAATTTAAAAACAGAATCCAAAATACTCAATATACATTATTGTTGTATACATTTTATTGTAAGCGGGGGGCGCGATGAAAATTATGATTGAAAACTGGGCCGCGAATACTGAAAGGTTGAGAAACGCTGGCCTATCCATTTCCCCATACAACTTGAGACGAGCCCAAGCTGTGGTGAAAGCTGCCAGAAAGATATTGGTTGAGGCGTCTTGCTCTACAAACTCCTTGGACGCTTCCCATTGTATGGCTGCCACCTATGGTGTGGGGAGAAATACGTCTTTGATCTGAAAAGAAAATAAGAGAGGTGTTACGAAAGTGTGAATAGAAATGAATACGTTATAAATTAATATAAAAATAGACTAATTATCTTTTTAGTAATGTCCGTCAACATGTCATTAAACTTGGGTACAGTGTTTATATGTATACGTCAAATGCCCTGTGTGTGTAATCGTCCCCATCTGTAAGAACAGAGTATTTATAAATATTTACACCAAATAACAGGTTAAAAAAATGTAAAGAACACTGAAGATGTAAACATATGCTTACCTTCCCCCAAAACTATTCAAAGCCAGCTTTGCCAATTGTCTCCGCCCAGGTTTTTTTTAACACAGACTGTATCCAACTTGACGCCTTCACGTTCCTCATACAGACGAATGTATTCAAGTTTCTGGACATCGGTCACACACTCAGAAGGCCAACCACTGCTTTCCTGTTTAATTTTTAAAAACAAATCGATGTAGGATCGAAACAGGGAGTCAGATGTATTCTGGAAGTGATAAACCTCATAGATCTAAAATATAAAAAAGATAAAAAGAATGTATATATATATATAAAAGGTAAAAGAAAATAAAACATTACAAAATTATTTTTATAGAAATCTATTTACGTGTGTTAATCGATATCCTTTTTTCTTTGCAAGTTTCAACTCGCTCACCCATGAACCGACAAGGGCCCTGTCGTCATCGGTATGGGTGAAAGTTAGGGATGGGGTAAAAGGAACAACCTGTTCTTTTTCAACTGCTCTTCAAAAAGAACGGGGACGTCCCACTTTTCACAAAAACCTGTTTTCCGTTCTTTTTGTAAAAAGAAGCATTGTAATTTTTTTCTTCGATTTTTGGGGATTTTGCAAAGAAAGCATTTTCTCTTTTCTCGAATTTTCTCAGTTCGCTAAAAATTGTCATATTTTCTAAATTATGCTAAGTCCAAAACACAGCTATCCATCTAACAGTTCTTGACTCACTCTGTTTCTTGTTGATTCATTCACCCGTTCTCTGTCCATAAACTTCTCCCTACTCTTAGACTACTTCCTGTTTGAGAGCAGGAATCGATTCTTGTTCTACGTTCTCGGGGCTGTTATCGGTTCTCAGAACTGTTCTCCGTTCTTAGGAGCTGTTCTCCGTTCTCGGAGCTGTTCTGGATGAACTGTTTGAGGAGCTGATCTCGCACGACTGCTCCTGGAACACGTCTCGCTCTGATGTCGCTGGACTGCTCCCGGAACTGTCTCAATCTGTTCTCGACTGAACCAAGCCCCAACGTTTGATGAATTTGTGAGAAGACTAGCGTAATAATTGTGCAATTTTATAATTGTCAGGCAATGACATGGTGATGAATTTTTAGTTTTAAGCAAACAAATTTTTTTTAAATATTTCTGATCAAGATTTAACTGTCTAGCCTTCTCTCTGGTGGTGTCGCCTGAACTCGTTCTTAGGAATTGCAATGCTTTTAACTTTTAAAACCGAATTTTACAAAGTAATGGAAAGCAAAATTTCAAATGTGTGGACATATTTCACTGAAATATTGAGATTCGGATCGGGTGTCATGTTCTCTCTATAAGTTGAAAGGGATCTCATTTAAGCCAGCTATTATGATTTTAAAGAAAAACAAGCATCCCATCATAAACTAATGTGTTGAAAAGCGAAAGTGATTTTTTGACTTAGATTTTTTGTTTCAAATGTGTTTAGATAAATTATATAATAATTAATTTGGGACTTTTTTGACCAACTACGTTTTACTTTCCAAGTGGTAATCCCGGTATGCAGTTTTTAAGTGATTGTAATCTTTTAAAGGACAACTCCCTATTGCATAATGTGATTCAAAATTACGTATTGTCCTCGGATCTTTCCCTTCGAGATGGATCACGGACAGTCGCCAATAGCCTGTTGTGTTGCTCTAGTGCGACGTTAATTATCTACCTACCCTATTGCATAAAGCTGTACTTAGAAGTCTTCCAAGTGATTATCGGGTCCTGGATTTTAATGATCTAAAAATGACATTAAAATCTAAAAAATTATGACTTTCGTTTGCGAATTTGTTTTGTCCTAGGTACCTGATATCTGTTTGGGAAACCTTACTTGAGATGGTTCAGATTCGGGACATTATTAGCTACCATTGAGGACCCAGAGAGAATTTAAACGTTTTGATTTAAAGAACTTTTTCAAATTTCCGGATATATTCTAATTTTCTTTACTTAATTACTGATAGTTTGACTCAGCTTGGACAAACTTGTCCCTTGCTCCATAAAAAAAATCAATCAATCAATCTATTAGCAATTCAAAGACTCCAAATTATTTTATCTTTCGTTTTCTTCCTGTGTCAAAGCTAGAGAAAAACTCACCAATAAAAAAGCTAGCAGAAAAGTCATTTGTATTTTGTTTATATATGCATGTCTACAAAGTACTAACAATGATATGTCAAAAAATTCAGTCTCTGTCTGTCTATCACGAAAACTGCTGGTGCCATAGTCTAGGAGGAGGAACAGGGCTTACACATATCGAGTAGGGAATAGCAGGTTAAGACATGAGTAATGTCCCGTTAGGAATAACATCAGGTGTTGTTCCTTGTCGCAACATCCACTGCATTAAAATCTGTCCATCGAACCTAAAGGTAGAAAAAGTAACTAAGTTCTAAAAATAAAGCATATGATTATCAAACATAAGTAAATTGATCTGTCCATAGATTAAATAGAGAGACATGACTAAGATAAAAAATAAAAGACTAGGATTGTTAACATAAAGAAATTGATTTATCCCTTCATGTTATGAGCTATAGCAGTATAGCCCTTGTGTTGAGGAGTAAACAGCCAGGCACAAAAATCGTTACAAGCCGAATACTCCCGAAACACCCTTTCCTCACCAGTTGCGTACTGTGCCACCGCGAAATTGACAACGTGTTCCCCCGAAGATTGATCAGTTTCGAAGTCGAAAAAAATCAACTTCTCACTGTGGTTCTTGGCTCCCACGGTGCGTAAAAAACATAAGTGCTCATCAGCCACCACGAGTTCTTTGCAAGGACACCTTGTAGTTTCGTAGCCGTGCTTGTCAAGGGGACAGTCCCTCCTCCGAATTACTTTACAACACTACCTACATTGATATACCTGAAAACGAAAAAATAATTGAATGAAAATTGAGTAATATCAAAACGTATATGGGTTACATTACTTCGTTCAAAATATACTTACCCGATCACATAGAGTTAATTTTTGATTGCCTATGAGAGACTTATGTGCTATAAAGCAATCTTCAGATCTACAGAGGCGATCAGTTTTGACACCTTTTAGACAACCCTGTGGCACAGCGATTCCTTTGACAAACCGGACAGGCTTCGATACATCGGTGATCTTCGATGTTTGGGTAGGGTTTTTCGCACCTTTCACAGTACTGGTTCGATCCAAAAAGCCTTTCAGTGGCTTCACGATATCATAATGACCGTCATGCAGTCATAAATTTATCCGTCGAGGCCTGTCAGCACTTTTGTACACTACTTACAAATAAAAATGTCTATATTAATAAAATATTACCAATTTGGGTATTTTTTTGCCCTCACCCCTTTTAAATAAATCTGTTTGTACTAACTGTAACTACATAATTAAAATATAAAAAGGTTAAAAAAACGATATAACCATAAATTGTAAAAACTTTACAAAAGGTACACTTACTCGATTTAAGTTCTCGGAAGAGAAAACTACAATTTGAAGAACTAGATAATCTTCAAACTTTCTTACATCATCGAACCTGGCGGAACTCCGGCAGCTTCATGAAGAGTACGGGCCCTATTCAACAGTGCGGGGCGTCTTTTATCCCTTATTGCATTGATGTCAGTGACATTTTGCTCCAAGTGTGCCATTGCATTCACAATGGCCTTGGCACAACAAAGACCCTCATCGTCATATTATGGCCAAGATTGATCTTTTCTTCAGCCAATCCAGAGGTATATTAATTACCCGTCTGTTTCCACCGGAACCCATGAGTCGCTGAATGGTGATCACATCCACTGTGAAGGCTGTATCCATGTGTATTTGTTCCTACGATTGAAGGACCCTCATCACATGACTCAATAGTCTTTCTGTAGTGACCGTAGAGACTTGCATCAGGGTTGTGGAAATGGGCTATTCTAGACCCTCTGCTTGGATACAAAACCTAATAAGGTCTGTAGGACTTAAAAATTCTTTCGTTCGTCGAATCAATGAGGAAAACAACACCCTGTCAGAATCCTCAATATCAGTCATAGGCACACCCCGGCTGTGTTGAGGAAGCCGCTCTGGTTCCACTCGTTCCCAGTAAATTATTTCCTCTGCCTGATACTTATTACGCCGCCGAGCCCATTCTACGAGAACTATAGCATCTTCAATCTGAAAAAAAAAATAAAACATGACTATCAAATACCATGCTATCATTTACTCACTTCAGTCACTGGTAAATTTTTTCAGACGAAAAGGACAATCAAAATTACTCTTTTTACAATAGTTACGTTTACACATGAGTCATAACACTACACTTACGTTGTGGGCTTCACTGTTTTCTGCAACATTGGAGGGATTCGATACCCGTGAAGAAGTCTAATTTTTTAAGAAGTAAAATGGAATGTTTAGAAATAAAAATCTCAAATAAAAATTAAATTTTAAATAATAATAGAAGTAAAATAATACCTCAAATCCTGAACCCACTTGATAATATAAAGGCAGTGGCATAGGGGTTTTTAAAAATAATCGAGAACATTCATCAAGAATCTATGAGTAAAATAATTTTAATTTTAGAAAAACAGCTATGATATTAAAAGTTCTTGCACGAATGAAATCAATGAAAAAAGAATCTTACATCAACATCGGTTTTCAAAAAAAATTGACACATTTCATCTATAAGCTTAAGATAATAAAAGCAATATTAATAATAAAATAAGTTTCAAGTAGAAATGTCATTCTTTACAAAGTACATGCTTTTAGGTATATAATCACAGGAATGAAAAAAATAATAATTGGTTTCAAACTTACATCATCATCCGAATCTCGCATAGGAAAATCTGGTTCTTCAAATAATACCTTTAATAATAAAAATAAATTATTAAACTTAATGAAATTGATAAAATATATATTTTTAAAATTATAAAAGTAATTTAATGATTATTTACTAGCTAAATAATGCAATAAAAAGAGTTTGAACTAAAAAATGTGTACTTAATATATCTGAAGATGTACTATCCGTTTCTCGTTTCTGTGACTTTGGGTAATCCATGTTAGAAAATTAATACTACAAGATACGCAAAGAAACTGAACGTTGTAAAGAGAAAAATATGGTAAGAAATTAATTTGTTCGTCCTCTTGTCCTTTTATGTTACCCTGCTGACCAGTACATGCTTAAACTAGATTAGGATCTTCTGATAGGTTGAAAACCATCATATCACTGCCCCGGCTGATTATTTCAGGTTCGGGCGTGAAAACATACCCAAATTTATGTAGTAACATGTTTAGGAAATGCATCCATGTTTGTTCATGCCCAACGAAGTATTTAAAAGCCTCTTATTTACCTAAGATTGTATCTTATCGGTAAATCAGTTTTGATACGTTTACCCCTATCATTCCCTCGACATTCTCTCCCGTTTCAGAGTGTAATAATCTGTTACTTTTCCCTGTCATTACATATAATTCGCATTCTTTAAAATCCAGGATATAAACTAGTTATATAGCAAAGATTACATGTTTTATAAATTCAAGTTTGCGGGCATATTCATTCTTCATAAAATAATCAAGTAACCTTGAGTACTGTAAGGAAATATCAAGAAAAACACATGACCCTTTCACCCCTACTCATAAAATTTTCGAGTCAATGTTTCGGTATTCTATATTATATATTCTACAAAGTATTCAAGTAGGTGATCGTGGACGAAAGGTTAAAGTGCTTGTGTAAAACGGTCGGCCACGATTACTTTTTGCTGGGTTCAAATCCAACATTATGGTAATATTTTTTAAAAATAATTCTCAATTATTTCCAAGTGTTTTGTGTACAAATCTCGCGTCACGTTAACTAGAAAATAAAATAAATATCCTTTAAAACTATTTATCTCTTTCACCAGTACATGGCGGTACCTCCGCGCACATGGGCGTAGGAAACATGTTGTGACTAGGCTGTTTCATGCTCATGCGTGAAAACCTGTACAAACTTGTATCGTAACGTGTTTAGTGTTGAAGTGCTCAACAAAAGAAATTCAATAATGATTCCAAAACCGGTATGATTGTACCATACACATGCATGCAAACAACTCAACTCCCGTTCGCAGTACCTCTTAAAGGAGAGAGGACAAAAAGAATTTCCCCCCCCAAGTCCAAAATGTAAACAAACAACACGTCAACAATACGTCACTTCCGTTACGTCACATACGTGACGTCGTTCGACCACGCCCATTTCCGGTCACGTAGTGTGACGTCACTTCCTCCTCCTATATATCTCTGCTTACTACTTACGTTGGATGGTCCACAATTTTAAAACATTAATAGAAGTTAGCATGCGCGATAAGTATCTTTGTCATATCTGTCTGCGCAGATACGTCATAGTGGAGGAGGGGCTACGCGCGCAGCACAAAATATTAATTAAAAATTTTCTAGATTAAATTTTAAAATTCGGGCTTAGAGGTACATTCTGTCACCTTAGGACTGTGTGCCAAATTTAATGGCTAAGTGCTATAGATTCGTCTGGACACCATACACAGACACACAAACACTTCCTTTTATAATAGTAGAGAAGATGTTATTCAGTTGAATGGGTTCCATCCTTTTCCGGAACGGAAAGCTCGAACGAACCACCTTCTCGTTTTTTACTAAAAATTTATTATGTCGATTCTGGTTATCCCATTCATCCGAATATCCTATTATGAAAGGTTTTCAAACTTTTGTAGAAGACAAATTGCAGATGAATGATTTCGGTTTCAAAACGAAAATATTCAAAGTGATTTTATATGAACGCTTGTATGTATCATCGTTTCTCATCTAGTGCTCCGTGATCTTTCCACGCGATTTACGAAAGTACACATTTCTTTTAAAGTTTTATTTTCTTAGATATGATCCTTTCGATAAATATGAAAAGCAACTTCAAGTAAATAGTAGTCTCAGAGGTTCTAAACATATTGAAGATTGAGTACTGAAAATTTTTATCGAATGTAAAAGGGGGATTCTTTGACAAAAAAATTCAATAGTTCTTTATAGAACTATTTTGGATGTTTTTATAATTTTTTTGATTAAATTAAGAGAGCAAAATTGTTAAGGTCTGGAAACTCAATTCTAAGTAAAGCTCGTTATTCAATACCTTATTAATCCCAAATACTGGACTTAAAAAATTTGCAAGGAAAATAGCACCTTTAGCAATTTTGATATATTTCATTGTGCCATGATGTACAATTTTAAAGCTATTTTTTTTAATTCTTTTCAACATCAGAGAGGGTATAAAATGGAAAAATTTTTCTCTGGCAGATGTTGATAAATTTCGCTTTGATTATTTTTCTCCATCGAATGCTCCATGTTAAAAGGGCGAGTCTGATAGATCAACAATAATATAATTCCAAAAATATAATAGATAGTCAATTGGACAATATTTGGACAAAAAATGTTGAAAGGTTTAACTTTAAAAGGGAAACACAGTAAGAGTTTATAATAACAGAATTTATATCAAATACAAAATAAACCAACTACTACTACAATCTTTTTTGTGTTAAAGGAATTTATATAAAATGCGATTAGTTTCCGTAAACTATATTTTGAATGCATATCGGATGAAACAAAATTAAAATTAAAAAACATTAAAACTCAGGGTAAAATTTGAATACTTTCGTCATTGGAAAGTTTAAATATTTAATCATTAATAAGGGAAATAAAGCTGTAATTTTTTACATATAGCCATTTAAAAAATTTCAAATTCAAATTTAAGGAAATATTTAATATATATTAATTTAAAATGTTTTGCGAAAACCCATAAAGATCTTTAGGAAATGTTCTCAATTTTGTTTAAAATATGTTTACTTTGTTACATTATGGGCAATATATTGCTTAAGAAAAATGAAGTATTTTCAAGGAAAGCATTTGTTTTGTGCCAGTATTGAATCACTATCTAACCTATGTACTATGTCTCATATGTATATGCATATTTATAAGCATCAAGTTAAAATCAAAATTAATAGAGAAAACAGGAGGCAGTTTCCCCTCTGTGGGAAATAAAATATAAAATAATCCCGACCTTCACCTTTTTTCATTATAAAACTACAGTACAACAGATCTGAACTAACTCATAAAGGGCCCTAAATAAATAAAAATTGTAAGTAAGATCAATAGCATATAAATAAATCTTACATTAGGATACATAAATGCATTATAAAATGACACAAATTAGATTCTTTAAAGTACAAGTGTGACTTTTGATAAGAGCATGTGAACTTAGTCACGAAAAAACTCAAAATTTGAAAATTTTAAGTTAGAATCTAGCTCATAAAAGGGTGGGACAAAATGCAGTTTACAGGATTTATAGGTAAATAATCTTTTTGTTCTTAGTTCATTTTTTGTTGCAGGTACATATAACTGAATCTTGTGAAATTCATCACGAAGGAACGAGTAAAAATAGTAGAATTTTATTTTCAAATTCATTGCTTTGAAGCCAAGAGCTTACTGCCGCCAATTCGATGTATCCAATTCCTGTGGGAATTGGATACATCAACATGAGTAGACCGCGTACACTTGAGCACGTCAAGGAGAATATTCGTGCTGAAATTTGAGCACCCTGAAGCCTAAAACATTAAAATGTTATAAACAAGCAATCGGTGTAGTTCAATTTTGCGAGGTGGCAAATCGAGCTAATTCCATTCCTAGTAAAACAAATATCCATACCTCAAGTATTTATTATATGTAACATTATTGAAATTGGTTCATTAATTTAAAAAAATAAGTGACTCCTCAACCCTTACTCTGAATTTTTATCTTGTATTTTCACCACATATTCGACATATTTATTTTATTTATGCGTTTTATAAATCTGTACATTCTTAGAAAAAGGGCCACTGTTCATTTTGCAAGTATTTCATTTAGTAATTATTATTTCTTAATTTTTAATACAACGTACAAAAATACTTCACAATGTTTAGATTCCTTCATAATGTATTGACCCGAGGACGTAGACACTTTTTCTTTTATGTGATTGGTGGACATAACTCAAAAAATAATCGAATTTGGGCATTGGTCCCTTTTCTACCAAGGGACAGAAATATTCCCGATAAGAAAATTAAGCTATATTAATAAAATGCTCAATTAAATATTAATTTTAAAAAGGTAAAACAAGATAGTCTGATAATCTTTCAGTGAAAATAAATGTACTGCTTAAACTCTGTTTTTTTTATTCCATCACAAAAGTCTGTCGAACGTTCATTGCCATGAAGTCAAAACACATGATAGACGGCAGGATAACAAATTCCCAAATTGCATGTGAATTTCGCATTTGCTATTGCAGTCTTTTATTTAAAAAACTTCCACCTGTGCAGTTTTTAGAAGAATGATCATGACTAAATTTTCTTATCGGATCAAAATACGACAAGGATGACAGCACGGATTGCTTTTATTTCTTTGTAATAACCACAAAACCCTTTCTGCACACTCGTGACCTGTTTTTAACTCTGAAGTTATTAATTCTCATATATATTCATGGTTGGAATTCGGGATTTAATAACGAAACAACGAGCGGAAAAAGGCTGGCCACCATCGAGACTTGGAACACAATCGCAATGGGCAATAAATCATGCGCCACCTCATCCTGTGACATTCGCTGTCCAGGGTATATTTTACAAATGCTCTCAATATGCACATTAATCAACAGTTGGGTTCTCGGACCAGAACTGTTGCGACTCATCGGGTGCGGTCACATCCGTGGCATGCCGGGGACCGGACACGTCCATTGTTCCAACCCACCCATGACCCCTAAATCGCAGTCGCTGTTTAATATTCATTGAGATGGCATTGTCCCAAGACCTTCTATATAAGCTTCCAACGACATGGAGTCAGTCTCTCAGAATTTGGTTCTGTTGGTCTTCTATACCGGGCTTGGGCTTTCCTTTCCTTCTTTTGATTCCAATTCATTAAGGTAAGTACACATCTCTATCTGTATCAAAAGATCACTTTTATTAGAAATATTAGTTGAGGCTGTGATAATCAACATTGGAAAAAAGTGGTGTGATTGGAAAATGGTACAATAAAATAAACCTTTCATTTAGTTGTGAAGAGAGCAAAAGATCCCATTACTCAAAATTGAGTCATCTGGCAATTTCCATTCGTCATTTAAAACTGGTGATTAATATATTCGAATCAATTTGTTATTTAATTTAAGACTGAAGCTAACTAAATCGATGTCTGAAATCTGTCATTTTTAGGAAATATCAGCTCAAGGATTTCACTAGACTAGACACAATCAAACTTAATGGATTTTTCTTCAATCTGATGAACTAAAACTACTGAGCGTACTAAGACTAATTTGATTTTTACCATATTCTTACCTAGTATTGTAAATTAAAAATGGTAAATTAATTAAAAACTTTCTTTCTGTTAATTTTTTAATTTAAGTACACCTTTTCGAACACCATTTTTATCTTATATTAAAGAGGGTCGTCACATATTTTTGAAGTATCGAGGTAGGGCTTAACTCAGAAAGAAAAAAGCCACTGAGTAAGGGTGTCTATAGTTTCCTAATATATCTGAATAAACAAATATTTTCATTTGCACTATTCCCTATCAAACTGAGAACCAATCTTTTCCGAATTGAATAATTTGATTTTTAAAATAAAAATATTCAATCTGCTATGTGTTCTTAATAGTTTAGTTAATACTTTCAAAATATATTTAAAGATTTTTATCTTAAAATCTGCTTTTCCTTTAAAAACAGAATTTAGCCAATAATTTTGCTGTAACGATTCCATTCATTGAATTTTCTTTTCGACGTAAAATGTAAATCACAAGTAATATTTATAAAATTTTAAAATTGACCTTCAAATTACTGAATATATAATCGGACTAAAAATGTAGTATAAAATGTATAAATGACCAAAAGACCACGAAACATTCTGACCGGCATTTACTTCAGTCTTCAGTATTCTGCTTACTGTTATTTAAGTACTGGTATACTGCGAAAAATTGAAAGCATATATTGGTGAAGATTATTATTTATTAAGTCTCTTAATTACATTGATTTCATGCGCGCGAAATTCAAAATTTTCTACATTTTTTATAATATATAATTGAAATTAGAGATAAGTAAACTGCTGGCCGTGTACAGTTCAGCGCGCTTACCGAACTCTGAATTTTTAAAAAAGTTATTGTAGACCACTTACAGTTTTAATGTACCTAAATGATGACTTTTAAAAACCGATTTAGACGGCAATATTTGAATGTGACATGTTGATTGTGATAAAGGGTAAAACATTCTTAGTAAAATAGAAAATCGATTATGTTATTCGGCTAATCCTGGGCTGATTGCGTTTCAAAGTAGAAAGCAATTGTTAGGGCGTATACAGAACGAAAATTCAAATGAACGACTGGTTAAAGGCAAACGCCTTTCCTATCTAAAAGATTCTGAATGTTTAACTCCATGGATATATTAGTGGCTTTTATGTCTTAGAAATCCTTCAATAGCCCTTTGTGTTATCCATTGCGACGATAATACCTACCTACCTACCTAGAAGTCCTTCACTAATTACTCAACCATATTTAAGTTACAGAAGTTTATAATTTTAATTGTTTGAAAAAAAATCAGGCGCGAGAAATTTATTATTTTAAAAGAAGTTCGAACATTTTGAAATTCTTACATTTTAATCCATTAAAATGTTTCAATTTGAACTTAGTCAAGTAGTAGCATAGATAAAAAGACTGAGTCTTGAAAACCTTGTCACAGAATAGAATATGAAATCTGTAGACCGAATTTCTAATGAATTAAGGCATTAAATATTTAGTAGGATATCAGTATCTTGGTTAAATATCTATGGACTTGAGAGATAAACATATTTTATGCAAAAATATTGAAATAATAAAACTTTTTATTATATACGTGCTTATTTAAAAACAACAATATAATTTTTATGTTTAAGCAAGTAAACTTAAATAGTAAAGTATAATTTTGAATTTTAAATGACTTATGCTTTGAAATAATATCCAAATGTTGAAATAATAATTTCAAGTTACGTAGTTTCTCATAGCTAATTGAGCTTCAACTTTTGCTCGTATGCAGCAAGTAATTGGGGCCGCGATATCCCAGTTGGAGGAGAATCGGATTAGCAACCGGCCTGTTGCGAGTTCGAAACTCGGTCCAGCCAAAGACCGTCGTGTTCGCGAAAGCTGATGTACGTTAAATCTGTCGTGACCTCAAATGTCCTCACGTTGGCGTGGTGTGGAAGTTTAGAGAGTGGGATGCCAGATCAGGTGTTGTCTCGTCATTTAACCGTGATTCAAAATGATGAGGTGTTGTTCTTGGATCTTTCCTTTCGGGATTGACCACAGACCATCACCAATAGCCCGTTGTGTTGCTTCAGTTCAACGTTAATTAATAACGAATTGCGCAGCAAATAATTAAAAAAGGAGAAACAGTTTTGGTGCTAGCACTATTTTTCAATCTCTTTAGTTCTCGAAGTAATAGATATTCTTTGAAGGCAAAACGTGGGGCCATTTTGAGCCTAATATTTTTAAATTAAAATATTTACTAAATGTTTGAACAAAGATTATATTTGAAAATTCGGTATTTTGGCTCTTTTAACAAAAAATGTTCAGTTATTCATGACACTTGTTTCTCATTTTGCAAAATACGTAAGTACAATAGTTTGCAAGATTTTAATGCTATATTTTTGTCTGCCGTTATCTGCCCCCCCCCCCAAAAAAAAAGAAACAGCTTAAGAATGACTTATGTCTCCTGAATTAAAAGTATATTAAGTATTTTAAAATTAAAATCTGTCGCTAAAGGAACGTAAAAAGTTGCTTTTCCTCTTTTTAGAAAAACTAAAAAAAATATGAAATCTTATTGGATGTCCCTCTGTTTTTTGACCTCAGCAACAGCTATACTATGGCCGGTAAGTGCTAACTTTACAGTTAATTTTAAATTAATTAAGAAAATATTTTGAACTTTTATTCTTCAGATATTTTTCACTTTAATCAATTATTAATAAATTTACTATAAGCAGTGATGTTTATTTCATATACATTAATAGCAGCATTTCAGAATAATGTTTATTTTTAAGCTTCAGATTAGGTTAAGTTTCTGATGTGATTACTACTTCTGTTAAATGAATTCATTATTCTCAGAAATAGTTGAAATATTTCATTTTATTTTTCTTCATATTTAAAATTTGAACTAATTGAAGGACAATATGAAATACTCGAATGGTTTACGAATAGTAATTGTCTAAGCAAACTTGCTTTAATAATTTTCAACGCATTATAAAATGCAACTGAATTAATAAATAAACAATTTAATAAAGACAAATAGCAACATTCATCGACTATTATTTATTTAGTTTTAATACCTAAATAACTTCTGCCATCATCTCAATACCTCAATGTCTAAAGCGATGAGCATCATCCCTTTTCATATATTCATAATTAAAGCAAACCGGGGAATTTTAAATTGCTACGTCTTTATTACTTACGAAATTAAATTTATTTGCAGGGAGCAACATTTTGGAAAAATAACCAGCCATCTTTCACTAAAGTATGCTTGTGGTCTAACGATCCTTCAAAATTTACGGTAAAGTATGAGTGTTATTTTGTTTAAGAAATATCATATTTTCTTTTATCAATATTGTAATTGTCTCTACATAAATTTGCACTTCTTTCGCCCGAATGCAGTAAATGAACATATTTCTCTTTCATCTTTTAGCCCATGTGCATACTCTGTCCCAATACTCTGTATCCCATTGTGGTATGTATGCATTCTGATGTCATTAGCTTTATCTTGATTATTAACTGCCTTCTATATTCACGCATATATTTATCAAAACTCAAGTGTTAACGTCCTACTTCATGAAATAAAAAGAATATAAAATTGCGATTGAAACTTCGTTCCTTTCTGATGTGCTTTCGGCGCAGCTTGTTTATTTTCAGACCTTGCGCTATAAAACCCCAAATCCTATCCTGATGTGTTTCAAATACCTTGAATTGACCAAAGATTTCGCTCGGTTTTTAAAACGCAACAAAAAAAACCTACGTTTTTAAAACAAATTATAGCGGGCTATGAAAAGTGGATACTTTACAAAACCGTGGAACCAAAGAAATCGTGGGGCATGAAAAATGAGCTTCCATTTATAACTTCGTTCGTCTTTGTCAAAAGAAGATGATGTTGCGTATATGGTGGAATTGGACTTACGAGTTCCCTCCGCATAACCAAACGATTGATTCCGACAAGTACTTTTCCCGGTTTGACCAATTGAAATCCACACCAGATGAAAGGCATTCTGAATTGGTCAACAGAAAAGGCGTTATTTTCCATCCCGATAATGCAAGACCGCGTGTTTCTTTGGTGACCAAGGAAACCTATTACAGCTTGACTGAGAAATATTGATTCATCCGCCATGTTCACAGGCATTGCACTTTCGGAGATTTTCATTTATTTCAATACTTATAAAATTTCTTTTATGTAAAAACTTTCAATTCCTTGGAAGATTGCTAAAGGCACCTGGAATAGTTATTTTCCCATAAAACTAAAACGTTTCTGGAGGAGAGAACTACGAAGTTGCCTGGAACATGATCGAAGATAGGAGAACAAAACGGTCAATATGTTTTTGAATAGTTATTTGGTGACAATGAAAAATGTTACATGTTTTAACTTAAAAACCGAACAACTATTTGGCCAACCCAATAAAAAAAAAGGAATTATAGGAATTCTTGAAGCGTTTGACCCGGAAAATGTAGTTAGCTCAGATGGGTTCTAAAGAGTTTTATATGGAAAAAAGCTACTATAAATCATTGTAATTCTTTTTCAAATGACTACTGTTGGAAGTTGGAGGAGCAGGGAATTTCAAAACCTAACCAGCTAAGCACTTTTGAAACATTTTGTGAGAGAAATAGAAGTTTAGGAAGTACTATGTTTTTTATTTTCTAGGCTTTCAGAAGGTTAAGTACGAACTTAATTAAAACTTTATTGAGTAGATATTAGAGAAATCTATAGTATTTTAAAGTCACGAAAATTACTTACCGCACAGATAAAGTTTCAAATAATAGTTTAAATAGTGTTGGTTTAAAAGGCCTTGAAAGTAAGAAACATTTGGAAAACTTATCAATTATAGTTATCATGGAAAACTATAATTGTTATCCACGATAAAGTGATAAGATTTAAATATAAATTAAATATTGCATGTAAATTCAATCATTAGTAATCCATAGATAACAATCGTAAATAGTGCCCTGTTTAGTTCAAATTCCTCAATTGTATCATATACTAAATAAATTATGTTTTTATAAAATAATGCTTATGATTTTTTTCTCTCTTTTCAGTTGAATACCTGTGTTATGGGGGTATGTATTGGATATTTTTTGTCAAGAAAGATTTATTTAGAAAGACATTTTTTTTATCTTTCCTATATTTATTATGTAAAAGGAATTTATTTATTCAAATTATAAAAATGAAATTATTTAAAAAATATTTTTGTTATTAACTTGCAAAAAGGAAAAATTATATCGAAATATAACCTATCTCAAGTAATCAAGAATTTCAATTTCACACTTTTTGTTAGCATAGAAGTTGGTTCTAACAGCTTGCAGTTAGTCATCATTACTAATTTTCTAAACTTGTTTTTTAATAATTGTTCTTATATTAAGTATGAAAGTAAACACAATACGAGAACCACAAACAGATAAGGAAGAAAATTTCATTAATGTTCTTTTTTTAATATTAACTTTGAAATTAAAATACCCGAATAAATTAAATTATCTCAATGGTCTTTTGAATAACAAAAATATTTTTTATTAAAATGTATTTTTTGATGACTATTTAGTTTCTAAAAGGATTTTTCGAAAGTGTGTATGTAAATCTCCAATGAAAATTGCTACTGAAAGAAGAGAAAGTTGGTATTTCATTGGAAATTATCATTTTTCGCATACTCCTCAATTTTATGTTAGACTCAAAAGACCTGCAATGTAAACTATACAACATTTTAGAGAGAGCGGTATTTAAAATTTAACATAGATACTTAATAAAAATATCTATTTTTTTGGTTGGAAAATTTTATCTCAAATAGAGAATGGTGTTTAAACCAGTTTCAAAATGTAAGTTGAATGTTATTTAATGTTGAATGAAAGATTAAGAAAATGATTTATAAATGAAGATTTTTTTAAGCATTAAAAGTTCATGATCTTTGAGAAAATTAGAGAGTATAATGGTGTATACGTTTTACTTTTGTTTTACTTTTCAGTCCGCCATACCTTTGAACGTATCTTATTCCCAAGCAAATTGCATTGTTGGAAACTGCGCAGTAAGTATAAAAAGTTATTCTTTAAAGATTGCATATTAATTATATGTACCCTATTGAAATTAAACCCCCATTATCATTGAATTCTAAATATATAAAATAATATGAAGAACTTAAAACAAGCTTGAATGAAAATTTAGTGTTACAAGAATACTAATACTTGATTTTAAGGGAATTTTCTTGTTTCCTGTGGAGTTAAGCAGAATTCAATGCTCGATTCAAAAGGAAGATTCAAAAACAGTATTTAAAGTTCAGACGTATATCCTCAATAGGATTTATTTCAATAAAGTTAAAACGTTTTTAGCAATAGTGAATAAAAATTATTTAAATAATAGTAGTGCATCAATATTAAAAATAGAATCCAGCTTGAAAAAATATGTCAACTACTTTTATCAGATATCAAAGCAAGATTTAACTGTTTCTATTTTCATTTTTAGTAAATGCAAATGTTACGCACTTGTATACTATGGGGCTTTAACATTTTGTGCATCTTTAAAATGAACACTTTCTGAGAATTCTCTCAATGCGATATCACTGCATATAGTTTGCCATAAAAATTATTGGTCTTAGAGAGAGAGTAGAGAACGTCTAGTCTATATTAGCCTTTAAATACTTCATCAGCAAAGACGGATAGGTGGGTCAACTTCTCTTACAGTTTATCCAAAAATAGCAGTTCTCACTATAGCTTGTTCCAAGAAAGAATTTTCTGATAAAATTAGAAGGAAATTAAATTTACTTTGGACTAGTGAAACTAAGCGTACTATCTAACAAAATAAATTGAATATATTCAATATCTGAAATTAATTAATCGTCCTTAAAAAAAACGGTGGAGGGGGATACACTCGTCAAGAAACACACTTCTTTGCAACCCTAAAAAGGAGGATAGAGAGTTTTCGGACGAAAGAAAAAGCAAAATTCTGTAGGACGTGGAGGTTTTCATAATTGCTGACACTACTTCCGTAAAAGCTTCCTCAGAGTCTTTCCTGATGTATGAGCTGCCCACGTGAAAACATCAGCAAGCTTCTACCTCTTCTCAAAAGCATTTGATTTTGTAAAGGAACACCCATCATCAAGCACATATTCAGAAAATAATTTCGTATGACCCTGTCTTCCTTCTCACGGTTCCTTAAATGCCATGAGTTAAATAAGCATTGCTTTTAATGATGTTTTCGACTGTTTTCAGATTATTTACAAATTCAGACGAATATTTTCCCCGTTAACGTAAGAAATTCAATCTTCGCTAATGTGTCTAGCTTCAGCATTAGTTTTTGGTAGTTTTTTATTTCAAAATCGTTTCGGAAAGGATTCGAGCTCCGTCGTACTCTCCCTCTCAAATCCCTTGATATAAGTGTTATTTGAATATATTAACGCATATTAAGAACAAAATATGCAGATTCAAGAGTATCTTTTATTACAATCGCAAAAAAGAACCTATTAAAATCGAATGACTATAAAATTAATAACATCGGAACATTTTTTGCTGTACCTGTTTTAATGTTGGAGACATACTGTGTACGTCTTTCGTCCGCCCCTATTTTCTCTGACTACGTGCAAGTGCCCACTCAAGAACGACCCTCAACTTCCTTTTAAAAGTACTAAGTGAAAGACGGATCCGTGATAAAAAAAGTATACGATACACATTTGGAAGAGAAAATTAATTTAAAAATACAAATGTATTTACACGTGTACAGTTGATGTGTTCGATTGTTAATATCTAAACAAGATTTTGAGAATTTGATGTTTTTAATATACGAGTTTGGTGTTTTTCCAGGTGAACATGAACCCTAAACTTCCTGTAAAGCCCAAAAGGGAAGCAACAGAACTGCTTGGAGAAAGGGAAGAAGCTAAGTCTCTGGCCAACACTTTGTTCCGCAGTGACATGCCATCAGGACCATCAGAATTCGGAGAGGAACAAGTGCGATCCGTTCCGTATACCATGATAGTGGATGGGCACAACATCACCATAACTTCCATCGAGGAATACTTTGTGCATTCAGATGATCAGCCGGATGAGGATGCTTTGGACGATGACTTAGAGTGAAATCGTTGAGTGCAGATTTCACAGCGGAAACGACCGGAACCTGAAACTGGACCTCTCGGATACATATGAGACTGGGCGTACAGAGATGCATCCCATTCTTGTAGATATTTTAGATTCTCTAAGCATGTTGAAAATCAAGAAATAAAGAACGAATGAGATTTATGAAAAAGATTAGAGTAATGTATTTTATTTTGCTGTAAATATAGGAATGCCTTCTGGCATTCATTGCATAGGGAGCTCAAAGTTGAAGTATAATTTTTATGTCAGAAGAAGGTCTAGACCTTACAAGAATTTTGAAAAGTTTCACTAGAAACATCTACCTCTTGTATTTCGTAGCTAGATAAATGTTATGCAAGGGATTACGTAAACATAAAAAGTGAAGCATCTCTCAGTTGATCCGACTATAGAAATCGTTTAAAAATGGTTGGGTTCTCCAAATATGTATGACAATTAAATAGCATTAAGTAAATATTTAAATCTTGTTTCTCGAAATTCACTTGTTATTTTTCTGTCACAAATGAAGCCTTGATACTCGATGTAGACATGCAAATATGTGAGATGGTGTCAGTGAAGAATTAAAATCTTCATGGTGTCATATTTCTTATCGAACTATTAATTTAACAAATTACTGATTAATGAATATAACTATTATTTTATCTGACCATCACAAAACAATTCAAAAGTATTTTTACTATTCTATTTGTAAAAAGAAACAAAATAAAAAGCAATATTTTCAGGAGGCTTAGGGTACTGTCGACCCTCATTGGATAGTCTATTACTTTCTGATAAACATTTCCCTCAAATGATATCATTTAGTACCGTGCTGCAATACACAAGACAGCTTTTGTGAGTGACACAAGAGATAGTCGACTTGCACAAACATACATGTAGAAATGAATACAAGTTGCAAAATTCAAATGACACTTTTATTTTAAGCTCGAACATATAGATAAAAAATTAACAGAAGATGGGACGATTCGACATGTACACAATACCTACTGAATTTCAAAGATAATTTTAGATACATCTATTGAACATAATCTTTCAATTTAGAGAAAACCATTTTAATTAAAACCTACCGATCAATATTTGACATGTAAGACACACACAGTTGAAGAATACTGGAGATAGAGGTGCAAAATTCTATTTACAAATCAAATTGTAAAGCCATAAATTTAGTAAGAAATAAGCATATCTTTAGGAGACTAGAAGAACAAGTTTTTCTTAAATAATGAAGTTGAAGTTTCTTAAATAATGAAGGCATGTTAAATAATGTTTGTTCCCAAAATAGAAATCGTTTTTCTTATAGCGGACATCTTTGAACTAATACCTCCGTAGAAAGACTGTCTGTCTCCATTTTACTCGTACACGCGTTGTTAAAGTAAGGTTGCATTTTTTATTTTTATTTAAAATTATATCGATTATCACAGTTTAATATAGTTTTGTTTTTGTAAGTGGCAACAGTTTTTTTTCTTACTTATGAAGAATAAAGTTCTTGTGTTTACCTAACTCGTAATTTCTTCGATAATTCTCAAAGTATTTTTAAATAATAATGTGTGGTACACGTTAAGAAGATTATTTTTAATCTATAATTAACATTTATGGCGTCCGCGACAGGACTTTGAGAATTAATTTTGATACTTCGTTTTTATTTGAATAATGGAACGTGAAGTACGAATGAGAACGGTAAGTAGAGCTGCTTTCACAAGAGCTTCTACGACTCTTCAGACATTACTGAAAGAAGAAAACTTAGATATTGAAAAGATTGAGGTTTCTATTGCAGTCTTAGAAAAAAGAAATAATGAACTTTGTGAGCTCAATGCAAAAATCGTCGACTTACTGCTGGAAGTTGAAAATTCTGATCTGGATGCGGAGCTTACCGCTGCGGAAAGATACGAAACTCAATTTATAGAGTTGCGATATCGAGTGTCTTCCATCATAAGAGGTAATGCGAAAAGTGTATCTTCCATTAATGGTGACGTGAATGCACACTCCAGAAAGTTCAAACTTCCAAAGCTCGAATTTAGAAAGTTCAGTGGGGACATCAAGGAATGGCTTCCTTTTTGGGAACAATTTCAGAAGATTGATTCTGATCTTGAAATTGCTGAAGAAGACAAATTTCAATACCTTAGGCAGGCAACGGTTGAAGGTTCCAGAGCAAGGGATATAGTTGAAAGCTTTCCCCCTATAGGAGAAAACTATAAGAAAGCAGTGGAAAGTCTCAAAGCTCGGTTCGGAAGGGAAGACCTTCTTGTGGAAATTTATGTTCGAGAGCTTTTGAAGCTAATTTTATCTGTGCATCAGGATAGGAATAGGCTTTCCTTTTCTGCTCTTTATGATAAACTTGAGACATACCTGAGGGCACTAGACACTTTGAAAGTGACTTCGGACAAATGCGCATCCATGCTGCTGCCTCTTGTGGAGTCCTGTTTTACAGAAGATTTTCTTATGGCATGGCATAGGAACATGACTTTTTCCGAAAAGGATGATGCCCAAGATCGTTTGACAAAATTGATGGTTTTCCTGAAGACCGAGGTGGAGGGTGAAAAGCGCATTTCTTTAGCAATGGAAGGTTTTGGCTTGGGGAAACGAGGTGTTTCTTGTGGACAGAAGAAAAACAAACCCCATCTTGTAAAAGAGAAAATTGCAACTGCTGCTGGTTTACTTTCCTCTACCACAGTACCAGATCTTAGAACTGCTTGTGTATTTTGTCAAGGAAAACATTTGAGTTTGGATTGTTTTGTGGCTCAGAAAATGAGTTTAACTGACAAACAGAAGTGCTTAAGAGAAAAGGGTGTTTGTTTTGCTTGCCTGAGACCTGGCCATATGATTAAGGGATGCCGTGCTAGTTTAAGATGTTTAATCTGTTCTAAAAAACATGTGCCCTTAATGTGTCCTCAGTTGAAGCAAAATGGCAACTGCCCTCCAGATCCATCTGTGAATCAGTCAACTGGAAATTCCAGTGAGGTGAATATGACGTCTTTCAATTACGGCTCTAAAGTCTTTCTTCAAACTTTGAAGGCAAAGTTAATTAGTGAAGGAAAAGAGAGAGAAATACGCATTTTATTGGACACAGGATCTCAAAAAACGTATATCCTAAAGGATGTAGCTGGACAGATGGGATATGTGCCAATACGGAAAGAAACCATCGTCCATGCATTATTTGGCGGATCGACAGAAGAAGTCCAGCACAATTGCTATAAAATAAGGTTGGAAAGTTTCAATGACCAATTTAAATGTAATTTTGAAGCTCTGGATCAAAGGGTCATTTGTTGTGATGTAGCACCCGTGGAGAAGGGACCGTGGATTAAAGAGCTAAAGGAGTTGAAAATTAATTTGTCAGATGTGGCGGAGAAGGCTTCCCAAATTCACATTCTTGTTGGAGCCGACATAATGGGCAAGCTGTTGACTGGCCGGCGAGAGATTCTGCCATGTGGTCTAGTAGCAGTAGAAACATACTTGGGATGGACTTTGATGGGGAAAGTCCCTCAAGTGGGCCCAAAAGAGCTAAACATGTCAATGGTGGTCACTTCGTTATTTATGAAGGAAGCTAGTGTCACCGACCTTTGGAGTCTAGATGTTATTGGAATTTTGGATCCTTTGGTCTCCAAAAGCAAAGTGGAAAAGGAAATGCAAGCTAAAAGGCTGTTTCAGGAATCAATTAAGGTAAATGAAGAAGGGCGTTACGAAGTTTCCCTGCCTTGGACAGATGAAAACATTCCTCTACCGAGTAATAAAGCACTTGCATTAAAAAGGTTGGAGACAACTACAAGGAAGCTAAATTCAGAAAATATCCTTTCGTCATATGATGAAGTTTTCAAGGACTGGATGTCGTCTGGAATCATTGAAAGAGTTTCGACTGAGGCAACAGAACATGAACATTACCTACCACATAGACCTGTTGTGAAAGAACAAAGTACAACTAAAATACGACCAGTATTTGATGCTTCAGACAGAGAGAAGGGCTCACCGTCTTTAAATCAATGTCTGGAATGTGGACCTAACTTAATTGAGCTTATTCCATCGATTCTGCTAAAATTTCGACAGTTTAAGTATGGTGTTGTGAGCGACATCGAAAAGGCTTTTCTGCAAATTAGTATCACAAAAGAAGACCGTGACTACTTGAGATTTTTTTGGTGGGATCAAGAGGGAGATAAACAATTGAAGACATTTCGTCATGCGAGAGTTGTCTTTGGTGTTAAGTGCAGCCCATTCCTTTTGTGTGCTGTCATAGAATATCACCTCCAAAAATGTATGCTGATTTCACCTGTTGATCACATAATAAAGAAACTACTGAACAGTTTCTATGTGGACAATGTTCTTGCTAGTCTTAGCTCACAAGAAGAGTTAAAGCAGTTCATTGAAGTTTCTCAGAATGTAATGGCCGAGGGAAAATTTAATCTGAGAGGTTGGCAATACACTGGTGATGAAGACTTGGATGTCCAAACAGCGGTTTTGGGTCAAGTTTGGAACAGGAAAGAAGACACATTGTGTCTAAATCTGGACTGGTTGGACGATTTAAAGATCACCACTATCACAAAGAGAATGATGTTGTCAGTTGCTCAGAAAGTTTACGACCCATTTGGTTATACTGCAGCTGTTATGCTTTTCCCAAAATTGATACTGCAGAAAACCTGGAAATTGGGATTGAGTTGGGATGATGAAGTCCCTGAAGCTTTTAGTAAAGAATTTCTAAATTGGTTTGAAGAACTTCATGTTTTAGAAGAAATAAAATTTGACAGATGGCTTCATATAACGGATGATAATTTGCAGAACTGCACTATTCATACCTTTTGCGATGCAAGCAAAGACGCCTATGCCGCTGTTGTGTTTCTGCGACTTGAATCAGAAAATGATGTCAAAATATCCTTACTTCGCAAAGTCCAGAGTTGCCCCCTTGAAGGGTGGGACAATTCCTAGATTAGAATTGCTATCTGCATTAATTGGAGCCAGGTTGACTCAATTTGTTGTAGAGGCACTGGATTGGTCACAAGTACCATGCTACTACTGGAGCGATTCGACGACTGTTCTCGCATGGATCAAAAGAGAAGAGAATTGGTCTGCTTTTGTAAGAAACAGAGTTGCAGAGATTAGAAAACTCTCTTCTTCCTGGAATCCTATTTCTGGTGAATTCAACCCGGCTGATCTGCCTTCTAGAGGCTGCAAATCAAGACACCTACTGGCAGCTAGATGGTGGGAGGGTCCTCTGTGGTTAAGAAGTCCTATAGAAGAATGGCCTGTGAGTTTTTCTACAAATGTAGACTGCAAGGAGGAAGAAATTGAAAAGGAAAAGATGAAGTCCACAATATTGGTTACTAACAATCTAAATGTGCAAGACAGAAAATGGTACTATTCATATTTTTCGAGGTATCAGCAGATTGTGCGTCTAGTAGGTTGGGTTCTTCGCTTTAAGCACAATTGCTCCTGTGTAGATGAATACAGAATTAAAGGAGAACTTACATCAGTTGAATTTCAGCAAGCAGAGAGACGAATTGTGCAAATGATTCAAGAGGACACATTTACTGGTGAGAAAGTCAAGAAGTTGAAAACTCTGAGTGTATATAAAGATGACCAAAACATTTTTCGTTTGAAAACCAAGATTGTCAACAGAAAAGACCATGAAGACTTTAAAAGACCAATGATTCTCCCAGCACAACATGAAGTTGTAGAAAAGTTAATTGTTTATCATCATCAAAAGAATTCACATGCGGGAGTACAGATTCTTTTGAACCTTCTCCGAGAACATTACTGGATTTTGAATGGACGGAAAACAGTTAAAAGAGTGCTGTCTAAATGTGTTGTATGCCGCAGGCATACATCTAAAAGGTTTGAAGCTGAGACATCTACTCTTCCCGAAGGTCGAGTAAAGGACACTGCTGTCTTTCAAGTTACGGGAATTGATTTGGCAGGTCCCTTGTATCTGAAAGATAATCAAAAGGCATGGGTGACCTTATTTACGTGTGCTACGTACAGAGCGGTCCACCTTGAACTGGTTACGTCTATTTCAACAGAATCTTTCCTTCTCGCTCTGCGCCGATTTATTTCTCGTCGTGGAAGATGTTGTGTTATTCACTGTGATAATGGCACAAACTTCACTGGTGCAAGAAATCTTCTGGCTTCCTTGGATTGGAATAGAGTGGTCAAACATGGATCAGTCAATGCCATCGAGTTCAAATTTAACCCTCCAACTGCGTCCTGGTGGGGCGGTTTCTGGGAAAGGTTGATTCGTGTCCTGAAGGATTTACTGAAACGTGTATTGGGACGTGCTCAGTTGACCTACGAGGAAATGACAACAGTTCTCTGTGATTGTGAGTCTGTTATAAATTCAAGACCGTTAACGTATCTTTCAGATAGTGACGCTGACTTTCAACCTATCTGTCCATCAATGTTTCTTCAGGACATTGTTGAGTGGAAAGTTCCTGATATTGATGCAGCCGATAATCAAAGCTTGAATAGACGAATCATATATCGTCGAAATCTGCAAAAGGACCTAAGAAATAGATTCCGTTCGGAGTATTTGGGTTTGCTTATACAGCGTGCAGAGAACAGGAAAAACCTCCGACAAATTTCCATTGGAGAGATTGTTCTCGTGGGCTCCGATAATAGCAAGAGAATTAACTGGCCACTTGGTCGAATCGTCGAGCTTCTCCCTGGAAAAGACGGAACTGTTCGCTTGGTTCGAGTTCAGACCTATACTTCAGTACTTCTGAGAGCTGTTCAGCGAATTTACCCATTAGAAGTCGCCTCTGATGCTAAAATTTTGGAAAATGCTAAATGTAATCCAAAGAAGAGATCTGACTCTTGTTCATCATCTTTTCCTGCTGCTGTGAAACCCGAGGCTGGCTCATATTCATCTAGAGTTGGAAGAGTAGTAAAAATTCCCAATAGACTTGACTTGTGAACATATCATTTGTATTTAAATGTGATAGAAAGTATTTAGTATTATTTATGATGTTAAAATTAAGTGATTGTGTATTGTTACAAGTGTTTGAAGTTTCAGTCGGAAATGTAAGCTATGTTGTGATGCCCACATCACAAGGTGGGAGTATGTTAAAGTAAGGTTGCATTTTTTATTTTTATTTAAAATTATATCGATTATCACAGTTTAATATAGTTTTGTTTTTGTAAGTGGCAACAGTTTTTTTTCTTACTTATGAAGAATAAAGTTCTTGTGTTTACCTAACTCGTAATTTCTTCGATAATTCTCAAAGTATTTTTAAATAATAATGTGTGGTACACGTTAAGAAGATTATTTTTAATCTATAATTAACACGCGTTGTAGCTCAGTATTTGCGCATTATAAATAAGTCTCGTAAAACTCAAGAACAAGGTACCGTTCCATCACCAAATTGGCGACAAAATTTTTTGTCTTCAAACGGCTATTTAAATTGGCCTACTACGGGTTACCATATTCAAAAAGCATTGCCAACTGGCGATGGAAAAGTATTGCATTTGTCGATAGTATCGTGTTTTTGAGTCCAACCGTAAGTCCCTTAAGAGCGAGCACAATCTAAAATCTAGTTGATAGTACGACCTTGAACTTGGCTTTCATATTTCGTCGATCAAGGTGGAAAGAGACGGTCGCCAAAGTTTACCAGAATTGAGAGTATATCACCCATATAATCACCAAATTAAGGTCAGCTAAATTTTAACCTGAACTCGTGCTCAGTTCTTTTATCAGCGTCTTAAAAACCTTTGATCAACATAAAGTCGGAAAGTCCAACTTATATTTTTTAAATCTTATATATTTACATGTACGAAAAAATTAAGCTATCCATAAAATAGAACAAGACTGGTGAAACAAATAAGTAAAGTTAGAGCATATAATGGGATACGAAAACAAATAAATAAAATAATATGCTAACCATATTAATGGATCTCAATAAGACCTGTAAGAAATTTAAGTAATACATTTTACATCCCAGTAATTTTTTTATTCCTCCTCTAATTTCACAATACTAGAATTCAAATGCTATTTTTGTTAGGAATTTAAGCTTTGATGACAAGAATAATACCTAATAACATGATATGGATTTCAGTGTTGATTATAATAGCACTTCAATATATACCAACAGGAAAACCACAAAGTAAGTTCTTAGTTCAATTTGAATTTCATTACACACTACTTGAGCATGAAAATCCACATTATAAATATTTTTCGCTTAGACTTGTTATTTGTAGTGTACATTTAAAGGGATGAGTTAATACGTTATTACAATTTCAAAATCAGTTAATCAGTTACGTAGCGAAAAGTATTATCTGTAAGACTAACTTTTGGTTCTTTCTGATGGTTCTTAAAAATAAGTTCTTAGTAGCATATTTCAAATGGGAAAATTCTTTTGGTCGCACACGAAAACAGAGAAGTGTAGAAAGGATGGACATAAGCGAACGCGATCGGTGAGAAAGGGAACATGGTTTGAGAACAGTAATTTGCATTTGTGTAAGATTCTTTTGATTACGTGGTACTGGGTGAATGAAACGCCAATTAAATGTGTTATGAATGAAATGGATGTGGCGACCCATACGATGACTGATTGGTATAATTTTTGTAGAGAAGTGTGTTTGGATGCTTGTTTGAAATTTAATGGTAAGATTGGAGGAGAGGGAAAGACTGTGGAAATTGATTAGAGTAAGTTTGGCAAAAGGAAGTATAATAGGGGGAGAAGAGTGGAGGGTAAACGGGTGTTTGGTGGAATTGAAAGGAGTGCGGACAAATGTTTTATGGTTGTAGTGGATGATAGGAGTAAGGCTGTGTTGTCTGAGATTATTCGTGAAAGGATTTTGCCGGGAACTACCATCGTGTCTGACTGTTGGAAGTTTATGCTGGCATTGATAACCCGAAGGACGAAATTTTCAAAGGTTATCGATTCGAGCATCTGATGGTCAACTATAGTGAGCACTTTAAGGACCCGGCTACAGGAGCCCATACCAACGCAATTGATGGGACGTGGGGTGCCGTCAAACGATCCCTTAAGGGAACGAGTACAGTGAAAGATCAATTTGACGGTTACCTTGCCGAATACATTTGGCGGCGGCAACACATTGGAACGGAAATCCAGCGGTTGTTTCTGGCATTTGTTGTAGAAATTGTTATACATTACAACCCACAGGATTAAATTAGACCGTAAGTTTTATTTTTCTTTACTTATTATTGCTTATTTGTGCATTCCTCATTTATTGTTGCCCTATACAAAAGGTTGTTCGCGTAGGAAAGTCCGCGTTTTTTTTAAGAACATACTGGCTTTGGACGCCATCTTGATTTGGCGACACAAATTGCTTGGCGACAAACATGTCTCGGATTCTACATCTTTACCAAACATTGTATGTGGAATTTAAGAACCAATTCTACTTACTCTATTTAAAGAGAGAAACAGAGTTTGAAGGAAATTTGACAAAGATGCATTGTAGACGTTCACTCCCGTGAGTGATTTGGTGTCAATTCTTGTAACCCACATTCTTTCTTTATAGCTTTCGATATGGCAACTCTTTGGAATTGACAACAAACTTTCTCTTGGCGACAAAACGCACCCTATAATCCATCTAAACTTAGATTTAATGCATGACCTTTCATTCAGATTTATAGTATCTCACCTATGACGGTGGAAACGTAAGGCTATACAACAAATTTCAGATCGAATCTGAAGACATTAGTTGGATGAAAGGAATTGTCATAGAACTTAAAATTAAGGACCAGCTTCAAAAATCAATTGTCTAAAGTAGAATCAGCCCATTATATCTGTCTAGAGCAGATGTTCCCAACCTTTTTGACTTGCGGAGCCTTTTTTTAAGAATCAATTTCTATGGCGAGTCCCTTAGGCCTACCCTATGTTTTACAAGTTAATGGTGTTTAGGAGTAGTGTTACCATAGAGGAGAGATAAGGCTAGAGACCGCATTGAGGTTGCAAACCGGTTCTACGAGTAAGATCAGCTGACGTGCGAACGGTTCTTCGACTGGGAGAATGTTCTCTATGAGATTTAGCATAGGGACGGTAAATTGACGC
The DNA here is from genome assembly GCA_933210815.1 of Meta bourneti. NCBI lineage: Eukaryota > Metazoa > Arthropoda > Arachnida > Araneae > Tetragnathidae > Meta > Meta bourneti. The sequence goes on from OW119927.1 coordinate 50,725,668, forward strand.
GTTGAAGGCGGCAATTTTAGTGAAAAAAAATGGTTGCATATTGTTGTGCATACAATTGCAAGGAGAGAGGAAGGAACTAAAGGATTACCCATTTCACAGGTATGTTATTATTTACTTATTTGCTTTTTTTAGTATTTAAAGCATTTTAAAGAGTAGCGTTGCATCACATCATAGTTTGATCAATGTTTATTCGTTATTGTGAATACTTTTTGCATTATTTGATTTCGTGAGAACAATTTGAATATCTGTAACCTGATAGAAAATGTTGTGGGGCCATTAAAATTATGCATTTGGCGAAAAAATCTAATGTTTTACTGTTATACGCAAAAATGCAGGTTGGCGAATCTTGGCGCCTTCCGCTAGAGTAAACAAATATCGCGTGTTTATAAAGTTGTTGGTAGTTTCTTGTATGCAGATTGTGCAGTTCGTTTATTTAAGATTAATATTGTTAATACACTACTGTCTGTGAAAATTGCAACACCATGAAGGAATCATGCAAATTAAACGAAACTTGCAGGAAATGCAAAACAGGTTAGGATATGAAAATGATTAGAGTTACAAAGCGATCTCGCATGTGTGGGAAGAGAAACACCTTCTAAACTTCCAAGTGAGCCCTGCATAAAAAGCACTGTAAAGGTGCGTTAAAATGTCTGTATCGTCGTTTGACTGCTGTAAATGATTGATTAGAAGTCAATATGCCTCGCCAAAAACGCAGAGTGCCATACGAGCAACAAACGAGTTCGAACGGGGCCGCATGATCGGCCTCCGTGAGGGTGGACTTTCGTTTCGCGAAATCGCCGCTCGCACGGGGTGTAATGCCACAGCAGTGATGCGTGTGTGGAAGAAATGGACCATGAGAACCGGACAAGTCGAAACCCGGCAGTGGACCACGCAATATGACGCCACCACGGGACGACAGACACCTCATCCGCATGGCGGTGACGGACCGTACAGCGTCCTCTCGTGTGTTGGCACAAAATTGGAGCACGTCTATAGGTGTGTCATTGTCTGCCCTCACGGTTCGTCGATGTCTGCTGCGCCATGGGCTACGTTCAAGGATTCCCCTGGGCAGGATTCCCTTGACCCTGAACCACCGACACCTCCGTCCATAATGGGCTCACTAACACAGCCAATGGCGGGCCGATTAGAAACAAGTCGTCTTATCAGATGAGTCCCGCTACAATCCAGACTATACTCGTCAGACGCTACAGAGGTGAACGCCTTCTACCGGAGTGTCTTATTCAGCGTCATACTGGACGAACGCCGAGCGTTATGGTCTGGGGCGCTATTGGATATCATGGGCGATCCCGCCTACTCCAAATTGTGGGGACCCTGAACAGCAGGCGCTACATCAGGGAAGTTGTGGAGCCCGAGTTCCTACCCCTCCTGCAATGCATTCCCGGAGCTGTATTTCAGCAAGACAATGCCCGTCCACATGTTGCTCGGAATGTACAATCATTCTTCAGTGCACGACAGGTTCCGCTTCTTCCATGAATTGCACGTTCCCCGGATATGTCGCTCATTAAGCATGTCTGGGATTACATCGGACGGCGACTCGCTCGTACCGCTCGTCGGGCAGAGAGTACGGCTGAACTTTGGCATCAGATAGTGGCCATCTGGAATGCCATTCCTCAGCATGACATTCAGAATCTGTATGATTCGATGCCACGACGTGTACAGGCTCTCATCGCTGCGCGTGGCGGCTGCACAAGATATTTGTTGGGTTTTATCGATTGAAGACAGAGTTTTATACATTAAAATAAATTCCCCAATCTTTCTTCACTTTTATACATTCAAAGATTTACATTCTTCAAATTTATGTGCCCCACACGGCACTATAATTGGAGGTTTGAGACCGATTCCAACATGCGGCCCCATCGGTTGTAAAACCTCAGCAGATGTATTACAATTCAACATATATATATAAATCTAACAAAATATTTTTCTAATAATATTTTTAAATTTATTTAACAATAAAGGCTTTGTTAAAAAGTCAGCCAAATTATTTTCCGATGAAATATAATTTACGTTAAATAGTTCATCTTTTATTAATTTACGAATAAATTTGTACTTGATATCAATATGTTTAGTTTTCTGATTTTCCTGACTATTTTTTGAAAAATAGATAGCAGATTGATTATCACAATATACTTGGGGTCTTATGTAATCACACAAACTTAATTCATTTATAATTCTACTAAACCAAATAACTTCTTTAGTGCAATCGGTTAGTGCAATAAATTCAGATTCCATTGAGCTAAGAGCTATGCACTTTTGTTTAGAAGATTTCCATGATATTGGGATGTTACCCAAATAAATTAAATAGCCACTGCTTGAATGTCTGTTTGTGAGACCACATCCCCAATTTGCATCAGAAAAAGCAATCAAATTTGAACTTTCTACATTGGAAAGATTAATTTTAAAATCCTTTGTAAGAAAAACATAGTTCATAATATCAACAACGTAAGACCAGTGTTTGTAAGTATAACCATTACAAAACTGAGACATTATATTAACAGCAAATGCAATATCTGGTCTGGATCTATCTGACAAAAACGATAAACATCCTATTAAGGAACGATAGGGAAATTTCCTCATTAAATCATTTTCAATTATTTCTTCCTCTTTAACCTTATCAGGTAAGTTACAACCAATTTTAAAAGGTAAATTCACAAAACTTTTAGGAAGATCTTTGAATTGTGACATTAATTTTTCAATGTAGGTAATTTGATGTAAATAAATCGAATTTTCAATTTCTTGAAAGTTTACGCCTAACAAATATTTAGTTTTACCTAGGACTGTAAGATCCAATTTTTTGTCCAATAATTCGATTACTTCATTTATCAAATGTTCCCTTTTTGAAAACAAAACCATATCATCTACATAAACAATTAAAATTACATCTTTAAATTTGTAGACACAATTACACCAATTTAACTGAGAAAATCCTAATTTAGTTAAAATACCGTCTAATTCCAAATTCCATTCTCTACCACTTTGATGCAGACCATATATAACCTTTTCCAATAGACATACTTTGTTTTCGGATCCTTTCAGCACAAATCCTTTTGGCTGTTTCATGTATATAGTATCCTTAAGGTGTCCATATAAATATGCACTTTTCACGTCAACTTGACAGTGATACCAACCCAACATAGAAATCAATAGTACAAACAATAATCTAACAATAGAAAAATTCACAACTGGTGAAAAAATATCTTTAAAATCAATGCCGGGTTTTTGCTTAAAACCTTGAGCAACAAGACGAGCTTTATACCTTTTAGGTATATTATTTTCGTCCATTTTTAAGCTGTACACCCACTTACTTCCAATTATGGTTGTATTTGGGGGTGTGTCCACTAATTTCCATACTTGCCTATCCTTCATTATCTGAATTTCTTCGTTCATGGCAGTATCCCATTTAATTTTATCCTTACTTGCTTGCGTTTCTTCATAACTTTTGGGGATTTCGACATTGTAACACTGATCATACATGTCGTACATCTGTTGGTCTAAAAAATTAGATTCATCACTAGAAGTAGATGGCACATTAGAAATATCCACATTAGGATGTTCAGTTTCTGGCTTAAAATTGAAATTTATAGGATCAAACCTAATCTTATTTTTAGTACAGTACTTTTTAATATCATTTAAAGATCTCATTCTCAAATTTTCAGGAGAATAATAGTATACATCTATCCTATTGCTTTTATTTCTAGGTTTTTCGATTCTACGCCAATTTGAAATGTTAAGACTTTTTAAGTCCTCAGTTTTAACTAAATCTTTAGAATCTAAAACTTGAGTTTCACTTTCCGATTTTACTTTTATATTTTCATTTGATTGATAAATAGGAATATTAGAATTAAGATCGAAAGAAACGTACTCGAAGTTTTTACCAAATAGTACATCAACAGCTTTCTTACTTTCGTCGATATGAACATGGACTGTTTCAACTATTCTCTTCTCGTTTGGGATATATATTCTGTAACCTTTAGTTTTCAAACCATATCCTGTCAAAATACCAAGTTTTGCTCTGGGTTGTAATTTATTTCTCTGTATTTTAGGAATATGAACATATGCCAAAGAGCCAAAAATTCTAAAATGTTTTACTGATGGTTTGAAACCAGTCCATATTTCGTTAGGAGATATACCCTCAGTTAATTTGTGTTCGCATCTATTTTTAGTATGAATAAATGCTAAAAGTGCTTCTGACCAAAATTGTGGTTGTAAACCACTGTCTTGAAGCATAGCTCTGACACAATCCATGGCTGTTCTATTGAACCTTTCTGCAATGCCATTTTGTTCAGGGGTATAAGTTGAAGTTCTTTCGATTTTTATTCCTAGATCATTTAAAAACTTTTTAAATTCTTTGTGACAAAATTCTAAACCATTGTCAGTTCGGACACATTTTAACTTAACATTTAGCTGTCTTTCAGCTTTAACCAAGTATTTTTTAAAGTAATCAAAAACTTCATTCTTATTTCGAATAATATAAACAGTTACTTTACGTGAAAAATCATCAATAATAGATAAAAAGTATTTGTTTCCACCTAGAGAGTTAACTGGAGCAGGACCCCACAAATCCATATGGATCCTTTCCAAAACATTTTTAGTTTTCCTTTCGTACATATAGTTTCTTTTTAAGGATATTCTAGTGGATTTAGCAATAGCACAAATCTTACAATTTTTATCTATATTTTTACAATTAAGTTTTTCAATTCCTTTTACACAATTAATTTTACTCATATTTTCAATTGAGGGCATGTTAACATGACAAAACCTACGGTGGGCTTTTTCTAGATCTAAACCAGTTACATATACATAATTTTTAATCTTGGGATAACCTTTTAAGATATACAATTTTCCAATTCTGGGAACAGTAAACAAATATTTATTATAACTATTATAAATAATCATTTTGTTATTTCCCCATTTAATTTGGTTTCCCACAAGATCAATACGAGCACCACTAATTAAATTTCTTCTCATATTAGGCGAGTATAACACATCTTTTAAAGTTATATCATAATTTCTGTTTCTATCTAAAACTGTAAATTGAATATCACCCATACCTAATACTTCCGAGGTGCTGTCCTTGTCTCCGACTAGGATCTTCTGTGGTGGTAGTTTTCTGAATGTCGTAAACATATCGCGTTCTTTACAGAAGTGGGCAGTTGCAGCAGAATCAATAAGAAATTCCCTCGGTCTTTCATTTGGAAAATTTGAAACTGCATAGGCACGTTGAAGATCAGTTTTTGGATTGTCCTCCATATAAAATAATTCACCACCAGGTTTCTGCCGATTGCATTTCTTGAAGCACTTCGATTCGTAATGTCCCGACTTTTTGCAGTAGTTGCAGAATGGTCGCGGCCCCATACGACAAACTGTCGACTTTCTTGGGCTTGAAGGAATTAATTCAGGGTCCAGTACGCATCTGCTGTGATCAGGAGTAGACGCCCGTGTCTCCTTGTATCTAGATGACTTGTTTCTTGTAGCATAAGCATCGGCCACGATACTTAATTTTGTGCCTTCGTCTTTCCGCTTCAGCTCAATTCGGCTGGATTCTGTTATTAAATGTTTAGACAAATTGTCTAGCGTGAACTCGTTGTCATCCATCCTGTATAGCAGTTGTACCAGATTATCGTATTCGTGAGGCAAATGTCTTATTAGTTGAAAGCAAACTAAGAGGTCTGGGATTTCGAATCCACATTCTTTTATCTGTAACAGCTTCTCATGCACTCGTTTGCAGAAGAGTCCAATGGATTCGTCCTCCGGCTGGTAGCGGAATGAAAAGAACTCGTCCACAAGGCCTGCCAATCGTGCTCTAGATGCTGGTTCAAAGTTGGTCTTTAATATATCCCAGGCTTCCTTACCGTCCTCAGTAGATGAAATTAAGACTTGATATTTTCTGTCTATGCCCTGGTAGATAGTTGTGTATGTCCTCTGCTTCCTATAACGATAGTCTCTTTTTTCTTGTTCTGGAGCATCTTCCAATAATAGAGGTTCCGTTTTAGTGATAAATTCCCAGCAGTTCCGGTCAATTAGCAATACCTTCATGTCCGTCTTCCACGTGGCATAGTTGAAATCCGATAACTTCGGGAAGGAAAACATGGACATTTCTTGAATCCCCATCATACTGGAAACCGGTAGTGGCAGAATTCAGGTTCAGCTTAAGGTCTGAGGCCCATAACCAATTGTTGGGTTTTATCGATTGAAGACAGAGTTTTATACATTAAAATAAATTTTATTACGTAGCCAAGTCTTATGGTTTAAAAACATACATTTTAAGAACAACAAGAAGTCTGATCAGCTCATGATCCCCAATCTTTCTTCACTTTTAGGGGCCGCGGTGGCCCGGTTGGAAGAGTAACGGACTAGCAACCGAAGGGTTGCGAGTTCGAATCCAGCCAAACACCGTCGTGTACAAAGGGGGCTGGTGCACGTTAAATCTGTCGTGGCCTCAAATGTCCTCACGTTGGCGTGGTGTGGAAGTTTGGAGAGTGGGGTGCCAGCTCAGGTGTTGCCTCGTCATCTGACCGTGGTTCAAAATTACGTGGTGTTGTCCTCGGATCTTTCCCTTTGGGATTGATCCCGGACCGTCACCAATAGCCCGTTGTGTTGCTCCAGTGTGACGTTAATTGAAATAAATAAATAAATAAATAAATCTTCACTTTTATACATTCAAAGATTTACATTCTTCAAATTTATGTGCCCCACACGGCACTATAATTGGAGGTTTGAGACCGATTCCAACAATATTGATTTTCGGCATTATTTTTGTTCTATTGCTCTGTAAATTTGATCGTTTATTTAAACCACTATAAGTAATACGTGGAATAAATTTCATTTATTTCTGTTGAGTCTTTCATAGTGTTGCAATTTTCACAAACAGTAGTGTATATTACAAGTGAGTGATCGCTCCTGATAGCTGTTTATTTGAATTTTGATTTGCAGAGATTGTTTCATTTTAATTGGAAACAATATACATGTACTTTTGCGTTAAATTTAAAAACATAAAAACAATTATTTTTTAAGGAATTATTCATTTTTTAAATAGAGCATATGGTTTCATTCGAGTGCATCATCTTTTTAGAATTGGAACTGATAGATAACTTTTTAGAAATTTCATTAGTTTTGCTTAAATGATTGTTTAAAGTACGAGTATTTGTTAAATTTAAATTAGCAGTCTAATCTAATTAAAATTTGTGTTACATTAATATAAAACATGCTTAGAATGATGTACGCATTGCTTTCGCAAGGCGATCTTGCGAAAATATGTTTCCTAGGGCATTGAAATCCAAAATTAATTTTTACTCCTTACAATATTACATAGTATGTAGTAAATATAGATTTAGCAAACACAGGAATAATATCAAAATTTAAACTAATTGCATTTCCTAGAAACGCACTTTTAATAGTGTATTTACATTTTTAAATGTGTTTCAGTAACAATATAAAATAAAGAAATGAGCAGAACAGTATACTTCTTACTCATCCATTTTGGCAAATGTAATTTTTTTTAAATTGAGTTGTTTAACTTCAATATATAAACATGGCTTGATATTTTTCTTCTAAACTTCTTTCTTAGTTTTCCACGTGGTGAAAAAAGGATAAAGGAATGGGAAAAGTCCTTTCGCCGAGATAAAATTTTCTGAAAACATTTTCTCTTGAATGTCCCATGTTTCATGGAATTGCCCTTATGTAATCTATACAAATAAAAATTAAGTACTTCTGTTAGTGTATAGAATATTTTTGTTAATTTTAAGTCATTTTTAAAAAATCAATGGTCTCCCTGTATATATATTGACAAAACGCTTGTCCAAAAGTCGTAAAATTTATTCACAGTGAAAATATTATATTTGAAAAAAAAATGTTTCGAAATCTAATTATGTTTTCTTTCTGGTGGGCACAGGTTGAGAACCACTGGTCTAAAGGAAGATAAAAAAAATTATGTAATTTTTTACTACCCAAATTAAAGCCTGAAAAACATCTCGTACTCTAAAAACTTGGTTGAAGTCTAAAACATTACATATTATTTTCAATTCGAATCATATAGATAAGTTAGAAGTTGTATAAGTTCAAAAGTGTCTTAATTAGGTAGTTATATTAATTATTTATTTAGTTATTAATTAATTATTTAGTAATTAATTATTTATTTAGTTATTAATTAATTATTTAGTAATTAATTATTAATTAGTTATTTAGTTAATGAATTCAACGGTCTAGAAATTTAATTAAAATACGTCTCAAATTATTGGACATTTTTATTTCCCAAAATTAAATGTTGGTCACTTGAGAGGTTTCCTTCATGACTGGAAATTTTATTCCCCTCTTATATTTAGATAAATTATTTCGTTGCTATACTTGTTTGTTTATTTTAATCAGTCTAACAGGTTCTGGGGTTCGATTCCCAATCAGGGTTTGCCATGGTTCTCAATCCACATATTTGAATTAGCCCTCGTGAATCAAAAAACGATCATACAGGGACATATTAAATCCAACCTAACCAGTATTATCTTAGAATTTACGTTCATTTTTTAGGTTTAATTTTTCCTGCCCCTACATCATAAATACTTAACAAATTTCAGACCACATCTTCAAAGATTGGAGCGACAAACTGATGAAACTAAACGTCTTAGACAAGAACTGGCTCACCGCTTCAAATCCGAAATGTATGGATGTTTTAGACTTCATCTTGGGGAACTGCGTCTACATCAATCATATGGAGAATGACCTCAAGCTATTGAAACAATTTGCGGATTTATCTCCTTTCCATATCTTCTGCTATACCCTGGTTAGAAGATTCTTAGAAATCGTCTGCCTGTACTTAGTCCGGTGGATGCCACTTGCATGTTTATTCCTTTTTATTTCTTCTAGTTGCACCTTGTTAGGAATTTTCTTTTGGAAAAAAGTAAATGCAAATTCTTATTCGAATTCTGGTGTTTGTTGCATTCCTAGAATTGTAATGTTTTTTAACGATGTAAACAATTTTGTGGAGAAGCATTAAAGGGAAGCAGTATCTTCATAAATGTTATGCCATTCATAGATGTAGTATTTTAAAATGTATCTATGAGAGGGTTTCAGTGTGAGCAAACCAAACTGTTTATGAAGATTTTGCTTCTGCTGCTCGCCAAATGCTCTCGCATGATACATATCGGGGTTGCTTTAGAATGTAGTTTATCACCATTTTGGCAATGTTTGGCGTTTAATATAATTGGTGTTGGACAATTAACTTTCGTATACGTATAAATTTAAAATTCATTCTTTGAAATTTTTAATGGCGACTTGTTAAAATTGTATTCGAAAAACAAGGGACGTCACGTACTGAATACGTAAAGGGAAGCACTTTCCTCCACAAAAACATTGAACACCTACATTTAGATTGACAGAAAAACCTGTCATACTAAATCATTGTCAATCTTAAATTAACTTTATATGGTTACATTGTATTCCACAAACGATAAAGTACTAATAATAAAATAGGCTCATTAACTTTTATTTCGCATGGTTTAAGAGTCATTGCAATTAATAACCTGTCTTATAAACTCTACAAAATCCTTTCTAAATACCATAAAGTATGTCCATCAAATTTCATGCATTATAAACATTAAAAACATGCTTGAATTAATCTTAAATTCTATCTCATCGATAGTTAGAAAATCTAAGTTATATAGGTAAGAATAAATTTTTGTGCTTTTGTAAAATTTTACTCTGCAGAAAGATGTAATTTAAATGTGTCTGACATTTTCCCGTCAAATACGACATAAAATTTCAAATAATGCAAAAAATTGGTCACTATTTTTAAAAAATATCACTTTTGCAGATCTTTCAGTTTTTGCTTTGCAGAATTTCAATTTACAAAGAAATAGAAGCGAAAAGTAATAATCAGTAATGCATGTTTATAAACTAAAAATGATATACTGAATCATTACATTCATAATTCTTTTACAGAAGTCTTCACTGAAAAAGAAAAGAGAAAAACTATATTTTTCCAAATGTAAATTGTGATTCCATTTCTTTCGGTGTGGTTTGAATTAAGATTTAATATATAAAACAATTATTTTACCGATTAACTTAATGTGTGTTTTGAAAACCATTTATTTTGTCTTATTTTACAAAATATAGTACTTGCAAAAATTCTAAATTATTTTTTTTTATTCAGTTTTACTAGAAAACTATATCAAAAGCTTGAAATCCAAATTTCGTAACTCTGCAGTTTAAATAGTAAAAAGCAAATTAGCCCTTTGAATAATTATAAGTTACAACTTCCCAAACTTTTGAATTGTGAGAGTGAAATCTCAATAGAGTTTAATAGATAGCAAAAGTTATTGAGAACACTTATAGAGGGAACAAATCCTATCTTCGGTAGAAAAGGATCCTCGTTTCGAATGATCCTCTAAAGAGTGAAGTGTTTTTAGTGAAGAGTATTCATGTAAAAAGAAGTAAAAAATGAAAGATTTCTCATTTTGCTTTAGAATAAAGGATGGCTTAGAATAAACTGGCTTACATTAAAAATATTGCTTCTATACGTGGACCTTCGACCAACTCTGACCTCTTTGGCAATTGCAATGAATACTTAGTTCAAATCAAGTCAGGTCTGGTAAATAGAGAATGCGACACTTAGAGTTTCACTTCTAATAAAGCTGATTATTAGAATTTAGATACGATTCTTAACAATTTATCGGTATTTTTGCTATTGTTCAAGTTTTCCAACGCAAAAATAAAAGGTTTCTTTATTAATTGAAAGACATTAGAATGACAAAAAAGTCAATCTATATTTCGTCAAATCTTTCAACAAAAGAACAGAAAAATTAGACAATATCCCATTATTTTTATTTTTGGTAGATCTGCCTTTTTAAAAACCTTACACACAATACTATGGTGTTACACATACAAAATTTTCTGAATTTTCCAATTCTTTAAAAAAAATTCTATTTTGAGTACACACAATCTTCTCTAAAATGTCCTACATTTTCTGAACTTGCTAATTTAGAATACAGATGAAATAAGATAATTTAAATTTCCCCCAGTAGTTCTCTGAAACTATACCAACATTTGGGCACATACTCATTTGAAAGAAATATAAGTGCATTAGATCTCAAAAATTATAGGATAAACGCTAATATCCAAGATAAATAAATTAATTTTTATTTTAATAGAGATGTTTGTATTGAAATATTTTCCAATCTGTTCTCTAGGTTTTTCCTCTCTTTAAAGCAAACTCTTCGAACTAAACTATCTTGTACTGGTGATATAAATTATTGTTGGAAAGTTTATAAAATTGTAATAATGTTTTATGCTTAATTCAGAATTCAATGTAATGAGTTCTTAGTGTTTTTTTAATATTTTATTTCTTGCTTGATTTTGAAATATAAGTGATACTTTCATAGAAGTTTTGACACGAATCACCTTGAATTCTTAACAAAACACAAATTTTTTTTCATAAATATACGGGCACCTTAAAATAACACTTATTGAATGAAATATTAATACGCGTTTGCTGACACTTTTCTCAGAAATTAAATAAATATTTGGGAATAAAGTATTACAGGCAATAAAGTACAACAATATTCACTCTTTTCTGAGCTGTTTATTATATATTGAAACAGAATAAAGATTTTTTTAACCTTTTCTGTTTTTCCAGGTCTAATAACTGCTACTGTCGTATTTTTGGTACCGTCTCTTTCTTTTCTAGTCGTCACTGTACCCATGGTTGCTGAACTGGGTAAGAAAAAAAAATTAATTGCTGTACTTTAATGATTTTTATGAAATAGAAGTTGTAAATATTCTTTCTATATGAAAAATACTTATTTCTATCTGTAGCATTTCAGTAAATATTTCAATTGCTTTAGAATTTATTATTTAGTGTACATTGAGATAGAATTCAAATAAATATTAGTTTAACATCTTGGATACAAAATATATGTATTTTTCAGCAGCGCTTGATGAGTTTTACCGAAATAAAGAGAATAAAGAATAACATTTTTTATTTTAGTTTTCTTAGGAAAACAAATTAAATTTAAAGATGAAATTTAATCTTTATTAATTGCTTTTTCTACATTTTTAAGTACTTTCAAATCTAAGTATTAACAAACTTATGTACTGTGATGAATTAATGTTTATATTAAAATTAGTTAATATACATATTAAATCTGTTTTAGCTGTAGGTGGTGTGCTTGATAAAGAGATTGAGGGTTTTCATGAAGATAGCGATCAATTCCTATTCGAAAAGGGTAAGAAAATTCATGTGTGAAGTATACAAATCATTCTGAACTAGTAACGAAAAATAGATTATCTGATTAGTATGATAATCATAACTTCAAAATTAAATATTTTATGCTGTTTTTAATGATCATATTGGCTTGTTGCATTCCTTTTTTCTCCGTAATTTGCAATTGTTTTAATTAAAAAATTATTAAAGTTATTAAGCTCTTTTGGAATTTATTCTAGTGAAACATTTTCAGATTCGAGATTTTGATTCCGTTGTTTAAACATTGACCATAAATATGAAATAAAATCTCCTGAAGCTTGTAGTTATCTGAGTTCTAAAGACAAATTTATTCATTATTACCTTTTCCTTGTATAATAATTTAAATGATTGAAAAATATAAAATAACAGTACAAATATATTCTTACGTTAAACATATGAAGGTACAGTCGCGGAAAAAAACACGAACCACCCCTTTTCTTTCGAGTAATTTTAACACTAGAGAAAATTTAAAAATTGTGTTCTACTGGAACTAGCGTCTTCTATAAATTCAAATGCATAAAATCTGCATAAGGGGCTGTCTTCATATTAAATTGAGCACCAACTTCATAATTTCCAGTAGGAACCCCCTATTTCGACACACCAATTTCGGATCTATATCAAAATTTAACTTCAGATACCAAATTTCATGTCATTAGATCTTACCGTTTCGAAGTTATGAGTACAAAAAAATTGGAGCTCCTGATGTTAAATGAGTTTCTCAGACTTTTATGGATATCTTCCTAAATAACATTCCTATAGCACTGATATTTTGTACGATGTTACTGTTAAAGAACCCACCTAATATTTTATTTTTAAAATAGTTTTTAGTATGCAATAATAATTAAAATTATGAATTGGAATCTTACTATATTTTGATGGAAATCGATTCAGAAGAACTTCTAATATGACCATGCAAAATTTCAGCTCATTCCAATGGTTATTTTTTGCGTTACATTACATTTTCCTCATTATAGTGATTTTAGGGGCGACCAAAAGTTTAAAAAGCGTCTGACAAACCTCGGATAATAATTCTCGGATCGTTTGCACTTACCTAATAAATATGATAATGTAATTCTCGAATCATTTTCACTTGCATAATAAATATAATAATGTAATTCTCGAATCGTTTTCACTTGCATAATAAATATAATAATTCTCAGATCGTTTGCACGCGCTGACAAGTACGTTTGAAATAGCTTTTAAATATGAAATTCGGGAAGTTCCACAATTACCCTCGATCTTTGAATAGCGATTTTCAATGTGGAGATGATCCTTAAAATTGACAGCAAATTTGACGTTGAATATCTCCGAATATAAAGATAGTAAAGTCATGAAATTTCATATTTAGACTAATTTAACGAGGCAGAATCTGATTAAGACATCAAAACATGGTGTTTCTATTGCAAATTTTGTTGTTTGTGCAAAATTTGATATGAAGACGTCCCCTTGTGCATTTTGTTTTGTATTTGAATTTGTAGAAGACGTTATTCCCTATTGAATGATACCTTTGAATTTGCTCTACTATGAATAGAACTCGAAATGAAGGGATGTTTCGGTTTTTTATGGCGATTACATACTATTCTCATTTGTGCTTCTAATACAAAAATACATTTCATAGCGTTAACAAACAAAACAATTCTAACCTTTTTACATTTTAATTTCCAAGATAAATCAGAGTGAGAAAGTTTTCATTTTAATGAACTTTATGTAAAATGTATTTTTGTTTCTTGGTATTGTGATTTTAAAAGTTCTGATATATTGAATTCGATCATTCTATTTCAAAAAGCAAGTTGTACATAAAAATCACATATTTTTATTTTCTTACCTGCAAATTCTCATAAGAAAAGTAGATAAAGAATACATTTATTAAAATTGAACACGTATCACCTTTATTAGATGAAGGGCAAATATATTAAGATTAAGGACGTTCATATCAAGATGTACAATTATAAATAGTTTCTCAGGTTAAATGAAATTTTTATTTTAATAACAGCCTTGAATCAGAAATATAAAAAGCATGTATTATCAAAGAGCAATAAATGTCATAATTTTTACCACAGAACCCAAAACACTGTCCCACTTTTTTAAACGAAATTGATCTTTTGCAAAAATCCTTTTTGGTTGTTGTTTTGGAGTCTAAAGGCGCAAGGGTCATATATGGCGAAACTGTGCCAAACACAAGGCAGACAACTTCAAGTAAAAATGAAATAATGGGAAAAACGGGGATTGGAAGCAGGAAAAGATAGCTTGGGTATCCCGGGAGCACGACACCCGTGTTTAAGGACATTAAACCCCATGTAAAAAGAAAATATCACTATAGTACCTCGGGTCCGTGAAGCCCATAGACACTTAAAGGAGATATGCCCCTGAAGACAAATGCTATTCGGAGTAAATCCTATATTTTTAAAGTTTACTAGTTCAACTTTTAAAATAGTTAAAGGGGACAATGTTTTCGAAGTTCAGAACTCTTCTGTAATGTGCTTTCTCGCCCCATAAAATATTCTAGCTAATTAAAATCATTCCATGAAAAGCTCTTGGAATGTGGCAAACAGAACTTTTTGCTTAAAATAAGGGGCTCATACAATTTGGAGATTAATTCAATAGCTGTTAAATGCCATTCCATCCATTGTATCCATTCGAAAAGGGCACTTAGAAATCTTTTAATGACTAACTAATAGACTTCATGAACAATGCTTAGCAAACACAATTCCAACATTCATTTCGTTTTAACGACGGTTGTGTGGATAGAATGTGTGAGTACAAATAATCCAAAACTTTTCCACAAATATGTGCACTTTTTTCCATTTCGGCCTCCTAACAATTTATCTGTACTGCATTGTTGTGACGCATGCGTTTGCGGTTCTGCAAATGTTGCATTTACAATGCGGCCAACATTTTTTCCTACTTAATTTGTATAAATGTATTTGAGACATTTTTCTTCTCAGGTAAAATATATATTTGTATCATAGAGATTTCCACCAAACTTCACTCAAATTTTCTTAATAGTTTTTGAGTTACACTTATCTTTCCATTTCTTCCTTAATTAAAGAAAACCGGTGTAAATACAACTTATGATATTGCTCTTTTATAATATATACTTCGAGTATTTCTGCCTCAAAACTGACATTATACCTAATGTTTAATAAAACTTTTTTAATTTGCTCCTCTTTTTCGTTTCATTTATAAATATATGTAACGTGAGTCATATACAAAGTGACAATATATATAATTAACATAAGCAGTTATTTTTTAAGTATTATTTAGTTTTTGTTAGTTAAACATTTTAATATACTTTCTATTAGCTTCCCTCTAGAGAAGAGAAAAAATTCGAATTTTTAAAATTAAAAATTGAGGCTCTTTTGTTGTAATGTGAGTTGTAACAGCTAGAAATCTTGTCACTGGGTTAATTTAATTCGCATTAAAGTTCCAAATTATGACACTTCGCTTTAAATCTATAAATCCAATGTTTTAAGTAATCTTAAACTACCTTTTATTTGAATGAAAATCACTGTTCAAAATTCTGATTGTAACGTGAGTCACATGGAATCGATCATTAAACAGATTCAATTAAAAACCCGAAGTTCCCATTCGGGCACACTATACTTTTAACGAATATATTTCTAAAATTTTTTGTAGCACTAACTTTTACGTTTTTCCCCTATAGTTCTTGATGGAAATAAGTCCTGCTCCACATTCTACGATTTGTATTACTTTTACTGCCTGAGGAAAACATTATTTGATTTAGAAGCTTCAGGTGTTAACAAATCTGTTCCAATTAACCTTACTTTGACAGAAAAGTTTTCTCTTCAAATTCAGTTGGCTCTGATCAACGGAATAACAATTATTGCATTCTACATATTATATTCAATCCCAGTTCTTATATGCTATGTATGTTTATGTTTCATGATGAACAATTTTATACTATAAGTGTATATCGTAAATTTATAACACATTAACTGACGAAACATTTTTACTGCACCGCTCTTTAAAGACTAACTATTAGTTTTTAGAGAAAAAATAAAAATTATAAGCAATTTGATAGAGTTAAATATTTTAAAAGAGTTTATAATAGGACAATGGCTATCTCATCAACATGAAAATGAGCAATGTCTCTCTCTCCGAAAAAATGTCAGTTAATGAGTTTCTGCTTTAAGATGGCGATTTTTTAAGTATAATGAATGTAATAAAAGTAATGTACGGATGTTTTAAGTTCCTTAGTATTTATGTTGTCATCAAACAGGTTTCTGAAAATTTCAATTTTTTTGTTATTAAATTATTAGAAGATTCTGTTTCGTTCATGCACATTGTATACGATTTTCAATTTTACATAGTTTAAGATTCCATTGAGACATGTATTTGTATAGAAGTAAGCTAAATATAAAATTTTTTCTTAGAAAAAATAGTTTTGTAAAATGAAATATTAATGGAAAATACACAGGACTACTTTCAAACAGTTGACTATTGAATCAAAACTTAACTAAAACAGAAAACTGTATAACTACCATAGACTCCATTTGAAACAAAAAATAAAATAACAGTGCTTTAGTTTTATTCCCAATTTCAGATAGCATGATTTACGAATGGTAGTATTTATGCAAATTATGCGTATACGTGACTGGAAGAATTATCGGTATTAAATATCTAGTTCGATGGAAAGAAATTAATTATCCGAAAAATTATTAAAAATATTTGCTTAAAACTTTATTTGCGCATGTTTTGTTTCAATAACACTGATATTTTATTCAGTCTTCTTGATAGACATAGATTACCTTTCAAATTAGAATGAATGGATGTAATATGAAGTGGTTATAGAAAAGTTAAAGAAATATTTTTGCATCATTACAGAAATTCTAAGTGATTAATGATAATTATCGAAATTCTAATATCAAAATTATCCACGGAAACCATTTCATTATCATTTGTTTCATATTTATATTATGTGTGTTATACTTAAATCTTTATTTTATTAATAATTTCAGATTATTGTCCGATTTTGTAATGGAAATTTTGTATTCAGACTTTG
This sequence comes from Meta bourneti, assembly GCA_933210815.1. NCBI lineage: Eukaryota > Metazoa > Arthropoda > Arachnida > Araneae > Tetragnathidae > Meta > Meta bourneti. Next base: position 50,742,941 of record OW119927.1, read on the forward strand.
GAAAGTAGACCAGCGTAAGTTTTTGAATAGTTTCATTTACACTATATGAAATATTTAATTCCTTTTGCATCTATTTTCTATTTTTCTACTTTGATTTTTTTAAATTTATTATAATGGACAATGTAGAGGAGTGGGTTTCAGGGGTTCAAGCACTGCTCTTTTTTCTTTTCTAGAGTCAAAAGTGTTCTTTTGGAAAAAAAAGCCTACTCATGAAATTTAATGATAAAATTTGCATGATATGCTAAATATTTGGTGTTATTTTTGTTTCAAAGCTTTAAATATGCACTATACAATTCGCCTTGTTCATAGCATTATTCAAGGGTCCTTTTCAAGTTAAAATACTGTCGTCTCGGGTCATACGCATTGTCCTTAATGCAACAATTCGTTTTGCATTTCTGTGAGCTGCTCTATACTAACAATTTTTTCTATAAAGATATCAATGTGTGTAAGCTTTTATTTTTACAAAGCTACAGTTGATTGTATGTGTGGAGTGTGTAAAAACAGAAGTCGAGAGTGTTACCCTCCTACAAAGCTCAATGCCCTTTTTTCACTTCAGTTACTATCTTAATGAACTCTATGCACGGTACTGCTTAACAATACAATTTTATATGACGTTAATTTGATTCCACATCTACATCTGTATATAATATTGTATGAGTATATGTATAGATAGATATACAGGGTGTTAAGAAAAATAAAAGACCACATTAATTTTGCACATTAAAAAATAAATCTAATATAGTAATTTTATTTCGAACATTGTACGATATCCTAAAACATATGTATGTGCTTAATATGTAAAATACAATGTACCATATTACATTTGACTAATAGAGTTAGGGGAAAAATAACAGCATTTTAAGGATATATGGAGAAGTTCATCTGTTAATAAATTATAAGATCGAGTGCTCAAATATCGTGGTTTATAACAATAGTTTCTGTTTCCTTTCGTTCACTCCACATTATGATCGAACTTTATCTCTATTTTCCTGTCTGATTGTGGGGCTTTGTGAAGTAGGAGTATCCAAAAATAGGTAAACTACTCAACTAGTTATGATTGCTTTTGTGACATTCCATTCCTACGAGGCCATGGTATTCTAAAGTGTTAGTCATAAAAATTAAATTTAAATCACGATCAAACGTCGAGAAACGTATGCGAATAGCAGTTTCTAAGCCCCGATGACAAAGAAACTGATGAAGAAAAAAGCAACTCATTATAAAAATGTCAAAATGAATGCCAAATTCTGTAAAATTCAATCAGTTTAATAAATTAAATTGACTCAATTGATTAAAATGTTATTATTTCAAACATTTAGTTTAATTATAATGCAATTTATCATACAAAAGAGCCGCTGAGATTTACAATCAGGTTGAGGGAAACGGATCAAAACGTTTGAAAAATGAGACTATAACAATCACTATGCATGTTTCTGCACATGGTACTCCTTTCTCCTGGCAGGCTTAATACCTTTCAAGAAGTGAACCTCACCAAGGTCATCTACCTCCTTTCCCAAGCTGCGCTATACACCACAAATTCATGTCTATATGGTTTCCTATTATAAGTCTAATAAATGCATTTCTTTCAGGAATATGTTAATGTTTTTGGAGACATTGCACTAGAATAATTGCTCTATAATTATTTGTGGAACGTTTATTAAATTGATAGATGGCAAGCCACTTTTCACAATTGTTTCAATACCTTACATTTTTATGAAACTAAGATTTATAAATCTACCAACATGAAAATAAATATTCACGTACCGTGATATAATGATGATACGTATAGTTAGAATTTGACAACAATGAGAAGCTAGAACTGCAATAGTGTCAAATATATTTTGATTGAGACCCTAATTTGATAGTTTTACATATGTGCCTAATGTTTCAATATTAATCGATTGATTACACAGGCATTGAGACTTATGCGCTTGATCTTAAGGATCTGCTTATAAATTGTCGTCAAGTAATGCGCATACACATAAGAATAGTTTTACTAACACAGAAGAGAAACTATCCCAGACTATAGGAATCGGACCTGTAAACCATGCAAACCTCAATCACCACATCAAAGCCTCAACTCGATATTGGTATCTGTGGTGCCTCAAATGGCGATCTTCCTACTTTTCCAGTTAATGAAGGAAAGCAAATTTAAAAGTTTACTTAGAAACAAACGAATAATTTGATATTTCTATTTGTAAAATGGATCTATCCAAAGTTAATGCTACGAGCTGAGGCTAGAATCCTTCCTTTCGAGACAATATTCACAGTTGGTCCTCGCGCATAGTCTATCATTCTCTCCTCATTTTCTCGTCTTTGTTTAAGATTCTGCCATCAAGACAACATTTGGATCATCTATGCAGAGTTGTCAAGATTGAGCACAGTTGCGCTTGTTGGGCTCCTTAAATAAGGCTAAATATTATTTCCATTTTTTGCTGGAAAGAAACAATGGCGTCATCGAGTTGACTTATAAAGTTGTCTAAGGTTTGGTCCAATCCCGGCATCCTCAGTTATCACCGTCACTGTATGAATGAATCCATTTTATTGAACCATTGTGTGTTCAAAAATTACCACAGTACTAAAAACCAAACAGTCCGTATTCATTATTTCTACATGCGTTCGAAATGATGGCAGTTCTAGGAACAAAGAATATTAAAAATTCGTGATCCTTTTTATCAGATTAAGATAACGATATTTTCTCATATTTACCTAATAAATATTGGACAGGATAAGCTTAGCATGTAGTTGTAAGGAGTGCCTCTGATTTACAAAAGCAACATATTTTTGCAGAGTGTGATAAAAAAGTTTTGGAACCTGGAATGAAAAAATCATGGCAAGAATTAAATTTCAGTAGTGAGTATTCTATTGTTCATTTGTATGTAACATTTAAATATACTTAAAAAGAACAAGTTACGAATTGAGCTTCATGGTGTTTACTGTCATAATGTTTTAATTTCATAAAAGTTTCAATTTTTATTCTTTTGTGAAGATAATTTTTAAATTGCAACTCTAAAAATTATTATACACTAAAATATGCCTGTTAATATCTAATGGTAAATACTTTTGGTAATAGAAAAACGTTTAATCTTAGAAGTTTCCAATTTGTGCAATATTTTTCGATAGTTGCTTGATTCATTTAAAATTTGTTTTTAATGCTCGATAAGAATTTAACCTTAAATTATTAGATATAAAAATTAAGAAAATAATGGTTGCTGCGCTATTTCCTTAGATGATATTAGCTCACAAATAAACAATTAATTCCCTTTTATTGCAATATTTAAAAAAAATCGGGTAAAGCAATCGCTTGATAGCAATCAGAAGAATTTGACATTTGAATATTCATTTACTTAGTTGTTATTCCTTATTTTCCCTTAGCTAATTTGGAAGATAACCTAGAATGCTTAAGCAATGAGAAATGTGATCGAAAAGAGATCACTGCAATTCAGCTTTATAATAAAAAAGGTTTGATTTTAAACTGCTAACTTTTCATTAGTCATTATATTTATACATTTTCAATTCGATAAAGTTCTTTCAAGCAGTATACTTTACGAAGTCTTTATTGTTTCTTAAATTTGTGGACGATTATCATAAATCCTTTAATCTCCCATCATCTCTCAAGGCAGTACTAAAATAGGATTGCTCCGTTAAACATGGTATTCATAGAGGCTTGCCTATACTATTTCGTATGTTTTTAAATTTTATAATTGTTTCATTATTTTTCAACAAAATCGTGATAGCATCAAACAAATTTATTTACTTTACCAGATTTTTCCGGTTCACACAGACTCGGAAATAGGAATGCTTAAAAAGTTCCTCGATCTTCTTAAAAAGGAATTTATCTGAACCCCAAAAGAATGAAGAATTAAAACTTGATCTTCAAGGATTCTGAACAAATTTTCTAATAAGTAACCTGCCTAAATTATAGCATTGTACATGAAACTTTGTCATGATCTTTTCAACAGCTGCACATATCCATCCACCATATAAACTATTGTTAAATTCCACTTCTTGATTGCAAGATTATAATCATAATACCGTTTTTTCCGCCTTTCTGGAACAACTTTTCTCTAGCACGTGATCATTTTTCTGCACTGATTACGTTGGTTGATTGGTTGGGTTGGGGTTTATGGCGCAAGGATCATATTTGGCCAAATTGTGCACAACACAAGACAGACAACGTAAAATCTTTAACATACACACAAGGAAATTTTTATTGACATAGAAGGGAGAAATTCACCCAAGGAGGAATCAAACTCTACATAGATTAAGATTTTAGTTTTCATGATTTGTTTAAAAATATTGATTCGACAAGCAATATGGGGAATAAACGCGCATACAAAAAATATGTTCAAATAGTACAAGGAAATTAAAATAAAGTAAAACAATGGGATATAGCAAGAGTCCTTGTCAGAAACCAAGAAAACAATAATAGAGTTCAAAGCAGTTTGCCTACATTTTATATTCAATAATTTTATTGATGAAATAGATTCTTCCATTATTTATATTGATATGATCTTTTGAAAAAATCTACACTCTGGTGTGATGTACTTATAGTTACCAGGATCATTTTTATTATAACGTATATTTAACGGAAACTTGTCTAATATCGATCGACCATATGTACGCAATCATTATTTTATGTTAATAATTATAGTTGTGTGTGTATCTTGTAATACTTGTTTTGAATTTTATAGGGATAGACACGACGGTAAAAAAAGACAAGAAAAAAGAGTGCGTTCCAAATATTTATGATGAATACCAGAGAAGTGATTGTGACGGCGATGTTAAGGATCCTGTAATCAATCGTTCTTCCACTCATGGGAAATCTGTGGAAAAGAGGGGCGTTGATATACAAATGAGAAATAGAAAAGGTCAGTGCATTATGTACTTAATTAAAAAAATTCCAGTAGTATATTTATCATAAAGGAAAAGCACTCTCTCAACACATTCTGTACATTAAAATAAAAATTATATAGATTCATTGCATTGTAAAAATTACCTCCTAAATTTGTAAGAGAAATCAATATTTACTCGTCATTATTGCTAAATCAAGAGCCCATTGTGTTGCTCCAGTGTGACGTTAATTAAAATACCTACCTACCTACTATTGCTAAACTTACCAAAATATTAACAAAACACCTTGGGAAATTTCTACAGCTCTAATTATAGGCCTCAGGATAGTAGTTTTAGAAGTTTTATACTCACCAAAAATACTATTTCCTGTAAAAGTTCTATACACTTGTGCTTTTTTACTCGTTAAACAGTGAGAAATACATCATTTTTTGAAAAATATTTGATGGTCAGATGATTGTTTGGGTAGTTTGTTTCTATATAATTGATGAACATTCTTAAATGAAAATGAATAAATTAATAACTGTTTTGCGAAAAGAAATCTAAAACCCTTGAAAAAGAATTCCATATGTTTGTGTTATCATACTTATTATAATTACTATTGCAGGAGAAGGAGAATCATCCTCTGTGATTTGCGGAACCAAATCTTCAGAATATCTCCGATCTAAAAAGACGTTAGAAGAAAGCAACGTCATTTTACATCCGTCCATGGGAAAATATAGAAACTATAGTATTGAGAAACCATTTCCTCAGAGATCGAGCTTAAGATGCTTACCAGCCAAAAGATCTTTGAGTGTACCATTAATAGAAAAACAATCCGGAACTGAAGTTGACACCAATGCACTTGTGTCATATGTAGACGCGGCAACTTATGTGTGTTTTGATTCTGCGGGTGATTCTTGTGAATCAGATTAATCGTTTCATAATTAAATAATTACTTTTTACTTTTTAAGCACTTCACTTTCATATGTATACATGGACAACTGATTTAAATAAAAAGAAATAACCAATTTAACTTTTGTGCATAACTTCATTCTTGTAGGCTATTTTCACTGTATATTGTAAAGTAAGCGTTTTAGTTTCATTGGTGCTGGGGTAATTCATTCCTGATTCAAAACTAACGAAAAGTTTTTTTTATAAAATGACAATCTCAGATTTAAATGTTCGACTAATGTCTTACAAAATTGTAATGTACAGTTTGGTCATTGTTAAAAAGGTGTTTGAGTCGGATATTCGAAAATCTGATGGGCCAAAATCAAACCATATTTGGTGCAAATACTATTAAGACCATGGGGTTTGATTTCTAAAAAAGTAATTCAGAATTTCGCCACCAGAGATAAATGGTGTAGCGATAGTGTAAATATTCAGATTTTCATGGGAAAAATAAGTACATAATGTTTACTGAAGTATCAAAAAACTGGTACAGACGAACCTATACAAAATGCATAGCAACGTCACTTATGCACGTCATTGGTTGCGTCTGCCAGTACATACTATATAAAGCGATAGACATCAGTGGAAGCATCTAGATCTTTCCCGCCATGAGAATGGCAGATTATCACGATTTAAGCAATTTTCAACGAGGTTTAATAGTTGGATCTCGTGAGAGGGTCATAGCATTTCAGAGGTAGAGAAGTTTGGATTTTCACGTACTACCATTTCAAGGGTGTACCGTGACAGCAAGAATTTTGGCAAAACCTGTAAATTACGACTGTAGTGTCGCCGTAAAAAGACTTGGTGAACGTGAGCAGAATAGAGGTGCAACGTCATTCCAAGTGATAGAGGTGCAACACTGCCTCAAGTAACATCGAAATTCAATGCTAGACCCTCAACCAACAGAAGCGTGAGGACTCTGCAACGTTCCCTCAAAGATATGGGCTTTAGGAGTTGACGCCCAACTTGAGTACTTTTGATGAATACCCGACCACAGTTATGCTCCTCGACCACAGTTAGCTCCAGTTAGGCTTAAGAACATCCCCACTAGACACTTGATGAAACGAGCAGCCTGAGGACTTGCTTTTCAAATTGTTTCGGTCAGATGGAAAGATCCGCTTGTGGGGAAAACCTCATGAAGCCATAAATTAAGCTTGTCAACAGGAGATTGATTGCACAGGCTGGTGGTGGGGGCTCCATAATGGTTTGGGGTTTGTTTAGCTGGCATTCAATGGGTCCCCTAATATGTCTACAAACGTCTATGACAAGTGAATGCTATTTGTGCATCCTTTCCAACGGGTTATACCCGTTCATGTCCTGCGTTCATTCTGATCTGTTTGGCCGCTTCCAACAGGACAATGCGCCTCCACACAAGCCTAGACACGTCAAATTATGGTTAGAGGAACACATCTGAATTTAGTATCACCTAAGTCACCAGATTTCAAAGTTCTGGAACACATCTGGGATGCCACGCAACGCTCTGTGGAATATAGAAATCCTACACCTCGGAATATAACAGAATTGTGGACCTCTCTACCGGAAGTATGATGTTCAATGCTTACATAATACTTCCGTAAACTCGTGGAGTTCATTCCTCGTCGTATTTCTGCAATTTTACGCTACCGTGGGAGTCCTACAAGTATTAGACTGGTGTACCAGTTTTTCTAGCACTTCATTGAAAGTGGCTTTATAGTTATGTGGATATGAGGAAGGCAGAAAGTGGGGAGGGGTAGTATGTCAGATATGATTGCTGCACAAGTATAAACGATCGGGCTTTGCTGTAGTTGAATTACTGAAATTCCAATACAGATTGAAACAATAATCAATGATCACTACAAGGATTATTAAAACTAACAAACTTTTATTTTACAACGAGGCATTATTACAATTAACATTTCTGCATGTGCGTATTCCGGAATGCCATCAATATTCAAATTACAATTTTTTTCACAACATAGCTTTCTTTCCATCAAAGCGCGTTGCCATAGTGACTCCATATGCTGGGTTAAAGTTTATTGTTCGTGTTCCAATATATTTCCTTCGAGTCGCGGAACGATTCAACATACTCTCGGAAACAGAGTCCCTGATTGCCCTCGCCGAGGATCAGGATCTGTGAACGAATAACTAGAAGTTACAGAATTATTAAACGAGTAATCTTGTATAGTATCCATTTGATATTTCAGTCGGACCTCCAAAGGAAACACTCTATGTGTCTCAACACTGTTCCGGTTTTTGTATTAATCTTGACTATCTGAATCCTTCCGTCTCTTCCAGGAATCAATTGAGCAATTTTAACCATAGTCTAATTAACTTGTTTTTTTCACGTCACCCCCATGGGAACAATTTCACCCACTTGCAAGTCAGTATAGTGACCTCTAAGAGGCCATTCTGCACCAAGATGCCAAAGTACTACCTTCGGAATCTTTGTCTCAAATCGCTTAGGAGTTTTAAATTATATCTAATTTTCTTTTGAAGGTTAACAAAGTTTGAGATGAATATCGAGCACATCTAGATGACAATTTTCACAATATGTGTAGCAGATCTATCTTAAACATGAGAGAAGTGGAAACAATAAATTAACTAAAATATATTTATTTATGAAGATATCACAGATACAGGTACTTGTAATAATGGAAAAAGAAAGCTAAAAAATGTGAACTTAGTTTTACTGTTGCCAGATAACAATAAGAAGTTGGAGCGTGTAAAATCAGTTGCCCCATTGACACTGACGAATTTGATTAGATTTGTCGCTTTTCATTTTTTGCAACACGAGAAGTAATTAGACCCGAACTACAGCTAAAATGGGATTCCGAACCCCTACGAACATCTACGACCGGGATTCGAAAGAGAACCCAGAGCCTATTGAACCATGGACCACTGACACAATAGCGAAATCTTTAAAATTAATATGATATTCTTGGAAAATTCATTTGAATGCGTTAATTTAGAAATGAGCTTCATCGTTATAGGGACATATGAACGAGCTTTCAGCACGAATAAATCAGATCTGTTGGTTGCATAATATCAAAGTCAGTACTGTGCTGAATTAACCTTTTTTAAAATTTAAAATAGAGGCAAGAATTTTCGACATTAACACTCTGGTCAAAATTGCTTAGTGTCAAGCTATTTTTAAAGTTGTGTTGAGGTAAATTCGGTTTAGCAAACGTAGTTTATCTGTAAATAGAGAAAAGAATAAAGACCCAAATGTTAAACATTTGTTATGAAAGTTTCATATATTACAAACGTGGAATAGGAATTTAAATGCCAAAATCCCCAATAACGATCTCAGGAACGAAATTTATACAAAGTTATTAGGAATTTTAAATGAAGAGATCGAAATAAGTTTAAAAATCTTTTAGATGAACTTTTAGACTCATTTATATCGAAGGCTTCAGATTTCATAAAATATTTTGAAATTGAGTACTGTAATAGGGTTCAGTTGTGGGCAGCATCTTATCACGATTTTCCTCACGCCGAAACAGAAATTAATAATTATTGTGAATCGTTTCACAATAAACTAAAAACGAATTATTTTGGTCGAAAATTCAATCGACGCATGGATGAACCCTTTAAAATATTACTTGAAGTAGAAAGAGACTTACTTCCATTTGAACCACGAATACAAAAAAACAATTTCCTCCTAAATCTAATTTTACTTCAACTGTTAAGGCTATGCATGATAGGGCTAAAAAGATATCTGATGCTGATGTTTTAAATTGTAAATCTTGGTCTGTTCGTTCACAGATTGTAAAGAATAGATTGTATACAGTGAAGTGAGTAGAAGAACAGTGTAATATGTCCGACTTCTGCTATTTTAAATGCCCAGAATTGAGTTGCATGTCACTATGCACTCATTTATACCATTGCAATTGCCCAGATAATCATTATTTATGTAAGCACACAGTCATACAATACATTCTACTGTAGCAAGTAATGATTTTTATGTTGATGGGACTCAAACAATAGGTGGGACGCAAACAATAGAAAATCGCGATTTACAGTCTAGAATAGAAATTGAGAATTTTTCAAAATCTCGTTCAGCCGATAACAAAATTTCAGCTTGCGAAGAATTATGTTCAAAATTAATCCAAAAAATTAGAAATAAATCAGTTCAAGAGGTAATGTTAAGTAATGTTTTTTCAACCTTAAGCACGTTAGTTGCTTGTGACGGTATTTCAAGTTCTAATGAAAAATCTTTATCAGTTATGCCTAAGGGTTCAGTATTGCCAAATCAAAAGCTTACTAAGCAGATTCAGTTTTACAGAACGAGTAAAAGCGTAAAAATACAAACAAAAATATTTAGATAAGTCAAAAAGCGTAGAAGAGTATTTTAGTATTGAGGATGCTGACTAAATCCCGTATTTGCATGAATCTCCTAAAAAATCTAAAGTAAGTGATAAATTTTTCACTTCAAATTTAAGTAATGCAACAGGAAATCCATCACTATATAATGTGTCCATATGTCTTAAATGATTATCTCTTGAAATCTCTAGATCCTTACATTGATAAAGAACATTTTCTCAGATCTAATTATCCCGATTTTGTCAAAATCTGGGTGTATGACGTAATTGTAGATGCGTATATCTTTTCATTGTGTGAACAAAATGCTTAATTTTCTTTTCTTGGATCATCTGTTGCACAATTTATTTTTTCTGAAATAGATTTTGAACCGTTTTGGCTTGTAATATATGTACACTGTCGAAGTTCGTATTTATTCCGGTCTGCATTAACAATAGTCATTGGGTCCTAATCTCGATAACGCCACCAATGCATGGAGTATTGTTCATCCAATACATATTTTACAAAAAGATAATGTTAATTGCGGTGTATTCTTATGCTACTATGTGCATCAATTAGCTAGTAATTCAAATGTCGATAAGCCGTTTAACACATGAATTTAGACAGCATATTTATAAAATTTTAACGGGGAGAAAATCGCATCAAAAACTCAACAAAATGAAATATGATGAATTCTCAGAATCAGATCTATGTAACTTTTTAAAATTCCATTACGTCAATAAAAATAATGTGTCAGATAATGTAGTTAAAGTAAATAGTATCGATACCTCAAATTTTATGATAACGTATTATTAGACGTCAATATAACTCCTGATGAAGAAAACGTTTTATTGGAAACATCAGTGTGGTTCAGGAAAGGGTGGTTATATGACACAATTGTAGATTCCTTCTTCTATAAACTAACACAAACTCCAAAAACTTCATGTTTATTGAGTCACTTTCGTCAACATCACTTTCACAAAACAACAAAGAATTTAAATTCTTCAAAAGTGGTGACTCACTCAAATCAAATATTTTTTCCCTAGATAGTCATTGGTTGTTACTGATTGTTAATATAGAAAAATATTGCTTTGAATTTTACGATCCTCTGAATGAAGTTCCAAGTAAAAAATGTTCGGACTTGATAAAAAAAGTGGAGGGAAATGTTTGATTCATTTTTTAAATATCCGAAACATTGGTCATTTTCTCTCTTCTCATATAAATCAAAAAGACGATATTAACTGTGGGGTTTTTATTTGTTATTTCGCATATCAAAAATTAAATGATGCATCTTTGATAAATGAATTTGACACTAGATCTTTCAGAAAGTTCATATACAATTGCATAATGGGATAATACATAAATATCTTATTGTAAAAAATTATAAGATTTTATTGTTAATTCCTCAGATGTCCAACAGTAAGTACATTTTTGTAATTAGGATAGAAATTTCTCAGAGGAGCCGGACAATCAATAGGTAAGAAGGTAAGTTTCTTATTTATTATTTTTTAGGGGACAGGACTCTTGGCGATACCTCTTAAAAAAGGCGCATCTGAATTCTTACCCCGTTGGGTGATGTGGAAAACGAATCGCCTAATTTCCTTTATTTGCAGATAATTAAAAACCATTCTTTGAAGTTACCTTCACCACGAACCATTCTTTGAAGTCAGAAGAGAAGATAAATAAAACATTTTTAGTAGATATATTTTTCCAAAAAAATACGACTTATAAACACAGGGTCGTACATAAAGTGTGTTTTCCTGATCTTCTTCATCACTGGACGGACATCTACGGAAGTTGCTCTTGGATCTGCGGATAAAATAGTCTTTTTAAAGACTCCTGTGATGTCGCCATCTGAAACGGAAGTTATGGAAGAACTGTATGCGTGCCAGGAAGCTGCTTCTACGGCAGGGGATCTTCACCCTGAAGTCATCTGCGAAAAGAAGACCCTTCTAGAGAAAGATATGAGAGCATGTGAAAACACTGTGGAGTTCATAAAAAGCATGAACAGCACTAAGCCGAACTCCGACAAAATCGAGCCAATCCTCAAGAAAAGCTACGACTTGGCAGAATTAAAAGGTCAGTGGAATAATTTTGTTGAGATTGCTTGCCCAGAATCTTGTTAAAAGCATAAACCGGTACGCAAATCAAATAAACGCCCAAGCTCTAACTTAGATAACCAAAACAAAAGTAATAAAAAACCCAATCCCAAAAAGGAGTTTACTCTCCCGCTCAGAAGGCATACAGCCAAATCGAACCTGACACTAAGCCAGCCACACACAGAAAGAAGTCGAAACCTCAAATAGTTTCAACCTACTGGAAGAGGTCATAGACGACCCTCCAAAATCCGTTATGCCCCCTATACATATCCGACTGAAAACAAACCATCTAATAGTACTAAATGAAATCAAAGAAAAACTTAACATTTCCCCGACATGTATATACAAATTGTCTGGCGCTTTCATTAAAACGATAACTAATAACGAAGAGGAATACCGTTTACTAACCCAACACCTAACTGACAATAACACTGAGTATTATGTAATCACACAGCGTAATAACCGCCCTGCAAAAATCATTATAAAGATCTCCCGCGAGACACTCTGAAGTCTGATATACAAGAGGAATTAGAGCGAAAAGGATTTGTTGTTGAGCGCATCGCTCAAATGACCCAACAAAAGACTCGAACCCCACTACCCATGATTCTTATCACGCTCGTTAAAACGAGTAAATGGGAAGAAATCTACAAATTGAATAATTGCCTTTTTATGTCTGTGACAGTGGAGCACTACAGAGGAACTAAGGGCCCCTCTCAGTGCTTCAATTGTAATCTGTTCGGACACAGCAGTACAAATTGTCACCTGAAAACTAGATGCCTAAACTGCGACTTGATCACCGCACAGGTACCCGCCCGCAACCAAGAGAAACAAACCCACGTTGCATCAACTTCAGGAATATGGACATGTAGCCTCCTGGAAAGGCTGTAAAAAATACCCCAAAAACCCTACTCCAAAACTTTTAACTCTAACTCATACGAAACCCGTACAGAACTTTCCTATGCCGAAACTTTAAACCGACCAGCTCCTCCCCCAATTGATCCCGCAACCACTCGAAACGTAACAAACCATCAGACTAGTAAACCACACCCCACAGCACAGGACTCGACTAAATCTACGATATACCAGACTTCAGAGAAATTATGGAAATCATACATCAGATAAAATTAATCTTCAGTCACTTTGGTGGACTCATGTCCATTCTCCAAAAATTGAAAGATAACTCGAATCCCTTTGATAAACTCCTCACTATTGCTGAAAATATGCTCAATCATGAATAAAAACTAACCCCTTGTAACTTTTTAAATTCAAAATCTTTTTATATTTGCTTCTAGCAAAGCCCTGTGACTTAACAGCTTTATTTTCTTTACTAATTTTAAATTCTGGGTAATACAATCTTTAAGCACAGCTAATCAACTGATCTATTCAACCGGAGGTTAAGGCCGCTTCGCGGCCATGCACTCCGTGCATTGCACGCACGCCCTACAGCTCGAGTGTTTTCCTGATTTAGAAAATTCATAACATAAATGAAGCTTGTTAGAACCATAATTTTTTTACAAAGTTTAATTTAATTTTAAAAAAATTTCCAAGATATCCATACAGTTCGACTTGAGCTCCTTTCGTTGCACAGAGAACATCTAGTCTATACTCGACATCTCTATGTTTTGTCCAACATCTATTAAGTGACCGTAGCTGAAGCATGAGTTATTTTTTCCTGTGTGGTTCTTCGCAAACCTCTCGGCCCAATACGTCACAGCCCTTCTGAAACACTTAAAAGATTCTTATTTTCTGACTTATATGTTTGATTCTAATTCTATGTAACAGAGTTTAGTGTGATTATAGCTGAAAATTAATGTGTGTCGAGTCCTGTGACAGATTTAAATGTAAATTTGACATGCTCTCTTAGTTTTTGTAGTATCTTATTTCTTTTAATTTTCAAATTTTTCCATTCTTTAGCATCGATCAAGATTGTACGTATTTTCATAAAAGTTATCAAATCAGTTAGAAATTCACATAATTTCAGGTGTTATTCTTTATCGATACTGAAAGCAATGTTATAAATTGAGCGAACGAAATCTAAATGATGGTAAATTGCAGCATGGGTAAAGAATAGAATCCACATGTCTTTCTTGAATAAATTTTTTCTTGGTATTAACCACAATTACTACAGTAGTAAATATACATATAATACAATGCGATTGTATATCACAATGTAGGAGAAACAAAGTAAGGAAGCCCGTCATTTTTTCATTTTAAGAAAGGTTTATTCTTAGCCTGTTACTGAGGAGCAAAAAAACTGCACAGTTAAAATGATCGCTTGATCACCGTGGTACTACAGACTCTCCAATGTTTACAGAGAAATTACATTGAATACAATCCAAAAACCCATTCCTATCTTTCTAAAAAGTTCCATAACAACCAAGTCTAAAATAATCTTTTTAAGGTTATACTACTGCATAGCCATTTATACTGAGTAAACCAACACCCTTGAAAACTAATATTGTACGACTTACCGCTCTTTTTTTTGCCATAGTCGTCAATAAATCCGTTGAACATGCTTGACTTAATACATCCCTTTTGTCTTCGTCTTTCCACCGGCTAAACAGAGTTTCCAGTAAATTACACACAATATCATTAATTGGATTCATTCCGCTGAAAAATCTAAAACAAAATGGTCAACAAAATCATTGCTCTATTTCAGTGGTTCTTAACCTTGTTAAAGGTACTGAACCCCACCAGTTTCATATGCGCGTTCACCGAACACTTCTTAATTGCAAAAAAAATATGATTTTTTCAAATTTAAAACATAGGCATATATTTATACATAGGTGCACAACATGAACGAAACCATTAATGAAAAAAACCATTAACAAAGAACAAAACCATTAAAACATGATTTTCATACAAAAACACAATAATGAATATTTACTGCAAATCAGTGTGACTTCTACTGTTGCCTTTCAGAGACCAGTTCAGAAATGCACGGCTTTACCTTGGCAAGTGCCACTCTCATGTCATTTTCGCAACAAAGTCTGTTCTTTTACTTCGTTTCTATGTCCAGCATCCTCGAAAAGGATTGCTCGCAAAGATATGTTGTAACAAACGGTATAAAAATCTCCAGAGCTTTCTTAGCAATAACAGGGTACGTTAGCATTTTTTGACACCAAAACGTTGAGAGCGTTGTTCTGAAAAGTTGCTGTTGAACCTGGCTCTGCTGAATTTCAATGATTTCATCATTGACATCTGTTGTCTCAACACTAAACGTGAACGGCTGTCTCGCCCATGCTGGATATGACTCTCTTGTAGGGAAGTATCCGTCGAGAGACTTTGCAAGCTCATCTAAGTGCGTGGCAATTGCTTGCTTCAGTTCCGCGGGTACAGACATGTCTCCGATTCCACACACACACACAGATACATCTTCGATCTTACTTACACAGTCGTCTAGCAGGGGAAAGTTTGCGAAATTATCGTTCTCTGTTCGTCGTTTCCATAACGGTAGCTTTTTTTGAAAAGCCTTCAGGGTTTCTTCCGCTTCGATGATGTTGACTCCACCGCCCTGCATCTGTTTATTGAGATGATTGAGGGCTGCGAAGATATCAGCCATGTACGCTAAAATGAGAATGAACTCAGAATTTTTGAAGCAATCTTCATGACAATGTTGGTTTTCTTGCAAAAACAGGCCTAATTCCACACGCACGGCAAAAACACGATCCAGCACCTGTGCCCGGGATAACCACCGAATGTTGGAATGGTACAGAAGTACCTCGAATTCAGATCCCATTTCTTTACACAGCTCCCTGAAGATGCGGTGCCTCAGAGCACTATTTCGCACATAGTTCACGCATTCCACTACAATTTTTAGCACTTCTGCCAGTTTTGGAGGCAAGGTTTTTGTTGCCAACGCATGCCTGTGCAGAATACAATGCGCAACAATGATGTGTGGTGCATCGGCTTTCACTAGCGCACCAAAACCAGACTTTCTTCCCAGCATGGCTGGAGCTCCGTCCGAACAAACTGCAGAAACCATATCCCACGAAAGATTGTTGTCTTTGAAGAAGTCATCCACAAGTTTCTTCACATCGGCTGCCTTAGTTGTTGTTGTAGGAGCCTTACAAAATAAAAAATCTTCCTTTATCACGTCGTCTTTCACATAGCGCACGAATACTGCAAGCTGGCTTAGATTGGAAACGTCTGTGGTCTCGTCGAGTTGAAGGCTAAATTTTGCCGGGCTTGAAATCAGATCTGCAACTACTTGAGCCAAGATGTCTTTGCTCGTGTCCTCTATTCTGTCGCTGATGGTGTCATTTGAAAGAGGAATTTGGGATAACTTAACTTCAGCCGCTTTTCTCAGCATGATATTCGCCATCTTCAACACAGCTGGTTTTATGAGTGTTTCACCAATGGTGTGTGGTTTGCCCTGCTTTGCGATCAGGTAGGCAACTTCGTACGATGCTGTGAGGATCGGTTTGTTGATGGGTACAAAGCCAAGAACAGGCAGAGTAGCCTTTTCATCGAATCTGGCTCTCTTCACCTTGAATTCAGCGAGCGTTGTGCTCTTGTATTTTCCATCTCCATGCAGCTTAAGGAAATGTTCTCTTAGTTTTGCCGGTGCTAGACTAGAATTGCTCAACT
The DNA here is from genome assembly GCA_933210815.1 of Meta bourneti. Lineage (NCBI taxonomy): Eukaryota > Metazoa > Arthropoda > Arachnida > Araneae > Tetragnathidae > Meta > Meta bourneti. The sequence continues at coordinate 50,759,689 of OW119927.1, forward strand.
TGGCATTGCAAATCATGCAGTTAGGACGCTGACTCCCATCACGTTCCGTTATACATGTGAATCCATGTTGTACATATTCGTCCGACCACTTTCTTTTTTTGCTCGACATAGTTAGTATAAAGGGATTGAAATATTAAGAAAGGTATCACACGACGTACCATCACGACAGTTACAATTAGACTACTAAGCGCACCAAATTCCCTGAAGTACAGATAGGCCAAGCCACAGAGTAAAAGCTATTTACTCTGTGGGCCAAGCGATGTTGCGTGATCACCTGCAGCACAGATAGGCCAAGCGATGTTGTGTGATCACCTGCAGCCAATGATGGACAAGCGGGGCGTGTCATCACGAATCATATGAGTCGGGTGTGTTTTGACCTCCGCCGAACCCGCGAGACTGACTCACCGAACCCCTGGGGTTCGATCGAACCCAGGTTAAGAACCACTGCTCTATTTCATGTAATATTCGGCAGTTTCGGCGCGATTGGTGAAAGACCTTTGGCGCTAAAGCTCTCTCTATTAGTTTTCTGTATTCGCTGCTTGCAACGGGAAACGAGGGAAATCTATTTTTAGATATCAACCGGCAACCCTATAGAGGAAGGGGAATCGCGGTTTTTTTAGCTTTCGCCTTCCTTCGAAGATGACAGTCTAAATGTCTTTCGGCTGCTAATGGCGGTGTTGTCATAGCAACCATCTGGCTTACGGAATATGCGCAGCTATTTCTCAGCAAAAACTTCCGTGCTAAGCTTTCGGTGTACAGTCGTAAGCATTGTAAGATATTTTCCGTGTATTGAATAACGCACTCCGCGAAATTAAATTCGTTCCTATTTGTAAGTACTTTAGTAATTTATAAATCGTAAAAGAAAAATAAAGAGAAGTTTTACGTAGAAATAATGAAAATGTGTACATATATGAAATACTGAAAAAAGACTAATTTGAGAAATGTAATTTGAAAAATGAATTTGATGAAAAATGTTGGGGAAGTGGCACTTCCCTTCCTTCCCCTGAAAAGCCGCCACTGCTGGAAACAGAGTTGAATTTGTTGACACACAGAGTCTATAGATAATTCTATCTTCTGTTTCAGATCTTGAATCCAAATTGTTATTTGGCTAACAACGTGAGTACTAAAATTTGGTCAGTCTTGCTCCATTTCGAAAAACTAACACAACCCTAACTGTTAACCAGTTTTTAAGTACGTTTAATTATTTTTAGTTAATTAATTAATTATCAAATTAAAATCGTACAATTGGATGCCAATCCACTAGATCTCTGACGAATTGAAAATTTTGCAACGTTATTTACAAAAAAATGAGTACGTGGTTTAAAAATTGTCATATCAATGAAAAGTGCGTTAATCTGAAAAACTGCTCTAGACATTCGCGCCAGGCTCGCTGACCCTACCACCGTCAACCGGCGAGTTTCGGTCAGGATTCTAAGAAAATACCATTACATCCCCTACATACGTATATCCATTTCTTCGCAGAGTGCCTTTTAATGAGTCTATCGGACTGGTGTAAGGAAAGGGTCCCCAGAGTCCAGATTATGTTTCCAGATATTTAGCAGACAACCAGTGAAGTTTTTATTGCCTTGTCATTTACGAATTTCTTCGTAAATGACGATGATTTCCTGATGGGTCTCTCGGGAAAGTATGGATGTGAATTTGGGTTTTTCTACATTTTGAGTCAAATGAAGGTCATATAACGCTCAGCACAGCTAAAATACTCAGAATTTAGAGTGGTCAGGAGAGTAAAAGAATTAATCATTCCAAAATATTGACTATATCTGTAAAAAGGTATCATTTGTGGGACCGAAAGCAATGTTTCCAATTGAAAAAGCCGTATTTAACAAAACGACCATAGAGCGACAAATCAAACCCCAATTAAAATGGAATCGATTATTAAATTTTGGTATGATTTATAAAACTGTATTGAAAATGTATCTCATTCAGAAAAACATGTTTTTGAACCCAATTCTTTGGAAACATTACTGTAACTTGATCATTCAAATTTACCACAAACCCCGAACGAAATCGCTTTAAAAAATAAAGTATAATTTAAAAGTATATTTTGTGGATACTAATCATTTCTGTACATTTTGGATTTAAAACTGTAAACTCGATTTTGGAGAACATTTCAAACATTGCATACCTTACAAGAGGATGTTAACTTTCCTTTCACTCCCTGACAGTTTGTTTTTACTGTACTTTTAATCTTAATGTACTTAAATCCAACAAGACTCAATCAGATTTCAGGCATCGCGGGCAAAAAGCGTATTTTTATTATAATAGTCTTCATAGTGTCTCTCCTTGTGTGTGTAAATCCTTTTAAACTTACATAACTTGCTTCATTTTTGTGATGCTTTCTACTTCTCAGTTCACATCTAATAAATCAAAAGCGTAGTCAGGAATTATTTTTGGAAGGGGTCCAAAATAGAAAATTTATTTTTATGGCCTTTGAAGATTTAGATTTATTTTAAAAAAGGTTTTCCTTAAATTTTTTTATTCCTTCTTTAAAGTAAGGGATTATTGTTGGCATGGAAAATAACGCATTTCGTCAGATCTGAATGCAGGAATAATATAATAGTCGTGTTCACAGATTGTTATCACAATTAATATTAACAAGTATTCAAAAATTGATTTATCGAAATTTGTTTTTCATTTTACCGTTGCTTTTGGAGTGCTGTTTCATACTTACATATTTGATTACTAAGACAATAAATTAAGAAACTTAAACATACAGTATTAAAATTATTAAATCTCAGTTGTTTTGAGAACAGAAATTACTTTACAGGTATTGTTCGACAAATATTTGTTAAAGAAAATACAATCTAAAGGGCTTAAGCCCACATAGACCCCTAAGTGCAATCACGAATTTAAAAAAAGAGAGGATATATTTGCTTTTGGGATCTAGGGGCTTAAGCCTCCTAGCCCATAGATGCTTCCATGACTTAAAAAAAGGATATACTATTTGCTTTCTGGGGTCTAGGGGGCTGAAGCACGACCCTGTGCATAGGCCCATGACATAAAAAGGATAAAATTGCTTAGTTTGGGTCTAAGGAACTTAAGCCTCCGTATTGTACCCATGCATTAAAGAAAGGATGTACTTACTTTTTTAGGTCTAGGGGGCTTTAGTTCCCCAATCCGTCATTCATGAAGTAAAAAGGATGTATTTGCTTATTTCAAGTCCCCGTAGTCACGTCCATAAACTAAAAACGACACATTTATTTTTTCGGGTCTAGGGACCTTTAACCTGTCACCCCCTTAAATCCCCCCCCCAAGGCACGCTCATGAATTAAAATATTTTTTCGGATCTTGGGACTTAAGCTCCAAGAGATACTTGCTTTATCGGGTCTTCGTCAATGATTCTATAGAAGTCTTAATATAATTCTATAGAAATTTATTTATATATAATCAGAACTCGGTTACTCTATAAAAATCTCTATAAAACTCTAAAAAATTTCTATAGAGCCAAAATTTCTTTTCTCTATAGAAATATCTATAGAATTCTAGAGCTCTCTCGTCCCTATAAAAATATTTCGTAAGAGGATGAGACTCTGTCCCTCAAAAAAGCTGACACTAAAAGGTTTGGTTCATAAATTTTGGAATTAAGCAGTCTTTATGGAGTAAGCGAGCGATGGAAGTGGGAAATTTTTTAAACTTTAATTAGTAAAAATATTATATACTTTTTAAAATGCTCGCAGGGTCATAAAACTGTAAAAAACATTCTTCTATGGATAAAGTATGATTTGGGACAAAAGAAATTAAAAATCGTTAGCTTTCCGATTTCGTTGCAAAGTATTAAATGCCATAGTAGACCATATTCCTTGAAACAAAAATCACATCGGGATGGAAAAAACGAGACTGGGATTATTCTGTATTCATGAAAAAGTCAGACCATAAATTCTTTCTGGAGATCGTCATTAAAGCTGAAGTTTCGCCAAAGCTTTAAAAATGACTTAAGAATTAAAGAAATGAAATTAAAAAACGTCGCATTGAATAACAATAATTCCGGTTAACATACAGGAATTATTGTGATCTATAATATTCAGGTAATTTGTTTACCGGATAATGAAAACGATTATTGATTATTATGACTCATCAATATTAAAGAGAGTTTTTATTAAAACTGACAAAAAAATTCACATTTTTAGTAAAACGACGGAAAGGTTGGGAAACATGATAAAAAAAACGCTACTGTCTCGTTCAAACCGTCACGTGAGGCTGCCCTTTTTTAGGAACACATTTTCAGATTTTATAAACACAATTCATTGTAAGCAACACGAAAAAAATTATAAATGAACTAGGTAGGTAGTTAAAGAACGTCACACTGGAGCTACTCAATTGGCAATTGATAAATGAACTAAGTTAACAAATAAGAAAACTTAGCTTTTCTTTATCAAATGCAAAAAAAATCTTTAACGTATCAATACAAATAAAATTGAATTATTAAAAAAATCGTTAGATTTCAGAAACAAAAGCAACCGTCCCAAATACTTAACACACCCAAAATAAATTTATATGGAAGTCAGCCTTATTGAAAATTAGTGTTATCTTGGACTTTATTTTTCTTTTCCTACTGTAAGATGGACACACGGCTAATATCACGAACAAACTTTCAAAAGATTCGAAATCTCAAAGAATCGATTTTCACACTCGTTATACTGTGAACTGAGATTTAGTCTTGTATGGTACCCATTTTCTAATCATTCATTTCTCTTCTCCAATTTAACACGCCAAGGCCTTTCTCGCCAAATTGTGCACCCAAACTGGGAGGGGAGCGCGTAACATTGTCCTGAAATGCCACCGGTCCCTATTCGAAAGGCGGAGAAAGATGACTCACTAATGACTTCTCCAAGAAAACGTCTCAAAGAAGCCAAAGCCAAAAGATGACAAGCGGATGGACACAGCAAGAATCCTAATGTTAAAACACGAAATTTCGAAGGTTAGCGTATGAGCATTAGTTGTGATTTTGTATGGGGAAAAATACTCGAAGGAAGGAAATTCGTGAAAATGTGAAAATCTCGGCATGCAATAAAGTTAACATTACGATTCTTGTTCTGTCTAACCTGGGTTCCATAATTCCATTAGTTTCTTGGATTTTCGGTGTTACGTTTCATTACTAGGCGATATTCAAACATATTTTCTTTCTCGTTTTACTTTGGTGTATGATCCGTTTTAGATAGTCTTCATCTGTGTTTTTCTACTTTGTTTTATTACATTAGGATTCCTACTCTGGCTCTTCTCGCGCGGTATTTAGTTTATTTTTTCATCCCATTCATTCGAGTATTTCAGCATACCCCGAACACACTCTAATTACCAGCCTCGGGCGCTACATTTCGCTCCCATTTGACCCATTAAATAATTTAGTTCCCATAAGTCATAAGATCTACCGAAACTTTCGATAACATTACAAACCGAAACTTTCGGAACATTTTCGGCAACACTCGTTTCAATCAAGTTGTGTTTACTTTTTGGTCATTGAAAGTTGGTAGCTTTGTTATTATCTATAAAAACGATGACTTTTTATGAACAATTGGCTATTTTCTTCCAACTAGTATTGATTGTGAACTTAACACACAAATTAGGGAATATTGAATCTAGCTAGATCCAGAAACCTATTATACTTATTGTTAAAACGATCTCCAGAGATTGAGCAAACTTAAAAGTAAAAATCCCAATTTCTTCACTTTATTTTGCAAGAGAAAAAAATATGAAAATAAAAGATGGATTTGCAGTCCGAATTTTTAGAACATATGTATAATTGTTTCTTGAATTTTCATGATCATGCAGAATATAAGTATGTTTATGAGCAATTTTTCTTTAATTTTTAGGAACATGTTCTATGAACTATGTGATTTTTTCCGAAGATGCAAGAGAGTACTTGATAGCTACATGTCGTAAGTCTTATTTACAACTTGCACATGCATTAAAATGTGTTTGATAAGGTTTGAGCAAAAGCACACAATGAAAATATATCTGCAATTGCATTTATATCTCTTCCCTTCATATTGTCATATTCATTTTTGTCTATTCTACTTTTCTAGTGTCATATTTACTTTTGCTGTACAACTTATATTGCTGATTTTTTATATGTACATTAATCACAGTTCTATTAGGGACTTGCTGTTTGACCATTTCATATTTATGATTTACTTAGAAAACTGCACTATGATATTTTTATTTTTAAAATTAAAATTTTTCTACACTAGCATTGCTGTGACAAATTTTAAAGTTTGAAATAAGTAAATGTAAAAACAGATTGAAAATTTCAAATTTGCATTTTTGGCTGTAATCAATTGTTTATTTCTCAAATCAAATATGTGAACAAATCAGCAAAATTTCAAAAATAGATAACTTAATTTCAAGCAGGCTCCCCAAATACTACCCAAGAATAAAGTAAGCTGTTAAAACTGTTTTTGGACTATTCAAATGTATAACAAAACTAATTTTTAGAACAAGTCAGGAAACACTAGCTCAATTTTATAATTACTTCTAAGATATGAATTTTATATGGCTGACACCATTTTAACATCGAGATAAATATCATGTTGAATACATTAAAATTATACCAACTTGTTCATTTTTATCATGTTCATTGTGTTCGTGCCTTTGGCAACTCAAGTTTCTTGGCGTCATCGCTTGTGATTGGCGAGCACCAAATGGCTCTGAACTGAGCAGTTGGAAAGAGGAAGCCAAAGTTTTCAGTCTGAACTTCTCAAGCGATAGACAGGTTATTGCTGATTTTGCTCGATTAGGAGATCGCAAGCGTTCCTTTCGGGAACCACCTTGTTCATATTGTCGATCTTGTTAAACTTGAATAAATTGTTAGTTTAAACACAGTCCACTTTGCTTCTTTGGTGGGCCTCGACACATTGCTTACCGAGACTTTTTGTAGATTTTGATGATAAGTTGATTTTAATAATAGATAAGTAAACCTTAGTAATGATTTCAAATGTATTTCATAGCTATTTTTAAGGCATTTTTAAAATAGGATTAGTTTTATAAAAATACAGTTTGCATGTAATACTGTTGAAAATATACAAAACTAAATTAAACCAATCAATATGATATTGAAATCTGTGCAACTATTCAAATTGTTTTTAATCAATCTAATTTTTAATTGAAATAAATTTCATAACTGAAGTAGTTATTTCTATCTTTTAGACTAAGGAAGGCTTTTCTTCTGGCAATTATAATATTAGGCTTCTTGCTGTATGTTGGGCCTTCAGTGTTTCGGTGGGTAAGAAAGAAAACTCCCATAATGATAGGTAATTTTTCTTTTAATAATCTATTTTTGATTAAATGTAATATTATGTAATCAAAGATGAAATGAACAATGAATGCATACTTCGAAAGATTTCTCTATTCATGAAAATCTGCTATTTAGGAAAAGCTATATCTATTTATATTTTTGAATAAGTCTTAACTAACCTGTTGTATTTACCGACCTGATTATGGTATTTAGGTTGTTTGATTGATTTGTGGATGTGATTTGTGAATATTAAGAGGTTACATACACATGGTGCTTTTTTAAAAATGGGATTTAAGAATGCAAAAAGCACTATGTGTATGTGACATACTTTGAAATGATTGGTCTGAAAGAAATTGTATCAAATGTGGTAAATATAAAGTATCAAAAGTTGTTCTGTGACTTCTGATGGAAAAAGGGATTAATTCACAGAAACATTGGGAAATGTCATCTTTGTGTAGATTTGACAATTGATTGTAGATCTAACAAAATAATTTTTTAACATCTACTTTTATTAGCAGATACCACAACTGGTTTTAGACAGGAACCCAGATCCATATCCAGTACCAGTGGTTCTTATACTGAAAAAATATTTTATATTAAACAATTGCTTTGGGGCAAAAAAGATTCTTTTATTTAGATATTTTCTGCAGATCTTTCAAGCCAAAAAACCCCTCTAGATAGCCTGAAACTTTGTTATTGCACTCTAGTCCCTGAAAACATCTTTGAATACTAAGCCCCTGTTGAGTGAAAGTAAATTCATCTCATAGGAAGGGGGATGGTCAGTCAAAAGTAGACGGCACGGGTTTGATTCCTCCCTGGGTATATTTCTCTCTTGTGTATGAGTAAAACTTTCCTTGTGTATAAATCTATTGTTAATGTCTGTCTTGTGTCTGGTTCAGCATGGCTAAATATAGCCCTTGCACCATAAAACCCAACCCAACTCAGTTAAAAGTATTTGGGCATGTAAATCATTTTTTTGTATTTGAATGCTAAAAGATAACTAGAGGTTGGATTTCTAGAAAAAACTGGAACAAAATGATTCAAATATTAGCAATATCTTGTTGCAAAACTTTTAAAGATTGAGAATTCAATTCTGATAGACTTGTGCAAGTGTTTACTTGATCCTCAAAAATTCGATCAAAGTACATTTTAAAATTTACGACCAATGTTTTGCATCAACTTTACCGAAGTAATGAACCATGCAACAAAAATCTGCTAGAAGAATCCAAAGATTGCAACTGCTAAAACACAAAATTCCTGATTCTACTGAAAATGTAATAAATGGTTTTGGAAAACAAAACACAAACTAAAGCAAGAATTTGCAATGTTTATAAAATGTGTATAAAACCGAGTCTAAAACTATATGAATCACTTTTGGCAATATTAACGTACTGTTTTTTGGAGGGGATGCTCAGAATGCTGAAGTTGGAGAAATTGTTGTGATCTTTTAAATGAAATTAGTTTCTCATCAAATACTATTAATATGCTTGTCAAAAATATTAACCATACTGAATTATTTTAATTTATAAGACACTGCATAGTATTAAAACAGATTAATTCACTTTTACACCATCAAATCTTCCTTTATTGTACAAATCATATTAAATCAGTAGAATTATACTTTTAAATTTAGTCAATAAAATTTTCTTTTACAGATCCAAATATTGGCTGTATAGCTGCTAATATGAATGCACTCATAAGAGAATCACAAAATTTTGATGCCAGTGTATATCGATCATATGAGCCTGATGAACCCTACTTTCTCCCATATGTTGGTAAGGTATTTAAAAATATAATAAACATGTGTCCACCTAAGAAATAAATTCTTACACATTTAAACTAGAAAATTACAGTGTATTTTGTTTCAGTATAATTCTGGTATTTAATGAAAATGTAACGAAATGTGTCACTCAGAATATATGCATGTGAAGTTTATTTCAATTCTGTTTAAACTTTTTAATGAAAAGGATATTTTAGTACACAAAATTTTGTATTTATGATCAGAATTTTTATTGTAAACAATTATAGGTAGTGAAATAATGTTGCCCTTTAGCAACAGAACTGGTTATTGTCTACTGTTTCGTGATCAATCCCAAAGGGAACCATGGTCAGATGACAAGGTCAACATGTGAGCTAGCACCTCACTCTCCAAACTTCCACACCATGCCAATGTGAGGACATTTGAGGCCACAACAGATTTAACATGAACTGTCCCCATGCCCATGTACACAAGTCTTTGGCAGGACCGAGTTTTAAACTCGCTAACCTCCGGTTGCTAATCTACTCTTCATACCAGTCTACTCCTGCCCCCTGTAAACAGTTATAAATAATATTCTATAAAACATAACTTTATAGATAAATAATGTTTATTCAATTTTATGTACTTGTTTATAGGAGGCACTTCTCGAAAGTTAAAAAATATGATTATGAAGTTCTTTTTCTCAGTCACATACTTTTCACCATTTTTAAAGTGATTCCTTTTCATCCAGTTCTTTGTTAAGAGCAGGAATATGTGATTAAATTCTAGGTGTTTAGTAAATAGATTTTGTTAAGTTAGAAAATTCCAAATGACATGTATTTTGACCAAATTTAGAGATATGTCTTATCCGTACACATGTCCTAAGTCTTATGATGTTTTCTGATTTGTTATTTGTCAACAGTCATCTAAATATTTATTATCATCAACATCCATTTCCTCATGCTTTAGTAATTCTTTGACTCAGCATTATTTTCAGAGTTTTCTAAATATTTTATGAATTATTTCTGTTTTTTTTGCTCATTAAAACAGAATTTTCTTTTGTCTTTATATTTCATTTACAAAATCAGTTCACACCAAAAACACAAGTATGCTAGAAAATATGGGTTAAAATGTTCTAACACTCTTCTGGGTATAGTTTCTTGTGTAGAATTTTTCCACCTTTCATTATAAATTTTAATGATAACTACATAATGGAAAAAGTGTAATATTTGATTCAAAATGAAGCATTTTTATTTTCTTATTGATAGTTTATTTTTATCATTGCATAAATAGTTTATTTTTTTTATTGTGATTGTTACATAATATAGTTATTTGTTTTAGGAAATGGGAAAATAGGTGTTCCTCTTGACAAAACTGAACAATTATATGTGTATTATAGAAGATCTTTATCAGTTCCCATAAATTATCATCCTATTGTACAAGTAGATATTCCTGGTGCTAGTAATCAAGGTTAGTGATTTTCATCAATAAATCATTTTAAATGTTGTAAATATATACCAATAAACAACATGGTACAATGGACACTATTTTTGCCAAGCAAAATGAAATACTGTAGTTGGGGAAATTATTACAGCACCCCTTAAATTTGTTTAATTTTAAAAATATATGGAAATTATTGCTTCAGAACTGTAACCTATTACATAATATGCAACAGCTACTGTGTTATATACTTTAAAAGAATGTATACAGGTGAACAGTGTGAGTGATTCAGAAGATTTAAAGCCAGGTTGGAATTTTGTGCATTAAGTGATTTCACTATGGGGAGAATTGTGGAAATAATATGATGGAAGGAAGTGTGCAGTTTGGTTTTACCCTCTATATTAATTTTTTTCTACATGAGGTCTAAAGAAGGATATTCCACTCAAGATACTTCTCCGAGAGTTAGATTTAATTACTTTTTATATGATAGTTGAAGAAGTGGAAGGAAACTGATAGTACTATACAAATGAAAGACAGGGTCAAAGAGGACATTAATACTATTTTGGTTCATTTTTTGAAGATATTTTCAATTGAAATAGGGCTGACATATTTACTGAATTTATTGGAATGACAAATAATTACTCACAACGTTTGGTACTCATTAAGTTTGGGTATCTCTGCATGCCATTCTAGGAAAGAGCTATTGTAGGCAACAAAGATGAAGTCAGCTCGTCTGAAGTGGATAAAAGAACAAAGAAAGTACATCAGACAACTAAAAAAAGTGGTATTTATCAATGCAACAAAATTGAATTGCTACAACTGATTGATCTGCTGCATTGAATTTTAGAAAATACATCTTGATTCCATTAGTAGAACTATGAAGCTTCTATCTCCTTGCGAAATACTTTGGAGATGCATTTTCTATGTATGTGTTGCTAGACTTTACCTTATAGATGGTATATTGAATACTAAAAATTAAAGTTCCTTCATTTTCCTATGTAGTGAGACAGAGATGCTCATTATTACATTTTTCAACATGATGGAACACTTTGTCTTCCAGCCAAATAGCAAGTATTTAAACATCTGTATCCTTTCTACAACTGTACAATGTGTTAAAATACAGTTTTTGAAAAACTTTCCCTTTCAGTTTTCTGTTCCAAGTACAAAAATATCTAAAATCGAATAATACAACTTGATATTCCTAACCTAATAATAACCCCAATCTTAAAATTGGAAATTACTGGGTAGAACATGGAAAGAAAAGTTTCTGATAGAATATCCTAAGCCAAACAGCAGTTACAAGAGAAGTTAATCATGTTTTGTAGCTTCATCTGAATGAAATATATCTTCAGAATTTGATTAATCCTGTCCTTTATAACACATGTATGCTGCACAGATATACATGTGTTATCAAGGGAAAGGGGATTTAATGAAGTATTAAGAGTTGTATTTCTTTGTTTTCTGAGTAAAAAACATTAATTAGCTCATTTGAATCAGCTTTTCATATTCTTAGTGTTTGCTTAGAGCAGCAGGCCATTTATCTTTTCGGGCCTAATGGGCATATACGTCCCAGAGATTAGATTTCATTCCCTATTGGGTAAATAAATCCCACTTTTGAATGGGTTTTTACGTTTTCAGTGTTAAGGAATTAGGGAATAAAAATATGACTAAAGAAACCTGGCAATACTTTCAGATTGCAAATGGCGGACTTATGTTTTTGAGCATGCCCATTCATTCTGATGAATTAGTGACCGTGGTTCGGAAACAGAAAGGTGGTACAAAATTAGACGTTAGTTGCCCAGAAGCCATTTTCCACTACAATATGTAGTTGACCGCTGTGATGAAATGGCTACTTTTTATGGTCATGGCAGAAAATCAGACAAGTGGTGGAAAAAGATTTTTTGAAAATTAGTTATGATTTCTGTTGTGAATGCACGGATTACGAAATGTGATGTGGAACATAAAAAAGAACCACTATTATCATTCATGGTCCCCTTAGCTGAGCAACTAATAAATGTTGGAAGGGAGAAAGCAAACACAAAAAGAACGCAAAAACTACTAAACTACTAAATTAAACTATTCATAGTTAAATTTTAATCATGCAAAAGTTGGGGTGAAAGGGTTAACTTGTTACTATAATTCACTAATTCCTATCCAGTGGTGTTTAAAGAGACATTAAGTATTTTTATTTGATTTGTCATCTTATGTGCCATTTAGTACCACAATACTATTAAAACTTGTCCATATTCCTCACCATCTTTAAGCATCATTAGTTGTACAAAATTTCCACAAATGATGGCTTGATAGCAGAATATGCTACTTATGAAAAGGTGGTACAATAATTTTTTCCACTACTGTATATATGTTGGAACTATATAAATGTTTTAAAACTATTTGTAACTAAATACATTAAAAATTTTTTTATAGAATATTTAAAAATTTAGACTGAAAAATCTTTGTTTATTGTATATTTTACATTGTTGACACATGATACTTTTCTTTTCATAGAAGGGTCAGCTGTTCAATATGCAAGCGGTATTGCTTACAAATTCCAATGTTTTAATATGGTTAGTTGTATTATTTTTATGTATATAGTTCTTCATAACTTAGTGCTTATGACACAAATGCAGTAATATTAATTTTTTATCCTTATATCTACATATATTTTAAACATATACAGTGAAAATTAGTCAATAAATGTCTAGAATTTTTCATTGCTGGTAGTTTTGTCATGCTGAATATCTTAGGATGTATGTTTTCAGTACACCTTTAAAATTATTGATTATGGAAATGTAAATTTTATATTGATTTCAAAGATGAAGTGACCCATCCATCGTTGTATACTATTATCAAGCTTCATTCAATGCCCCTAAGTCATGATTACTAGGACTTAATTACAAATATATCTTTATCACAAATCTTATATTTTTATCATACAATTTTGACAGTATATTGCATAGATATTTGACTGTCTATTTCCTTCAATTGCAAAATTTATTATTTATACTGAGAATTGAAACTATTTAATTTTTCTCTCACATGAGTAAGTGTTTGGCCCACCTTGGCCAGAACATGCTTTTGTGTCATAAAAACCCATCAACCTGGCACACAAGTGAAAAGTTTAATTTTTTAGGATAGCTTAATTCTAAAAAAGTTGTTTGAATTTTCATTAATTCTTGGAGGGATTTTGATTTAGAAAAATATGAAATTCTCTTGGTATAATGTCTTAATTTTATTTTCATTTTACTGGACATCTGTGGATCATTATCTATTATGTTGTGCATATGAGTTTATGTTCCTTTTAGGTTTGTACTGTATAATTTTAAGCAGATGGTTTTTGAAAAAAACCACTTACAATATTCTCTCGTTTTGCTTGTTATTAATTTGCTTTCTGAAACATTCTATCAAGTTAGGGTTATGAAACTGCATAGAGATGCATTTTTCTACACTGATAAAAAATGAGTTTGCATTTTAAAAATTTATGAACAAAATAAAAAAAATTTACTATACCTCAGATTCATTAGTATATTTCTTGCTTTTCAGAAAAGGAAGTCAGTTAGTGTGATTCATCAAGTGTATGCATATCGAATTTCTCCTTCTTTATTGATACAACAGATTGAAATCATGAATCCCTTAGTATGTAGCTTTTTATTATTTTGAAAAGTAATCTTTTAAACCTATTGTTTTGACTAAGTTGTGTCAGATCTTTAAACTCAAGCAACATATTTTGTTTTTTATTTTTTCACTTTATGTTCCCATATGTTCTCCTATTTGAATGTTATGTAATATGCTGTATAAGTACAGTGACTCCTTGTTACCTTGCACTTTTGGAGGGACAAGGAAAAGCTTGATATACTGAAAGGAGTGATTTAGCATGGGTTGAGAAAAACTTGCTTATTAGAAATAAAAAAGGCACGAATTGTGTGATAAATTACACACTTTGTATTTAAACTTAAAATTAAACTTGAAGTTATATAAACATTAAATTGAGGGTAAAATCCTTTTAAAATAGTACTAAATGATACTATACGATTGAAAAGAGAAATTTCTTATTTATGCTAAGGCACCCAAATCTTTTTTATCAATTCAGTTTAGAATAACTACTTGGAACCTTTGAGCTCTTAATTTTATAGAACCAAATTAAGATTTTCTCAAATCCAAATAAGTAAAATAAAAAATGTGCAAATTTAGAAATTTGGTTCTCAAATCAAACATTTATCACAAGTAAACTACAAAGGGGACGAGTAAAAGAATGATATAGTCAAATGCGGCAAGATATCGAGGCACAATCTAACAAGGCGTTACTATACCTGTATTATATGTTCTTATAATGGCTGTGAATAAATAGTAGCCATTGAAAGGAGGTTCACTGTTTTCAAGGTCTTTATAGCAACTTTGAGGGGCTATGGTTTTTTGGAATGGCAAAGAAACAGCGATTACAATTAAAATAAGAACAGAGATTAATGTTATAAGTATACTTTTATGAGATAAGCTAATAACATCTGATCTGCTATATGTGGGGAAAAGGCTAATTGTCAGCAACTGTCAGACATCTTTTAAATTGATATTAATTAACTTTAAAAAGAGCTCTACTTGTGAAAAGTTTTAGTTTAAAAAATTGTAGCATGAACAACTGCTAATTCTTTAATATTATATTTGAGCAGGCAGTAGTTAAATCTTTATCATCAATTAGTTATCTTATTCATAAAGCAAAACCTGTTTATCTGAAGCAGCAAAAACGCTTGAATGCTGAGATCTAGTGTCATGAAATTTGCACAGCTTATTCAGTCTGGAATTTCAAGGTCAACACAACTATTTTCAGCTCCACTACGCTGTTCTGTTAAAACCATAGAAGTAAAGTTTTATATTGAAAATTATTCAAGAGACAAATTTTTAATCCAACACTAAACATCAAAAGCTGTCATGAGCTGAGCAATCAGGAGAGAAAAGAACACCATGTTCTTTCTCTCCTGAAAAGAGACAATGGTCAAAAAGCTGCGACAGTGCAGCAAAGCTGCTGAAGAAAAAGCACAACTTGGTTTGTCTGAAGCAGCTAAAAAACTCAGGCGAAGCTGGGTAGTAAAGCTTGGTATTTCATAAACTACTGTACATTTAAAATGTAAAAATTGAAAGTATAAAATACTGCTATTCGATTGTTATAACATAAAAGTTAAAGAACAATTTTATTTCTTAGTGGTGACAAAGTTTTTAAAATTAAATTTTTATTCTACTGTCTGTTTACCTAATTTTTGCCAATATACATTTTGATTTGAGTCATGTTTTTAATATAAATGTAGCATGGATGTTAAATTCACAATATTCAATGTTTATGTTTGGTCAAATTAAAATTTTGGAATATACCTAATAAATTAAAAATTGAAAATATTACTTAAGTAATCACATTTTTGTGTTAACATTATTGGTAATTATAGACTGAAATATTAAAATTTAAGTAGTACAAAAATGTGTTATAAAAATAAATTGTGATTATGTGTTTCCAAATTGCTGTAATTATATTACTTTCATAAAGATGATAATTCATGCAATTCTCTTCCAAATCAAATGAAAATCATTTCAATATTTTTTACCAGCATATTGTATAGAGAATTATGTTATATATTACTTCCAAAATTATTTCAAAATTTTATATTTTTAGAGTGAAGATCTGACTTTAATCTTAAGACAAGAATCTTCTACAAGTAGTGAAAATAGTCCACAAGTCATGTAAGTGTATACATATCAGTTAATATTCAATGAGTTGTTTAAACATCTGAAGCATGACCTACCAGTTTTACTATAGATTTGATCTGCGTTAATGGGAATTCATGTTAAAATGTAACACACACACACACACATATATATATATATAATACAAGGAGAAATTTAGGAATTTAAATTTAAGAGTACCAAGAAAATTTTAAAAAAATGAAGAAGTGTTGGGGGGGACCAGGGCATCATAAGTCCCAGTCAATACAATTTGAAGTTTTCTGATTCACCAACCCTTCTTTTTTAGAAATTTTCTTGGTACTCTTAAATTTAAATTCCTAAATTTCTCCTTGTTTTGTATTGAATTATATTACTAGCCATGCTGTCTGCAGCTTCAGCACGCATACACGGACAGTTCTTGTTTTCTGGCTTCTGTTTGTCTATGTTTATACCCTGATATTTTGGCTTTTTCCTTGTCTGCCTTTTTGGTCTTCTGGCTTTATGCTGGCCTGCATTTCTGGTACTATACGTTTTAATGTTTGATTTTTTAAATATTTTGTAAGTTTGATTGTTTATTATATATATATATATATACATATATATATATATATATGTATATATATACATATATACATATATATATATATATATACATATATATATATATATACATATATATATATATATATATATATATACGTAGCACAGAAATTGGCATTATTTGTCTTGCTGAATAGTAATAGCAGATATAAACAATATAAAATTTACAGTTAAGGATTCATTTGCCAATTTCCCACTTAGTTTAAATATGCTTGATTTGAATTTTTTACTGCATCATTGTTAAAACTACATGGACTACCCCTCACCACTTTTATGAAATTCTTTAGCAGTCTGAGTCCAGAAAGCAATGAGAAATCTGTTCTATAGAAATCATTGCAGAAAAAAAATATGAACGAAAATAGATTTAGCATAAAAAAATGCTGAATCTCCTTTGAACAAGGGAATGAGATGAAATTAAAGTAGATGTTCAGAATCTAATTGCAATAACATGGCTGAGCACATGAGTGTGCTTTTTGCCATGCACCTAATTGAAAATAAGGATTAACTCCAGTAAAAATAAACAAACTGCTGTTACGTATTTTTGGGTAATTTTATTTCATTTAGAGCTTTGAAATTCATTTATTCAATATGGATGCTATATGTGAGTAATGACACTTTGCCATCAATAAATATAATCAATTAAGAATTAGCTATCAATAAATATAAGCAATTAAGTAGCTATGTGTAGGTCTGCTAGTATATAATAAAAACTGTACTTAAATTTTGTTTACTGGTGCTCTATCTATTTCTTTTATAGTAGGTTATTACAAGCAGTTTGATTAGTAAAAGTAGTAGTATATCTCTTAAAAGTGGGCTTTTAGTGTTTTTTGCCATAAATGCCAGTTATTAAGTTTCTGAGAAAATTAGAATGAGTAGTTAATGTGAAAGGTTTGAAAACTCAATAATTATCAATCTATTTTCCTTCTTACAGAACATTGCCTAATGGAAACAAATTTGAATATAAAGTATTTTTAGAGGAGATAAAAATTCCTGAATCTTCTAAAAGTATTATGATTTCTATTGCTGCTACAAAAGTGCCAAGCACAATCACAATATCCCCTAAAAGGTATGTATACAATTAATTGTGATGAAAATTTTGCAAAATTTATCTATAAAAGATAAATAGTTTAATTTAATTAATCAAATAACTTGTATTTATTGGATAAATAACTAAAACTGCAACAAAACAATTCTTTTAAGCACTGTTGTCTTTGATGCAAATTTCTTAGTATTTTGAGTACCCTACTCATATTAAATTTAAACTCTTAAAAACATTTTTGCAGTATGCATTCCTGAATTTATGTTTTGAAGACTGTTTTAAAATGATTTCATTAGCAAGCTGCTTAGCTAGCTTTTCATTTGCTGAATTGTAGGCTTCATCCAGTACATTGAAAAACGAATGATTTAGAATGTCCTCAGTATCATGACCCCTACCTTCACATTCACTATATTCTTCCAATGTTTCATATTATATTTCCATTAGATACCATCTTGTTGGAACATCAAATTATCTAAAATAAGTGGCTGCTTCTATTAACAGTGAGTAAATAACTAAAATGCACTTCAAATACTAGTATCTTCCCATGTTTTTTGCTAATATCTAAATGAGTAATTCCACAAAATACACTATTTTCATTTTGTTCACATTACAAAGAATACTGCTGTGCTATTAGAAGTACTTTTGGATTGATATACTGGTTGAAAGAGATACTATAATTAAAAGTAGCTGAGTATTTTTGAATTCTATTGTAGAAATACAAGCAGAATATTACAAAGTGTTGCTCAGATTAAAAGGATGAACCTACAGCGAATAGTCTTGCATTCAGTTTTCCTAACAATATTTTGACTTGTGACGTTCTTGCATCAAAGATGCAATATTTCCAAATCTCACCACCAATAACAAAAGGATGAAAAATTAATTTGATAACGATATTCATGATTAATTTCTATTAAAGCAAATACACTTGAAAATTCCATTCACTGACACATGGAATAACAAAGAGCTTGTTTTAAAATTAAGTGCCTTCCATGTGAGAAGATTTTTCTGTAAAGTTAAAGGTATATATAGATAGTGCTTGTGTTGGATAATCCCATATAAAATCTTCATTTTGGTAATTTGTTTACTCTTACAGTGAAAATTCCTTTTGTTCTGTATTGGATGATCATAAATAAATCCTCATGTTTTGGTGGTTTATTTATTTATATTGAAAACCCCCTGATAGACAAAGCAAAGATAATCAATGATAATTTTTAAGAAAATGGTAGGTTGATTAAAATCTAATTCCTAAATTTATTTACAACATATAAAAATTATGTAACATAAGTGCAGCAGTAGCAGGTTAACAAACAAATGAAATTTTGGTCATTCAAAAAATGTAGAATTCAGAAAACTGAAAGATGTGAGCAAACTTATCGCATTTCAACTTCGAATCTACACAGATGTAAAATAATTCCAAGAATACTCAGAATAAAAAAATACTGATAAAAACAATGATTTATTTACAAACAAAACACATATTCATAATCCCTAGAAATGCTCAAATATGAATGCATTTCGCTGTCTTAACTCAGATGCATAAACTCAGAATTTTAAATAGAATTTTTTTTTAATTCTGGCATTGCCAGGTACCAAGTAGCAAAATTAAACTTAATAAATTCAAATATAAGGAATTAGAATTTAGATTCTGTAAAAATAGTGTTTGGAAAACATTGTTTCACCAGCAGTTCTGCTAAAACAATGCGAGTTTGATTGGTGCTTCGTGCAGAAATCGCCCTTTCACATACACAAAGAGGCATTCGTTTTTCAGGTTTTTTCATTTCTAAAATTCGAAAATTGAAGCCTGAGGTGCACATTCTTAGTATGTATACTACCTTTGTAGAATGTTTCAGGTTTCTAGGTTGCATAGTTGTTTTGAATGCAAATGACAGATACCACACACTTCATTTTATTAATATAAATTTTTTAAGAAATCAAAGTGGTAATTTTGTTTTGAATTAATTTAATACTTAAATTTATTTTGATTTTCATAAACATTGAAAAATTATCTTCAATATTTTTTCTCAAGTTAAGCACATGGGATCTTCTCGTATATGTATGCATTTTAAGCTCTTATTAATGATAATTTTGAATTAAGGATGTTGAATTTTCTTTTAAAAAATAAAATTATGTTTCAAAATATAGATCTTTATTGAATATATTTTAGTTCTAAGAAATTAATCATTAGAACTGCAGTACACTATTCAGAGCCAACTTCTGTTCCTACATCTGAGTCAACCAAACAGAAACTTGAATCGCAGTCTCAAATGGCATGTATCTCACATTTCTTTTAGTGAAGATTCTTATTTTTGCATCTAAGATCACCTTTCATTTGTTCTTAAATTTTACTTCATCAATGTTACAGGATCTTAGGAATGCTTTGGATACAGATCCATTGTATCTGCGAATGAAACATGTGGAAGCATGGAAAAAGGCAAGCTCCCATTTTTTAAATTTTTGTCTCGGTTAAATTTTATGAACTGCTTTAATAAAATGTATCAACTATCTCATTGCAGTTGTGGCATAGTGGATTTACAATAAGCTACTCTAAAGCACAAGGGGCCTTAAACGGAGATAGAATAAATGCAACACTCTATTATATAATGTCCAATTCCAGAGATTTTGTGTCTGAATCAGATATAACTCCTCAGCAGCGTCTCATGTATCAAAAGTATTTATATGTTCCTGACAAATGCTATAGTGGGCATCATACCCTGTAAGTTAAAATGCATTCATTGAACTATAAACTTTCGCTTTTTACGTTTTGTGTCCATTTTGGCAGAAAATATGTTTAAGATAGTATTACACATTTTTCTAGTTTTTAAAATAAAATATTAAGCTATTACTTTAAAATCATTACAAGTTTTCTTTCTCTTTGGAACATTACTAATCATAGCAATAACTATAGCCAGTAATACTTAGGTATAGGTAAGCATTAATTAATGTTTATGAACATTAGGATAGTGTATATCTATCTACAAGGGCAAGTCAATAATTATCCACATTGTAGCTAAAAACTTTATTTCAATTAGAATTGGGCTGACCATACGTACTATTTTGAATTGAACAGAACTGTTTGTTTTTCATATTCCTGGATGCCCTGTGTTTTAATAAAAATGTCAATCTTGTCCAGCTTTTAATAAAAAGGAAGTACAGCACCTGTTTAGACAATTCTGACTTTGTTGTGAGACAAAGCTGTCATCTAGTGTGAGAAGTTCTATGATAAGGCGTTGGGAGACCAAAATTTGCTGCATAAGATTACTTCATTGGAGAAATATTCATGGTTTAATCATGGTGAAGAACAATCCTCTATGTCTACCTAAATTTTTGTATGGGTTTTGTCACTGAAGAATAATGGTAAGCTCAATGTTTATGAACTCTTTATGGATACAGAATATTACATTACCTTCTTCCCATCTCATTGTTCCATTTTTGTCTCAAGGAAATATAGTTAGCCTAATTAGAATAGATAACCTACTTTATTTTTCAACATAGTGCCCTTGCTTTTCAATGCACTTGTTTCATCATTACACAAATTTTTGCTGCAATAATTAAAAAGGTTTGGGGATGAGTAGAGAGCTACTCATGCACCGCTTCTTTCAGTTCTGGTCTGGTGAATGACTAATTTGCCACTTGATCAACTAGTCACTTGTCTGTTATGTACAGTATAAATCACTTTGAGATAGAGGGCAGTTTTCTGACTTCATACAAAACACTTGTGCGACCAGTAATTTTGAATCTTTAAATGTTAGCACCAAAGAGCAAACATGGTTAATGTCACAACAGTGGCAATAGAACCAAGCAATACCTGGGCAGCAGTGATAAGGCAAATCTCACATAGCGATGCACTTGAAAACGACAGCGGCCAAGATAAACAAATACAATTGCATTGTAAATAATTATTGACTGATCTTTGTATTGTTTTGACATTTGATAAATTAAAATAACTACATTTTCTTATTTTTGTTGTTTATCTCTGTTTTGCATAGCTCCTAATAATTATACTTTATCACCAAAATATCTTAACTCGTAAAAGAACTTAGGCAAAGGTTTGTTTTTAATTTAATGCAATATTAAAATTTATGCACAAGTTTTGGTTCTTTATTTAAAATATGAATTTATATTTATTATTTAATAGATGACAATTAGTTATTCAATGTATAAAATATGCATAATGTGTATGCAATGTATTACTAACACAATACAATGTTTAGATATTTTTGGTTTGAGAAATGCAAGATTTTTCAATTATATTTTGTAATCCGCTGAATGTTTTTCTTATAGGCAAGCATCAACATTATGGTCAGATTTGAAAACTATTTCTGATGTCAATAGAATTGTTCATTTGTGGTTTCTTACTCTGAACAAGCAGGGTTGTCATCGTTTGTTATTAGCTGGTAAGGAATTTAAATTCTAATTTTTATCTAATTTAAATCATTAACATAAAATTATTTTAAAAAAAAGAAACTTCCTAGCTTTTTACAATTTTATGTGAAACCATGCATTTTGTTTCTGACGAAAGGACATTAGCTATAACATCAAAAGTATCACATGTAGAGCTATTTTTCTCATTTGTATGCTTGTGATTCAGGGTTCCCATTAAGCCTTAATATTTGCTGAGTCCTTAACATTTATTCAATGCCTTAATTTTTACTAAAACACTCCACATTTTATTTCACCAAGGTCAGTGATACTTGTCCAATGTCACCAAAAATCGAGGGCATAATATTTATAAGTGAGCTAGAAATTACTGGTTTGAAAACTGGGTCCATGAGACCCAAACCTATCACATGAAAGTTTCTTCACCTGTACCCTCACATGTATTGCAATCTGTTAAATGTAGCCTTAAACAAATAAAAATGGCCTTGGAAAGACCCCAATTTTTTTACTTGAAGAGTGGGAACCCTATGATTAAGTACAAAAGCATATTATGTTCATGTAACCAACTTTTATTAACATTTTTTAAACACGAAATTGTTTAAAAATAATTTTTAATTTGTGAAATGTTTTTCTTCTCTTATGCCCAGTTAATTGAATATTCATTATGACACAAGGGCGGATTTGTGGACCACTTTGCATTAAATTGGTGCACCTCAGGGGGTTGGTTCATTTTACGCCCTTGCATACATATCACACATTCTAGGACAACCCATTTATATATAGAGAGAGAGCTGTACATTCATTCTAGATGGACAAACATCTATGCCCTACCCCAGATTTGAACCAGAAACATTTCCTTTCAGAAGCCAGCACCATGACCACTGGTTGGCAGGTGTGAAATGTTTATTAGGAAAACTAATGGATTAACTTCATACCTGCCAACTGCTATGAAATGTCTAATTTTGACTACAAAACTGGAACGGTTTGCTAAACTAGATAAAAAATTTCACTTTTATAGATGAGAAACTATTTTTCAAATTTCAGTTTTCTTTATTCAAAGAGTTGCTTCAAGAAAGGCTGGCAGCTAGATTTTGTAATGTACCACAAGCTATTTTTAGTTTTTCTAATGTTTTTGCTTTTACTTCATTACATATCAGCTATGATAAATGAGAAAAGTGCATTCTCTTATTTTGCATCAGTGCATGTGACTTGCAAGGTTCTATACAATTCAATCCTATGTAACTTCCCTGATTCTGCTATTCAAACAAAAGAGGCAAATAAAGCTAGGTTTCACTCACAAAAATTAATATTATCTGTGTATTATTAGTCACATGTGATACTAATAACTCCTTTTCAAGACGCCCATCTCTTAGATGTGTATGAGTTTCATGGACCCGAGGTACTCTAGTGATATTTTCTTTCCACATGGGGTTTACTGTATTTAGTAAACACAGGAGTTGTTCCCCGGGATACCCAAGCGATCTTTTTTTGCTTTTATCCCATTTAGTGATTGCAAAACAGACCCAAATTTCGAAAACGAAAAACCTGTTTTATGAAAGAAAAAAACCAGGTTTTCGGTTTTACTCATTGGCAACTCATGAGAAACTCCCCAATAAGGTATACCATACTACGCACACTGATGCAAACAACTAAATGTTTAGTGTTTACTACTCTATCGGAATAAAAATTCATTATTACATGTCTGGTATTAATGCCAAATAAGTCACATCACTTTTGTGTGACACAACATGACCTACTTCTCCGCTGACAAATCATAATAACATGTAGACGGATTCTCAGCATCAGTACCAATGAGCCAGACAGTGGATCCTCATTGGTACCAATAAAATGTAAAAATATAAATATAGAAGAAATTTATATTACATGTCATTTAGGAAGTAGCTCAACTCTGCTACCACTGCTGCAAACAATAAACAATCATACAATCAAAACCCTTCCTACTCCACAGAGGCCAACATAGTAGAAGACTTTCTACGCCTCGGCTGGCTCCCTGCGTGTAATGCCACAATGTCATTGTCAATTACTGCTGTTCATTAGGTAATTCTGA
Source organism: Meta bourneti (assembly GCA_933210815.1). Classification (NCBI taxonomy): domain Eukaryota; kingdom Metazoa; phylum Arthropoda; class Arachnida; order Araneae; family Tetragnathidae; genus Meta; species Meta bourneti. Next base: position 50,783,906 of record OW119927.1, read on the forward strand.
TTTGAAGAATTATTAGTTTTGTTTGCTCAACCTTTTGCAGTTTATAATGAACATATTTATTCAGAAATAAGAGGTAGGTGTACTTCACAAACTTGATTTCGCAATCGTACAAAGGCTAGAAATAAAAATAAAATATTTTATTTCAACCCATAATAGAGCATGGCCAGTCATATTTTCGAGGAGTTTAAACGCAGCAGCGGTGATGATTATTCCATTTGGTGTCATTATCTTCGTGAAAGAAGTGGTCAACTAGCCAAATGTTCTAAAGAAATAAAATGCATTGGTGGCTCAACAGGTGGATTACATACACACCTAAAAAAGATGCATAGTATTTCTTTTCCATTTTGAAAAGAAAAGAAGTACCTATTTTGGAAGAAAGTCCAACAATATCATCTTCAACAAAAATAACAAATTATTTGAATAATCTAGTTGATGACATGTTACCAGCAGTTTTATCAAGAGTGACCACATTGGATGGACTTCCTTTTTCTGTATTTTGCACTTCAACTGATCTTCGTAAATCTCATTACAAGGGGATTTCAAAATCCTCAAATATTATTCAGAAATTAGTGGTCACCTATTCACACAAAGTGCAAACAGCTGTTGTCACTGAATTTAATGTGCTAAAGTTAAAAGGATACAGAGCGAGTCTAACTCTTGACGAATGGACATCAGTAAGGAATCGACGATTTTTGAATATCAATGTACACTGTCAAAAACAATTTTGGAGTTTAGGTCTGGTTCGTGTACATGGAAGTTTACCAGCTGAAAAATGTGTCGAAGTAATTATAAGTTTTTGGTCTGTGCCTTGATAAACATACAGTATTTTCACTACAGACGGAGCATTGGTCATGAAAAAAATAGGCAAATTGGTTAAATCTGAGAAACAGCTCTGTCTAGCACATGCCATTCAGCTTGGTGTAATCAAAGTGCTATACAAAAATGTACCTGTCTAAGTTGAAAAAATAACTCAATCGGATAATAAACCTGAATGTGGCTCTGTCTCAGAATACGAAGGAGAGAATATTGAATTGGATATTGACAATGATGACGATTCGGAATTGGAAGATGAAAATTCATTTGAAAGTGGGTTCAGTATTGCTTACTCAGATGATGTAGATGGAAATTCGGCTTCAGATGTTAAACATGAAACCATCTTACCACTTATTACAAAAATTAGAGTGGTGGTACGATTGTTCCGCAAATCCCCAACAAAAAACGATAACATACTGTAAAAATATGTGAAATTGGAATTTGGTAGAGTACTCATTGATTTTAGATTTGAAAACAAGATGGAATAGTTTACTCACCATGTTGGAAAGGTTCAACAAATTAAAATCATGTGTTCAGAAAGCCCTAATTGATTTGTCATTGAAAATTTCATTCTCTGAACAGGACTAACTTATTAGTGGATACTATTTCTGCCTTATTGCCAGTAAAACTTACAGTGGAAGCATCATGTAGAGCAGATGGCAAATCTATTTACTGCTGACACTGCTTTACATTTCATGTTGACATCTTTAAATGATCTCCATACTACACTCGGTAATGAACTGAAAGAATCCTAGAATTAAGAATTCAAGCAAGACGCACTAACGCGTCAGCAGTACTTCAATTTCTACATAATGGGTATCGAACCAGTGATGAAAGATCTGAATACGTGTTTAAAAAGTTGGGGAAATCAGCTATCTGTCGGTTTATAAATAAACTGATAAAACGTTTATCGACGTCTTCTTTAACACCAGCATAATCGGATGCAAGGGATATCAACTTCGATGACAAAGATGATGATGTTGTGGAAAAATCTGTTTTTACATGGGACAATTGCTGCAGAGGTCAATTGACAAGGAGCTTGCTGGTTCGGCATCACTGGATAATTGTACAAGTAGTGATTTTGAAATGGAAAAGATGTTGCAGTATTGAAAAGAGGGGGAGCCAAAAGCACAATTATGGAACTGTGCTACAAATACTTGCTCGCTATTCCACCGACAAGCGTGGAGTCAAAACGGGCATTCTCATCGTCAGGTCAATTCGTAACCAAAATAAGATCGAAGTTGAATGATGTCTGCTTAAATTCAATGTTTTCTGCGAGCACATTTTAATGCCGAAAAAAATGCTAACTACTGGCAGGTGATTGTATAGCTAGCTCTCAATGTTAGATAATAATCGTTTTATGTATGTATATAAGAAACATACTTAAGAAATAAATTTATTTAATGTTTTTTACACAAATATAGTTTTTCATATTTTTTACAAAACCAGTTTTCGAGATTTGGAAAAAATGAAAACCGAAAAACCGGTTTTGCATTTTACTAAAGCCGTGCAATCACTAATCCCATTATTCTATTCCTCAATACCTCTTTCATGACATTTTGTACTACTTTTGTGTCTTGTGTAGCTTGGCCAAAAAAAGTTCTTGCACTATAAAACCCCAAACCTTTTAAAGGCATATTTTTAAATTGTAATGTTTTTTAACTTTCTATTCACTTTTTCTACTAAAACTAGTGCTTTAAAACATAAACAGAGTTCAATGATGAATACAGAAAAATAGCCTTGTGTTATTGCATCTGATAAATTGGCATTTGGTATGGTATATAAATGAATTTCCTCCATACGGTTGTAAATTCCTTGCATCTAATAATCAAGTTTTGGATTTGTATAAGTAAATATAGAAGTTATATTATGTATGGATAGAGAGACATGGCAAATGTTGATAGGTATGGAATATATTTATATTTCCTCTTTTAGGAGCAGAGGGAGCAATGCAGGCCGTGATTCTAAGCTTCGGTGGCTTTAAGTTCAGTGATCATCACTTGGAATTTGATACTGAACCAAAAGACCTGCACAGGGACTATAATTTCAGACGTATTATATATGGCAATTCTACTCATGTGAATGTAAGTGTAATTGTACAAGAAGACAATAAAGCTGTTATTTATGCTGCTTTAGATCGCAGTGACAAAGACTATTATGCTTGTGATGGCGGCTGTTTAGATCCTCCTGTGAAATTAGGGTAAGATTTTGAGTTTTCTATTTATTTTTATGTTTATCGACTTAATGTTTCAAATTTCTGAATTAAAAATGGAAATGCACTCGATAAAAGAATGCTCAAAATGAAATGAAGTTTAACATAAAATAAGTAGTGTGAATGAAGTATTGTAATTTTGAGATTTTATATCAATGTAGTTTGACATGGCAGGTTGTTGAATTGGGTAATACATTCAACATGGAGTCACATTACATACTCAAATTCTTTTTAAGGAATTGTTATCCATGTGATATCTAAGGTCCATAATTTATATTCTTTTGGGTTGCAAATATAGGCATTTACTCATTTATCAATATCCCACAGTTGGAAATGATCTGGTAAAGGAAGTACCCCCTTAGGTTAAAAGTTCTTTCATTCTAAAGGGATTTTAATCCCTTTAAATATTCATATTAAATTCAGTCTGAATTAAGTTCTGTCCTGCTAAAAGTTCAAGTATATTAGTTTTCCTGAAAAGTGGCAGTTGTCATTTACTTGTTTTTTCTGTAATAATACACTTCCTTATGGGCACTTTAATTTTAATCCTTATTCTTTCTTACAATGCTACGAGATAAATCTTTTGTTCCTTTCGTGGGGCATTACATTTCAAAATGTTTTACCTATATATACTGTCTTTATTCTCATATGGAACTACCTGTTCTTCAGTAGTTTCTTCTGGCTTCCTGCCTGATTGCCTTCATTAAATATGTAAACTTTGAAATATTGTACTTTTTGTGCTATTGTTTTTTCCAAAAGATGGTTATTAACAAAATCAATTCTAATCTTTGTACTGAATTTGTTAAAACAAATGAGAATTAAAATATAGTTTAAACCATTTTGGAAGATATTTTACATTCTTTTGTAAAATAAACAAAAATTAACAACAAAATCTTCAGTTTAACTAAAAATTGATTTTTTAAAACTGGGTCCAGGCAGTCTTGAAAGTTTTTTGGAAAGTTTCTACGTAGGTCCTCAGTCTTGAGAAAGTTTCTTCATCCGTGCATTCACAGGTTGATCTATATTAAATGTAACCTTAAAGGTATATAAATATAGTATTAAAAGGTCTTAATTTTTCTTTTTGCTTAAAAGATTGGGTACCCTATCACAAAAATTTACATAACTTTCCTATCTAAGTGACCCTGCAACTTGCATAGCACTATGAGAAATTAGATGTTTACCATTTTCTGACAAGTGGTGTATTAATTCAGTCAAATGTTATGAATCATCCACTTTAAGTATCTAAAATAATAATATAATGTAGTGTTTTTTAAAACCACTAATCATTGTTTTTATTGCTCATCGAAAATCTAAATCCATATGCATTACAGATCTGATCCAATAATGCTTCCAGTGAAATTAACTAGTCCAATGACAGCTATATTATATATAACAGCAGATAAACAGCACATGGAAGAATTAAAGCATGCTATTCATGTGGCAGAAGTTGCTGAAGGTAATATTCAGCATTTTTTCCAATTTCTTTAATTGTCTAAACCAATAGTAAATAATCAATTGAATGATTTTTTTATCACTAAACTGAAAAACTGAATATAAATGGTTTTAGTTCATTCGCCTGTTGGGTTTATTTAAAATTCAGGTTTTACATCCATATCTGACAACATTTGTCATGTGTTTATTATCTTGCAATAAATTTCCTCTGGCCAACTCCCCCAAAAATTAGTAACATAACTTCTATATTCTCTCTGGGAAAGTACAAGAAAGTGTGTATAAGTGTTTATTTCTATTTCTTACAATCCACTTTCATATGAATCTTTGTATGAGTCATTCCATGTCAAACTACACAATAAAGGGGTATTTTCAACCTGACCCCCTCCGATTTTTTAAAACTTGGTTAATTTATTGCCCAGCCACACACAAGAGATGATGGAAAATATTAGCTTCCTACACTTGCAATAGTTTCTTATTTATATTAATTTTACATTTGAAAATAGTGCAATCTTTCATGATTCTAGAACCACTAACTCACTTGTATCCATGAATCTAATTGTTCGATCAGAATAAATGAAGACTTTGTAGATAAACATACAACCTTTCTAATGATGTATAACATGACTTTCCAAGTGAGTTCTAGTTTCAAGGTCGTTAAATTTGGTCTTTGCCTTTGAATTACAAAAAGTGTAGTCATTTTTTTTGTCTAGAAAATTACCAAAGATATGTTATTTATCTTTACTTTCTGAAATTTTGAAGGTGGGGCACACATGGGTTCATAATAAAAAATATTTAAAGTAAGTAAATAGAATGATGTAACTTGTACCCATAACTCCTGTATCATTTGATCTAATTGGGCTCATATAGGACTTACTTTGTAGATAAACTTAACCTTTCTAATGATGCATTACATGACACTGTAAATGACATTTTTTATTTGAAGGTCACTCAATTTGTCCTTTGAGCATAAATTATAAAAAAGTGTACATTTAATTTATTTCGAAACATGTATGTTAAATATACACTACTAATTCTTGATTTCTGAACGTTTCAAGTTGGAACACACATTGTTTCATAATAAAAAATATTTGAAGTAAATGGAATCATAAACTCACATAAACACCTGTATCTTTTGCCTTGTAAAAAATAGCCTTCCTCTGATCAAACAATTACATCTAGAGATATGAGTGAATTAGTAATTCTAGAATCGTGAGAAATTTCCCAATTTTAAAATTAATATAAATAAAAAACTATGCAAGAAGGGAGCCAATATTTCCATCATTTCTTATGTGGCTGGATAACAAACTATCCCATTTTTTTAAGTCAGGGGTCAGGTTGTGAGCTTTGTGGTTTGACATGGTGCCATTGAATGTGCACATAGCAAGAAAATTACCACAGCAACCAGTAGAACAAGATAACAGATTTGTATGTTAATAGGTAACATGAAATTTTTTTTCTAGTCTGATAAAATTATTTTACCTCTATTTCCAGCTCCTGCACATGAACACCATATCATTGCTCTTCATAGGCATGGGCATCAACTTGGTGGTTTACCAGCATTTTTTTGGGTATCAATAGCATTTCTTATAGCTGTGTTTCATTTATTTTTAGCAAAGCTTATATATAATGAATATTGTGGAAATCAAGAGAAAATACGTGGGCGATATGTTGTGTGATTAATGGATTCAATGCATGCAATGTCTATTCCTTATTTTTTGTTATTGTGGAAATCAAGAAGTCACGTGGGAGAAGTTTTGTGATTGTATATATATTACATTGTATAAAATATTTACTCTAAATTATGTATTTTGGTGATTGTAGGAGTGACATGATTGTAAATATGAGTGTATAAATTTTTTTGGTTCTATATATGCTGTAATTGTTATTTTTAGTTAGCTTCAAATGTTGTGACAATGATTAGCAAAGTAAATTTATGTAGAAGATGCTAGGGAAAAATAGTATTCTATAGATAAGGTGCCAAAAAAATGCATATATAATTTTATGGCAAAGAATTAATATTTTTTTAAATTGGTTGAGAATTTAAAAATAAAAACATACTAAAAGATCAGGTAATATTTTTAGATGATTATAATATAAGCAGCTTTTATTAGAAATTAAACAGGAAAATTTATCTGATCCTAAATGTCCACTAGTCCAAGTCCATTATTTTTATAGAAAAGATGTAATCAGTGCTTTTTCAAATTTATCCAGACTGAACACAATTGAGCACCACACCTTTATATAAAAATTATTCTAGGAAACAATTACCACCTGCTTCCTTGAACTATCTCGATAACATTCACACACACTTTAAAAAGCATGATTACTTGTGTAGTTGATTTACAGATATACAAAGATTATATAAAAAGATTAAGAACATTTTTATGTACAATTGAACACTCCTATAAAGAGCACAAAGGGACCAGTAAATTTACTAAGAATTACAAAATCTTACTAATCTGAGTTTTGTAATAAGTGAAAAGTAACCCATACATTCAATATTAAACTAAACATTTGATTTTTATTTTCTTGCTAAACCTGGGCTTTTTATAAGTGGGTTCAACTTTAGAAGAAAAAATTAAAATGCAGACCCAAAGATAGATTTAAAAAAATCTAAGTATTAAACAAATTCTTTAAGAAAAGTATGGATCATTCATAAATAAAACAGTTCTTTAGTTTATGAATTCTCAAGTTTATACATTTTTGATAATATAATTCATTTTAAAATAGTGTAAGATAGAAAAGTAAAGAAAACAAAAAAAATCTAATTTAATAAATATTGTTAAAATATATACAAGTAAATTCTTAGCATTTGTGTATTCCTATATACATGGAAAGTTTTAAAAATTATGATCATGATGGATTTGAAGAGCCTTGCTGAGAAAGCTTAGAGATCATGCGTTTCCTGAAGCGCTGTGTACGGACTTGCTGTTTCTTTTTATATTCTTCTTTCCTGGGGCATGTAAAAGTGATGCACTAATAAAAATTTATAAAAGAAATTGAGAATTCAGTGTCAAACAGAAATTATACACTTAAAGTCTTTTAATTTAGAGACAGTTCATCAACAGAACTCATGCATAGGTCAAGCTAAAATTTTAATGTAACATACAAGTTTTAGAATTAAATTAGCCACCATTAAGTTTCAGGATAACTAAATTTAAAAGTATGGAACATTTATCTTGCATCATAATGAAAGGTGTAATTGCAACATAGATTCATTCATGCTAAAAAAATTGAAATCAGCAGTGGCTTTAACCCAATGTAGCTGAAATGGTTTTGTGAATAATCTATATCAAGCAGCATTGGTATCTGTCTGTTCTCTATACAAATCTACACCATTAGACCAATCCACACCAAATTTGGTACACTTATTTTTTAGAACCTTGTGGATAACAGGCTATATATTGACTCACATTTTATTTATCCTAGATGTAGAGGGGCTAAAAACAATTCAAAATCCCCATAGGAATGAGTGAGTTTGTTACGATTGTGGTACGCAACTCAGATTGCTTTACCAGTATTGGAAAAACAATTTTTTTCCGAAATTATATTTTAAGAATTTAAATTCTAATACTTATATTTGAACTGATTTTTCATTTCTTTCTAAAATATTAATAATTTATAAATATTTGACTAATGATACGAAATGATAAAAACATAATTTTGTATAACTTGCATTTTGTAAGGAAACAAGTCTGTAATGCGAAATACCACTGATAATGAAAGTGGTTGGTTGGTATCTGGTAATGCCAAAATTAATATTTCCTTTTCTAATTTTGTAATGAATTATTTATTTTGTGCAAAATATCGCCCAAGACATGGTTCATTTTTTGCAAGTATGTGTATACTTCGACCAACTTTCCATAAAAGTCACTGATTCAATGATAATGATTTGTAGAATTCCATTTCATAAAAATAAATCAAGCAAACAAAACAAAACCTTTTAAAGTAAGATGGTAGTGTCTTTTTTTAAAAAAGAGGGCAGCGCTAAATAAAGTTATTTTAAAATAAAACAGTTAATGTTAAAACAAAACATATAACCATACATTGCAATTCAAAGATTTTTAAAATTTTGACATGGGTTTTCATTACAAGGCAATTAAAAAACTTATATTTGCTTTACAAGTTTTAAATTATATTATTGGATCATATTGAAAGCTGTACTCAATAGTCAAGAAACAACATCTATCATTCTAAATAGGTCGTTTAAATTTAGATAGCAGATCTTTGAATTGACAAAAAAAGTGCAGGCGGAGAATCGATTAAAAACTAAGCCAGTTGGAGTAAAGCGAATTTTTAATAAAACTTTGCTGATCTTGGAATAATATCATGGTTATAAAATATTCTGACTAGGACTTTTGAAAAGTTGAAAGCTTTTGATTTAAGTGACAGAAGATTGAAGTTGTTTACTTTACGAGTTGAAGCTATTTTTATGCAACTTTGTTATCTCAAACATTCTTTGAAGCATTTTCTTTTATAAAAAGGCTGTAAAATTGACCTACTGGTTTTTGAAAAATTGTAATTGATTAACTTTTTCGTCTGGACTGAAAACATTTAATTTTAAAACTGTTGTTTCACATGCGGAATGGAATTTTCAAGAAAAAAATGTATTTGCTTGAAAAGAAATTTATCATGAATATTGTATTAATATTATTTGTCATCTTTTTGTATGATGGTGGAATTCTGAAGTATCGCATTCCTGGTGCAAGAGTAAAAAAATATTGGATAACTGGCTGCAATAAGTAGTGTTTGTCATTTTTACAGGAAATGAACTCAAAGGGCATTCACAATTAATCCGAAATTCAAAATCAGCTTCTGTAATAGTCATCTCACTATCACCTTTTCTAGTTTTGTCTTACGACTAGTGCGATGTATGTGATATGGATAGATAAAGCAAGCATACATGTTGTTCGAAGTAAATTGTATAAGCTATAAAAATATCAAAATGGAGTTTGAAAAATTATTTTCTGCTTACTTATTTTTTCTATATTTACATTTTCTACAATATTTGAATTTTTGATACAGAAAAATGATTTTTTTTATCACTTTCAATCAATGTTTAACCAATTCAACCTGAGCAACACTGGGTAATTCTGCTGGTGCTTTATAAAATTAGATAAAATAAATTGAATACGTTTTTTCATTGCTTTCAGTTTTATTTGTTTTGCATAGTATGAGCCTTTGATAACTAAACTAAGATCATAATTGAAATCACAATCTTTCTAAGTATGAGTGCATTTCACGTTTAAAACAAAACTAAGAATTTTGTTTACTTACATCTATTGAATGCTTTTAATTGTTATTTATTGCTATTAATTTTGTTACTTTTCGTATAATTGGGATAAATTTAAGTGATTCAAGGGTTTCGTGTACATTTTCCAGTGTGCAAAAAAATTTGAAGTGCCCCATCTTACTATCCATCGATGTTAAATTTTATTCTTTAATATATTTCATTGAACCATGAAATTAAAAATTTATTCTTCTAACCTGTTCATCAAGGTAATCCATCAGCTTTTTGATGCTAATATTCATGCCATTCTCCTTCAATTCTTGTTGCAAGTCAGCTAAATTAAGTGGCTAGAAGAAAAGGAGATAAATATATTATTTTTAACATAAATTAATAACTATTCATTTAAAATATCATGATTTATAGGGTTTTTCAAAACTGCAAATTAAGCACTTTAAATTTCTTTTTAAAATGTTTCCATTGTTGCCAACTTGGCAGCTAGTGGGCTTCCACAGCTAAATTTAATGATTCATATTAGCTAATCGGATAAATTTAGTAGAAGGATTGGAAAACTTATTGGAAGATACCAAATAAGGAAAAAATAAAATACTAACTAGGCCAGCTAGTAGAAAAGATAGTGGTATAATTCTAAAAGGATTGGAATAATGTATCACATTGTTTAAATTCACCTTGGTATTATTTTATTGGAACAACGTTTATAGCATAGCAAGGTTTTAAGATGGTTTATGTGATGAGGAGTTGTAAATGGCTTTCTCAAAGCATGCCAGGCTCTAACCTTTGAGAAGATTTCAGACTCAGAAAAACTAGGAAACTCAGTTTCTTTCCAAGTCTGATGCTTCAAAGGTTCATATAAATAGTGAGAATTTTTAGCATAACTTGATGAAATTCAGTGTGCTGAGGGGAAGTAATTTTCATTCCTTCTAACTGGAATTCTGTCCCAGGTATCTGCTTTAACAGTGGGGTTCTCTGGGAAAAATGTGTGAAAGAACTGAATTTCAACAAAAAATTAAGCACCTTTAATGACAGTAAAACAGGAAAACCTTATTTTTGAAAACTAAAACTGAGTACCTCTATGTGCTCTCAAGAAGCATACAAACCCTTAATTGAATTGACAATGTAAATTTAGTTAAGAAAATTTGAAAACCAAAATTTAAAGGAAAACATTACTGTATATCTTAAAACTCTCTGGTAAAGATCTTCATTCGACAGTATGTATTCCTTGATCGATTCTGTGTTTCCCTTGCATTCAGTTTGACAGTTGTCACTTAGTTCTGAAGAAAAACTGACATCGTGCTCATTATCTTCTCTGCAAAAAATAAAACCAAATTTTATTGATTTGAATCTCATAACAATTATATTTATAACTAAATTATTTATTTTTCAATGCAATGAAATGAAACATCAGAATTTTAAGACCAAATCTTGAATTAAAACTATATTAAAATCCAATTTAAAAAGCTGATTCATATTTTATGGCTATTAGTTTACGGATATGTGCTGTTAACAAATGTAAAAAAATTATTTAATCGAAAACAGAGACAATAACTGTATTTTTACCTAGAGTTGCAAGAGCCTGTTGGACTAGTACAGATGTTTTTTTCTGAAGCTTGTGATGGAAAATGAACTAAATTTTCTATTTGTGCTTTGCTGGATATGATAGGCTGGGATGAACAACAAGATTTTGTTGTTTTTGCTTCTTTGTTAAAAACTTCCTCCGACTCTCTTTTCCAAGAGGAAGTGCATGTACCATGAGTTTTCTTCATTGCTCTATCACTAATTTCTGTCACTTGTTTTCGCTTTTTGGGAAGAGATAACATTTTCTTATTGTTTGTATTTTTCATTGAAGATTGTAATTCCGGTTCTAAATTTCTTTCAAGGCATTGTGATGATGACTCATTCCCTTTATTGAAAATAAGTAAATATGGGCATTAAAATCAAATGAAAGAATACATTTTGTATACTTGTTACATGCTCGTATGTTAGCATTAAATGTTACAATTTACTGAATTTAATTAAAAAGTTTGGAAGATTAAAAATCAATCTTTTCGCAAGACAGGGTTCCCATTTTAAAGGCTTGATTTTGCAGATTGCAATAGATTAACCTGTGGGTGTACATATGAAGAAACTTTCTCAAGTGTTGTTTGGGTCTCACAGTCCAGTTTTAAAACCATCAAATTTTAGCTAACCTATAAATATTATGTCCTTTATTTGTGATGTCACATAACCCTGGACAACTATATACAAGTATTGACCATGGTTTTTTAATGCAGATTTAGCAAAATATACTGTGTTCTTGTAAAAACCAAAAATTTTAAAGAATTTTCAGCAAATATTAAAGTTTACGGGAACCCTGCAAAAGCAAATTATTACTTAGTCTTTCAGATGATGCCAGCAGAACGCACAGTAAGCACATGCTGTTAATTGATTTAAAAATAGAAATGAAACAATTTAATCATTTTGACTTTACGATTATTGATGGATGGTATAAATAGCTCACATAATAAGTCACTTTACAACAATATTGAAAACCATTATTCATATAATATATATGCCATTATTCAGACAAAATAAATCATTAAAAAATTAAATCCTAGCATAAATCTTTTTAAAAATCAATTTTCCAGCTGGAAAAGACATTGAGCATTAATATTTTCCTAGCTTTGTAGAACTTGTGCTATTTTTTAAAAATCAGAAACAAAAATCCTTATCATAAATGTGTAAAGGAATAAATTATTTTAAAGAAAAGATAGATTTTGATATGGTTTGTCACTATTTATTTCTGGTTACATAAGGGCTAATTAGATTGGGGCCTACAGGTTAAAGTGGATTCTAAACCACTATGGACATCCATGTCTTAATTGGGATTTGAACACAGCCTGTTGAACTAAGGTGCCAGAACACCAATCACTTGGCTACCAGTCCAGCATATTTCAATGTTGAATTTAGAGTTCAAACAAAACATTTTACTAATTGGAAGTTAAAAATAACCCAAAGCTAAATTGTTCTTATAAAATTGTGTACATAGTTATGATACTTTGCAATTTAAAATATATCCAGGAGTAATACTTAAACAAATACAATTTTGTTTTCATTTTCTTAGGCATCCTGTACATATATCAGACAAAATTTAAGTAAGCACAAATTTTTAATCCCCCAGATTTTTTTGCAAATTTATTTAATGATTTAAATATAATTGTATGTTTTTCAAACCAAATCTAGTACAAAAATGAAAGAAAGTTTTTCTTACATGGATGTGTTTCATCATACACATGAGAGAGAACTGCCACAGCTTTCTTCCTTGGTAAAGCTCTCACTCCAATTTTTTTCAAAGCTTCTTTTATTTCAGGAGTTTGCATATTATTATAATCAGGAAATGGAGTAATTGGAGAGTCGGAAATTTTAAATTTTGGAGCCAAGGAGGAATTAGGAGTGGATGGATAAAAAGAATCTGGAAAAGATACACTAAACACATTAGCTTAAAATTGTATTACTTGTACAGAAACAGGCACTGAAGTAAAAAATTCTTATAAACAGTTTACATCTTTTATCCAAATCATTAATTTGTTTAACAGATATTCATTTTTAGACGTAAAATAAAATACAACTAGCAGACCCACACATAGCATCTGCATTAAACTTAATTGCCTGTATCCACTGATAACAAAGTGTCATTGCTCACACTTCATATCTTATTTCAATACATTTGTAATGAATGTAGCATCATACTCACATAAATGGATTTCATACTATCTCTAAATGAAATAAAATTATTCACAAATATAACAGTATTGTTTACTTTTACTAGTGTCAATTTCCAATACAATGCATGCCAAAAAAGCAAACCTTAGTCACATTACCACAATTAAATTCTGAACATCTACTTCACTTTCATTCAATTGTAATGTGTTCTTTGCTACTGATTGCATCAGAAATTTCAGACCAGCTTTTTTCATTCTACTAGTAGACCCTGCATAGCATGCCTGCTACAGCATCTTAAGTGTTCATATCTATTGATTGCAAAAAGTCGTTACTCACATTTCATATCTTATTTCAATTCATCTATAATGAATATAGAATCCATATTTGCATTTCATACCTCCAAATGAAATAAAATTATGGATATATATAACAGAATTTCTTGTATTTCTTACTTGTGTTAATTCTTTTTCCATGCATGGCAAAGAGGAGTGTACATCTCAATCATGTTACCCTAATTAGCTTCTGAACCTCCAATTAAATTTCATCCCATTAATTGGTTAAAAGGTGATTCGGCATTTTTTGACGTTAAACCTATTCTTGCCCTGATTTCTATCTTCCAGATTTCTGTATGCCTTCTGTAATCAGACTGCTGAGGAACTTCACTAGAGTGGTGAGCTCCTCTATGTAGTTTTAACAATATTATGCAGCTCTATAGCTCAAATCAAGCAAATTTAAACAAAGTGGAAAAATTGACAAATGAATCCAGTAAGAGTTGATTTTATATTGGTTATATCCGTTGTCATTCGACAATACACAAATAACATTGATTGTTGTGCCACATATGTTAGTGAAATATATATAATAGTGTATTAATTACAGCTCAGGCACATTTTATATCTAATGTTGCAAAAATAGGTACATCAAACACTGGACCTCTGTGCAAAGCTCCTCCAAAAAGCAATACATTACCAGAAACTCTATGTATAAACTCAGTAACTGCAAATATAATTGATATAAATTACCCAAGTCTCTAAAGTATGGAATGTTATAAGTATATATATTCACTGATACATAATGTATACCAAATCCAATGTAAGCTTATTAGAAGATATATTTTCCTCTATCATTCAAAAAATTTCAGACAATGTGCATTAGAACTTTTGAAATCCTGTTTTTAATAATTATTGAGCAGATTTCGAATTTTCAAAAATATTTTTACAAGATACTTTCTCAAGCCATTTAAAATTTTGGTTGAGTTCTGCTGTTTAGAAGAATGAAGGGGCTTTTCACTAACTAAAAATTTCTATATAAAATGCGAATTGTTCTGTTACATGGTACCCTAAATTGTAACAAAAATCCTCGATTCACCGCTGAGCTTTAATAATTAGGATAAAAACTTACATTATATATAATTCATAAGCTGTAGAAAATAAGGCTGTTTTACTTACTCTTATTCTTATCCTTTAAAGGAGATATCTTATTTTGTATTTTCTTTTGAATACATTCAGATGCAGTACGGGTGTTTAACTGTGATGAGCAAGCAGAATCCTGCAAATCATTACGCTCTTTACCAGCTCGAAAAATCCAAGGACTTTCAGGAGATGTTGATAACATATCCTCAGAAGTTGCCTTCAACAATAAAAATCCTTTTTAAAAATCAATATAATTCTAATAATTTAAATATTAAATAATTTTAATACTGTTAAAACAAAAATCAATCAAACACATAAATATGTGAGAAATATTAAAACTTTAGATTGACAATCAGTGCAAAAGTAAGTTAAACTCTTAATTTATTCTGTTAATTAATTTGAAAAGTGGTACAAAAGAAAAACATTTCAGGAAGATAAGTAGATACAATTATTATTTTATTAAATATAAATTTTTTAATGAAAACAAAAAAATTACTCTTCTTGAAAACAGTATTTTTAAAGTTTTTTCTCAATGCCCAGCCAATTGAACATTATTCATGGCACTGCTCGGGCAGAATTGTGAACCACTTGGTGTTACAATTCACATACATTCTAGGCATAATTAGCTTATAGAGACCGTACCTTCACTCCGGATGGGCAAATATCTATGCATCACCCCAGATTTGAACCAGGAACTTTTCAATCCAAAAGCTAGCACCTTGACAACTAGACTGATTGGTCAGTATTTTTTAATATAAAACTATTTTATCTCAATCTTCCAAAAGAAAAAAATTGTCAAAACATAATATCAATTAAAAACATGGGAACACTAAACTCTCCAATTTCAATGTACACCAAATATATATATTAGGGGGATCGGAAAGTAATGTCGTTTTTTACATTAAATTCAAACAAATAAATTTTTAACAAGTTTTTATTTTTAATCAATGATGTAATCACCCTCATTATCAACAACCTTTTACCATCTAGTGTGCAAATTTTCAATGCCGGATCGATAATTGATATAAATTACCCAAGGTTTATTGGTAATCACAATTGGTTTTTCAGAAAAATATCTGGAGGTGGCATTTTGGATATCATCCAAATTTTTTGTCATAGAAAGTGTTGTAGCGATCGGAATAAATGGAAATTCGATGGTGCAATGTCGGGCGAGTATGGTGGGTGAGGCAGTACCTCCCACCCCAATTCATTAATTTTTTCCAGGGTTCGTCTTGCATTATCGTGTTGCAGAATAACGCCTTTTCTGTTGACAATCTGTCGCTGGACACTTTTCAATTAAAGATTGATTTACTCGATCCAATTGTTCACAGTAAAGCTCTGCATTCACAGTTTGTCCAGGTTTCAAAACACTTCAAAATGAACGATTCCGCGAATACTCCACCAAACACACAAAAGCGCCTTTTTGGGATGTAAACCTGGATTAATTCGGAGAGAGCCACTGCCTTTTGGATTATCATAGAGGACCCATTTTTCATCTCCAGTGATCAAGCGATCAAAAAACGCTTCTGTATTGTGCCGTTGAAGCAATAAGTTGCATGTGGTGGATCGGTTAGCTTTGTTTTCTTCGGACAGATTATGTGAGACCCAAACACCTGCTCTGCTTACTTTACCAATCTGCTGCAAATGTTCTTGAATGGTCGACCAAGGTTGGTTAAGAGTGTTTGACAGTTCCTCGATTGTCTGACACGGATTTGCTTCCATTTCCGCCCTTAACACTTCATTGTCTAAAGTTGTTCGTCTTCCTGATCGATATGAGTCGGAAAGATCAAAATTACCGGATCTGAACTTAGAAAACAACCTTTGGCATTTACGAACGTCTAATGCACTTGGATAAACATCGCAAATGTTTTTGGTAGCAACTGTTGCGTTACTACCCTTGTGAAACTCAAAAAGCATACAATGCCGGATATGTACCTCTTCTGGTATTTGGCTGGCCATTTCACCCAAAATTGCAAAAAAAATTTAAGATTTAATTATTTACAAGTAAACAAGTCACTTTAACCTTAAAATGTCTTTGGCATAACTTTGAAGTACACAATGAGCTGATAAATGGAAAAAATATAGACATGCGCAGAAACGACATTACTTTCCGGTCCCCTAATATATATATATATTTATACTGTTCTCTACTAATTGCATAAGATAGTACTGATAATAAACCTGAAATATTTGTAATATTTCTGAAATATCTAATTATGTTAAATTATGTAAAATTATAACAGCAAAGGTAACTAAAAGTAATGGGACACAAAAACTTGGAAAATTGATTTTAAAAGATTATTGTTAGCATGAAAGATAAAGTACAAGACAAAAAAATTGGAAATATTCAAAATTCTCGTCAGTAATACTGAGTATGATAATTAATTATACATGTTAAACTTAATGTTAAAATACTTTTTTTCTACAGGTCATTGAGATTAGATGAGAAAAATTGGAGTGTTGGTGCAAAATAAATAATCGTTTTTTTTTTATTTTATATAGTAACACTTTGATATATCATGCTTCTAGGGAGACATGAAAGCACAATATACTGGAGGAAGTAATATAGTGATGGCTGAGAGAAAATTATTTATTAGAGAAAAAGCAGATTATACATAAAATTACGCATTTTTTTATTTAAAATTATGTAAAACTACAATATGGTAGAATATTTTGTATATACAGTATACCATTTACAATTTTCTACCTTTCTTTCGGGGTTTGACCAATGAAGAACCTCAATCCCTCTAACTTAACAATGTCTGTAGATACTCCTGTCATAAACTCTGACTATTTATTTGTCTTTATTCCAGTAGATGGCGCAACATGATATAGACTTTTATCGAATTCTTGTTTCTGATGTTTTCATCTAGAATTTTGTGGTATTAATGTATCTTCACTATTTAAACTGCATATTAAACAGAAGAACAGAATGTTCTGGTTACTTCGGTCTGTCTTCAATGTAAATATATTTTATCGCAATAAAAGAGCAAAATTTTATAGGATATGTTTTCATTTTGGGTAAGCATCTTTGTATTAATTTAAGAATAAGTTTCAGTAAAAGGAAGAATGAATTAGAAGCCTGGATAAAAACAGGGACATCAACAAATTTGATCGGTTTGTGCCCAGCTCTAGCAAAGAGGTTAGGGTTTCATTAAAGGGTGAGTAAATATCTCATATCTTTTATTAGTTCTTAGATGAATTTTAACCTCTGAAGTAATAACCCCTATGAAATTTCCCATTGTGGTAAGAGGGCCCACTAGGTAACTAATTGAAACAGGAACTTTGATCTCCAATTCTAAAGAAATAGAGAGATTTCCTGATGTACGCAAATTTAAGTCATTGGGGACAAGTAACAATGAGCGATGTATCAAGGTACAACAGAACAAGGGGCTACTGTATATACATAAGAAATAATACAAATAAACAAAAACATCTTTATTATTTATGAAAGTCAAAATAGTGGACCAACTTAATAAAATCCTTGTAACAGGAAAACAAAATATTAATTTACCAATAAATCAAGACCCTCAGGGGCATATCTTTAAATGTGTATAGGCTTTACGGACCCGAGGTCACTAATCTTTTCTTTTCCCATAGGGTTTAGTCTTTAGTAAACACAAGAGGTCGTGCTCCCGGGATATCCAATTAATCTTTTACTACTTTCACCCCATTACCCCAATCCCTCTTTCATGACATTTTTTGCTTGATGCCTCGTGTTTGGCCAAATATGGCCCTTGCACCATAAAACACCAAAACAATTAAAACCAACCAATAAATCAAGCTGGTTGTAATAATGAATAGTAAACTATGATACTCTTAATTTTAAAAATGACTTTATTCTATATTCTTTTAGCTTCACATTTGAGTTAATATTTCAATAAACGATTCAATACTGTGCTGCAAAAAAGTTATGCAAACAATTTTGAAGTATACGTAATTTGTAGGTAATTTATTTAGCTTATGAAGTTCTTTTAAAGTTTTTCAGGTCATAAATGCATTTTTATATCAGAATGTTTGAAATTTTTAGGTCATGAAAATCCTAGCCCTACATGAGGATTATCCCACTGCAGTAGTAGCATGCAAACTGTAGATAGTGAAGGCTCATTTCCTGTATTTCGCTCTTCCGTGACAATTAAAATTTTCCTTGTGAGTGTCCATTTACTTGAAGGAAAAATATTGCTTTCCACAACTTGGCCAGATCTGGCCCTTGCACCATAAAAACAAATCAACCTAGCCTTACATATAACTGTCAGTTGTTGATGATAAACTATATCCTGGTTTACCCTAAATTGAACCTGTTGAAAGATGGAATAAAATATACAACATTATTTTTTAATTAATGTTGCCTAATTTATGCATTCAGTATCAAAATTCTGATTCACATACTACCTATAATACCAAATACTAATTCATGTGTTCAACATACCATACTAATTCAGAAATCAGAAAAAAAGTGAAATAGGGTCATAAATCGGTAAATTATTTAAAAATCTAATAGATTTTGCTATTTTAAAACTTACATCTGACCTTTTCCTCATATTTTCAACCTGAAGGTGAACAGAGGAGTGGAGTGGTGAGGTGTTCGATAATTCTCTGCAAGCTGCACCCTTTGCCTTTTGAAGGGACTGTATCCTCATTGTTAGATCCTCGTTATCATTAGAACTTGAATCACAGTATATGATGTCAGGTGATAAACTTCTATCATTTTTAATTACTGGGTTTCTTGACAGGTTTGCATCATTTTTAACTGGAGACAAACCAAAACTTTTAGAAAAAGAATTTTGTTTTCCGATAACAATACTTGAAGAACAGTCTGAACTTCTCTTTTCCATAAAGCTATTCTGTTGGTGAAAATAGTTTGGTCCCAATATTGAATCTACATCATTATCCGAATCACAGATGAAAATTTCAGGAGATGGGGCATTGTCCTGTTGACTTAGATTGCCAGCATCTGTGAGTATTTGCTTGCTGAAATCAGTATAACAAGTTTTGTCTGTAACTTTTTCAACAAGTTGATTACTTTCTTTATGAACTTGAATTTTATCAAACTTTGTAAGTGGTTGTTTAGGTGAAGAGTACATTGCTTTTTGAGATATGATGGAAGTTTGAGAAACATTAAGGTTTAATCCACAACTTTCCGTTACATTTATCTGTCCTTGTAAGAAAGCGTTTTGGCTTAAGCATATAGCAGAGTTAAAGTCATCATTTTCATCATACATATGAAATGGTGATTCTGAAAACTCTTCAGAAAACCTATTAAGTTTGTAATGCCTTTTTAAGGGTAATCTACCTTTAAAAGATATAGGAGAAACATTTTGAACTTTATTCTTTATCTCCCCACACTCATCCAACACAACAATATCTTCATTTGAGTCACTCAAATTTCTTTCAGTCACTGTAGCTTCAGAGCATAGACATTCATATTTCTCAGGAGTACAAATTTTGTTAAGATTTTTATCACAAGAAAACAATACAGGTGATGTATTGTTCTTCGCAATCCAGTTTCGAGAAGTGGAACACGCCATAGGGAAAATCACACTTTGATGTGCAATACTTTTAGTAGGTGTATAAGGAATTGTTATCTCAGCCTTAACAATTTTACATGAATCATTTGAAGATTCACTTTCTGTATTATAAGATTCAATATTCACTTTACAAGCAGGATTTTCAATGCATGTAGAGCTAAACAAGTCATTACTTTTTTCAGTAATCAAATCATCAAATTTGCTACCAACAACATATAACTCACCTGGAATATTTTCATTGTGTATTATTTCAGAATCAGATCTATCCTGTTTTAGAATATGTACTTTATTAGTACAATCAGAAGACAAATAACCAAACTCTTGGATATTACAGATTGCGCTGGACTTATTATTTATTTCTTTGGTAAGATTAAAAGATTGTTCATGTATATCGCATACTTTCACATTTTCTGTATTTTTGGTATTTGTAAGGCTACTGGTTTCGACTGAATCCATAGATGGAGATAATATTTTCTCTTTAGGATGATTGAAACAAACTGATACTTCATTACTTTCTTCTGAAAATAAAATACAATAAATTAACAAACACAACTTACAAAGCTATTTAAGACCTAAATGAGAACTTTACATAAAAAATAAATAAAATGTAAAATTTTTAAGGGGCAAGTAAGTTTTTTTATCAACAGGGGTAGGTATTTAATTAATGTTGCACTCGAGCAACACAACAGGCTATTGGCGACGGTCTGGGATCAAAGCTGAAGTTATCAACAGTAGGAAACAGACTATTATGTATAAAAAGAGCACTTTTCATAACAAGATTTCAAATTTTGCAAAAAATTAATAAGAATTTAGTTTTATGAAGAGATAAAATAAAATGGTCATTAGTTATATAGAATTTATTTACATCAAAATGATTACTTTTGTTAAACTACTCTTAAAACTGAACACAAATCTCACAAGCACAATATTAATTAAGATATCTCAATTTGCACCTCGGAGTTACTACTACTTGAAGTGGCAGCTTCCTGTATTTTCTTCCGACGCTCTGAAGCTTTATGTTCTAATTTTTGAACAAAAGATACACTTTAGAGATTGGAATGTCTTATCGCACATGTTTTAGTTTTGTTTTGGCCTTCAGCTGTGTTCCTTCATGCTTCTTGTATCTCTTATTGTTGGATGAGTAAAATGTTTTTTGAGAAACAGGGTAATTCTTCCCTTTTCTTGCTTCCCATTCTTCCTTCAGCTTTATTTTTAAGGATCGGAGATTCTGCAGCTCATCTCTTGATTCCATCGTTGCTGGAAATTTCTGAAATGGTCAGGAATGCTGTACAATAGGAATATCGAAAGTAGGTAATTAGTAATTACAATGTCCATTTCCTGGAGTTTATCCAGTTTTGAAGAAAATGTTCAAATGATCAACTATATTTTCACTGTTAGTCATTTTACGGAACAGAAGTTCAAACAAAGTTGTCTTTTTTGCAGGACTTTATGGTTCATGAACCGATTTGAGTTTAGTCCACATTAGTCATTGAAAGTTTCACTTAACAAAATTTGCTGGGGTTAATGGATAATATAATGTCTTGCTTTTTTATCCCCTCAGATCCAGTTGCTTAGCTTATCAGCATCCTCAGGTCAAGTTTCGATTCCAATGAAGTAATCCCAGAGATTGCTTTTTATTAAAACTGCAATTTCCAGGTTTCAGTTTCTGCTCGGCGTTGTGTTGCTCCAGTGTGACATTAATTGAAATATCTACCATCTCTTTACTCGCATTTTTGATGCTTATAGTTTGAGTCATCTATATACTGGTGTTTAACAAGTCTTGATTGCAAACAATCTCAGTGGCCAGCACCCTTCCATTCCAAGATAACAGTCAGTTCAAGTTTGGTGTGTGATTTGTTTCTTTTTTCATTTCTTAAGTATTTTAGCAGCGCAGTTCTGCATCCATAACTCTCGTTAGAGATACAACAATCTAAACACTTGATACACACTTTATGAAAACATTAAGAGATATGTATAGTACAATACAGCAAGGTACTACAATGTACAGCAGTAACTATATTGTGTAGTTTTGCAGACATAAGCGCTCATCTGTGATGTCACACCTTTCAGCATGCACACTGGGTTATGAATCATTACAGGAGAAACAGATATAAGCAGTGTATTTGTACATATATACACTAAAGTGCCAGAAAAACTGGTACACCAGTCTCATACTTAGTAAGCCCATGGGAGGGTAGAACTGCAGAAATATGAGATATGGGAATGGTAAGACCCCAAACTCAGATAAGTGTTTCTTTAACCATAATTTGGTGTGTCTAGACTTGTAGGCAGTGCATTGAGACCAAGCCCATCAGAATAAATGCATGACATGAATGGGAGTAACTCATCAAAAAGGATGCACACATAGCATTTACTTGTGAAATACTCATAAATATACCAGGAGATATACTCCTTGTAGATATAACAGGAGTCCTATTGAAAGACAGCTAAGCAAACCCCCAACCATTACAGAGTCACCACCAGCCTGTACATTCCCGTTGACACGCAGGATTTATAACTTCACAGGGTTTTCTGCAAACACAAATCCTTCCATCTGCCCGAAACAGTTTCAAATGCAACTCTTCAGATCAGGCAACTCATTTCCAGTCATCAAGTGTGTAATGGCAGTGTTTCTAAGCCCAGATGAGGTGCATAGCTGTGTGTTGAGTATTCATCAAGTGTACTGTGGGCAAGTTAACTGAAGTCAATTCCTAAAGCCCATATCTTTGAGGGAGACTTGCAGTCTTCATGCTGATGTTTGAGGGCCCAGCATTGAATTCCAATGTTATTTGAGGCAGTGTTACATGCCTATCAAGTGAAACTAGTCTTGCCAGCTGACACTGGTTACATCCACCCAGTCCTTTTATGGTCACACTTGTCGTAAGTTACAGATTTTGCCAGAATTCTTGTAGTCATGGTACACCCTTGAAATGGCAGCATGTGAAAATCCAACTTTTCCTTTATTTCTGAAATGCTATGACTCATCTCATGAGCTCCAACTATTAAACCATGTTGAAAATTGCTTAAATCATGATAACTTGTCATTCTCATGAAGGAAACAGTTCTAGATGCTTCCACAAATGTCTATCACTTTATATATGTACAGGCAGACACAACCAATGACATGCATAGTGGCATTATTATGTATTTTGCATAGGCTTGTCTGTACCAGTTTTTATGGCACTTTAGTGTATGTATACATATAGCTCATCTTACAGAAAAATGTTTAAAATTTCAAATATTATAATGGTAAATATTTTGCAGTCTATAAAGAGCAAATTGCAATTCATTAAAAGATAATACAATTCCTTGTTTCAACTCATGAAGTATATAATACATCTTTTCCCATGAAATGATTAGTCAGCTCATTTAGTTTTCAACAAAAAAAAGCAATTTTAAAAAGAATTTTTATTTGTACCTTCATTAGAAAGTGCAGTATCCCTATTTGATTTATTGCACACATCCATTGCTGAATCTTCATCTGTAATAAGTTCAATAGTTTCACAGCTATTATTTAATATGTAAAGCAGATCCTTCACTTCATACCTAAATAAAAGAAGACTTTTTACAAAATTATAAATTAAAATGACAGTTTTCGTTTTAATAATGAAATAACAAAGTTTTATTACCAAGATTATAGAGCTATTATCCTGAAATACAAGATTTTAGATTTGGAATATAGTAGAAATTAGCCTTAGTATTCATATCTCAATGAGATAACTGAAAAACTACATATTTATTGAATAACTAACTTCTTTGCTAGTTGGATAAGTTCATCAAAGACATCTTCTTTCCATTCTGTAGTACCAGTGTACAGAAAATTTAAGAAATGAAGAGCAGTATCAAAGGATGTATCTTGCCAATTCAGAATATGTTTACCACCATTTACTGGCTCATCAAATGCCTAGGAAAATACTTTAAAAATTTAATACATTGAAAATACTAAAATATATAAATAATTGTAAAAAAATAAAAACATACATTCCTGAGGGAAGAGCATCTTAGAGCTAAAATCAGTTTGTGAGCAGGAATAACAATACCACTAGCAGTGTGAATATCAATATCACTCATCCAAGAATTTCCAATTAAGGACTGAAGAGAGTTAACTAAGGATGGAAGCTGACTGCATTCTGGCATTACATCCCCATCCTGAAAAAGAAATACAACTATGCACATGCAAATGAGCGCTTTCATGTTACGTATATTTTTAGTGCAATATAATCTCTTTTTGTGTGACAATATGATAAAAATCCATAAATAAGATTGTAGATTTGCATATGTAGTAATCACATTTTACACATAATGTGATTACTATATATGCAAATCTACATATTCATACATAGATGAGTGGAACACAGAAGAGCAAGATGTAAACACATGTAATGTGAATTTAATAATTAAAAAGTCAAACACTTCTAAAATTTTCTAAGAGCACTGGTCTATCTCATGCTTGTCAATCCTTTTTCATTTGACATTGACACTATTTCATTACAACTTCAAAACTAGTACTTTAAAAGGAGTGCAGTTTAACTGTATCAAAATTTTTATTATGAATGTTACAGTCAACTATTTTAACAATTATTTAACAATTTTATCTGCTAGATATTTTTTCACCTAAATACTTTAATATTTAATCGGCTAGATATTTAAAAAATCATTTAAGTTTTGTGTCAGATCTATGAGACAGACTAGCGAAGTTTTCTACACTGAGCTAAATCAACTTTCAAAAACACTGCTTTTAGGCCCACCTTAATATAGATTATGTCTGCAAAAAGGCACTAAACATTTTATAGTGGCTACTTTTAGGATTTAATTGCAATGTATTTACAGAATTGCATTTAAGAACATTTTGAACTTTTAAACTTAATTACATATTGTTGGCTTACAAACTAAGCACAACACTAAGTGAAAACTGACAAAAGTTTTTAAATTAAAAATGTTATACACTTACCGTTAACGTTTTGTCAGAACTAAAGGAATAATCACAAGGTAACTGTGTACAAATGCGATGCCCTGGAATTTGTGAAAGATTGAAAAGTTTACTTCCAGCTTCAATATCTGATGGCATAATCCAATCAAGTAGCTGTTGAACATAATATGAACTCTTATCCTCAGCTCTACTACTTAAATTCCACAGTAGAGGTAGCTAAAATAGGCATTTTATGAGAATTAAAAACTACTCAACTAAATTATTTAATTTAATTAGAAAATAAGTGCTGCTAAAAGTTCCAAACAAATATTTTAACTACGATTAACAAAATTATTGAATGCAGTAATATATAACATTTATGGATATATTTTGAAAATAGACATTGAAATAGTTAAACTTCACAAGTTAGTAAAACAAAATCATGCTAAGAGAATTTTTATCATATATTATTTATCACACAACCTAAGTAGAATTCACATTAGCACAAATTAAATGTTTAAGAACAGTTTTATACCTTTTGATTCTCTGTGATTGGTTTTGATTCAGTTAATATTACATCAAGTTCAGATTGACACTAGAATAGGAACAGATCAAATCTAAATATTAATAGAAGGTATACATATAGGCTTTCTAAAACACAAAAGATTTCAAGATTGGTTTACAAAATGCTTAAGGATGTATATGGATTACAGCAGGTCTACGTAAAGAAAAAATGAAATAAATCAATAAGATTAAGCACTGCAATAAGAACCAAACTACTTGGTTCATTCTCATTTATTTTCTTTATATCTGTAAGAAATAACTACACATGAATCAGAACCTAGATTTTATTGGCAAGTTATCTTTCAATAATATTTGGGAGACAATACTCTTACAAATTCCATTCAATCTCCTGATTTTTTTTCTTAATGCCTTGCTGATTTAACATACTCATTATAGCACTATAAGGGCGGATTTGTGAACCACTTTGTTATCCTGGTGCATCACGGGGTTTATATTACACCTCACATTCTAAGCACAACTCATTTATAGAGGCCACATACATTCATTCCAGCCAGGCAGACAACCATGCTTTACCCTGGATTCGAACCAGGAACCTTTAAATCTCTGTAAGACAGCACTCTAACTACTAGACTGCATCTCCTAATTCGAGAAATGTAGTTCCTTGGTAATTTTTTGGTATTTATGATTTTGTCATTTTTGAGATTTTTAGGAAATTGGGGGTCTTTTTTTGAGTTTTTAAGATAATGCTTTAGTTTTGTGCTTGGTTTTATTGAAATATTTTAGTCTCAATTTTTCATCCAGTTTCCTTATGCTACAAAGCATATAACAAATAACTCATCTTCTAGTTTCTTGTGGCCCAAAATCAGTGATCTACTTTTAAGTTAAACAAATTCTTCAAACAAATTTTTATTGGTTGGTAAATTAGTGACACTGGAAAGAGTGAGGGCTGGAGGGTTTTTTCTCTAGTATTGACAGAAACCAAAATATCAAATTATACTTTCGATTTTTGAATTGTAATCAAAACATTTAATACAGAAATCTCAATTATATATATAAAGCAGTTTCCTTAACAGTTATACAAGTTCCTAGGAAAAAATTATGCAACCATTTGAAAAAGTTGGAAAATGTCTCGAGCAAAATGTACAACCAAAATTGATTGCAATGCCATTGCACCAGAACACACTGTACATATACTAAAAAGAATTTATTTGTATAGATGGTCCCTTCTGGTCAGTAAGTGGATTATATTGTATTCATATATACATAGAGAGAGATAAGTGCAAAACAAACTTTATTTACAGACAGTTAGAAAAAGAATATAATTTGCTAATTGAAAGTATATAAATTAAATTGTTAGGTCATTTTATAGAATTTTTAAGTCAACAAAATCCAGATTCTGGTTATTATATGGAATGATATGATGAAGGTATACTTGTACAAGTACAGAAATCTTCAATATTAGTACCAAATTACCATTTCTCTTTCAAAAATGCTACTATCTCTTACTAATTTTTATAGGAAAATGAACTTTGTGTGGGAATGTTGAAGCTACACTCATTGCTAGTCTTTGTTGGAAAAAATAGCATATTTATCTGTCATTGAATTTTATTTAGATTAAATTATAATGAATAATTTTAGCTAAAAACTTGCTGATGCTTTTATGATGAAAAGTTTAAAACTAAACAAGTTCTATAAATCATAAAAATAATTGTGTTCCAACAAAAATCAAAAGATAAACATCAAAAATTTTCTAAAAGTTTAGACTTGCATAAATGGAGAGTATGAGATCTTAATGTCATGAATTCTTGTTCTTTGAACTTTTTTGTCGACTTTATTGTAGTTTGTTTTTCACTAATTCTCTGTGAACTCTACTTTTCTAGTAAACAAGAATAAATAAAAATTAATCAGACTACCTCACTTTAAAATGTTAGCACATACACATATTAACAATCCTTCATGATAATAATTCACTATGTCAAATACATAAATTGTTAGAATAAAACAAAAAACAAATACCATTGGAGCAATAAGAGCATTGACTTTTTCTAGAATAATTTTTTCCCTTTCCTGTTGAGTTCTAAGGAGCAATGGGTAGGTATAATTCCTTTCACATCAAAAGAAAAGCATGAGATATGTATTAGAATATATTTTATATAATTATACATGTCCAATAAAAACATGATATAATTTGATATAGCAATATGCATAAATTAATGGAAATGCAAACACATTAAAATAACCTAATTTCTTTACCATTAAACATGCTACATTTTCTTCACCATATGCCTTTGCTTCACAAGCAAATAGTTTCATATTTCAATGCAACATTCTTCAATTTTATCTGTTACTTACATATGACTTGCTAACTCTAATTTTACAAGCATTGCCAAATGCACATTCCACAGTATACTTCACCATACTGAAATTATCAAAGTTGGCAGCATCTGATGTTAAATTGTTTCTTTGAATTTATCATCAACTGAAGTATAAATATCATGCCTGTATTTGAATGTTTAAGTCATTTAAAATGCTTATATTCCTATGAATAGTAAAGTAGAAATATTGATGAAAGTTGTAGAAAAATAATATTTTTTCAAATTAATTGCGAAAATCTGCATTATGCACAAGTCAAAATCAAATTCTTTACAAATGTACAGAAACTTAAACTAGCATTTAACACTAGAATGGCTAGCACTCCTGCCCTAAAACTACTCTACCTTGCACCCTTTTCCGTAAAATGGTCACTGGTGTCGTTTCGACACTATTATATAAACAGTGCAAAAATGTGATATCTTTATATCCTTACTATTTTTCTATATTTTATTTTACAATATTTTCATGAGTGCTTATGAGTATTTATGCCACCAAAAATTAAAGTACCCACTACCCACTTTACCTCATCGCATGGGGTAAAGTGGGTAGTTCATAGAAGTTATAAAATCCTATTAAATGGCGAAAACAATTATTAGCACAATATAATGAGAAGTGTATTAAAAGAACAATTTTTGTTGAATAAGATACTATTAAATTAACTCTTTGTTCAATGAGCTACTATTAAATTAACTCTGTTCAATGAGCTACTATTTTAGTGGTCTTCTAAATGCCAAACTTGTAATACGTAACAATATTTTTGAATGCAGTAGCTCAAGATGTACTCGAACAACGTTTGAGTGTTAATTTCACTGTAAAACAGTCAAAAATTCTACAATACAAAACAGGAATTATTATTCAAAATTCATGAGAACATTATGCTAACATGAATATATCAAAACTGTCCATGATTATCAAATGTAGGTTTTTTATCAATGAATGTACACTACCTGACATTGAAAATGCAACACCCAGAAGGATTGCGCAGAACTGGATGAAATTTACAGGGTAGACGCAGCTCACCGAGATATGTAAATGATGCAAACTGCGCAGCTGTCCCGCGCACGGCGAGTGAAAAACCAGGGAAGGAACCTGCAAAAGTGGTCAGTTTCATGCTGCTCTGTTTGCCAGGTAAATCAAGTTGCAATTTGTTTTTGTGTCTCAGAGGAAACGTCTAGTAGTGGAGAATGCCAGGATGCAGCCAATCAAGACAGTTCCAGCAAACAGATGACTTCATGAGGGGTATGATGATTGGCCTCAGAAGGGCAGGTTGGTCCATACGTCAAATCTCAGCAGATACCCACCTACACGCGTCCACGGTGCACCGATTGTGGCACAGATGGTTGGACCAAGGAAATGTGGCACGTTTGAGGGGTTCCGGTGCAGCCAGTGACGTCAGCACTCGTGGACCGACGCATCTGTCGGCAAGCATCAGCGGCCCCGCAAGCCACGTCTGTCGCCCTTTTGCAGCATGTACAGGACACCCTTGATGCTCCCATATCGTCCAGGACCATTATCCGCCGATTGATCACTGGTGGCCTGCACTCATGGCGCCCGTTGAGACGACTAACATTGACCCAACAGCACAGATGTTTCCGTTTGCAATGGTGTCGGGATAGAGCCACGTGGACGACAGAATGGCACAGGGTGGTGTTCTCAGACGAGTCACGCTTCTGTTTTAGCAATGACAGTCGCCGTGTACGAGTCTGGCGCCGACGTGGTGACAGGGCCAATCCGGCCGCATCTGTGGAACGCCATACAGCGAGACAACGCGGTATAATGGTTTGGGGCGCCATCACCTACGATAGCAGGTCACCTCTGGTCCGTATTCAGGGCACTATGACGGCCCAACGATACGTGGATGACGTGCTGTAGCCGGCGACACTATCTTTCCTTAAGGGGGTGATCAATGCCATTTTCCAGCAGTATAACGCCCGGCCGCACACTGCACGCATCAGCCAACATGCCCTGCAAGGTACCCAGGTGCTTCCCTGGCCAGCTGTCTCCCCTGATCTCTCACCTATCGAACATTTATGGGATGTCATTGGACGTCGCTTGCATGCGTTGCCACCGGCACGTTCAGAAGACGAACTCTGGCAAATGGTTGACAGGGAATGGGCAGGCATCCTTCAGGGCACCATCCGCACACTCATTACGTCTGTACCTAGACGTGTTGCTGCCTGTATCGCCGCTCGCAGTGGTCCTACAACCTACTGATCAGACGTTCTTGCTGCTCAGTGGCAAGGTGTATAATGTTGCAATAAAGATCACTTATTGCTCGTTGCTGTCTCTCTCTGTTTGCCAAATTTCATCACTTTCTGCCAACTCCTTCTTGGTGTTGCATTTTCAATGTCAGATAGTGTATAATATAATAGTGAAGCACAGTAGCCAAGCTTCCAATGTTTGGCTACTGTGCCAACATCCTCAGAAAATATACCATCAAATAACTCAAGATTTTTTGATTTTTTAAGAAAGATTACTTTTAATGAATCTTTCCCAGCTTCTGTTACTTGCTCAATGAATTGTTGAACTGATTTTTTGCATACATATTACCCAAGAACCTTGCTTAATATTGCTGCTATCAATTTTGCTCTTAGGTTCTTCAATATTTCTTCTGGTTCAGTAACTTTATTTTTAGTAAAAGCCTGAGCTGCTATTCAATTTTGTTCTTTTTCCTTTTACTAGACCTATCTTATCTTTCTTGAAATATAGGCCCTAGGGTGCTAGAGCCTCTGTTGATACCTCACCTATTTTTCTCTGAACTCTTTTCCTTTTTCTCAATGAATTCTGAGCAGCATTTCTAAAATCAGTAGATATAGGAGTTGAAAGGGTTGTCAATATGGCTAATTTCTGATCTTTTAATTATGAAAACAGTAACTTCATTGAAAATTATGTTATTACTTCATGTGAAGCTCAATTCCCTTCATTTTGTGACAAGCTTATAAGACATATTGAACTTTATTCTGAAAAATTAATGCCTTTTCTATCATTTCAATTCTGCATTCCAAAGCCTGTCAGTTTACTGTATACTATAACCATTTCCCTTAAATTCTTTCACAACGTGGTTAATTTTAATGATTCATTTAACCGTTTCAATAGACATGGAAATGTGGCCTTAGAAACATTTTGCAAGTCGTTTATCCCTGTACCATGATATTGAAATTCCTTTCCATGTTATTTTCAGTGGTATGGAAATCCCAATATCTAAGGGCTGTAAGGTATGACTAGTAATGGGGTAGCCATATTATAATTTATACATACATATATATTATTGAATACTTATATACCTATTCATTTTTGCTGATTAAAAATTATCTTTAGCATAAAAGAACCCCCAAAAGAAGTTTCATCAATGTTACCACTAAGCCTAAAGCTATACCCATTTTACCCCCTTCATTTAAAAACATCTAGCATTAGAAATAATGTTGTAATTTCGTGCCTGTTTATTGGAATCTCTTAACAAGTCCTTTGTCTAGCTCAGGAGAAGAAAAAATATATAATAGCTTTAGAAAGGCAAACATAAATAGAAAGTTTCAGACCACTACAACCCACATGACTGGGTCAACACAAACAAGAGGCCACCAAGATCTTCTAGATCTTACCACTCAAATTTTTAGATTGAAAAACTTTTTAAAGAACTTAAAAATAATGTTGTGAGTTGTACTTTCCATCTTCACAGGGTTTGTAATTAATGAGGTAGCTTTTACATGGACTACCTACTTTACCCCATCTGACCCAATGTATTATTAAACAAGGATGGGAAAGGTAAATAGGTGCTTACAGAGGTTTCTTCCTTTTGGTTGGTATTTTACCAGGATTTTGTGACTCCGAAGGAACTTGTAATTCTGCTACTTGAACAATACCTATGTTGCTACTAGATGCAATAACATTTTGCTGTGATTGAGATCCAATTTCTTTCAGTGACAAAGACAATGCTTTGGCTAATTGCAAATCAGATTGCATGACACTACAAAGAAAACATGTTACAAAATTAAATATTCTAAAAAGTTTTTTTTTTTCAAAATGCAAGTCACTCAAAGAGAAGGTCATTAATTTGAAGTTTGGCTGAATAAAGCTATAAAATAATTTTATTCTTACAAGAATCTTATATTATGCAATAATACAACATATATATTAAGAAATGCCATAAAAATATAAGAAATATGCAAAACCATAATTTTTCTAATCAAAAAGCTCAATTTTGAGACTGGAATTAGGTTTTTATCATTAAATTTTCATTAGAGGAGGAAATTACAAACTTTTAGTTGCATCACATTCAAAGTCGGATATGACATTAAACTCATCTTTACTAGGGTCATCAATACATGTCCGAATCAAAGTGCTTTAAAAGTTAATGAATATTAAATCTGCTCCTGTATACTCTTAAAAAAGCATATTACAATCAGTTTTCATGCTAAAAATTTAAGCAAATCCTTCATCTAGTTGAAGGAGGATAGACAGAGAACTAACAGAAAATTGAATATATAAGAACAAAATTTAAAAACTCACAAAAAATACTAGATTAGTTGCTGATATTTTCTTTGAGAATTAATGAAATGCAAACAATTCAATGCACATTTTTTTTACTGTAGACACTGAGCTGCATTGTCATACTTAGTCTGCTAACTCGATTTTTACAAGAGTTGGTGAATTTCCCCATACCAAAGAAAAATAAAAATTAAACAGATCAATTCAATGTCAGCTGAAATACAAGTGGATTTTTTGCATTATTGAACTATCATTTTTAGGGAAAAGAATATTAAAAAGAAACATTAATTTCTTTTACCTCTTAGGATGAACAGAAAACTTTTTTGGAATGTTCTTCTTTTGTTGCTTTGTTTGACTGCAATGAAAATATAAACAAAATTATCATATTACTTTCAATGTTGGCTTATAAAACAAATTAGATATTAATTGAATTATATATTAATAGATTTCTAGAATCAGTTTTATAACATGTTTTCATTAATGGATTAAGGGTTTTTAAAATCTTCCTAAAGAATTGAATGAAATATAATTTATTCATTTTTTAGCCCTACAGTTAAAATTGTGCTTTATTTGATGCATTAAACGAAAATCATTATCACTTCAATGATTCATTTCACTCATTAAGTATTGTTAAAATTACATCACCAAGTTCCCCAAAGAAAAGATAAACAATGCATTTGGTAAAATCTCAAACAAAACAAAATTCTTTAACAAACAAGAATTCTTTAACAAAAATGAATTTGCTATTAATAACTATTGGTTATATTTGGAACAATATTTACTTATAGTAAAATAAATTTCATAGAATTAATATAACTGATTAAAATGTATAACTAAAACATTAATTCATATTCTAAATGATTATTTTATCCAGATATATACATGGGAAATATATATTGCCTTTAACATTTTTAACAGAGGCATAGTTAGGAGGCAAGGAAGGCAGCAGCCCAGGGCACCAATGTCTAAAGGAGCAACATTTTAGGAACATTAGTCTTGTTTTTCCTTACAAAAATGTTTTGTAAGGAAAAACAAGTCTTCTCTTCTGACATCTGAGCTGTTTTATTAGCATCATTTACTTATGTCAAAATTATTAGGACGTTTTCATTATAGCTGCAAGTTTATATGGTATGATAGACAATTTATACAATGGATTCAAAGAGGATCAAGCCTATTTAGATAAGAGCATGAATAGAGAAAAAAATTATAAGGGAAAATGTCAACAATGATAACCCTCCATTACGTTTGATTTATCTACGTAATGGAGGGTTGTCTATTACTTTCCCGGGGCTCATTTTCAGGACTATGTAGTACACGTGTTCAAAATTATGAGAATTTTCCCTATACAACAGTTATGGTACACATGCATGATCCTGCGTAAGACTCATCAGCGCAGGAAAGTCTAAAACAGGTTACAATATTGACACAAAAAATGGATTAATTGGGGGTATGGTCCCCTCTTATAGTTATACAGCTCTCACAACATGAATTTATACTGGAAATGAGGCAGTTTGAGTTCTTGTAGCAGTCGGTCCCACTCCTCCAGCAATGCTGTTTTCAGGTCCTGGGAGGGAAAGGCGAGTTGCAATTGCCCTCCCAAGAGCATCCCAGATATGCTCAATAGGGTTTAGGTCTGGAGATCTGGCTGGTCACTCCATCCTCACTTTTCAGATATTCGTCACCCACATGAGCTCTATGTGAAAGAGTGTTGTTGTCCATAAAAATGAAATCAGAGCCAACTGCACTCCAGAAAAGGTAAACATAGTGCTCCAAGATCTCATCCCTATATCTCACAGCAGTCACAGAGCCTCTGTCAAAGACAAAGGAGGTCTGTGTGCCCATCCAACATGCCTGCCCAGACCATCAAACCTCCACTGCCATAGTGGTCTCTTTCTCGGATGTTGGAGGACAGGCAGCGGGTCCCTGGTCCTCTCCAGATGAACGCATGTCGAGAATCAAGAGTTAGATTGAAACGGGACTCACCAGTGAATAGAACGTAACCAATGATCCAAAGTCGATGTTCTCTGCACCATGCTAAATGGGCTCTCCTGTGCACAGAAGTGACCGGAATGCAAACAGCAGGTCTTGCAAACAGACCTCTCTCATGTAGCCTTCTGGGAACAGTAACCCTTGAAACTCGGCTTCCCGTGGCCACATGAAGGTCACAAGAGAGCTGAGAAGCCGTTGCACTCTTGTTACGCCCCAATGTAATGGCCAAATATCGATCTTCATTGGCCACCATGGCTTTTGGACGACCTTGCCCAGGCTTTCTCTCTACACATCTGGTATCCTTAAACTGTTTCCATAAGTTGGACACAATGCCGGGTATTACATTGGTCTCTAGCAATCTGCCCTTGAGACTGCCCTGCTTCCAGTCTCCCGACGATTCGCCACCTCATTCCATCATCCAAAGGTTGGTGGTTACTGATTTTAACTGTTTGCTTTTGACTTTCAATGAATGTTGCAAAAAAAACACCACGAAATTCACCGAGATATGCGAGAAAACGAAGCGTGGAAATTATCACGTGCCGCTTAGAAAGCCTGTTCCTCTAAATGCACCACCCACAAGTGTACACTTACATATTCGACACTAAAGATTTGCATCTTTGTTTGGAAGCATTTGTTTTACCTTTCGTTCAGTACTTTTCGAGAAATTTGACAAAATATGCAAATTCTCTTAATTTTGAACTCCAGTGTACATTAGCTGATATGAACAGGCTTTCTAACACAGGAAGATCTTAATTACTTCAATTTGGATGGGAGGAATGGTAATTTCGCTGGCCTCCTTCCATTAATTTTGCTGGTAATTTTGCCATCCAAAGATTCTTACTGTTGTTAATGACCACAGTATCTCACATGTGTAAGGATGGTACTCATTAGTAAAAAATACATTGCAAAGGAGAATTAAATCTAAAAGGCATATAGTAATGATTATTATAGTTAAAATCTAAATAAAAACCAGTGTACTGATTTAAATAAGTAAGATTTATCAACTAATTGAGCTTCATCAGCACAGAAAAATACATTAGGAACCTCAAAGGTTGATTCAAAAAGGGGGATGATCCTGTAGATTATTCGAACTCTCCCACTAGTATAATATAGGAAACCGTCTGATGGAGTTCAGCAACATTGACAGTAGGTAATGTAAAATTTTTCTTTCAATTATTTTTAGGGCAAAAAGGTAAGCGTTACTTGCGTAATAAGTTTAATTTTTCTTTAAAAAGTCTGTTTTTGTAAACACTATTGTCATGGATCATTGACAACTAAATCTGATCAGATGATAAAATGTAATATGCCCCTTTTAGTGAAATTTGGACACAAAATTAGACAAATTTCGTTTTGCCATCTGATTAAATATTTATGTAGTTCATAGCAATAATATTTACCAACTTAATCTCTGTTCCGTTCCAAACCCATTACCTCTCTGTACTTAAGTGATATGCATTTATGATATTTTACGAAACAGTTCATTGTAACAAGGTGAATATAAAAAGTCAATGCTATAGATAATATAGTCAATAAGAGAGAAATACACCCAGGGAGGAATTAAACCTGCACTGCCCACAACTCGCAGGTTGCTGGTGCAGTGGGCATACCCACTGAGCCATGGTGGCATCTTTATTAAGACAAGAACTACAAAATTCAAATGTTTTAGCATAAGGAAAATTCCTTTAATTTTTACATTAAATTTAATTGTTTGATTTAAAAAAAATGACTAGCAGAGTACAATTGATTTGCTAGCAAATTTGTTGGCGAAGTCAATGATAAATTCTGTATAATTTTTATAGTTCTCTATCAAATATAGCAAGCTATAAATTGTGAGTTTTTTTAAATAAAAACTGAGCATGTAAAGTCATTTTCCACATTTGACAATATTGAAATTAATAAAATAGTTATGATATTATGCCTTAGCAAAATTCATTTGAATATTTTGATTTAGAAATAAGTTTCATGTGTAAACAAGCTTTCAGCAGAATAAATCAGATCTGCTGATTGCAAGACAAATACTAACTATGCTGAATTTTCCTGTTTTCAATTTAGAATAAAGGCAAGAATTTTAACACACTAGTCGAAATTGATTAATGTCCAGCTATTTTAAAGTCATATGAAAGTAAAATACAATTAATTGTTATCAATAATTAGTAACATGAATGATTATTTATTAAAAATTAATGACACTAATTAAGATAATTTATCTAATAGCATATTTTTTAATATAGTCTGAGGAAAGATTACTTTATAGTCTGTATAATTTTTAATAGATTACTTTTATACATAAATTTTGTTTTGGGAGAAGGGCGGCATCAGGCATCATTTGCCTCAGTCTCAAACAAGTCTAGCTATGCCTCTGAATGTAAAGATTGAAATAACATTCAATTGGAAATAGAATACTAACTTTGTTCTATGTAAAGGAAGACCCAAAGCTCTCCGTTCCAATACATGTTTTTCTTGAAGATGAATAGCTTGTATAACACTTTGAATACTGAGTCCTCGAGATTTTCCACACTTTTTTATGTGGGTTGATCGCAACTGTAATAAAAGATTGTTTAACAAAATACAGTTCTTCATGTATAATGCAATCAAATTAATTTAATGCAACAAGTCTAAAACTTGTTAAAAGTATTTTGGTATGATTTGATTATTAATCTAAATGCCTCAGAAAGAAAATATAGAGATGCTACACTAAATTGATTAGAGAACATAATCATTTAGACATAACATAATCATGGAATAAAACACTTTATTCTAGGCACATTAAGTTTAGACATTTAATAGAACATATTTAAATATAATAAAATAGTTTAAGTATTTTATTAAGACTTGAGAAGAGGAAGTTTTATACATCCTAATTTGAAATTACCACTATAGAAAAGACATTTGACAGCAAGAAAAAGCAAGTAATAAAGCAAGAAATTTTCAATTTAGTAAAATCTAATTTTCTAGCCTGATACCTTCCTGTCTGGTTTAGCAACTTAATAACAATATAAATAATGTTATTGCTAATCATTTAATCCTATTTGTAATTAGTGTATGTATTTATATGACAGCTTGTGGTAGTGTTAAGAGATGGAGATAGAAGTTAAATTAAAAGATGAGTATATATTTTTTCACTATTGTCAAACTATTTAAAAAATCAGTGAATAAGATTGAAATGCTCTCATGGTTTTTATTGTAAAGAAAGTACTAGTGTTTCGTATTCTATGTAATTTTATTTATCAATGTCCAGCCAATTTGAACTTGTTAGAAGTGCATTAGTCATCATGGCACTATGAGGCATACAATATGAAAAACCAATACTTTCAATAAAGAATCAACAGCAAAAAAACTAATAACAAATGCTTTCTGACATTTCACTATTAAATCCTGACCATTCTTGATTTTACTAACATGTTAAATGGCAAAAAGTATAAATTTTCATATTAAAGAAATTCAGCATTTTTGTTTTTGTGAATGCTTGTATTGTTTTAAGATTTTTTTTGTTAATATTGATGTTTCTGAATTTCTTTCCTTCAGATGGCCTTCATTTCCATAACATGGAAATCTGAGTCAAAAATTAAAATTTTGAGACTTGTAATTTATTTAACATCTCTTTACTAATTATTTATCATTATAATATTAAAAGAAAAAAATTGCAATTTAATTTACTACAGCAGAAATTGCTGTCCCTTTGCAAACCACTATAGCAAAAATGTTGTTACTGTTGTAAATGTTACAATTGCCCCCATGCTAATATAAAAAATGTTGTTACTGTTGTAAACGTTACAATTGCCCCCATGCTAATATAAAACACTTAAAAGTGTAAATTAAATTGGCTGCCTTAAAATTACTGTTGAATATTATTGAATGATTAAGAAAACAAAGCAAATAAAAGTTGTTTTCTTTAAAGTTATGAATTTATAAGTTTCCAGTCTTGCACATAATAGGCAATATATACATATGTAGTATCAAAACTGTCATAATACTAAATACTATTAGAACTTTATAGTTTATTTACTATTCTTAATTGCTAACTTGTCAATAGATGGTGTTAATATGTTTTCTTTTTTATTAAACTATAATTAAAGGATGCGTTTTGGTAGTTGACAATAGCTTACTCAGCTTTTTAAATAATCTAATTCTAAAAATGTTTATTTTCTAGTACCTAAGTGTGATAATTATGCCCCATAACCATAGATAAATAAATATATTTTTTTTACATTGTATATACTAATTTAGATACTAAATAAATGCACAAATATTACTTCTACTTATAAGTTGGAAGTTAGAAATAGCCAGTTATATGCATTCAAAATTACAGGTATACGATTTTAAAAAGGCACTCCATTTGTGATTGGTTTTTGTTGGATATAAAAGGGCAATTCAGGACGGATATTTTACCAAACGTTATTAAATTGTAAAATATTAATGCGGTTAATTTTTTTAAATAATTAGTTTAAATATCAATGTTTGCATGAAAAGGTTTGAACCAGTAAAAATTTGAATAGTAGATGAAATCTTCTATTAGTTCAGCCACTGGAAATAACATTAGACAATTAAGATTTATTTAAATAAAAATTTAAGTAACAGTAACAATTTAAAAATAAAACATCAACTATTTTATAAGATTAACTAACTTATAAGGTTAATATGTTATTTATTTAGTTCAGATCTTATAAATATTCAATATTTCAAACCTCTGGTGAAGGAAAATGTTTAAAACACAATGGGCAATCCAAGATGAATGCACTTGATGTTTGGGATGAACTTTTTTCACATGAAGCAGCAACAGATGAGTGATAATCAATACATCTAAAAATAAAAATATCAAGGAAATGGAAGTTTTCTTTAATTTTTTAATTAAGTGCATTTTTAAAGAAAATTGATAAAAAACAATGATATGTGAAAGTTTAACTATTTTAATAGTCAAAAGGATAGTTTTTAAAACATTTTCTTCTTAAAATTAAATATGAGAGTTTTCTAATTACCTAATGCAAAAGTTTAAACTCTTTCAAAATAAATTTAGTTTATTGTTTTTAGGAATAACCTTCCTTCACTTTCATAAATATAATCTCTGAAGTCTTCAGATTGCTTACTTAACCATTTGAAACAAGGAATCCTGAAACTCAATTCACTAGATGATAAAGAGTTGACTAAAACAGGAAAACTGAAAGATTTAGTGAGGAACAATCAAAACAAATGCTTGTTATACAAGTATCTAGCTTATATCTTAAGAATTGAGTTGCAGGATTCCTTGATTCAAATTATTAGGAATAATATGCAAGCATCAGTAAAATTGTGAAATAAAGCTTTAAATTAACTGAAAACTTCAGAGGTTAGTATATTCATGAAAGTTTTTACTATACGGTATTTGTTTTGCGTGTTATTTTAAGTTTTTTACATACATTAAAAATTCTCTCAGACATGTGAAGAAATTACAATAAGCTTAAACTTACTGATTCACATGAGTAGATCGTTCCTCAAGGTTTGATTTTTTTAAGTCCTTCTTGCAGACAGCACAGAAAAACGATTCATCTGCAAGCCTTTTTATAATTTTACTTTGTAAATGACAATCTTGAAAATCATCATCTAGGATGTCATCTAAAATATTATTCTTGTTACTGATTTCACTAGCTTCCTTCAAAGTACTTTCTTTTAGATTTTCATGATTCTGGATTGAAATACCATTATCATAGATATTTTTATCTAGTTGCAATTTGTTCTTGATGAGATCATCTTTTTCAGAAAGCTTCACATCAGTGGAAGTAGTTCCCATCAATGACTTTTCAGTTGCTGATGTAGAACTTGTAAAGCATGTAGTTGGAGGAATATATGTATATTTAGCAAAATTATTTTCGTTTTCCATTTCAGTCTTTGAAAAAATTGAGAAATAACTTTTTATCTGAAACTACAAAGAGTAAAATATAAATAAAATAAACAATTATACATATATATTTCTTCATTTTTCACAAGTGGTCAATGAAATTAATATTAAATAAAATGTGGAGTTTAAATATTTATGGCTAATTAAATTTTAATGATTAGCAACCACAAAAAAATTGATGCATGACAAAAACCTATTTCCTGTTAAAAGAATATACTGTTTTATTTATACAGCTTCAAAATCAGTGGTCGTTAGTAGTAAGTAAATTGCACATATGCAAATTTGGTTTTGACAAGTTTAATTACAGTCGTCATTTCTTAAGCACAATTCTTACAAATTTTGACTGATTTTCCGTTTATTCTATTCAAAACTGATTGGCATCAAATCCATATCTAATCATTACACTGCATGTTTATACACATCCACATATACGAAATTAATTTGAAATTTCACAACATTAGAACACTTTGGACAATTAGAACATTTTGGCAAACAAGAAATAATGCTTAGGTGCTATTTTAGCCTGACTTTCTACTCCAAATTTTTAGCCCTTCATAAACATTCTTCTCATTAATTGAAATATCTTTCTTACTTTTAGTAATTGTGTAGCTTTTGTCTTACTTCATCTTCCTTCTACATTGAAATTTCTTTCAATTTAATTGAAAATCCAGAAGTAATATTAACTTTGGAAATTAAAGCATTTTCAATTATTGTTTTTCCCAAGTTGCTATAGGAAGCACTGAGTATAAAATAGCAGACGAACTCAAACATATTCAGATTTACTTGGAAAACAGAAAAATTAATTTTGTAAGACAAAACGTATTTTGAATTAATAACCAATTTTGAGATGAAAAATATAAATTCTTAGTCAGGATCACTGCTAAGTAAAGTAAGATAGATTACCTCCATACATCAAGATTTTGGTGAATCTTTATTGTTACAAAGAAAATCTGTTTCGATGCATATAATTAAAAAACAGTTTCGTATATTTGATATATTTCATTCTTTTTTAATGACGATATAAGAAAAACAAGTGAGATAAAACAGAATGAAAATTTGTTGTGCTGCAGGATATTTAGTTTTATTTACATAAATGAATGTATACAGCACAAACATGTTTTTAAAGCAATGTTAAACAATTTTTGTGTGCCAATTCTTGTTTAAATATTAAAATTAATTATCTAGGTACATAAATAAAGCATGTATGTAATGTAATCTCATTTACTTGTTATTTATAAGTGCATTAATTTTTCAAAATTTTGTTTTTTTCTATACACATGCAGGAAAAATCGTTTTCAAAACTGGATTTTTTATCGAAGTATTGACTTAAGATTTCGGAGGTTCAACTAGTGTTAGGGACCATATACAATTCTACTGAAAAATATTTTGAAAAAATAAAAGGAAATTAATTACATCTGGAAGAGATGGTATTTTAGACACAATTCCCGGTGCAGCTGTATGTAGCCAATTCCCAAAGATTTATGGTAATTCTGAAGACGAATATTGAATTTTCAAATCGTGCAGGAAATAAAATATATTTAGATTATTTTACCTGAATAATGTGTGTTTATTTACACTTCCTACCCATTCACACTGTGCATCGCTTCCCAAACAGATCAACCTTATCTCAGAACATGTTGACAATCTTAATAAATTTGTCATAAGATTCATAAAGGAAAATTAAAAAAATTCATGAAATAAAAAGCAGCTTTGTTTATATCAGCTAAGTAGTCACATCTCACAAAAATTCATATTTAGTGAAGAAATAGTTTTTCTCTCTCGGCCCATAAAACTTTGTTTACTCAAACACTTTTAAAATTGGGATATTGTGTCTTAAGCTACAGATAATGCATTTTTGTTCACATCGCTCATTGTTATTATTTTTGAAAAAGTCAATAACAAGAAAGTTTAGTTGTTTTGAGCGAATGGCATATCGAATTGCACTTCCGCTCCATGAGAAGGATTTTCACAAGAGTCTTACCGTAGACCATGCAAGAGCACCATTTCTAAACTGCGTATGCGCGAACGTTTTTAAGTATCCGAAGGCGTGGCTTATCTGACGGGAAGGAGTAGAGTGCTAACCCTAACAAAACAAAAACACTAAAATTCCCCTAATGCTTTTGTTCTCAAATACTCTCGAAGTCAGGGTAAGTCTCTACTTCCTTTCGTCAAATAAGCTCCGCCCTCAGTATACTTAAACAGCTCGCGCATGCGCAGATTAAAAATGGTGCTCTTGCATGGTCTGCGGTAAGACTCTTATAGGATTTTACTTGTAAGCAAACCACTAGAATAAGAAAATTTTACTTCGGTTATCTAACGCCTTTGCTCGGTAGATAGAGGAAAGTAGGTAGGTATTTTAATCAACGTCGGCACTGGTCTCGATAGATAGAAGTTACCTTAAAATGTAGCCAAGTGACATCATTTCCCTCCCGAATATGAATAGGAAGTACTTCCTACCTCAAAAACAGTAGTGCCATCTATATTTAATTTTCAGAAAACGCCTCGACTAACTAGATTTATGGTAGATAGGTATTTTAATTAACGTCACACTGTACTTTTGGAAAGGGCTGGGATCAAATCCGAAGGGAAAGAAACGAAGACGACACACGTAATTTTGAACCACGGTCAGATGACGAGGTCACACCTTAGCTAACTAGCTTCATGATAATTCAGTTGAAACATATAAGTTTTTGATAGATCATTATTTTGTCATTGACAATCTGGTTTCAAAAATTGGGAACTGTTCGCATGAAAATATTGTACTTTTCTTAACTCTAAGACGAAAAATGATAGAGTGATACATGACGTCATTCTAATGTAGCACGCCATTGGTTCAAATCTTTAGATAACTTGCACTGACTATCCATTTCTGATCAAACTGATGCAGCGATTTCTGCTATTCTCAACTCAACTTAGGTGGACCGAAAGAGAAATGCGGCAAGAAAGGAGAAAAATAGGAACAGTCAATCTTTCTTGTTAAGTTTGTAAACAAACAGATTTCCCTTTACTTGGTGCGATGTTTTTCTTGTATTAAATAACCTTTTGGAGCTAAATTTCAACAAGCATTCATTTGCTAAGCTTAGAATTTTTCC
Organism: Meta bourneti; assembly: GCA_933210815.1. Lineage (NCBI taxonomy): Eukaryota > Metazoa > Arthropoda > Arachnida > Araneae > Tetragnathidae > Meta > Meta bourneti. The sequence goes on from OW119927.1 coordinate 50,827,512, forward strand.
TCGAACTAAAATGAAATGTTTTTAACTTGAGAAATATATTAGTTGTTATTATTGAATGATTAGTTATTTCTAACTATTTAAATTTCTTGCAAATCAGTTTATTTTGCTTATCACAAATAGGTTTCATGCAAGTAGACTGAATTAGAACTAGAATGCTATGTTTATTTTAGAAAAGTTTTGTTCTACATTTTAAATCGATTGCTCAAACTAATGCACGTTTACATTGTTGTTTTTGATAAGATTTCCCACGTCCACTTTATATGATTTGCTTTGAATCATAATTGTGTTGTCTATTTAACTCAATTTTAAACTTTATTGTACACCTGAGTTTTCTCGCAAATGTTTTATTCTATTTGCAAAAGTTTATTGTTTAAAGAAACAAAATTTGAACTAGTGACACTAACTCATCACAATGAAGATTGTAAAAACGTTGTATGCTTAAAATTTTTCTCCTTCTGAGCTTTATAATATTTCTCAAAAATAAAGTTCTCTAGAAACAGGTTTTTTATCTAGTTGGATAATCAAAAGCAAATGTAGGTGAAAACAACATCTTTCAGTAATAGCATTATACCTATTGCATGAAAATCTGTACCATTTTCAAAGTTGAAAATTTACATTTATAATGTATAATATTGAAGCAGAAGACATTTGACTTTTCTCGCACCTACCAATGTGTAATGTAGGCACTCATATTGTGCTGTGCATTTTTTCAAGGATTTTTAATTTTAAAACTGTTTTGAGCTTCAACTTTTTCAATTCTTTTACTTTATTTTTTCTACCTTTTTTATGAAATGGGCAATGAACCTTTTTCACCTTTGATACTGTAAATGTATTCAAAATTATTAAAAGTTTGTTTGATTCTGACCCTTTCCAAAAATACTGGTTAATGAATTAGAAATACTTAGTACAACAAAATCAATCTTTTTTATGCATAATAAATAAATCATGTAAATCTAGAAGATAATGTAAAAAATTATATTTACACGAAAAAATGAAAAACTTGTACTATATTGTTCCATTATAACTTAAAGAGTTCATACTCCTAGTGAAGCTGCATCAAAATGAGTAATTTATTAACTTATTTTAGTCTTAAGTTGATTGTGAAGGGGTAATATAATGATTTAGTTTCCCTGTGACATATTTTTGTTTTTCAAAAAAAATTTTTATCAATGACATTATTTTATAAAGCAAAATACTGGGTTGTGTTTTAGTGATGACTATTACTTGTTATAATCCAAATCTCAACCAACCCTTTTCTGACTATCCAAATATCTTAACTTATGATTCTATGCTCTAAAAATGTGTTCAGAAAATTTTGTTGACAATACTTGCAATTAAAATATCAAATGTGACACCTATATAACAACTTCTGATCATCCATATTACCTTAAATTATCTTAGTGTAGATTGAAATTAAGTAAGAATAATTTCTCTAAATGTCAAAATATGCAATATCCAGGAAAAAGTTGCTCATTAATAATCTGAAAAACAGAAAGTTTATATAAATAGGGTTTACTGTCCTTAGATTTTAATTTTTGCTTGAATTCTTCCTTAAATTACTTCAATATGAGTAGCTACTAAATACTTTTTATTTTATTTGATAAAATCGTATTTAATGATTGCAGCCTTGTCATTTAAATTTTTGTAACCAATCTCATAGTAATGGTTAGCATTGCTGGAAAAGCACCAACTTTTGTGACTGCACACTAGGATTTAACCATTTCATTTAATATAATATGGTTTATATTTTTAAAAAGGAATTTGTGCCAAATGTCATTAGTAATAATCTTGAAGTACCTGAGTGATCTGTCCTCTCTTCTGTTTTACCCTCGTCCACCCTTCTGCTTTTCCTCCCTCATTGTCTTGTGTTTGGTGCAGCTTAGCTAAATATGACCCTTGTACCATAAAGCCAACTAACCATTAGTAATGTGATTACAAAAATCTTTGTCTGCAATCAAAGATCCTGCCAATTACAAGTTCCTATTTACAGAATTTTAATACTAAAGCTCTGCTCTGTATAACATTTCTATATTTCAAGCTTATGTGAGGTGCTTAAACTGTACTAACCTTCATAATTTTTTTGTAGGGCCCTCCTGTAATGAGTAATGCCATTCTTGCAAAGAGTCATCGAGCCTGTGTATGTGTGCAGGAACACACTTCCTCTTGATGACCAAGGAGTTCTAGCTGTTGAGGTGCCAAATGAATTAGAATGTGTGACAAATGGGACATTAGCTAATATAATCCGACAGTTGTCTTCATTATCCAAACATGCTGAAGACCTGTTCAGCAGCTTATTTCGGGAATCTTCATCTATCGTGGCTAGAACGACTTCCTTACAAGGTCGAATAGATAGACTTGCTGTTAAAGTCACTCAACTAGACTCCACTATAGAAGAAGGTAAACTCTTCAGTAATATTTAAATTACATTGTAATGTACATACTATAGTAATATTTAAATTACATAGTAATATTTTTGACAAACTGAATCATAGTGTTTTTCAAGTAATATGCATATTACCTCCTGGGATGAATTTAAGAGTAAAAACTTGGCAAAATGTTTTCTTTTATACTTTTATGACATAAGGAAGTAAGTACTGTTGAATGTATATAGCAAACTACTGTTTCACTAAGATTTTCAGGTAACTTTAAAATAATGAATTTGATATGAAATAGGATTTTGTACCAGCCAACAGTAGTTTGATCATACAATGTACAGATTTTGACTGAATTGTAGGGGTGTACCGTAAGAATGTATGATCTTTCACGAAATTTACAAATAAATCTTAAACTTTTCAAAAGAGATCTGATACATGTTTTACAAAATGCCTTCTATCACAGATTATCTGCAGTTCCTACTAGAAATTATCTGTACAACAGAGACTAGAAAAAAGTAAATTCTACTAAGGAAACAAATTTTCCATTTCAAAGTTCTTTTCCTTCTAGCTGTTTTGTATAACTATAGGATCATCTACCAAAAAGGTAAAATATTTTCAGACATGGCTTGACAAATTCATTTCTATGCAGTTGTGTTGACAGCTCTTAATGCAAAACAGTCTGTCTAATTAGCTCAAGGTATGTGAAGAATAACTATAGAGCAATAAACCAAATATTAAAATAAATCTAGACTAAACAAGATAAAAAATACATGCATTTGATTCAAATTGATAAATCAAGATGGCTGTTTCACCACACACTATTCCTTCGATCTTAAATTTTCAAAACAGGATTTTATCTGAATCGAGAAATGCCCATCTTTTCTGAAACAAAAACAAGATTTCCAGGTTTTCAACATTTAATTTAAATAAGTAATTTCAAAGGAGCAGTTTTTGCAGAATTAATGAATGCCTTTAACACACATATTGCTGTATTCATTTGATTGCATTTGTTTTCAGAAAGTTTTTAATGCCTTATTCATAAATTAATATAAGGTTTTATAGTTTATGCTAGCCAGCTAATGCAAAAAATGTATCATTAGTCATGAATTTTAATTGATAAGTCTTCAGCCTAATTTCCATGTAAAGAAATAAAATTAATCTTAATTTTCTCAACAACTTTTTTGTGGAAAGATCTTTAGATTGCATTTTGAGATATAAGATTGAAATTTGTATGGAGTTTCAAACTCACTAGAGTAAATTTTTGTAACCAATTTTTTTTATTTGACATCAAATTTTAATAACTTAATTAGACAAGTAATTCTAAATCATTTTAAAATTGTAATAAATCCTATTAATTGTGTTATACAAAACTGGTACTTGTAATGGTAAAATTTCATTTTCTTGTTATTAGTTCAATTATTTTTTACTCCCACTTTTAAAAATAGTTTTGATGCTAATAAGGAGCCTCAACAAGGATTAGATATGTAAAAATAATTGTATAATAATTGAAATATATATCATATAAAATCAAATTTACATTTTAGCAAAGTTAATGCTGCCAAACTATCGAAACACCCCATAGGCAATGTTCAATCGGAATGAAACTTAGCAGGCGTAGTAAAAAAGTTGGATTAACGAAATGACAAAAAAATTTATATATATGTGTGTGTGTATATATATATGTTTAATAATTATAATTTTTAAAAATTGAATTTTAATTTTCCCAAAGAAATGAAATGCTCATTTTTAATTTAGAATTTCAAATTGTATAAAAAATAGAATTTAAATGAAAATATAAAAGCAACAAAAAGATTAATTTTAATTGTCTTAATCTTTTAATAATTTGCCATTCTGTATTTCCTAAACCATCGTTTTTATTAATGTTTAACTGAATCAATTCTATTTAGATGCTACGCTATGTTAGTTACATATCATAGTTCAAACAAGTTTAACACAATAAAGATGGAAGGGGCCTTTTTGGCCCCTCACATTGTTTCCTGCCTTGTTGATGTTTCATGACTTAATTATTTATCTCGTATAATGTGTATTTAATCACTTTGGCCTAGCTGTCATAGAAGTTGAGATAAAACCGTATACATAGAAAGACGGGAAGGGTCCAAAATGGCCCCTATCGCATTTCACGATGATAGCGCAAAAATTTTCCTGATTGATGGCTATAATTATCTTGGAACGACATTGAAAGCAGTTTTATTTTGTCTTCCCCTCTACATTCTATTTGCAAGCATTAAAAGCCCTCCCGAGCTATGAGCAAAGATTAGTAACACAATGTATGTGATTTAGTAGTGATTGGCAACACACTTTGGGAAAAGGGAGAAATATTATTAACTATTTTACATCCTTAAAATTGTGTGAACAATTGTAGTCAAAATGCTCAAGCCTCGTAGGAACACTGAGAAAAAACCGCAGACAGGTGCCACCAACAGCAAAGTTGGGAAAACCTCTACATTCCATGATATTGTTCAGAAAAGGTTCAGGGCTCAGCTTATCCTCTTTTGGATCTTGTGCTATAAAACTCAAATCAACCAACCAGAAAAGAGGGGCTCAGATATAGCACTTACTGATTATCAGGGAAATGTGAACAAAAAATGTTCTGTTATTAAGTTATCTTCACCCTACTGTTACCATTGATAATAATGAGAAGACACCAGAAACTACATTTCATAACCAGACTAAATACGGCGTTGACATTGTAGACCAAGTGGTACACCTGTTCACTACAAAATCAGGATCTCGTTGCTGGCCTATGCAAGTATTTTTAATATTTTAGACATGTCTGCAGTAAATGCTAGGATTTTGTATAAAGAAGTGACAGGAAAGCAGAAACTTAGTTGGAGAAATTTCATCCTGCAGCTTTGTGAAGAGCTTTGTACTCCATATGTGATATCTAAAATTAATGCAGCAGATAGTCAGATTTTGTCACAGTATAAAAGAAGACATCACCAATAAAAGATTGAAATGTAGATTGTGAAGATTTTATATGGGAACCACACAAAAAATAGCTGCAAATTGCAAAGACAGTATGTGGGAAATGCTCATCGAGAGAAGTAAAATGGTCGGATTGTTTCAACGAATGAACAAAATAAAATTATGTAGAAAGCAGGTCAGTGATAAATTTTCAATTTGAATACTTGTATATATTCTATTACTTATTATCTATCATTTGAAATCTAAAATAAGCTGTATAATATAATCTGATGCTCAATAAGAGCCAGGGGCAAATTGACCCCCTTCCTTTTTCTAGGTATAAGGCAACTTTCTGTCTTTCTAGTGTTAAGCAGAGGCAACAAATAAATTTAAATCAAATAAATCTGATTATTTTTCAAATTATTTTTTCGCACCCTGATTTGCTTGTTTCCATTGCAATATATCAAGTGTGATTGTGCAACTGCATAAATTTAACACATGTTGAGTGGGAAACTGCAAGTACTAAAAAATGTCAATAACATTATAAATTTTAAAATTTTGTCGTCTTTTCATTTTGTATTAATATAATGCTTACCTTTCAGTGTCTTTGCAAGATATACATATGCGAAAAGCTTTCAAAAGCTGTATAGTATATGAACAGCAAGTTGTATCTAGGGAATCCATGCCAGCAGCTATGAGGGAAACATACTTCTTGTGTGATAAACCTCCACCTTTGGACAAACTTAATCCTTACAGGTAATAATTTGTACTTGAAATTTCATGTTGAAGTGTATCCTCCTTAAATATATTTTGCTGGTGGCGAAGAGTTTTTAAAAATTCTTTTCAGAAATGGCAAAAATGCATTTTTGTTTTTAGTGTTAGCAACTAAAAACGATCAGAGTGTGTAAAATATTGGAGTTTTTTTAGTTTTCTGAAATTACTTTAAAGTGATTATATATAATTTAATTACACATAATTAAAGCTTACAAATAGATTTGTAACACTGCTGATTTGGAAACTTCAGAAATTCCTTTTACTATTTTAAAAATTTCTATAAAATAAATGCTGCGAGTAGAATCAAAATAGTTTTCAGCTTCACCTCTTTAATTTCCATGTTTCCTATTTTAAAGCAATAATTTTCTTTCACTCATTTAACCTATAGAAATGCCCTACATCACATGCTACTAAGTAAGGATATAACTATTGGAAGATTATAAATGCTTGAGTACTTTAACACAAATTGTCTATCCATAATTACATCATTAGTGGTTGGTTTTTTGTCCCTATCAGTTTGAATTCCACTTTAAATAGGTTCTAGTTTGAAGAGCTGACGATTAGCATAAATTGAATGAAGAGTAGAGTGATGAAGTTAAAGTGTTTTATAATGCTTCATATTAATGCATTTCCTGACTTGAAAATTTCCTGTCTTTCGACATTTTTTGACGCTGAATAATAAAACATCTTTTTAAAATTTTTTACTTAACTTCTATGTGATACAATGTGTATTCGTGCTGAATGATGGTACTCATGAAAATGTGAAATTATTTAAGAGAATGGCTTTTTTACTATAGCGATACTTTTTGTCTTACAGGGAAGATGGGAAAGATGGTTTGAAATTTTATACTGATGCCAATTACTTTTTTGATCTATGGAAACAAGAAATGTTGAAAGACACCGAGAAGATCTTGCATGATCGAGGGAAAAAGGTAGACATTTTGTTAATTAGAAAGGTTCATAACAAAGGTAGTATTTTTGATTGTCAGACTAAGTGATTTTTAATGCTAATGAATATTTGTACAAAATTTGAAAACTTCATAAGAAGCTTGTCAGGATACTTTGGGGTGATCCAAGCATTGTCCATCTGCTTTCACACCTTGGACAAATTGCCCAACAGGGTTGCTGAATGTGTTTCCGTTTCAACCGAAATGTTTTAAAATAATATCCTCAAAATTGGTTGGACCAGTTGAACAGAGTAAAGAAATATATCCAAATGCCAATATTTTCAGACATTCACGTTTATTTAATATTTATGTATATGTGTGTGTGTACAAGAGATCTGAGACAAAAATGAGCAGTCCAGCTCATCACATTACACATTGCGATTTGCCAGCTCAAGAGTTTTTTATCAGTCTGATAGAAAGAAATTGTTTGCGAGCAGAGTCATTATTGCGTCAGTTTAACAGCATGTTTATATAAACAAATCGTTTGTAAAGAGGAACAATGGGGCACCTGCCTTTTTCTGTAATTTATTGCTGGCATACGAGTTATTCAACTAGACTCTTGACCTCAATTGTGGCGCAATCGTTTGCACATTCTCACAAAGCTTTTTAAAATCTTTTATTAAAATTTCTTCTAATGCTTATATTAGTTTAATATTAAAAGTTTTAATTAAAACATTTATACAAATATGAATGTATTACAGTATAGATGACATTACCAGAAGCATAGCATTGATAACTGAATTGGATTGTGTTTTATGGCACATGATCCAAAAAAGGACAAGCTGCACCAAACATAAGATAAAATAAAATTCATTAAAATAGATTTTTAAAATATTAAACACAAATCAGATGCTGGTAACTGGGGATGCTGAGATTGGATTGCATAAAAAATCGCATGCTTTGCTTTAGACAACCTCCTTATAAGTCAACTCCATTTGCCATTGTTTCTTTTCTCCAAAGACACTACTAATTATTTTTATCTCTAAATTAAAAAGAAAAAAGGTGTAACTGCACCCAATCTTGTCAACTGTATGGATGATCCAAATGCTGTCTTATAGCTTTAGGCAGTCTTTTACAAAGGCAAGAAAATGGGAAAGATAGACCAACTTAGTATATTAGACTCAATCAGAAGCATGAGGAAGGGGAAAAGTCTGCCAAAGTTACCCACTGCACATGACAAACATCATCAACCAATATTAGAAAGAGACAATTAGAGTCTGAAATGATCAATTGTTTCATTCCCAGGTTGGCTTCTTGAGGTGAAAATCAAGGATATTTATGCAATATAAATCATTACTTTAAAAAACTAGGCTTTTGTTACTAACCTTATTGAGATGTATAAAACATTGTTCAACATTGTATGAATTTCTAATTTATAACTTTTAATGGTATGATGTATTGTATATATGAGTGTTGATTTTTCTCTGTATTTTAGGTTTCTCATTCAAAAGAAGCACCTGAGGTAAGTGTATTTTAAGGTATTTATGTCATACTCAGGATGGTAAAATACAAAATAAATTTGAATGCTGAATGAAGAAAACTTAATATTGATTTTGACAGTTCAAAAGTAACTAATTCCTCAGCTGAGCACAAGTGAAGCGAACTATCTATTCTCACTAAGATAAGTCTAGTTTATCAACTAGAAAATGTTAATTATATCAGTAGTACAGAGGATGTGGACCAGAGTTCATAGTTATTAAAATTGAGAATTTACAATTTTGACTGAAATAAATCAAGAAATGAATTGAAACCTATGGTAAAGCTGATAGTTTCTCAAAATTGAATGAGGGGCTACATTTCCATCAAATCTGGGGATCAAGGTCCTTGTGATTATTCATTCTTACTTTTGCTTGTGTAACAACCAGAAAAGAGATAGAAAAGAAGTTTATGTCCTATGAGGAGTTTCCATGGGGAAAAGAATTCTGTCCAACTTGATTTAAATGCTGTATTTCTTCCGTTTTCTGAACATTGCAAGGAATCAATCAATTTCATAACTTTATGTATTCATGATTTTTGTAATTACTGTTTATAACTTTCAAATAAACCTGTATTTTTATTAAAATTATTCATGAAAAATCACTATTTATGTCAACTCTTCAACTTGCGTGAAGATATTCTCAACTAATATTCTTGTAATTATGATGCAAATTCGATTTATCACTTAATTCTAAATTTTCTATATCCATTTTTCATTTATTTTTCAGAATCCAAATCATAGAGTAAGACCAGAATGCAAGAAACACAGAAAAAGTCGCCAACCTCATGCATCCAAAGAGTATCGCTATAACATGCCTCCTGAAGATGTAAAGGCTGTGAATTATTATCAGTACACAGGGGCAGTTCCTAGACTCAATAATCACATACAGCCTGATGCTCAGCCTATTAGACCAAACAGCTTAGAACTTCATTCGTCATATTTTAGTAGACAACAAGTGCCATACTCTGAAGGCACAAAGCCACAATATCCTCCTCCACCACCAGCTTACACAGAACATCCAATATCACCTCAGCAGCATTATCCTCCACCCCCATACGTTGCGTCTACTCCAGAACGACAAGTCATGTCGCCCTCCGGAACACCCACGCGGAACATGTATAGAATCAATTCACTGAGACCTTCCCAACCACCTCCCGCTCCACCTGCTGTAAGCTCTGGCAGCTCCAGTGGATCATCTACACCCACTGTTTCGATTGGAACACCATCCAGCGGTGCCAGTCGATACCGGAACCATGCACAGAGGGATAATTTGCCTCCACCTCCCCCACCTCCTGCACTGCCTATAACTGAATCTCTAACATCCCAGAAACCCTTACAAAGGAAAGAATCTCTGAATAATGATGTTCCTGCACTTTCTCCTTCTAGTGATGAGGAAAAACAACTTGGGCATACTGAAAGTTTTGAAAAGCGAAGTGTTAGCTCTAAAAGTGTATCAGAAAGCAGCAGCAGTAAGACAAGTCCAGAGAAATCTATCGAAGAGCCTCCAGTGGATGAAGTTGATCTTCCACCTCCGCCACCTTTACCTCCAAGTATACCAAATTCAGTGGAACAGAAAGACCCTGTTCCCACTCAAGAACCACCCTCTAAATCTGAAAGTCAGCCTTGCCAACCACCACCTCCGCCTCCTTTGCCACCTTTAGAAGATCTGGTTTTAGATATTGCTGAAAATGGCAGCATTTCAGAAAATCAAAATGTGGAAGTAGTGTCCATAACATCTGAATCTGCTAGTGAAACATCTAGTGTCAGTAAATTCAGTGAACATTTTGATGGTAAATCAAAGCAGCACAATGATGGAAGAAGTGATTTGTTAGCTGCAATTAGGGAAGGTAATTGCTTTTGCTATATTGACTTATTCATATAACTTAGATCTGTTGGTTTTATGATTTAAAAGTTATTTATCATAAAGAAAAATCTGCTTTGCTAGTATTTAAAAATGTTGAATTTATTCTGTACATGACCTATAAAATTATACAATTTGCTATGTAATTGTTAGATAGCTAATACTACTAAATTTTTTATCAGCTTACTTTAGTTGAGAAATAATTCGTTTATTAAAGCATGATATGTGGACAGATCAACATTGAATTTTATTTATGGAAAATCTTTAGTGTAACATTGTGTTGAGAGATTGAAAGTATGCAATTACTGTGAGTAAACAATTTTTGAATATTCATAATTTCCCAAAAAGTTATACCACACTGATAGTAAACTAATAATTATTAGTTTTTATTATCAATGGGGTTTGAATCTAATGTCTTTTTATGAAGTCATTTTAATCAATTTTATTATTGTAGGTATAATGTAATTTTGTGGGACACCAAAAAAAGATTGTAAGTGTAGGTGGTGCGGGTTTGATTCCTGTTAAGTGCATTTCTCTCTTCTGTATCAGTAAAAGCTTTCATGTGTGTTTTGATATTGTATATATGTACTTGATATTGTATGTTTTCTGTCTGGTGCAGCATAGCTAAATGTGGCCCTTGCATCATTTCTTTTGATAGTGATTTTTTTTACCCATGAGTATTTAAAGAATTCAAAAATACCATAAAATAAATTTGTAACTAAAAATCATGGTAGTTTTTGTTAAGAATGCGGTGAAATCATAGTTGATTTTAAGATATAGGTTTATTATAAGAACTGCTAATTTCCAAATTATCTAAAAAGGACTTGATTCTTATAAAATTCTTGCTAGATTTCATTATTTTCAATGCCTTTGGTCTTGCTTCTCATTCTAAGAATCTGGTATTTATCAGATATACTGAGAAAATTATTTTATCTGCATGGAACAAAATTCTTATGACCTTGGTGATTTGATTGTTTAGAATAGGAGTATGAAATTTTCTGAAATTGAAGTTAAATTAGATAAGAGTTACCAAGAAAATTGTTTCAGGTGTTAAATAGCTATGTAATGAAAGTAGTGACTTTTTCTAACATGTTAATAGGAATGAGCAAGGAAGTTGTATAACCAAGCCTGTTGTAGTAATAGGCTAACTGGTATAAAATATTTGAAAGATTAACTTTTACATTGCAGCTTACTTATCAGTTCTTATGCTGAGACTACAACTGCTGTACCAACAAGTGTAAAAGTTAAAATGCTGTGCCCATTGTTGTATGCTTACCTGATTTTGCTATGTTTTTATTCAAATAAATAAACATTTTCCATGTATAGGAATAAAATTGCGACGGGTTGAGGACATCAAGCAAAAGGAGGTTGAAAAAGCAGCCCCATTACATGACGTAGCCTCTATTCTAGCCCGAAGAGTTGCAATGGAATTCTCTGATTCTGACTCTCCTTCAGGTAGTGATTATGATAGTGAAGGCTGGGAGGAAGATGCGGAACATGCCAAAACATAACGAACACTATGTTTTTAGTAAGTGTGATGGTTTATACTATTTTAGTAACACATAAGCTTTATTCAAAGATGATAGCTGTTATATGAAAGTGAAATCTATTTTGATTGCAATTGTGTCAAAATATTATATTTTTATAAATATCTCATAAAAGCACATTTCTTGTTTGAATATTCCAATAAAAGGAAATATGTTAACATAATGAGGGAAAGAGTAATTTAGCAGCTTACAATTGTAATTTGAAATGCTAGAAAACAATTCACTGTTAACCATTAAAAATGCAATATCATTAAGCATCCAGTAGTCTTAAAATTTGCATACTGCTTAGATCATGAAAGGATATGCAAATGATTAACTCTACAGCGTATATACAAGTAATGTATGCCAGTATCCCTATAATCAGTATGAAAAGAGAACAGAAACCCGGTTTTAAGTATTGGAATTGTTTTCTCGCTGTTTCTGTGCATCGGATGCTTAATTATGCCTCATCCAAAAGTACAGCAGTCATACGAGCATGTTTTTGAGTTTGACAAAAGAATTGGAACTTACCATGATTGGGTTATCCTTCCAAGAAATTAGAGTCGCATTGAACGAAATCATGTCACAGTGATACAAATAGGGAATTAATAGGTGTAGGAGGGGCAAACTTACCAACATGATCACTTTCAGCAGCTTTGATACACCATTGAACAAGAGGACAGACATCTTGTGTGCATGGCTATTATGGATCAAACTGCAACATCAAGAACACTAGCTCAATAATTAGGGTGTATTACACAGCAGTCTGCATCAGCATGTACAATTCGATGTCATCTGCAGCAGCAAGGAATATTTTCAGTGCGACTACTTTTGACTTTACACCACAAATGGCTGCAACGGTGCGCAGAATGCAGCACATGGAGAAACAAAGGGCATGACATTGTCTTTTCAAACAAATCTTGGACCATCACCATGATGGTCACATCCGAGTTTGGTGGTACAGCATGACAGACTTCAGAACTTGCATTAGGCATCACCTAACCAGTCCATTGCCTGGTGTTATGGTATGGGATGCCATTGAATTCTACTCTTGCACTCATCTAGTATGCATTGCTGGTGCACAGTCACTGCTACATCTTTGTGTTGGAGCCCTTATCTTCAGGACTTGCCTGTGAACAGGACAATGTGCGACCACATGTGGCATGCAATGTACAACAATTCCTCAATGTCCACCAGGTTTCACATTTTCCATGGGCTGTCCATTCACCAGACCTGTCACCTATTAAACATGTACGATCTATGATCGCCTAACAACTGGCACACCAAAGACCACCCGCAACATGTGGAAGCAGCATGAACTGACATACCCAAACACACATCCAAAGCCTATTTCTTTCAATGTTGTAACATGTAGCAGCAGTTATTGCCAGCCATGGCAACTACAAAACACTGATTTCTTCATGTTCCACCAGTTAAATGAAGCTCTAATTTTGATCATTTCATCCTTATGTTATTTGCGTAGTAAATTTAGCTTTGATATCTCTCTTTCTTCATGGTGTTAACATTTTGTATGACCAGCAGTGTAATTAAAAGTCTAATGAGTTCATTTCCTATGTTAAACATTTGAGTATTTACCTAATAACTTTCTTTACAGATCAAATTGTTGGAATGTAATGGTTAACTTGTCTAAAGGAAGATTGCATCATCAAGCTATCTATCCTACATACTGTGATGTTTTTAAACAACCGGACCCCTATTAGAACAAAGTTTCTCCTTCCAGCTTGTTGAGCAGTATTTGTGTTCATTTCTTGTTTATATGAGTAGTTTGTTATTAATATAAATATATATATAAAGTTTTTGCATGTAAACTACTTAAAAGAACGTATCTTAGAGCAATTGTCTTCAAAACTTGTTTTATATTTACTACAGAAGTTCTCTAACATTCAAATGCTATCAAAAGTTATAATTAAATGTCAAATATTTATATGCTGTTTCTCTAATATGTTTGCTGCACAAGTTATATATTAACAAAAAGATCTTAGTTTAATTATAAATCATAATGAGTTAGATAAATTGTAATATGTGACATGATATATATGAAGTATGATATCTGTACTGTTTGTTGCCTGAAACTGTACAGCAATCTTGTTTACTTGTGCATGATAAAATAGTTTTTTAAACCAATGAGAACGTATCTTTTATAATTAGAGTATTTATTTAAAGGTGTTTTTGAGTTGAAATAATGATTACCTTATTTTTAAATCTTAAAAATTCAAGTGAATCTCAAAATCTAAAAAAGACTAATAATTTTATGGAGATGTAATCTTTCAGCTGAATTTGCTTTGTTTAAAAGAAGTTTATAAAGAAATATTATTTATAAAGAAATATTATTTTTTAAAATTAAAATGTAGAATATATAACTGAAAGTATGTCATTCTTTACTTTTCAAAGGTATTTTAAAGTTGGGTACAAATTCTTAGACTAAAGATCACATACCTATGCAATCAAAGGTTTATGGAATGAAAAAAATAAAAATGCCAGAAATATTCTTCCATTGTGTATCAGTTATACTAATTTTAAAAGAAACTGTTTAAACCACTTATACTGTGATTGTTGAAAGTAAATTTGGCTAAGAAAGTATTGTAACTTAAACATCCTTAGACACCGTTTTGTTGCAATTAAAAAAAGTAGTGATGTAGCAATTAGCCTTGTGGTATGCAAATTTTTATAAAATGCTTTTTATATCTTTATTTGTGAATAAATTTTGGCTTTAACATTATTTCTACATTTTATATTGTTCTCTCATTGATAGAAAAACAATGGCAAGAATATATTAATGCATAGTTTATATCTTGAGAAATATTGAAAACTTGATCAATGAATATAACGCAATTAAATTGTCAACTTGTTAGTTTTAGTATATTTTCACTGTCCTATTTCCCTTTAAATATGTGCCAAGTTAATTTTATATACTTTGCTTTCCAATGGATTGTATGAATGAATCATCTTTAATCCAACAAGAAATTATTTTAAATGTGTGTTGTCTTTTGTGAAATTTGCCTGTTAATAGTTTGCATTACTTTTTATTACTTTATATCTTACATATTATTGTACACATACAATTTCACGTGAATTTTTCTAATGTTGGTATACTGATTAGTATTTAGTATGTCTTTCATGTTTAGGTAGCACATTCTGCTTCTGGCTGTGGCAATTCAACATAGAGTCAGAAAATAGATTACATACTTTTGTCAGATAAATGTAATTTGTTACTTACATTACTTTTTGCTATTTACATATAAAATGGTTGATTTTGTCTTTCTAACTTAAACTGTATTTTGTGAATGTAATCAGTACTGTCAAACTAAATATAAAATTTTTTTTACTGAGTTAAATCTAATGAAAAATGTATCATTGCATCTTCCTTTATTTCATCTGTGCTTTCATTTTTTCATTGGTATAAGAAACATTGAAGTCGAAAAATTTTTTACTGTTACTATTTTTATGCCAAAACTTTTTATTTTTGTGATATTTTTAACTTCTAATTTCTCTACTTAAAATATTTCATTTATTTTTTGTACTTAGAATTCGTTTTACAATGCAACACATTTTTAGAATTATTTAAAAATGTTTTGACAATCTTTGTGTGATTTATTTTTATATTTTGCTCTTTTAAGGGTTCAATAGTTCTTAAATTTACAGCAACTGTTAAGTTACAACTTAATAATTAATATTTAGAATTTGCACAATTTAGTTTTTCTTTATATTAGCAATTTCTGTTTTGAGGATTGACAAACATTAGTGTTGTAAAGAAGTTTGAAATATAGAATGGAACTAACACTAAGATGGTTGTTCTTTTTTAAATAGGCATATATAGACAATATAAATAATGAATCTCCTAACTTGTACTATACTAATATTTACCAAAATATAAATAAAAAGTTTGCATTTCTTACTGGATTCCCATCCTATTGTGAACTTAACTCATGCTGACTGTGATAGTGTTACATTTTAATGTATGCTGTTTATCCTTGGAAATGTTTAAAGTTAACAATGTAAAGTAAAAATTTTTACTGTGCAAAAACATGTAAAGTAGATTTTCCTATTGCTTATGGATGAAAATTAAATAGTCTAGTTTTACTGTGGCATTTAAATATAGTACTATTGCTTACTGTGTTTTGAATTATCCAGAAAAAATTATCTATGTAAATTATTTATTTAATTATAATTTTTGAAATAATTCAGCTAATCACATTTATTCAACTCTTTGATCTTCATAAATTGAATTAGACATGTTCATGTAAAGATGTCTTTAAGTGCAATCACAACATTTTGGGATTTGAATATTTTGGTCCAATGATGTGACTATCCATGTCATGGAAGTCCTGCTTTGGATGTGGAACATCCAACCCTTTGAATGATGTAAAGATCCAGAATTTTGGTGAGTTGAAAATTTTCCAATGCATCAGCCAGAAGGTTGGATAATTATTAATTGGAAAAATTGCTTGAAAAGCCAAAATATGCAATGTCAGGCTTCAGGATTGCTTTATTACCTCTGAGTTTTCTATGCCATGAAACAGCACATTGTTCCATTTTAGCATATATACTGTTTTATTCTAACTTTGCTTCATTGCTTTTTATTCAAGATTATTCCAAATAAATGGCTGCTCAATGAACCTGTGGTCCAATTAACTGGGATTAACTAGTTAATTAAAACTAATTAAATGAAAAATTATACAAGGCTATCATTGATTTAAATGCTGAATCCTTGGAAAAATTAATTTACAACATAAACTATGTGTTGGTCTAAGTTCAGTATTATACC
Organism: Meta bourneti; assembly: GCA_933210815.1. Lineage (NCBI taxonomy): Eukaryota > Metazoa > Arthropoda > Arachnida > Araneae > Tetragnathidae > Meta > Meta bourneti. The sequence continues at coordinate 50,844,183 of OW119927.1, forward strand.
CAAAAGTTTGTAAATAAATGTAAAGGATTAATATTTTATGGTAAATTTTTAATTAAAAATTGTATGCATACATTTATTTGTCTCACAGTTTGTAAAGTTGTGCATTTTAATTGATGTTTGAAATTTTTAAACATTTAAAAGTACAAAACCTTTCCCAATTCAAAAAATCTTTTGTAAAATATCTATTAAAGTGATATTAATTTTTGTTACTTTATTTTAATATTGTTTGTTTAAAACATTAAACGCACATTCATTTTTGAATGCACAATATATTTTGTCAACTATCATTAATTAGACTATCAGCAATAGAAACATTGTTGCGAATTACACCTTAAATTGAAAAACATTTTAAATTTAAATATGCTTTAGTTACTCCTATATGCAAAGCTATTTATCTGAAAGCAGAACACTGCATAGAAGAAACTGAAAAAGTGTATTAAAGGAAATAAGCTTTTGAAGACTTCATAAGTATACCTAAAAATTCAGATCTAAGAATGCATATCTTATTAAATAAAATGTTCGTTTAAAATTTTAAACTTAAAATGTTCCTTCTATTGATTTCTAGCTCTATCTGCTCTATAGTATTAAATATGTGAACTCTAATGAAAGTTTTTGAAAATGTGTCATCGAAACTTATCTAAAACGCTATTGGCAGCAATTTTATATTTTCTGTTCACATTTCAAATGTAAACCAAAACTGGAATACCATACGATTGAAATTAGTTTTACTCAAATTTTAATTCATATATTTGTTGAGTAACATAAATCTGTTCCACCTATAGATTTATTTTCATTCTATTGTATTTTTCCCAAATTGATTGTTACATGGTGTGATATTTAAATGGATATTACTTGATGTTCTCAAAGTAGCCGATTAGCACCCATAATTATATGCATTGACATAAATCAATGCATTTAATTATGTTCATTCGATGTACATGTGAATGAAATATATTTGATTTTCAGGTGGAAAAATTTATTTTTTGCCAAATTTTTTTCGAGACCTTCTTTTCTTAATATCTTATTGCTTAATTTTGAGTTCAAATACCTTGAAGGTTTTGAAATCATTCAATTCAGTAAACTATCCATTCAATTAATAAAATTTCAAGAAATTACATAAATATAGTGATTACATATTTGAATTGAAAGTTAATTTGCAACAACAAAACCAGTCATAAACAACCACTTAGTTCAAATAATTAACTCACAAATCCACCTATTGCGTTTTGTATTCGTGCATTTTACAGGATTTCCACTGGCTTGAGAGTCTTAACATCTTTTAAAAGCCCTATTTTTGCATCATAAAAATAGGAGCATAATTTATTTCACCTGCATTCCTAATCAAGATCAATGATACATTGACCGATATCACATTAATCGTAGTTTTAGTGTGTGTAAGGAAAGACCTATATGAAAGGAATTGCTCATGCCTCTGGAATAAAAAAATATACTTGTCTTTTGGGTAGGATAAAACCTTGAAAAACAACCTAGTTCATTTGCTTAAGTTTCGACCATTGGGATTGCTTAATACGTAAAGTTGAATTGTTCTTGATTGATTGTAATCATTCATTGTCCTAGCCCAGCAATATTCAACCTTCTTCATCCATGGCATACATAAAAAAAATTAAAATTCTGTGGCACACCAAAAATATTTTTTTTTCTGATCCGATAAGTTAATAGGTATAATTTTGATAAAGGAAAAAAAATCGTAATTACCTACCCTTTTTGCTTCAAAGTGGCTTTTTTAAAACTATGATAGTTTGTAAAAAATAATACTAAATTATTTATGCAGGTATTACTTTAAATTAATTGTGAGCATACTTGTCAAAAGTTCATAGCTAAACCATTAAAATGAAATAGATCTTGCACAATTTAAACCATTTTATCATCCGTACGGCACACCAGTGCGATTCTTGCAGGATGCCAGTTAAAAATCTGTTCTAGTTGCTGATAATTGACTAACTCAAAACAATATTTTGAAGTGTTATTAAGTAAATTGCAAGGAAAACTAGTGTGCTCCGAAGTGTTATTAAAACAGCAAGGAAAGTAGTGAGAAATTCAGACATGATCACTGGCATTGCTCAGATTGTAATTAATCCACATTGATCTATGTTAAATGTAGCCTTAAAACAGCCTTAATTTGCATGAAGAATAGGAACCCTGTTTTAAATTATTGTTATAAAGTATTCACAGCAATTTTTAACCTTTAAATTAAATTTCTACAACTTGAGATAAATTGCCGTTTTTTTTTAATCAAAACACAATTTGGTAGCTTATAAGAAATGACTTGAACATTTTTCTTTAAAAAGTGATTAAATAAAAATAAAATCGTAATTCATTCAAGCTAAATATATATAATTATCAATAAGTACATTAAATAAATCCACCATTTTATGGCTTTTGTAAAATTTGTTTATCCTGCTACCAACACAACCAAAATATCTTGGCAATCAATGATATGGTGACCACTGTTATATAGCATTGATTAAGATGATGCGAATTTGTGTTACTACATATAAAAAGGCTTGTTATATGTAGTGTATTAGATAAAGTTTCATGATTATAGAATTGCCAAGCGTATTTTTTCTAGTGTAAGAGTGGTTATGTGAAATAGTTGTGCAAGTTTTATAAAAGATAATTATCAGAATATATATATTTCAGAAGGAATGCTGGCAATAATTTCTGAGTAGTAAACTTATTTTTTTTGGATATAAATTAATTAACACATGTTAATACTTATAAAAGTCTACCACAAAATTGTTTAATTGTTATGTAGAAATATTATGTAGGCATTGTATAAATATCTTAAAGAATATATATTATACATAGCAGTGTGTAACACAATGCAAAATTTTGTAATAATTCTGAATTTGAGATATTGAACAAATAAACAATACTATTAGAAGAGACACATAATAATTTGTTTCCAACTTTATATTTTTATTAGTTTCCTCAAAATTGATTGCATTTTTTCCTTTTGCCCTCATGATGAAAATTGTGTAGCTATCATCGATTGCTCTATGGTAGAATATTTGCAAGTAATCAGTAATGCTAATGTAATGCATTAGTTATCACTAACGCTTTAGTGCTTCATGACGAATATCAAACGCAATTGATATTTTAATTTCATACTGTATTTTGAAAAAATAGTTTTTCAATAAAATATGTATGTTAGTATTTTTCTGTATTAAATTTAAGTCATTCTGTTGTTTGTAATGAAAATAATGAAAGGTAAATGCATAAAATACAGTTAAAATATAAATTTGTAATGAAAATCAGTATTTTATTGCAATGCAACATCAAAATACAAAACTAAACATGTCCTAATTTTTAAAATTATATTACAATCTTTCTCGTTGGGGCTAAACCCCTTGCCCCTTCCTATATTTCTATAATGGGAACCCAACAAACCAGTCCTGGATCTCGCCTCTCCCCCAAGTTGGCACCACTTGCAGTTTCACACTTGTAAACCAGGTTCTAGTGTCAGTTGTAATGAAACAAATAGAACCTAAGTAGGAAAATAAAGCATAGTTAAGGATGTGAAAATTTTATTGCTAAATTGTTCTGGTTTTTTAAGAACATTTTTATTTTATTTTTCTCTACTTCTAAAACATTAAAAGATGTATTTGTCTGACAGGTTTTTCTTGTGTTTAATGCCATTGATGTTATATAAATGTTTAGTAAATGAACTATTTGATTTTCCCTTCCAAAAATATGGGCTTGTTTGATATTCATTTTTAAATATTCTGGAGGCTCTTCTAATTTTTAAAATACATACATATTTTTTGTTTGATTTTTGTATAAGGTAATTTATTTCAGCATGCATTTGTAAAATTTTTTTTTGTCTACATGGCTGATACATATCTAAGGAGAAATGAAGTTGCAACATGACATGAGATTTAGGATATATTTTTTAAACAAATTCCTACATGAATTCAAAATTATTTTTCTCACTTCCTTTTCTCAAAGTAAAATGAAGGACTAAATTATTTAGTAAATTTGAAGAAAATTAGTAACAAAGTTTTTTAATTTGTCATAGAAATCTGACATTTTTAATTGGATATTTTTATGTGCCATGTATGTATAAACTTGTTTTAGTGATTTACCTGTTAGAACTTAACCTGACTTGTTATGGAAAATATTTTAAGCAATCCATGTTTCAAATTATTTAATATTTTATGCAATTTCATTTAAATTTAAGTAAAATACCACATATTTTTTGGGAGTTATTTAAGTTGGTTAAAACTTGTTATTGTGTTGAAATTTTATATGCTTTTTACTGTTTCCACAAATTATACAATAAACTAACAGTTCTATAAAGCATTGCTATTATACAATTTGTGATTTTTTTTATTGCTTCACAGATGGGTTTTTTCTTAGTAAACCAACAAAATGCTCCTTACACCATTTTTATCTGCCTATTTTTATTTTAAAGACACATTTATCATTGTTTGCTAATGTTCAATATATTTAAGATTTTTCTGATAAATATTTATAAAAAATTTTAGTTCATGTTTTAGACAAATAATTTACTTTATACTAAATGTTATAAAATAGAATTCAGTACCTTATTTTCCTGACATTATCATTACATTGAACTTGCTATTTTTGAATTTGTGCATAGATGTACTTCTATATATTGAATGAATTTACATATAAATATAAAAAAAAGACCTCATTAAAGCATGACAAAGTACCTTATTTTATATACAAAAATGATGGTTCGTTTTCAAGTATTTAATAATTTCTTTTATTGACATCTAACTTGGGTTTCTCTTTAATTTTATTCTTTTTTTGCATTTTTAATGTATAAGTACTAGTTTTTGAGAATTGTGTGAAAAGTGTTCATTTTAATGGGGAATCAGACATAACTGCTGAAATGTACTTTCTCTGTAATTATAGTATATTTCTGTTATAAGAAATATATTAAGGCAACTACTGAAAATGAAATACAACCTTTAAAAATACAGCTAGTTTTTGAAATATTAGTTAATTTTTAACATTTATTGTTAGAGCATTGGTACATTTGCTGCCCTAAAACGTTCTGCCTTTTTCTAATGTATATTTTATCAATATATATAAATTATAAAATATACTAATTTTTATGCTTGGTAGGACCCTTTTAAGTAGTTCTGTTTGGACACCAAGTTCCAAAGCATGAAGTGCAATGATTCACTAACGAGTTGTTATGAAAGAACCTCAATGTGCATATTATTGGCTCGGAGCAAAAACCCATTAACTGACAAAACAACAAATTTTACTGTTCAGCTGTTTAAAGACTCAGTTTTTAGGACAAAAATAAAAGTTCTAAACATTTTGTTAGTATATTTTTGTTCAAACAGATTACAAAATGACAATGTTTTTCTCATCTTGAAACAAGCATTGAATGTCAAAAAACTGCCAAAAATGATGGTTGCTGAGTTTCTGCTCTAAGACAATATGTTCTCAAATTGCTGTAAAATATCTTCAGATTGCTATACTTATCCAAGTTATCAAGCTAAGTACATTTTCTGGTGAGACTGGTCCTACAAGCTAAACTAGGACAATAACCTTATTTCACAAATTGAGCATAAGAATTTGCTAATTCAAAGTTTGTTCCTTGAAGTAAGTAATGGGATCTTAACGCTTGAACTGAACATTTCATTGCAAATGGGTTTTTAACTTCAATTATTCATATTTATGGTTAAAAGAGTTAGTTATATTACTGTCAGAATCTGCTGCTCCTAATTTTTTATACTACTCAAGACTTCCCTGGGATTTATTTATTTTGGGAATGAATGATATATAAGCTACTTATAATGATTTTACTAAATTTAAGATGAAATTACTGTACATTTGTTTATGAACTTGATGTGTGTTACTAAAATATCGTATGACTCGTCTAATTTTTATTTCTAACAAATTGAAATTCATTTTGATTATTAAGTTAATAGTTATTTATTTCTGAATAATTTTTATATTTAAAAATAATTTACATATAGCATGCATTTTTAGATTCAAATATGATATTGTTTTAATTATATGCTTGCTTTTATTTTAAAGCTGAAACAACACATCCAAAACTAAAGTATTTATTAGTCAGATAATTTGTAATTGTTATATTTTGTTTTACACTTAATTTCTTTTTCCGTAGTATTAGCAAGATGCAAAGAGATTTATTAAGGATTTAAGAATTGGAGGATAAACTCATACTGTTCTCACAGGAAATATTAGATATCAGACAAAACATTCGCTTATACTGTGGATGCTATCAACTTGTTCACAGTTGAAGATATCAGTTTCACATTGCTTTATTTCTTGCTTATAGACAATTAACTTCAAAAATCGGTTAATGCACTGTCCTTAAAACTTCCAGGACCTAACTATGCAACTTGAAAAGTATGAAATTACAGTGGACCCCCATATATAACCAGGTGCCCTACAAACAAATTGCAACATCACTCAGAACTTGGTAAACACCCGAACGTTATAGTGCTACTCCCGTGAGAAGGCAGTTGAGTCACGTGGTTTTGAACGAGTCCATTAGTTAAATTAAGGGACTGGTGTTAACGTAAACAAATCCCTTCCACAAGTGGCGTCTTAAGCGTGGAATCTGGTTCCTAGTTTATTGTTAGGTGATAAGCAAGTTGGCAGGGGGAAACAGCCACCTCGATCTGCATTCATGCTTTTGCGTATGGCAACCCTTTCTTAATGGGGTTTCACACCTTTTCAAAAATCGACTGACCCAAAGTCGATTGCCTTCTCGTCGGAGCCGCACTATATAATTTTAAAGGATTATATTAAAGGGACCAATGGCTAAAGTTCAGACACCAGCGTTGCTTTGACCACTATTGTTCCACAATGCTATTTATTTTATTCTATTTAAAACGTAATATTAAAATAGATTTAAATTATACTTTACAATCGTAAAAAATCGCATTAAGACAATTTTTCTTTATTGAATAACAGATTCCAGATAGTGCTTTTTCTATTGGAAACAGTTTTAAAGTCTTGTGTAAAAAGATTATTTTCGGTAAAACATGATGCAAACCTGTATCAAGTGTTATTGTTTTACAAAACCTTAGTTTTTAAAGAATATTTCGTCAAAATATCCTGGAGCTTTATAAAGTGTAAACAGGAAGCCCAAGTATAAATTATGGCCATAAACAATACAATTTGAATTATAGCAGGTCAGAAACAGTTTTGCAGCCATTAAAGGCTCATTTACTGATTAATTATTGAATTTTCTGTGTACATTAATAGAACTGAGCTTGTGGTTAGCTATATAAACTTACTGTAAAATTGAAAACGCATGTATAATGTAAATGACATAATTACATATAGAAAGTTAAATTTGTGCTTTATTTCAATTCATCTCAATTTTTGTACATTTTATCTTTATATTATAGTTACTTGTGAGACAAAAGTCATAATATATCCAGTGTACCATAAGACGAAAAATTTCGTTTTCAAAATGAAATGTCGAAAAATCTGAGTTGGTCACGTTTGATTGGGCATTACTTTTACTGAAACAAATGTTTTATTTTTGCTTATCAATGATGTCTGATGTAATTATTCGAATAGAACTTTCTTGTTCTGTAAATAAAGCACACGTTTCCATATTTTATTAGTTATTTTAGTCTCAAATATTATAGAATAGTCATTCTATTTTGTTGAACAGAACTTCTGCGACTGTACTTGATATTTGCTGTATAGTGCCAAGATGTGTGTATATAACTAATAGCATAGTCAGAGCATAAATTTTTATGTGTTGGCCAAATGTTTGAGATTGTTGCAGGGTTACAAAATTAAATTTTATACTTGAAAATCTGTATAGTGTGTATGGAACTTACTGATTCAATTTACCTTAGATGCACTTGGCAGCTTTTCAGGTTTAATCTGCTAAACATTACTAATGTTTTTTAGTCTTTATCTCTCAAGTCTTTGTGCCTTTTGCGTAGAGTAAAATAAAATTCTTAATTTTACCTTGTAAAATTGAAGTAATGTGTTATGTTATTTTGCTGTTTGTTCATTAATATTATTTCACAAGTGTTATGGTCTTTCATCAAAATAAAAATTAGACTTTTATGTGTTTCCTAAGGGTTGGTATAAAATGTGAAAACCATGATTTTCAGATCCAGCATTCATCGAATGCCTTCATAAGTTAATGAAATTTTAGGTCAATGAGATTTTTATGTGCATATCATTTTACTGAAACTTAACCCTGTTTCTCTAGTTTATATTCGTGTAACATGTCTTCAGTTCATTATATCATCAGTTCAGACAATTCATCTTATTAAATAAGTGCCATTTCTAAGAAAGTCAAAATGTAAAGGTGTTATTTTGGGGACATGATTGCTTTGGAATTTTAATGATACTCCTTTTTTACTACTTATAACAAAATTTTCAATATGCCTATAAGTAGGGCCCATAAAGTCACCAGTATCATGATAACGAGGACGAATGAAGTGAGGAACTGTGAAAACTTTGTTATACTTTGATGTGTCTGTTTTCTAAGTTAAAAAAATTTCTAATCAAAATTTCACATTATATTTACTATATGCTGTGCAAAGGAAAAGAAAATGTATATATTTGTGCAAGTTCAGCATTAAGTACTTGGAATGCATGTTTGAAGTTCATGGGATTCGCGTAATTTAGCTTAATACTGGAGCCCGGAAGGTATGTATTTGAGGCTTGCATAAAATTTCTTACAACTATTTTTTACAGAAAAATGTAACCTTTTTACGAATTTTTTCAATTTTTGAAGCAAAGTAAATAAATCTGTTTTTTAAGTTTCTGAAACAAATAAAATTTTGATTTCATTCGTTTCATGATGGAACAAAAATAATTATTTTTTTCTGATTTCTTTGCAGGCTAGAAATAATACTGTTTCTAAACGTCCAGCATTTATCTGCCTTCTCAATTACCCATCTGGTAGTGTAGTAAATCATTGTCAAGTTGCATTAAGGTTGGAGCTCGCACACATTTCTGTTTCTTCATCCCTCGTTATTTCTGTTCTTGCTCCGCGAATCTGGATAAAAAGAAAGAGCGATAAAAATCTCTATCCAGTCAGCTCAACTTATTCCGGCCCGCTGAAGCGTATCGCTAACGGCAATAAACCAAACAGTCAACATTCGTGCTGCGACTACACACTGTTGATCTAGCTGTAGTTTCTCTCTCTCGCAACTCTTCCATGATTTCATTTTCGGTAGAGTCGTCTGTCTCGTCTCACTTGCGCCGGCATGATTGGGTTGAATAATTAAGCACCTCTCATCGGGCGACACTTCTGCTTTCTTTTGCCACCGCACGTCGTGACGATCGCGCACCGCGAATTCTGTCTCCGAACACCTGGGATTCAGCCAAACAGGTAAGGACTATTTTTAAAGTCATTTTCAGAAGTGTGTTGAGTGAGTTTGTCTTTCCCCTCTCTCCACGAGAGATCGAACTTGTGCCGGGTCATCCGCGTGTCTAAGGAGAGCCAAGTTTAGATGGAAACAATGTGACAAACACGTGAGAATTGGAAACCCACTTGTGCCAAAATGTGGGTTGGAATCCGTTGCATTTTGATTTTTTTTTTCTTTCGAAGAACAAAGTTCACTAATTGTGTTTCCAACGCATATAATGATTGGGATATCTCAAGATGACATGGATGTTACGAAACTGAATCTTGAATAGGAGACACGTATTGGTGTCTTCAGAGAAGTTCTGGATAAGGAGGGATAATTTTAGGTCAAAGATGTTTGTATTCACTTTTGTCTTTTCAGGCAGCCATCAAACATGTTCCCCTTTATGTGATTTCTTACTTTAGTGTTTGTAAATTTGGCCAGGAAGAAAAATCGAAAAAATATATACCTAAAAATTAGCTCACTTGATAACTATAATATGATAGCATATTTCATTAGTGGTCCACTTTTTCTGAAATTGCTGTTACCACAATTTCATGATCACCTTCCATTTTCATACTCAAACAAAAGAAAAAAATTAATATGCTAATTAAGGCGAGTCCATTACTTTTTTCAAATATTTTCCTTTTATTTAGTTTTTAACCCGATGACAAAATGGATCTGTACCACTTCATTAAAATAACTCCACCACATGTAAAAGAAATGCATACCTCCTACTTAGAAATATAAAAGTACTCGCATTCTACGAAATTGTACTCGGATCATTATCTTTGAAACAGGTGTGATAGTATTTTATTTTTGTTGCAACAGCAATTAAATCATTTTAAGTTGCTAAATTTCTTACCTTTTAAAAAGGTACTCGAAAAATTACAGGCGGCTTTTGAAAGTTTGAATGATGAATTCGGTTCTGAAGGACGATTTGAATTATGGAATTTGCTCGATTGTAGACTAAAAAATTACAAGCTCTTGAAAGCTTATGAATTCTCAAGGCACAATTCCTGTAATAAAGTGGCTAGAATGATAGTGTGAAACACTCTAAATTGTTAATGTTTTCATGTATTGTCATTTGTTTAGTTGTAAAGTAAAATTTCTAGAAGTAAAAATGTTTAAAGATTTAAAGTGTTCTAAAACACACACACATTTTATCATGACTTCATCTACTTCCTTGAAGCATTCGTCCTATCTTTAAGACTGAGGACTTGCATACAGTGGGAATGGATTCTGGTTTCTTAAAAAGAATATATTGTAATAATGTATGTTATTTCCTATTTCACACCCCTTACAACCCAGCAGCGACCATCAATCGGTCACCCCATTCCACTGTTCGTTTTGGTGCTACGTAATGGAAAAGGGTGAATTTTTGTCCCACTAGAACTGGGTCGAACCTTTAAAGAAAGCGAATAGACACCGCCAGACAGTGAACTGTTGAGTAGCTTAAGTTAACTTTCCTCATGAATCCAGCTTTTCATTAAAGATTAAAGTAAAATTTTTCTGCAAATTGTCTAAACACCAATTGATGTATCAGGTCAATGAACATTTGATTTTTATATTGCTTTGGAGGCGACTGACGTCGATCAGTTACATTACTCTGCGACGTTTTGGAATAAAAAAATTCACCGTTCGGAATTTTCATGTATCGATGCCCCTAAGTGCATTTTAGCATAACACCACCCAAAAATTCGTACCCTTCATCGAATTTAACTAAAAGTAACGATCCTTGCTAGAATAGCTAGTACAATAGAGGCAGTACCCGTATGAAACAGTTAATTTAAAACATGTATTTTTCTAAAAGAAATAAGCAGCGGTTCTGTTAAAAGTTGATGAACTTCGAAATAAAAACTTGCTAGAATCCACAGATAAGGAGTTACTTTAATATACTGGGGGAAGTAGTTGAATTAACGTCAACTGGCTATTGGCGACGATCCGGGATGAATCCTGGAGGGAGAGGTCCTAGGATAACACCTCGGAATTTTGAACCACTGTCAGGTGACGCAACACCTGAGCTGGCACCCCACTCCAAACTTCCACACCAACGTGAGGACATTTGAGGCCACGACAGATTTAACTGCACCAGCCACCGCGTACACGACGGTCTTTGGTTTAATTTTTTTGGTCCTTAATTTAATCGAAAATGTAATTTCCTTAATTTAAGTTTTAGAAAATTATGTATTGGATAGATTCTATTACATTCGTAGACAATGTCTTGATATAGTAGTTATTGTCAATTCATAATGAAATATCCCATATGGAATTTCAATAGCCCGTTGTGTTCCAGTGCGTCGTTAATTAACTACCTATCCATATGGAATTTGATTTCCTACTACGTCAAAAAAGTTGCCTCGACTGTTTCCTTAATGTTTTAAAATAATGTTTCTGACCAAATGGCAATTGTTATATAATCTTAAAATATTGTAAAAGGTTTGGCGTCTAACATGACAAAACAGAATTTTTAGTAGGCTAGCAGAATATTATCGAACCTTACTCGGGTTGAATTGTTTACTGTAGATTGAAAATGTGATCAGAATAATTACTTTTCTCTTAGAAAAATGCCAATATAATTTAAGTGTCAGGAAACTCATTTTGTAATATTTTTTCGACCTTTTTATAATATCTTCAATTTACTTTGGACACAAATCTTATTACATGTATATCCATCCATATACGGTTCACATACATCGCGCCCATGTTGTATGAAAAAATTACAAAGGTATTTATCATGGTGAATACTATAAGAGTTTTTTGGTCGAAGGAGATCAGGAATGCCTCTCTTGTGTGTTCGGTTGCTTTAAAATTCCCTTAACTCATTTCGTAAAAACGACTAATCTATGGCGAATATTTTAACATGCATAGTTTTACTTGTTCCACGTATCGCTCTGCACCAGGCATACGACATTTTCGAATTTTGCTATCTCCAAGGGAAGGTTGACAAAGAGCATCCCATACATGTTCTATGGGATTGAGGTCAGGGGAGTACAATGGTCATTCGGTCTATTCTTTCGGTGTCCAGCACTTCATCACCAAAGACCGAACGATGACAACGGACGTTGTTATCCATAAAGTTGAAGGAATTTCCACCATACCTCGAAAACTGCGTGTATGAGGGATAATAACATCCTGATATTAACACTGAGCATTCATACTTCTGTAATGGTCTACTTGTGGGATGTAATCAAAGGAACGCAGTGTACTCGTTTGCGTTGCCATTCTTGCCTGAAGCTCTCGTGCTAGCCCAGCAATTATGCAGCGACATCTTTTCGCCGTTACTATCATTTAACAATCTAGAGCTGGGGTTGTGGTAAAGATGTCGAATCCTGGGCATGTTTGTGATGGCGTCCAAAGCCATACTGGCTTTGGACGCCATCGCAATTTCGTTAAAAAAAAACCGGGCTTTCCTTCGTAAGAAACAACCTTTTGCATAGGGTTGCCATAAAGCGGGATCAAAACACCAAGGTTACCGTTTGACAATAAATCGCTAGTGCCCCGGATTCGACATCTCTACCGGGGTTGTTTTGGGTGATGTACCGTCTGGTAGCAGTTCCACTTTTCGGAAAATTGTTTCCACAGCCTTGCGAATACGCTTTGGCCCACTCCGAACTCATTGGTTACATCTCGCGTTAAACGTCTTCCAATTTCCCTACAATTCTTCCACGGTAAAATCATCAAGATGTGTTCTTAGTGATATTGTGTCACTTCCCATAACAGCGAATAACTAACATGAATAGTTAAACACATGAAAAATCATGCAGTCACCACAAACTTCAGCTTTTATCACATTTTCACAATCTTGTGCTGTCCCGTGACTCAAAATGTGTAAATTATGGTCAACCAATCGTTCGTTTCTATTTCTTACGTCTTGCTACCGTCAGTAATTTTTCGCTACGAAAGACCAACTTCCGTGTCCGCAAATTTGCATACTGCATCTGACTATTTATGGACATCAGTGTATTCATGATTCTTTCCTATTTCATGATCTCGCACAGTTGTCACAACTTTAAACTAAAATATAGAACAAAATTTTTAAATGCGAAATTGATTCCGAGCGATAAAAGCAGAAAATAAAATTCTGCAAGTGGAACAAACACAAGTTTCCATTTCGTTGAGTACGTGCCAAACTTTAAAGCACTCTTTTCAATTCAGTTTTAAATGAAAACTCCGTACCTGTTTAAAATGCGAACGATGGTTGCTGCTTGCCTGTTGAGTGCAGCTTTCAAAAAACGTTATGGGAAATGGTGAATGACATAGGTAATTTTATTTGAAACATGGAAAAGAAATGCAAGTTTTGATAAGTTGAATCTTTTTGTAAAATAAACCTGTCAAAATTTCAAAATACTTATAATAAATTCGATTAGCTACCAGTTTTGATTCAAAAGGTTTTGTACTATGTTTTAATGCTTTTCATATAAAACGGAATTCTACAATCACTTGTGTTAAAAAGGACTTTTCAAGAAAGTTGGTCGAAATATACACATATACCGTCCAGAAATGAACATGTCTTTAGCAGTGTTGGACATAAAATAACTAATTACTACCTTCCTCTAATGCAAAATTGAATGTTTTGTTCTCTGTATCGTCTGTTTTCAAACATTCGGAAATAGTTTATATTTCGCGAAGAGAATTCGGTTTAAAATAAAGTATAAGAGTTTAAATTCTGGAAAAATAATTACTTTTTGCAAAGTTTCATTAAAATATACCCAGCCGTTTGGACATAGTGCGGGCACACACATAAACTGGCACCAACCGCAGAAACCACTGATTTTGCATCAGAATGATCCAAAACGAATAAATAACTTGAAATGGGGTACAAATATTCAATGTACAAACACTCAATTTTAATATTTTTATAGATAATAATATTCTTTATCATATCTCTAATATTTTTGTTACTGTCATTGACACTAGAAAATAAGCCTAAAAAATTTCATAAGAAAAATATAATGTTGTGTATTATCATCCATTGCGAAATCACTACTTGAAAATATTTTTAATGCTAATAAAAGGATAATGCAAATATGTATGGTCTCAGTTGAAAATTTGCAAGCCGGAATTGCCCTTTCTAGCTATTAAATTTGATATTTTCCTTAGAGAGTCCTTTCCACGAGAATATTTATTATAGAAAACATGGATTTCAACATTTTGAAGGAATATTAAAAATATGCATACAAAAGATTTAAAAACAGTTTCGGGAGGATTGGTAATTAGAATAGCATGAATTCGATGAGGTGTAATGTTACTTGCGTTTTTCGGTTCCACAGCATTTCTAGCATGTCCACGAAAGTTACTTACAACGAATACTAATATAAAATGCAGATAATTGCATTATAATTTTAGAATCTGCTATTTCTCACTTTTATTGTGCTATAACATGCATTCAGATTGGAATGACATAATTTATCTCTTAATGCAACACGTGAAAGTTAAATATTGTCCAGCTATTTGTGTTCTGATTTAACTTTCTTTTTTAGTCAAATTAATATTTTTACATGAAATGCTCCAATTTGCGTGTAGTTAGAATTTCATTTTTTACGCAGAAATAAACATTGAATTCAGTTGCACTGCAGATATAATTTTTAAAATTAAATCTAATGGATTTTATTAGGGTTTGATAATCTAGGCTTAGAATACTGCAGTTACATACATGGTTGAGTTATAATTTTAAATATAAGATCGAGTAAACTAACTTAAGAGCATTTTGCTTTTTCGTTAACATTTCTTAAGCATAATCTTTCGCTCAAAATGTTACTAATCGTTTAAAACAGCGTTTACCAAACTGTTCCGCGGAATACTAGTTTATTTTACTATTTTTGTGTTTTGTTTTAAGTAATTAATGTTTGAAGATAAATGTTTTTTCCTTAACATTTAGATTTACTTGTTAATTTTATTCATTATATCCATTTACCTACCCTATAAAATAACCAAGGTGTTCCCTTAACAAACAGGAATTGTAAAGTGTTCCGTCGTAGCAAAAGTGGGAAACGATGAATTAAAAGTTTCCCAAACTTGCTGAACGCCCCTTTTTAATGATAATTTTTTTTACGGCGATCCCCTCTGGAAAACTTATCCCAACGAATAATAAATTGCAAGTGCAGCTGTGCCGATAATTTTTTAATTTTACCAAAATATGTATGCAGCTGAATAATTTTAGAATTTGGAAAAGCTGGTTTGGACATAAAAAACATGGAATTTTAATTATAAATCTATTTCTTAAAATGAAATAAAAAATAAATTGGCTCGTAAACCCATTAGATTGCTCACTATTATTGTCTCTAGCAGAATTACTCGGATTGAATTGGTTAACTAACTTCCTCTTTCGTTAATAAATTGAAATTCCTATTCATAACTACCACACTCTAATAAAGGTACACAATTGTTAAATACTCAATTTCACAAATCTAAATAAATGTCATATTTTATATTTTTGTAGAATTTAAATTTTTAGTAAGAAAGAAAAGTCTCTAGTGCCCAGAATGCAAAGAATAGTTCAGAGTATGCATATAAATGCCTTGTATGCCATTTAAAAACAAAAGCGTTTCCCGAAATTGTCATACAATGTGATTAAAAATGTTTTTAAAACTAATTAAACCACTTACCTTAATTACAGTTATTGAACGAAAAACATTAAATTGAAAATCCAGAAATACATCATAAAACATTTTAAAAAAGCTTCGAACACACGAAAAGTAATGAATGTATCTGTTTTTTTCAGTACAAAATAGATTCTTGGAATATAACGGACACAAATTTAAAAAAGCAAACGATTAAAAAAATATCAAGGTTGCCATATTAGCTCCAGTCCTATTTGAAAAGGTCTTTTTCTGTATATTTTATTTACAATGTTTTGTTCTCTTTATCCCCTGTCTCAAAATAAAGTATTAGAATTTAAATCCCGTAAAAATAGTTTTGGGAAAAATAATTGATTTTTCAGCAGCACTGGTAAAACAATCCAAGTAATTCCAATGCTCAATGTACCTTCCAGCTACTCCAAAACTACCAAATTATGGTTAATTTAAGTATAGTTACTCAGATGTTTTAGCATGAAACTTGTCTAAATATGTAAGAAAAGGAATATAAAATAACGTATTCACTAAACTAAAATAAAATATAGAACATTGCATTAAAATATGTTCGATAAATTTAATGTGGTACTTGTGCAAACATACACAAAATCAGAAATAGAACGGGAAGACGGACAGGCAAAGACAAGCAACCAAGTTCAGTCACTAAATGAATGTAAGTACTCGCAGTATGCAAAGTTTCATGAAAATATATTCAACCGTTTGGATGTAGCACGGGCCCACATTCAGACAGATGGACAGACATCAAACGCGCAAGAGACGGTTTTTGCATCAGAAGGGCCCAAATCGGATAGAAAACTTGAAATGGGTCGAAATAAACACTCCATTCTTACTTATATAGACAAGCAGAATTACCCGGCGTTACTCGGGTTGAATTGGTTAATTAACTTCGATTTTCGTTAGTAAATTGTAATTCTAATTCATCACATGTAACACTCTAATAAAGGTACACAATTGTTAAAAACACAATTTCACAAATGTAAATAAATGTCATTTAACTATACATTTGTGTAGAATTTGAATTTTTAGTAATTAGTCTCTAGAGTGCCAATGTTACCCAGAATGCATTGAATAGTTCAGAGTATGCATGTAAATGCCTTGTATGTCATTTAAAAACAAAAGCGTTCCCAAAAGTATCGTACAATGATCAAAAATGTTTTTAAAACTAATTAAACCACTTACATATAATTACAGTTATTGAACGAAAAACGTTAAATTGAAAATCCAGAAATACATCTTAAAACAGATTAAAAAAAAGCTTCAAACGAAAAGTAGTGAATAAATCAATTTTTTCACTACAAAATAGATTCTTGGAATATAATGGACACAAATTTAAAAAGCAAACTATTAAAAAATATCAAGGTTGCCATATTAGCTACCAGTCCTATTTTAAAAAGTTCTGTAAAATAGTTTTCGGAAAAAATAATTGACTTTTCACAGCACTGGTAAAACAATCCAAGTAATTGCAATGCTCAATATACCTTCCAGCTACTCCAAAACTACTAAATTATGGTTGATTTAAGTATAGTTACTCAGATGTTTTAACATGAAATCTGCCTAAATATGTACGCAAAGAAATTTAGAATAATGTATTCACTAAACTATATTTGATGTATCAAATATAGAACATTACATTAAAATATATTAAATAAATTTTATGTGATACTCGTACAAACAAAATCAGAGAACGGGAAGATGGACAGACTGACGTAACCAAGTCCAGTCACTAAATGAATGTAAGTACTCACAGTATTTAAAAGTTCCATGAAAATCTTTTCAACCGTTTCAACATATTACGGACACACATACAGGCAGTGGACAGACACCAAACGCTCAAGAGACGGATTTTGCATCAGAAGGACCCAAAATGGATAGAAAACTTGAAATGGGTCGAAAATATTCAATGTACAAACACTCCATTATTATTTATATAGATTAATGTTAAAATCTTATTGGAATAATATCCCTTGTATGTAATCAATATGCCCTGAATAAGGACTAAAATTGACAAGTATCGGGTTGTCCGGAAAGTTCGTGCCGATTTTTGGTAGGTGGCATAAGGACAGGTCTGAATATATTAGAACGATTGAAAACAAATGACATGCGTACGTATCGTAAAAGACGAGACTTCAAGCAAATTTGGAAAAAAATTTGGTTACGATACGTTAATTTTTGTCAGTTTTATACGCCTTTGAATATGAAAGAAAACAAACTGCATTTTAGGCATTTAATGCTTTTCTTTTACCGGAGAGGCAAAAATGCCACACAAGCGGCAAACAAGATAATTGCTGTTTATGACGAAGGTGCTGTAGCTGAAAGAATTGCGGAAGTGGTTTGCTAAGGTTTAAAGCTGGTGATTTTTCAACCTTTTAACGATCAAGAGCGCCCGGGTAGGCCATTCACCACAGATGAAGATCAGATTAAAACACTGATCGAGAATAACCCACGCTATACCACACGTAAATTAGCAGAAATGTTAAATATGTCAAAATCCACCACCCACGAGCATTTTGTGTGGAAAGGGATCCTGTATTATGAGCTTTTACCAAACAACAAGACGATAAATTCAGAGAAGTATTGTTCCCAATTAGACGAATTAAAGACGGCAATTGAACAAAAACGTCCAGAAATAGCGAATCGGAAGGACGTCGTGTTTCATCAAGACAATGCACGGCCTCATGTGTCTGATAACTCGACAAAAGTTGGAGCTCGGTTGGGATGTTCTACCCCATCCACCATATTCACCAGACCTCGCGCTCTCTGATTTCCACCTATTTCGATCATTACAAAATTCCCTTAATGGAAAAACTTCAACTCTTTGGTCGAGATAAAAAATCACGTAGAAAAGTTTTTCGCTGATAAACCTGAGAGATTCTGAAGGACGGAATTTTCAAGTTGACTGAAAGATGGAGAAAGGTTGTAGAACAGAATGGCACCTATATAATTTAATAAATGTATACTAAAATTTGAATCTTCTGCGTTTCAATTTTCCTTCAAAATCGGCACGAACTTTCCGGACAACCCGATATTTTACTTGCAGTGCACCAAACTGGTAACATCTCCACACAATTCAGAAACAAAAAGTGATTTAAGTCTCCTCACCTATTTATAGTATTACACTGGAGTTCAAAATTAAGAGAATTTGCATATTTTGTCGAATTTCTCGAAAAGTACAGAACGAAAGGTAAAACTAACGCTTCCAAACAACGATGCAAATCTTCAGTGTCGAATACGTAATCGTACACGTACGTGTGGCTGTGCATTTAGAGGAACAGGCTTTTTAAGCGCACATGACAATTTCCGCGCTTCGTTCGCTCGCACACCTCGGCGGATTTCGTGGGTTTTTTTTGTAACATTTGGTGAAATTCAAAAGCACAGTTAAAATGAATAACTACCAGCGTTTGGATGATGGAATGAGGTGGCGAATCGTCGGGAGACTGGAAGCAAGGCAGTCTCAAGTGCAGATTGCTAGACTTGAATGTTATGTCCAGTGTCGTGTCCAACTTATGGAAACGGTTTAAGGATACCGTATCCGTAGAGAGAAAGCCTGTGCAAGGTCGTCCAAGAACCCCGACGACCAATGAAGATCGATATTTGTCCATTATAGCGAAACGTAACAGGAGTGCAACAGCTTCTCAGCTCTCGTGACCTTCATGCTGCCACAGGAAGCCGAGTTTCAAGGGTTACTGTTTCCAGAAGGCTACATGGAGAGAGGTCTGTTTGCAAAAAGACTTGCTGTTTGCTCCCGCTCACAAGAGAGCCCGTTTAGCATGGTGCAGAGATCAGTGGGGGGCCGTTCTATTCATTGAGTCCCGGTTCAGCCTAACCATTGATTCTCGACGTACGTTCATTTGGAGAGAACCAGGGACCCGCTACCTGTCCAAAGAGACCACAATGGCAGCGGAGGTTTGATGGTCTGGGCAGGCATCATGTTGGATGGGTGCACAGACCATGTCTTTGACAGAGGCTGTGAGATATAGGGATGATATCTTGAAGCCCTATGTTCGCCTTTTCAGGGGTGCAGTGGGCCCTGATTTCATTTTTATGGACGACAACGCTCGTCCACATAGGGCTCATCTGGTCGACGAATATCTGGAAAATGAGGATATTGCCGAATGGATTGGCCGGCCAGATCTCCAGACCTAAACCCTATATAGCATATCTGGGATGCTCATGGAACGGCAATTGTAATTCCCATAACCATCCAGGATCTGAAAACAGCGTTGCTGGAGGAGTGGGACCGACTGCCTCAAAGACAAACTGCCTAATTTCCAGTATGAATTCATGTGAGAGCTGTATAACTGTAAGAGGGGACAGTTTCCCCTATTAACCCATTTTTTGTGTCGATATTGTAACCTCTGTTTTAGACCTTCCTGCTATGGTGAGTCTTACGCACGCTCATGCGTGTGTACCATAACCGTTGTATGGTACTTTTTTGTATTGTTTCAACTCATGCTTACACTGGCTTGTTATGACCTGTCGTCTTGTTTTTAGACCGATCATTTGAAACTTGCATCTTAACGTAGATTTCTACAGTGATGCATTGTCTCAACTATAACTACTAAATACTAATATATATTAATGTAGGTAGTTGAATTAACGTCGCACTGGAGCAACACAACAGGCTATTCGCGACGGTCCGGTATCAATCCCGAAGGGGAAGATCCGTAATTTTGAACCACGGTCAGATGACGAGGTCAACAACTGAGCTGCCACCCCACTCTCCAAACTTTCACACGACGACAATGTGAGAACGTTTGAGGTCACGACAGATTTAACGTGCACCAGCCACCGCATACACGACGATCCTTGTTTGGATCGAGTTTCGAACTAGCCAACCTCCGATTGCTAATCCGTTTTTCTTCCAACTGGGCTACCGCAACCCCTATATATACTAAGGAAACACATCCATTTGACCATAGGGACGTCAGTGTGGACAAATGTTTCATTAAAACATTTTTAAGGCGCAATTGTTTTAGCTTCTGATTGCCTACTCATGCTCATTAATGCCCCCCATATTATCCCTGGGACCAGCATTGCCCCCTCCAAAAAAGAAATTTCTTCATCGACAACAGGGGTAACCCCATTTTAGGAAACTTGTTTCAAAGGAAAACACTTCCAAAACCAAAAAATGAGCTGGAATTGTGGATGCTATCTGGCAAGAGAATATTAATGCTAGTGACCTAGATATTTATTCCAACGAATATAATAATTCATTTTAAGAATTTCCGTGTTTTAAAAATAATTTATTGAATCGAAAATGTTTTTTTCCCTCGCTCTCTTTTCCCAAGCCTTCTCCACATTTATTTATGTGTTTTTGAACTCATTGGCACCATTTTATGCCTTAACTTTCTCAATGTCAAGGACTCAAACTTAGTGCTTTCTCTGATGATTGATTAAATCGTAGATTTATGGGGTACTACTGTATGTTTCATGGCAATTGTTCAAACCACTAAAGCTTTTCTTATGAACATTTTACTGTCTTTAGTGCAGACACGTATTCGGTTAGGTAGTTGAATTTATGTCGCACTGGACCAACACAACGGGCTATTGGCGAGGATCAGAGACGAAGCTAGACTTTTGGGAACCTGGAGCAAATGAGTTTGATGCCGCCTTGTTCAAAACAGAATTTAACGCATTTAAAATAAAGATAATTTGGATAAATATACTAGTTAGTACCATGTCAATGTTGATAGTTTTTTACTGACCCCAATATTAATTTATCGCAATTATTATTTTCTATGTATAAAAAATCTGCAAAAGGCTGAGCTTTATTAACGAGTCTCCAGAATGAAGTAAGAAAAGACGCCCGTCTTGTTTAGCGCCTCAGACATTTGTGAGAAAATAATTTTACTGTTTTATCTCTGATCTATTTTCTCAGAATAGCAATACGATTGCAGGGGAGCATCTAAAGAATTGATTTTCAAGCGTTATAAGACTTTAAAGGGCGTCTAAAAGATGAAGGGCATAAAAGCACATTCACTACCCAAATAGCATGGAAATATTTTTGAGACAAAGTTGTGCTTCAAATTTTAATTTTAAAAAATATTTTTTTAAACACCATTTTTGATGAATATTTCTAAAATGCTGCCCATTTAGGCTCGGGGCCGTCACCCTTGAACCCACTGGCGACGGTCCACGATCAATCCCGAAGGACACGTATTCAGAAAAGAATTTCAAAGAGATTGGTTCAATCTTATCTTTCCCGGACCCCTATCCCATTTGTGCTAAATGAGCTTTTTGTTTACTGATTATTTCGACTATTTTCTGACAAGTCAACGATTTTTATTCGTGAAGCCTGAAACTGCGATTCACGTTGTTTAAGCTGACTTCAACACACATTTGCACTAAAATATTCAACACCGAAAAAAATATTCCGGGAGGGAGACAGTCCCCTAAATATGCCTGCTTTTGTTGTGAACTCTCTAACTTTATTTTGAGTACTATATTGCTTAAGATTTTTCAAATCCAATGGCATTTATCAGCTTATTTTTCAAATGTCTATCCATCTCTAGGATGTATGGATTTAATTTTATTTCAAATAATATTTTACTGTCGTAAACTCGTTACATTGATGGCTAAAAGATGTCTCTGCATAACTGCTGGGTTAGCACGAGCTTCAGTCAAGCATGGGGATCATAATATCGCGCCACACCGTGTCCAGACGAATCAATCATGTTGGTTTGTATGTTCGCAAACAAGTGCACTGCTTTCCTTTGACTATCACACAAAGCACATACGTTTCGATGGTGTTATGAACGGGCCAACTGGACTGAAGAGCAATAGTCCAATGTCCTGTCCACGGACGAAAGTAGATCCTGTTTGTCGTCGGATTAGAGGTGCCAATACATCTGGTGTGAACTCCGCACTGCCTATTCTTCCACCAACATCCTGGAAGTATATACCATTACAGAGATGATGGAGTGAGTATGGGGAGGTATCATTATGAATAGACGTACCGAGGTTTATGTATTGGAAAGTAGAACCATGAATGCTCAGTGTTATTATCAGGATGTTATTACTCATGTACGTAATTTTCGTGGTATGTTGGAAATTCCTTCAACTTTTTGGATGATACCGCCCGTTTCATCGTTCGGTCTGTTGACGTGCTGAACACTGCAGTAATAGTCAGAAAAGAATGGCCTGCGGACTCCCCTGACCTCAATCTATAGAATATATATTTGATGCTCTTAGGAGGAGCATGGCAGAACGATATCCTCCACCGCGTACCAAAAAAAGCCTGGTTATTGAACTAAAACAGGAATGGCGGAACCTTCCTCAAGATTTACTGGACTATCTTGTGAAGAACATGCGTAACCGATGTCATTCGTTCATTGTAGTGAGGGGTATACATATACCCATGTAAACATTGACAGGAAACAATATTCGAGAAGTTATGGACATTTTGCTTCAGCTTCGCCAATGATCAAAGTTGGTACGGTTTGTTAATTTAACATGTATTACCGGTACATTCACGTAAGTTTTTTTCTTTATGCATGTAAATCTTTATGAAGTCTGCTTGTATTTTTATTTATCATCATCCTTTCAGAATTCTCTAAAAATACAACTGGTCCTTAATTTATGGACACCAGTGTATATTGCATAATACGTTCTCACTTGGGGAATGAATTAAATATTACCGTTTGGCAGCAATGTTATGTGATGAAAGCCTGATTTATTTGAGACAAGAGGCCTAACCATCGTGCATTGTACAATGAAATGTGGCCGCCAAACATTAGCTCCTTTCAAAATGGAGGACCGCGGTAGCCTGGTTATTAGAGTAGCGATTTAACAACCGGAATGATGCGAGTTCGAAACGATCCAACCAAAGACAGTCGTGTTCGGGGGCTAGGCACGTGAAATCTGTCGTGGCCTCAAATGTCCTCAATGGTGTGGAAGTTTGGAGAATGGGGTGCCAGTTCAGGTGTTGACCTCGTCATCTTACCGTGGTTCAAATCTGCTAGGTGTTGTCCTCGGGTCTTTCCCTTCTGAATTGATCCGGGACCGCCAGCAATAGCCCGTTGTGTTGCTCCAGTGCAACGTTAATTAACTACCTACCTTCCAAAATGGTTCCACCTCACATTCTCCCAGGGTGTCATAAATGCAGCTTTAAAAGTTGTAAGATCAAGTTACTAGCATTTAATTCCGTCCATTCACTCAGTTCTATATTTTTCCGTGTGAAAGAAGTCCGAAGAATAATAAGTAAAAATGTCTCCACTTATCAATTTCCTAAGCTCTGAGTTTAATTCACTCATTCGGTCACCGCTCTGTCAATTTATCGTGTCATTGTACCTTGATTGAAAAAGTGTGACTTGGAGACTTTTACGACTTAAAATGGTCGAAGGTCGAATAAGAGGAGATCAAGCGTCAAATGTTACTTGCATTGTGTTTTACAACCTTGGGGTTATTGGTATACTTTCGTTTTTCTTAAATCTAGAAAACAGCAATCGCCTATAAGATTACTTTTTCAATGGTTTTTTGAGTTTCAAAGACATTTATTTTGCTTTGTTTATAGCCTCTGTGTAAGTACAATTTTATGTAAGTTTTTATCTCATAAGTCATAATATTTTATCGTTTTACTTCTGTGTTCGTTTCATTTGCTGTAGATCAAATTTTCTTATATAAATTTTACTGTTTTTGTGCATTGTACGAGATTTTCATTTTCCACTGATTTGATAATCGAAAAATTGGGGGAAATTTTTGCTGTTTAATCGAATGTTCATTACTATTAGTTATAAAATACTGCTATCAACCATGCTCATAAGAACGTTGAGTAATGAATTAAAATTCGAAATAACCGAAGTATGGGTGTTCAGTGTGGGTAAATAACGTTGAATGTTTGAATTTGCTGATTAAAACAGTTTATTTTTTATTCATTTGAGAACAAGTTTTCTATATTTTAATTTAAACATGTGTATTAAAGATATACTTTCTACATAATTTTTGAATTTCTTAAATACCGTAAAAAGCGAAATAGGAGAAAAACTGTTTGAAGTTTTGTGTTTAAGAACTTACATTTGTTACAATAGGTCCTAAAATTTTTCATGTATTAATCTTGTTTATATGAACTAGTGTAAAGATTCACTTGAACTGTCATGCACCATAATATTCTCCCTTTCACTTTTTTTATCCTTCTCTCGCTTTGATTGAGATAATTTTAAGTTTTCTAGCATGTTGAAATTTGACATTTGAGCCTCACTTGCTCAAATATTGTTACGTATCCCCCAAATCTGTCCCATCTTTTTCTGCTCTTGTAACTACATCAGTAGCTTCCTAATTTTTTAGAAAACCAATATTAAATAACCAACAGAGAAACCGAAACAAAGTATAAGGACTGCTGATGTTGAATTAAAATTTGAAATAGTTTTTAAAATATACAAATTATAGAAACAGCTAGAGAATTGATTATAAAGCTATGTTGTTAATTAGTAACCATAAAACAGGTAATTCTTTGTTCGGATTATTTTCTAATTTTAAAGATCGTGTTTTGAAAAAACGATCTCAAAACTAAAGAAATGTATTCTGATTATTTAGAAATATTTATCCCTTTCAAGCACAAAATATCTTGGTCAACTTGGTAAAGTACCGGCTAAAATTTCTACTCGATTAGCTATTGAATGTATTTGAACAAATTTTACGCTATTGATCGACAGATAGTGGTATTATAGAGCATCTGTCGCGTAGTTACCCGAATAAACCGCTATATAATTTGCCTAGAAATTTTTTAAGAGTAGTTTCGAAGTGAAACCACTTCACTTCAAAGGGTTGTAGTATTGTAGTAATCAATGCAACTTCTCGTATATAAAATTTTTCAAAAAGTATTATTTGCAAGTTCAATTTTTGGTATTGCGTCTCTTTAATCTAATCCAAACCTCAGGAACTCATGGGTATCCTTATGAATAATATAAAACATCGTAATGAATCCCATCGTAATGAAATATCGTAATGATTTGAAAGTTGCACAGAAAATAAAACCTTACCAATAACAAGTGCTTTTAACATACAATGATATAGTTTTCCCAAATTTCATAAAATGTACTCGTGCGTTTCATTGAAATACTGAAATTTTTTTTGCCATCTTTAGTTTTCGAAAACAAACCAGAATGTATATGTGCTTGTAGTCTAAGCCTTAGTTACAATTGTTCTCTGTTTCTGACCAACACTCAACGTATGTTGATCAGAAACACATTCATCTATAAATATAATCGAGTTACGGAATTCTTGAAGCTCATAAATATCCCCTTATCGATTTCTCTGTGAAAGACTGATTCGCTTTATTTGAGTAGATTTTTTTCTCAATACTCGGCTGAAAGTCGAATCTCTTATAATTTTGGTTTCGAGGACCTTTTGAACATCCGTTGGCCTTCAAAAGTCAATTTTACTTGTTTGATTTTAAGGATATAACGAACATTCCTGTTGATACATATCCCTTCATGTTCACTGGCACACTTGGGACGCTCAGTTCTTTCAACTAAATTTGTCGCCCGATACTTGAAAATTATATTTTACTTGGTACTCTTGCTTGCATTCAACATTTCACTGATATTACAGATTTTCCGCCATTCCAGGGGGAACGGATTTTTCAAACATCGAAAGAAATCTCATTTTTTAACCCAAATTTGTAGTGAATATTTGAAATAACCAATTTCGGATTCAAATGCTTTTCCTTTTTAGTTTAATAGATAGTTCCTAGAAATTTTCCTAGGCTTTACAGTCCCTTTAGTAGAGTCCTAAGATATTGAAGGAAATGAAAAAAATAGGTTTTAGTGTAATAAAATTACTGATTTTTAGTTAAATGTTTGAATATGTGCTATGCCCCAATATTTTATGAGTCACTATATATTTTGAAATATTACAGTTCCCAACTCTCTCTAGTCGTATTTACAGGTTATAAAAATCATGAATGCATTGCTTTGAATATGGAATACTGAAACACAATTATCTTCTTTGAAGCTTTATAGAATGATTATTTTGTGAGTCCTGGAACTTTTACAATTGTCTCACGATTCGGTTTATATACAGACAGTAAAAGGTTTTCTTCTCATCGCAAACATCTCTTTCTACATTTCAAACCATCTCATAAATTATCATGTCTTTACTCCGTCTCACAGTAGAAATGCATAAATGCAAGCACATAATTCTCTAAATTTCCATTGTTAAGCTTCGTTTTTGTCTTTTATGTTATGATTTATATTTATCTTTTCTTAAGGGATGCTTTGTAATTAAAAACAGGGATACGTTAGTGTTTTTATGGTAAGCTAAAATGTTCCCAAATTTACTTGTGATACCTTCTAGAGCCCCACGTAGAGGTGTTCGTCTATAGTATGGTACCATGACCGGAAAGCGGGGATCCCAAGGAAATGTTAAACAGTTTTGTACCAAAATGACGGTTTATTTTCTACATTTGAAGTTACATCTTTCTTTGTATTTAAAAAACTACAAATGGGTAAATGAAAGAAACATACACTTGTCATCCCTGTCATTTAACCGAACCTAGTACAGGGGGCATACTAATCTAACCTAATAAGGAAACCTAAAAATTCATAGTTGGATAAGCTGCTCGAGATCTTGAGATTTCTCGTAAAAGACGAGCAAGTCGAATAGGTAGTTACTAGGTTCGATTCTCAATATCACCAGTGAGTCGGACCTCATAATGTCAAATTTGTTCAAATCTGAAAGAATAACCATTTTTCAGAACTGTTTTCATTCAAGTATTTTTGAAGGCTAAAAGCAAAGTTCGATTCCTCTTTTTGGCGAAGAATTTCCCAAGTACAACACTACTATAAAATGCTGCTTACATGCATACATAATCCTCTAATTTTTGTTATATAGCAAGGAATTCCTGGGGTGTTCTTTAAATATCTCAGGAGAAACCGCTTGTCAACACAGATGGGAGAGGAGATCGATGAGAGAGCTAAAAATTCGTCTCTTTTTGGACTTTTCATATAATTTAAACAGATACTTTAATAAACATCCAGATTTTTACTCAAAATAATTTATTTAAAATAATTTACTCAAACAATTTGCTTCTAACATGCAAAAGAATATTCTAAGACTTTTCATTGTTAGCCCAGTTGGAAGAGTAACGGATTAGCAAACGAAGGGTTGCGAGTTCGAAACTCGATCCATCCAAAAACCGTCGGGTTCATGAGGGCTGGTGCACGTTGAATCTCCCGTGGCCTCAAATGTCCTCACGTTGGTAGTGTGGAAGTTTGGAGAGTGGTATGCCAGCTCAGGTGTGACCTCGTCATCTGACCATGGTTCAAAATTACGAGGTGCTGCCCTCGGATCTTTTTCTTCGGGATTGATCCCATCTACCAGATTAACTTATATTAAATCTCGTGGTATTTGAAAATCCGTACTGAATGAATACTTCTTACACTCACTGTATCTATATATGTTCCCAAGTTAAACATGTATGATAAAATTTTAACCTGCGTATAAGTACTAAAAATGTACACAAGATGAACAGCCGTTGCGGTTTATTAAAATAATGATTCTAACATTTACGATCACAGAAAAGTAAAACATTGAAACGTCTTTCCTCAGAAATTACGAGCGATTCATCTTCAAATTTACTTCCTTGCCCTTGACAAATCGAAACAAAACTAGTACTAATACTGTGCACAGGTGAACACACAAGAGAGCAATATATCTTGAAACAATGAAATACAATTCGCATTTCTTGGAATAAAAATACATTAGACGCAAATACATCAGTCACGAAAGACTGCAATGACCCATGAGTTTCACTCTCCTCAAGTGCTTAATTTTCCGCATTTTATACAACTTTAAATTATTTTTAAAAAACCCAACATATTGCAAGATTTTATACCCAGAGCATTCATGTATTGTAAACTAGCACCGGGAAAAAATAAGGCTAATCTAATGCATAAAACCTCCTTTGAGGATGTTACGTCTGAATTTATGGACTAAAACTAAATGCGAAAAGCAATAAAACAGTTTATTAAAGGTTTGGAAGTTTACAATTAAACTGATTAAAACAGGATAGAATTCATTAGTCCTACGGCAACTACTACGGACTATGTGGTGAAAGATTACTCCTTGGCAGCCTGCAAACTATACACCTCAAAGGGGATCACCTCTGACCAAGTAAGCATTCTGATGACTAAGTTGCTCGATATACAGTCAAAAAAAGTATAAGGGCACAACCAATTTACATTTATTTTTTTATGAAAAAAAATTTTTCAAGTAAATTCTGTGTTCCTTCTAATATCTTAAGACTAAAAAAAGCTACTGAACAAGATGCTAAATAAATTAACAATGAAGAAATATGAAAATGAAAAATATTGTGTTATGACAAGATCGACTTTTTATAATGAAAAGGTTGAAAAACAATTGGATCACTTTGGATTGAATGAGTTTATGAAATAGTTAATGATAAAATTAATAACTTATTGGTCGTAATTTGCGTTTCATGATTTCTTTCAATCTATTTGGCATCGATTTTAAAACATTTTCACATATTATGGGTTCTATTCCCCTATTCTGCAAGTAATTCTCAAATCTAATTTTCATAAGCAATTTTTAATGTATTAATTCTATATTGAAGAATCATAAATATTTTCAATAGGATTTAAAATCTAGACTTTGTACAGGAGTTATGATTAGTGGACTGGTATTGAGTCTAATAATCTACTGATATAGACATGCGTCGAATAGTTATCCTGGTAAAGTTTAAAATTTTACAGTGTACCCATTTTTAGCACTTTTTTCCTTCAAAACGTTACTGTACATAATTTTATCCTTTTACACTCAATCTTTTTCTTATACTAATACAGCTCAATACAATCTGCTTTCATGTTTTATTGTGGGAGTAAACGTTTTCACTTCATGTTCAGTTTTAGGCTTCCAGTATTTTAAAAAATATTGAATTAAGATTTATCTATAAATATAATCCACACTTGAAGTTTCGTGGTATTATCCTTGATCACAAATTATTATCGAACCACATACAGTATCTACTTAATATATGTTCTGAAAGATGGAGCATTCTGAAACTAATGTCTAGCAGAATTGGGAGAGCGTACACTATCTCTCTCAGACATTTCTTTTGGTCTAACTTATATATCTTAAGACTTACCTCTTAGGTTGGCAATTAGGCACTCAAAAGTATACGATGTTTAAAACTGGCCTACGTGCCACGTACGAATCGGTGAGAAAATATGTAAAGGAATGACAAGTGCCCTGAAGGTTTACATTTTAGTGGACTTTAAAGGACTTATATTTCAAGAGCATTATTTCATGTTATTATTTAGAATTTTATATATTTTATCAAAACTTTTAGTTTTTATTTAGTTTAGGCTCTGAAATTTGATTTACCCAAAACCAGGGGGATTCACAGATAATCAATATAAAGCAAAAACCATTCAATAATAAATCATTCTGGAAACTGTTCAGAACACTGTTTGATGCGATGTAATTTAGGCATAAAGAGAATTCCCATTATTCTCTATTTATTGAAAAGGGTTTCTCGGAGATGATGTTATTTGTTAGTTATTTTTTCTGACGTTACAATTTTTGAAAAAGTATGATACAAACTTTTTTTAGGCGGTTTTTCCCTTCCGACTTTATAGGGTAGCGCCCTACGAGTGTTCCGGTGCCGGAATATTAATCAAAACATGTCACAGAAGTTTTCAAACAAAAATTATTTAGGCTGCATGAAAAGGGCAGAATAATCACATTCCTCAATGGGATATTTATCGCTATTTCGGGACACACTCGTTGAACAGGATTATTTAAAGATGTGAAATAATCAATTAAAATCATTTCCTTCAATTGTTTTACGAATAGGAAAACTTTATAAGGCTAAATTGTCTAAATATTGTATTTGAGGCCTTCTTTATTTCCGTAATTGTTTATTTTGTTTCAAAACTATATGAAATGTTTTTTATCTATATTTTGGTCAAAATATGTGTGTGCATTTTGTAAAAACTGAATTTCTTATTATAAAATTGCTCCTACAACATTAAAAAAACGTAATTTTTTTCCTTCCAAAACCCTCATCTTAATCTATTTTTTTTATCGTGTCTTAGTCTCGAGTTTTCCTGTTTTTATCCCCATAACTTATTTTTCAAGGGTGACTTCCTTTTTTATACATATTATGTTTTACACAACAGCTATTATACATATATCACCTAAACTACAACATCCATATCATCAGCACTTTTTGTTGATCAGACTATTTTAACCTTTTATTTATTTTTACTGGTTTGCATCATCTTGTGTTTGGCACAGCTTGTCCGTTTTTGGACCTTGCGTCATAAAACCCAAACAAACAAACAACCTTCCAAAACCAATTTAAAGAATAGCATGAAATAAAGCATAAATAATATGAAAATCATAATTTTATCTGTTGACTGTTGCTTCGTAAACTGGATTCCTTTTTATATGACCAGTACATGACCTATGAAACCAAACAGAATATACAAGTACAATTTAGTTGACCACAGAAACTAAAAAATGAAACATTTGTTTTCATACACGTGTCCTGTTAGACAAAAACAAATTCAAACACAATTCAACTTTTTCCAAATTTTGATGAAAACGGAAGGTCTTTATTAGCAAAAATATGGCCCCAAAATATGCAATTTTCACTTCTGCCAAGTAATGTAAAGTTTCAATTTTACTAACGAAATTTTGAAAATCGTTTTCCATGGAAAACTCGAAGCTTATATCCTTTGTCCGGCGGAATTTGTAATTCATTCATTTTTTGTTTAAAGCACGAAAACATACAAAGTAATGAATCAAAAATAACAAATGTTAAAAATGGCAGTGAAAGGTGAAAAGGGCCATAACAAAGGTACTTAAGTGAGTTCAGATTTTTATAAAACATGTATTGCATAAACTGAGTAATAGTCTTGTCCTATACATGACAATTTTCATACTGTATGTGTAGCTAATATGCTGAATAATAAGCTAATAGAATAACATTTTTTATGCTTTACTTTCAAAAATGTCTTTTGAGACCTTAAATCTTTCCATATGTTCGGGCACCGAAAGTGTAAAAGCATGCACAGAATAGAAGAATAATAGGAACGATAGATGTCACATTGAGGAATGATTATTCTGCTCTTTCCACGCACTAGTTGTGTATTCTACGTCGTCTCATGAGAGGAGTTTGAGATGAGACTGCTAGTGAGCATAGTGTGCGATGTGCACTTGTGAGAGTGTGCGTATGTTTGTGTGAAAATAAAATGTCTAGTTTACACTGTGTGACACTGAGTTAATGTGTGACATCATTCTTGTTATTTCCCATCTGGAATACTTGACTTTTTGATGCAAGTTCTTTGCATTTACAATATACGGATCTTGGATGTGTTAGCGATCAGTGCATTTGTTTCCATTCCTTGTTTATAAAAGTATGCCTTGTTTAATAAGAATAGAAGGGAGTTTTTATATTATTTACTTTAAAACCGAATAATTTATTTTTCAAAAGTGTATGTTTATACTGATTCTGAAACCCCGTCTAAATGAAAATTATAACTAATTTTTACATATTTTACATTAAGAGGTAACAAAAATAGCTTTAAAGTTGACTACAACGATCGCATTTGTCGGTATACGTTGGCTCAAAAGTTAAAAATACCCAGTTTCCTCTTTGTCCCCAGTTTACCCATAACCATAACCCGATTAGATACTAAACTTGTTATAACATTTTTGTGCAAGTTTGTTTTTAAAAGGGGTAGAATTTCTCCAAAATATTTAATCCTTTTAATTTTTTAATCTTATCTGTAATGGCTGTAAAATATCCATTTGATTGAGCAACAAAATACTCTTATTACTCTTTAAAAGTAAGATAAATAATTCCTTTTGTTTTAGGAATATCGCCGCCAAATCCAGCCAAAATACGTTTTACTATAAGATTAGTTAAAAAAATTATCATTTTATATAAAGAAAATCATATTGTTCCATTGAATTAGAAATCGTTCAGGGTTAGAAATTTCCTTTCGATTTGAAATCTGTTGAAATTTTCACTCTATCTTTAACGATTGCAGAAATGGAAATTTGGACTAGAGCAATAAAGTAATAAAATTTAATGTCAAACCGCATGCGGTCTGGAGGTAGCTGCGTTCGATTTCAAGGAACATTATATTTCAGCGCCATTCCTTATGCCTTGGCTCCGCCCAAACGCTAAGACAACGGATAGCGATTCAGACTGTGGCACAAAGGCTTGGTAAGAACTCTCTAATCAGCTTTCAATCACGTACGTTAGATTATCGACCTTGTAATGAAATAGACGGAGCATGGGCACGAGCTCTGTTATTTCTTCGGTTTGTAGATCCGTCACATGGTTGTGGGGAAAAGTATGAATTCTAAATTATTGATTGGTTAAAGTGATCATCCACCGTGATCAAAAACACTAGTCTGCGCTTAGATAGCCAATCGGTTAAGTCGATTCAGTCCTTCTAAATCCTTCAGAGACCTTACTACAGCGACTCCGCCCACATGCTACAATTTCATTAGAAGGTCGAGGCGTTAGATATCGTTACGTATTTTAAGTTTACTTTAACTGGTTTTACGTTAAACGGTGATTATTTTTTTTCATGGTATGGGTTTGTGTATTGGTTAGCGTTACGAAAAATATAATCACTTTGGAAACTTTAGCTCCGAACCTAATCGCCAATAGAATAAACAATTAAATCTTGATTTTTTTTAAATATATCCTTTGTGAATGCTCAGAAATAATTTAATATTAAAACCATTTTTTTTTTCAAAACTAATCTGCCTACTTTTAATTGAAATATGTTCAAAACTGAGATATTAATTTGATCAGAGAGCATTAAAAATCTGCATATGAAATTCAGTTTATTGATGAATAATTTGTTTTAAAATGCTTTTAGTTTTTGAGTTTGTTATGTAAAATTGAAAGAAAATATGAAGTTGAATATCTGATTGGGTTCCTAGTTTTTGAAATGTGAATATCATATCGATATGTTCATATTTTAATCTCTTCAATAATTAACCAAGAAATGTTATCCGTACAAACTATCTTCATGGTAAATTTTTATCAAAACCATTTTACAATTTTTGTAAAATTTATTCATGGTCAAATTTATTTTGCCTTGTTCTTACATATGAAGAATAAGGTATTTTGCTTGTCTTTAGTATTATAGGTTCATATTGTCAGTTAACAAAAAATAGATGAGATTGAGATAAAAATTATTTTGATTTTGTAATATGTTCACATTGAACCAATTAAGCTTTAATCAAGTCACTGCATATAGTTTTCATCTGGTTTCGTGCTATAGATCCAACTTGTCAGCAGCTAAGAATCACCCATTTCAACCTAAAAGGTTTTTAAACTGGATTGATTATTCTTTTGATGCAATCAAATTTTCATCTTTGTAAGCAAATTATGCTGTATCTTGATAGATCTCACTTCATGAATGAATAAAAACACCCCCTGATTGGTTGTGGAAGTGATGAATTCTTATTATCATCGAAACATTTATTTAAATGATTTAAATTAATTTAATTTAAATCATTGAATTAATTTAATTTAAATCATTAAATTAATTTAATTTAAATCATTAAATTAATTTAATTTAAATCATTAAATTAATTTAATTTGAAAATTTATTTAAAAATATTTAAAATATTTATTTTCCAATGACATAAAATTCATTTTTGTTTTCAGTGTAGTCAGTTCAGTATACCGATGATTTTAATTATATACTTAATTGAGAATAGCTGTTTTCTCGTGTCTTCTTGCTACACAAAGAAAATTGGTCTATTTATCAGATTTTTATATCTATAGAGGAATTCATTAAACTTTATTACACGTATATGGTAACCATGTGTCATTTTCATTTTTATCATTCATTCCTTTAGATTTAATTTCTTAAGATATTACTATACACTGCCCTTTATTTTATGAGTTTCGTGTTCAATACTTATAAGACAGGTCGAAACATATGATACAATTTCAAGATATAAGTATAATTAAATATACAAGGTAATACATATAAGAAAATACCTCCCCATCAAAATGGAGGTAGAAATTTAAATACTTCATATTAATTTCATGTTAAAATATTTGAAGAAAAGTTGTGTTTCTTATGTTTACCGGGATTGAATGCCTTTCACTGAACAAATATTTTCAATTTATGAGAATGATAGGTGGAAAAAGGAAATAAAATAGAAACAGATGAGAAGAATTCATTCATAACTGTATTTGTAATATGATGTATGTAATTTTGTACTTTTTTTAAATATACACCTCTGGTACTAGGAGCAAATTATTTAGTCAATAAATTGTAAAATGTAATATTACATCTGTTTTGATATTTATTTTGGCAGTTTGAAAATTATTTGATTATTTAATTAATGATTTACTTTATTTAATTTAAGCGTTTTGAAAATTTTATTGTTTCGGATCTTTTTTTCTTTTAATTCTTTATTTTTGCATTAGAGATAAAATTATATTAAACACAACCTTATTTATAAAAGTTTCATGCAAATTTTATCATGAAACTAGAATTAAAAATTTCTTAAAAATAAAATGTAAAATTCCGAAGAAAAAAAAGAAAATACAATAAAATGTTTAATTTATTTAATTATACAAATATCAATCTTAAGAAGGGTGCAAAAGCTCCATGATTTTTATTTTGTTCTTGTTTGTTGCACTCGCTGAAATTAAAATTCTGTCCATTCAGTTTGCAAAGTTCTTTGAATGGCCAATAAAGCCAATGAGGAGAGCCTCTGCTGATCTATTGGTTACTCAAGTATGTTTCAAAACTTTTATAGCATGATCATTCGCTGGAAGCCAAGCTTTTGAGGACAGTTAAATACATCTAGAAAGATGGAGTAGATGAAAAATTATGATACTGCATTCACGCAATACCTTGCAATATCTATTCGTCGTCAATGGTAAAACATTAAATGTATTAAAGGAAGCAGTACCACGTGAAAAATACCAAAAACGGGAAATATTTCTTATCATCCATCTTAAATGGATCGAGAGTAACATTGTATACATAACAGGAAACACGGAAACACAAGTATGTATGTAAAAAGGATTTATAAGCTATCTCCAAGAAGCAATGACAAATATCTCGGAAACATTAGCATATGTTTGCATCAGTCTGCCTAAATTGTTTCCCAATGCGTACTAGGCTTTTGGATAACATCAGCAAAGACCATTTTCATAGACGATCATCATAGATACTTTATCGTACCATTTTCCTTCTTACATTACACCTGAGAGTAAAATATTTTATAGGATAGATGGTTAATACATTGTGTAGATACAATGGCTCCCGAAATCGAATATACACTCTGCAGAAATTTCTTTAAAAGGCCAAAACACTATAATAAATAATGCTTTGAACTTAATTTTGATAGAAATGGTAAATTACACATATAAAAATATATTAGGCTAAAAACAATACAATATTTGCTTAATATACTTAAAGATAGGTTTTTAATGTCAAATTTTAAAAATTCTGTCAAAAAATTAAGTATATATCCAGCCTATTTCACACATACAAAAACATAACATTAAATAAAGTTTAGTTGCACATATTTTTATGTGTAGAACATCTAAGCCGATGAGAACTGAATTAAGAAGAATTTGTGTTGTTTTTCTGAATATTTTCACCCATTTCTCTCATAGAACAGTTCTTATGTTCTGTACAAAAAGTCCGTGGAAAAAGTTGATTTTCGTGAAGACTATTTACATTCTTAGGAAATATAAGTAAATATTAAATA
Organism: Meta bourneti; assembly: GCA_933210815.1. Taxonomy (NCBI): domain Eukaryota; kingdom Metazoa; phylum Arthropoda; class Arachnida; order Araneae; family Tetragnathidae; genus Meta; species Meta bourneti. The sequence continues at coordinate 50,880,871 of OW119927.1, forward strand.
CGTTTTGCAAATATTAAATACTAGCAGTACCCGCACGGCGTTGCTCGTGACATCATTCTTGTTAGGTCCTCACTGATTCTGAAAACATTAAAAAGAAAAACAATAATTTTAAGAATGAGTCCCACCACCCGACATGACACGGAAATGTCGCCTCATTCCTCCCTTCCACCTCACTGATTCTTGCTTAGAGAGCTTCATGATACACTATGTTCAATGTTCTTCTATTTGGTGCTAGGATTTAAAGATTCTCGGTTTTTCCAACTCTTGGACAACTTATGCAATTGACCATGGGAGAAACACGGTTTAATGCGATCGAGTCCTACAACTTTCAGCGATTGTCCTTGTGCCTTGTTGATGCTCGTGGCGAAATTTCAACGAACAGGGAACTGAAGGCGTTTAAATTGGAATGGGCGATCCGAAGGGATGATTGGGATCCTAGGAATGAATACGTCTTCGCCTGCGGCATGCCCTGTCACGATGGTGGCTTCAATAATATTCGGTATCAGTTTCTTGATATAATCTTGTTCCACTGCAGAGTGAAGATGGATGCAGATTTCTGAGAAGCATAATCGGTGCCCCAATCTTCAGCTCTAATATGTGCGAGGGTATTCCAGATGGCTCCAATGTGTTTCAAAACTTTGTTATGTAGTTCATAGCCTCATCTGTGTCACATGTAGTGTCGATAGATTTGTAAATTTGAACACTACCGGGAAATTCTTGTACAAGTTGCTTATTGATGACATTGACATCTTTGTTTCTTGGGGCAAGAATTGCTCTTTGGAACAACCATGCGTGATCAGTAAAGTGCTGCGCCACATTTGGAAACACCGGCTCTTTCAGCTCTCGTTGAGTTTTCACAATCCTTCCAATGCTTTGCATTGCTGTACATCCATCTTGATTATCCGAAGTAACGGCACCATTTCCTAGTTGAAGCAGGTTATCTGCAAATTGCTGGGCAGAGGGATCACCGTTGACATGAACTCGCATGTTTGTTGATAATCCAAATGTATGAATGCCATTCCAAATGTAAGATGATTTGAAGCAGGCCTGCATTTCATCCGCCCTGGTTCCACGGGGAATAACCGGAAGTGTCTGTCGAAAGTCGCCAGCCAACATCATAGTGACGCCTCCCATTCCGTCATTGTTATGTCTGGTGTCTTTCAACGTGACATCAAGTGCTTCGAATGCAGCTTTGTGGGACATAGTACATTCATCCCAGACAACTTGCAATCCTGTAGAACCTTTGCCTTTCCTGAATTTCTTGAAATGTTACGTGTAGGAGTCCGCGTTTTCCAGATTTAAGAGTAACTTGAAAGCCGAGTGAACTGTCCTCCCTCCTGTCTATAGAGTTGCTGCAATGCCCGATGAAGCAACAAGGGCAATCTCGTTTCTTTGTAGCACTTTAGCCAAAAGAATATTGATGAGAAAAGTCTTCCGTGTACCGCCAGGAGCATCCAAAAAGAATATGCCACCACGCCTATCAAAAACTGCTCTTGTAATATTGTCAAATGCTTCCTTTTGATCTTGGACCATTTTTGGCTCATTCTCCTCTGTGTAACATTTTACGTAATCTATTTGCTGTTATGCTACAAACATGATCGATGTTTTCTCCCGATCAGTTATGGATGAACCACAAGAGTACATTCGCTTCATAGTTTCTTTCCATAAGTTATTCACTCGGTAGGACTGAATCGCAGTTTCGATTGGGTTGTGGTAGTCCAAAGCTTTTTAGGTCCGATCCATCCAACAATATAATATTATCCTCAATGTAGATTAGAGCTATGTTGAAGATGTCATCACTGTAGTCCAGATCATCCTTATTCTTCCTCTGTACGCTTGCTTGGTGCAGTATGTCTTCAGACAGGTTCTCCTTGTGGTTCCTCCATAACTGATCGGGAGAAAACATCGAGCATGTTTGAAGCATAACAGCAAACAGATTACGTAAAATGTTTGGCGATCGAGATGCAGCTGCCTTTTCCAATGCTTTGCTCCAGTGTTCATCGTTCGCCAGAAGTCGTCTAAGCTGGCAAGCCTCTTTGTAAGTTCCGCAGACCCTTCCTTCAAATGTTCTCAAATCTATAAACGACATCGGGCCTCGTACTTCATGCAGCAAGAGTCGCAGGTGAAATCATTCGGAGTTGGTCGGATGGACGGTGTACACACAACGTAGTGCATCTCTTGACCTCATTCCTTCTTGTTCTGGTACAACTTGTTCTTGTTTTCAATGGTTCCATGTCTTGTTTCCGTTGTTCCAAGTGTAGTACTTTGTTGTACATTAGGGTGCGTACAAACTCATCTTGGATGCAAAGTCTGAAGAAAGACGTCAGCGTTGTTTCCTGAGGTGCTTAGACACGTTGAGCAGCATTTTCTGTCGTAAAGTAGACTCTGGCCATTCTCAAGGTGGACGCTTAGATGAATGACTGGAGTGGCGCTCGTGAATTGGGAAGTTGAGTATTCTCCATACTGCTTCGTTGCTGCTGATATATCTTCCCATTTGATACTGACGAATTTCATTATGGTCATTCTCTCCACTGGTCAATTCAAACACAGCCATGTCGGATCCTTTGTTAACATACTTACGGACGTACTTTATAGACTTTACAGAATTGCAATACTCTACGTTGATATGCCCATTGAAAATTTTTGTTAATAGTTAATAGTTAATCACAACACGGAACAATCCACGTGTTGTCTACAGACACTTCGGATCCTCGAAAATTGATGTTTGCAGTAAATCCCCCGTCTTATAATGATCTAAGACGATAAAGTGGATATCCGTCTTGTCCTGTTTGCGTCTCTTTCAAAAAACGGCTTGGGAATCGCTTTGTGCAAATTCCATCCTTCATGCATGGAGAGAGTTGATTTATGCATCCGCAGGGAGCTATAACCATCTGTTCCGTTACAATGCTAAGCCGTTCTGAGTCTTCTTGTAGATTAGGGATTTCTACACTGTGAATAGTCATCCACTCTGTGAATAAGTAATAAGTCTGAGCCAAATTAGAATGTGGGCATGAGGAAGCCCCCGCTTCTGCCACTCTATCGTGTACATATGACACTTAATTTCTCCAAAAATCTTTGCCTTTGTGATGAGACTCATGAGTGTTATTGGCTTTTGATGAAAGACTCCTGCCAACAAATCATGACGATTTTGCCCAACAAAGAGTAATTGCTGTATCTGTCGAGTTTGGATTGCATGTAAAGGTGATGAAGAGGTCCGGTCTACCATAGTTTCTGACGTATGTCATGGCATCTTGAGTACGATCGTGCATGTACCTGGGACCCCCAGTAAAGCTGGAAGCCAAGATGATCAACTGACCAATGTCTGCAACATTTCCATCGTTCATGACCGCATCCCTCAAATGTGCATACTGTTCCACTCTCAGCGTCCTCTGATTTAGTCGTATGTGCAACAGCCTTTCCGATTCAATCCTGGCATATATGTCAACGATAAATTAATGGAACAGGTCTGCTTCTCAGTAAAATGTTGAAATTTGGAAAGCGTATCATCATCCTGTGAGCGTAGAACTGCATAGTAGAAATCTTGGTTTGTGGCATTTCTGTAGTTGGGTTTGTTTGTCGCAGTTCAAAATTATATTCATCCTCCTCCTGCCAAAACATGAGTGGATACTGTAGCGCATCGTAGGACCTGTGCGTATCGGGAATTCTCTTGATGGTGCCACTTCTTTCTTCTAAAACTATGTCCCTTGCTCCATGTTGTTCTCCCACCATGATTAAAGCCACTTCTCCTGTTGTCGGTGCATTGAACCGCCTCTCATGTTCACTATGGGGAGTTTTGTCGGCTAAGATTACCACTTTGAATTCAGGGCTGATCTTATCCATGGCCGATTTGAAGCTGTGGATTGTGATGATCCAGCATATATTGTAACTGAAGTACTGTCTTGTCTCGTCTGTGGAACGTGTTTGCAACGCTGCTCTGCTTGTTGTGTACCATCTCCAACAAAATATATTTGCAGAAATTTAGGCTCTTCGTTTGGTAGAGGGTGTAGACTCCCGATGGGGGGCGGTGATAAACTTGACCATGAACCTTAAATGTCGGCATGTATCCGGACTCTAATTTCTTTTGCCGTTCCGAAAGAAGTCACCTGGGAACAGGAATTGTACCTTCTAATATTTGCCAAGAAATGTTTAGCTTCCGCTGAATCTCCAATCAATAAAGTACGTAGAGGCTCGGCTGGATCCATTAACTGTGGCAGTTGAACCTTTTCTCCGTTGCAGCACATACCTAGGACTTCACCTTTCCACTTCTTTGCTTCACAGTGTTGACATGTTACAGACATTGATCCAATGGAGCACGAAGGATCAGATACATAATCTGCTGATGGGTCGTAATTAAAAGCTGCATTCTCTAAATTTCTACAGATGCGCATTCGAACAGCACTTCTTCCGGTTCTAACTTGTTGTAGTCTTGTTTCTCTTTCTGGGTGGATTCAGCTTCTCTTTGTTCTCTATTCTCTTGTTCGAAGACGTTTCTTTTTTCTGGAAGGCTGTGGCATCTTTAAATATAACGCTAAACCAAAATAATGTAGTTAATTGAGTGAAATAAAAATTAGATTAAAATTGCAGAAATTATGCAAATTCAAAAGTAAGTTATGAAATAACCACTACTGAAATAGAAATGTGATTGAATCTTTAAATATAACTCTATACTTTTTAAAAGTCTTGTTATGTCATCTCACTGATTCCGACAAACAACCTAAATGAATCACAATGTCAGCGAAATCCAAACCAAATTAAACAGTAATAATCACTGTTAATTTGCTTACTTCATAGCGTTAAACCAAAATAATGTAGTTATTTGTCTGAAATAAAATTAGATTAAAATTGCAGAAATTATACAAATTCAAAAGTAAGTAGTAAGCTAGTTATCAAGGGCACTTTGAATACGTTGGATGGTCCACAGTTTGAAAACATTAATACAAGTTAGCATGCGCGATAAGTATCTTTGTCAGATCGGTCTGCGCAGATACGTCATAGTGGAGGAGGGGCTACGCGCGCAGCACAAAATATTAATTAAAAAATTTTCTAGATTAAATTTTAAAATTCGAGCTTCGAGGGACATTCAGTCAACTTTGGGACTACCTGTGTGCGGAATTTCATGGCTGTAAGTGCTATAGATTCGTCTGGACACCGTACGCACAAATACTTCCTTTTATAATAGTAGAGATTATTAGACATGTAAATACAATATCTAATTTTAGAGTAAAAAAAGGAAATGAAGATTCCTGATCTTTCAAATTGCGACATGGGGGAAATTTTGCCATTTTGAGAAGCTGCGACAAGATCCAATGCATAAAAACAATCCGTTTAAAGGAACTTTTTGAACTTACAGATAAAACCTGAGAACTGTTGTATTTGACATTGGGTAGGACGTTTGTGAAACAATTTGCCTTCAATTATAAAATGGAAACATCAGAGAAGCAGTACGAGTGAGGCCAGATTTCAATTTCAGCAAATACTACAAAATTGACAAGATACCTTTATCAGATTGAAAGTTAATTGAAAAATATAATCAAGTAAAAGTTATAATGTTCATGATGCATAAGTTTAAATGTTTGAGCTTTTTTTAATAGCAATTTGATGTTCTGCTTTTTTAACCTTGACGCAGCTTTCAACTTTCGAAATATTTAATTTTGAACCACAATATTTTAAACATTGTTATACATGCATATATTAGACCTTTGTTCCGAATTTCATGAACATTCATCGCCACATAGCCAGTTTTTGACGTAAATAAATATTCTAGAACATATTACATTTTACAATATTTATAATAGTCAATAACTATATACATATTGCATTATTTTATAAGACAAAATGAATTTCCCATTTTAATACAAATTATATCAAAGCGATTTGCTTTGTATGGCAATTCATTAACTGAGTAAAATTGTCTCCCAAAATCTTTCTCAAACCTTAATATACTATACTGAAATAAAAAGTAATCACGATACAAATGCAGGTATATTAAGCCAGCTGACAGATATTAATATGAAAAAATTACATTCTCAATTTGGAATAATAGATTTCAAAACGGAAATAAATCTACATATATAGAGTAATAACCGGTTACTTCCCAAGATATGTGACAAAAGGAATTGAAATAATATTCTTTTTCTGTTTTTATCCCTAAATGAATGAAGGTCACTTTCCCTTTCCTTAAGATTTTACATCATCCCTGTATCCGTTACTGATCATTCAGGTGTGAAATCTTCATCCATTTCACATTTCGTGCTTTTCTATTTGCCTTGATGCATCCTGATTTAGCATACCACGCTTTCAGCACATCTAATCATATATTTCCATATACTTGTATTCATTTTCTTTGTACGAATGTGACTTTATAAAAGTGGTGTCGGGACAACAAAGGAACAAAAAACTATTCTAATTTATTCTTTTCAAAATCGTGATTTCAAAGTTGTGAAGATCAGAGTTCTGATGAAACAAAAGTCTGGTTCGTTGGTTTTATGATGCAAGGGAAGTATTGCACCAAGCAGCGCCAAACACAAGGGAAACAACATTGAGTAATGTACCTACACACAAAGAAAGTTTTACTGACACAGAAGAGAAATACATCAAGGGAGGAATCGAACCTGCGCCGCCTACAACTTGTATGTTGCTAGCGCAGCGGGCGAAGCCACGGCGGCCCCAACAAAAGTCTAGAGACAAGAATTGAAACGCAATTTCAAAACCTAATGAGTCCCCTGTTAAGAATTATGAGGCACGTTTGTCAATATAAAAATACGATATACCGTTATCTCTATAAATAACTATTATCAAAATGTTAGTTCTGTAGAATATAAAAATGTTCCAATACGAATAATTTGTTCAAAATTCCTATATTTTTTTGTAGTTGAGCTACGTCTAATCATTGGATGGCAAATATTATATTGTAACACATTATTAAAAGAAATATTCTTGTAAATATTGCAACATCATTCACTGTGCAATATTCTCGTATCATCAGTGACACATTCAAGAAAAACGTCCGAAAGAGTAATTTAAACTGAAAGATTAGTATTTCTGGAAAATAATTAATTGCAAACATTTGGTGATATACACACAAAACATTTAAAAGTGCCAAATGAACATAAAATTAAAGGGAAAAATACAAAAAGAAATTTTTATTTTTTATTTTATTATTTTTTAAGATCAGAAGCTGTTTATCTCGCTTATTTGAAAACGAAGAGTTTTGCTAATGAGTAGGTTTATAATATCCCTCTAAGTACTCATATTTCTCCACATTTGGTCATCGAGTTGTTTCTTTGTATGAGTTCTGGCGAATCCACATATATATTTACACATTCCGCCATTCTGTACATGTTATATATAACATATTCTGTATATATGTTATATTTCCGTATATTATTTAAAATGTTAGCCGTCCATCACTTAAGTAATGTTCTACAAATGTGACAAATGGCTTGGCGAGCTGCCACACGTTCCGTAGTCTCCAAAATGTCATGGCTAAGTGACATAATTGTGCGATAAAATTAACGCAGCTGGAATGAACTTACTACGTGAATTATTTGTGATCACTTAGATTTTATTTATGGTTGTAAAATTCAAAGAGCAACAGTTGAATCTTCTGGATTCTACAACAAAGAATTCTCTTCGCAATCGGAATGATAATACAGATTAAAAGGTGTCATTCTGATGCTTTGATTATTTTTTCTTGCACTGTTTACTCAAATATTTTTTACATTGAAACAACCCCGTTAAGCTGTAATTCGTTATGTTAAAAATGCTCTTTTTACAGATTCTGAGAAGAAAAAAGTCCTTCCCTTAGGTTAAAAGGAAATCATACTTAGTTTCGTTGCAAAATTAGCTTTATAGTTATTAAATTGTCGTGGGACAGCAATAAGGGTCAATTTTTATTTTGTTTACTCTTTAAAAATCAATAAATTGAGCACAATCGTTATTTTTAGTTCCTAAAGGAATAAAACAATGAGGCCTAGAAAAGTAAAAGCTAACTCGAAGACCTTGACTATTACCGATTTTTGTTGTAAATTTAACCTTCATCTTGTTTGCTTAAAGACAAATTACAACACCAATACCCTCAATAAATAAATCCCAATATAGCTTTTAGGTATCTATTCTATCAGTTTTAGAGAGTAAAATAAAAAGTCAATTCTCAGACGTCAACGTTTAAGACTGCATTGCATACTATTTTATTTGTCTTGTAAAATCCAATTCCTCGGTGATTGAGTGTGGTAATTTAGCACTATTTAGGAGAAATTTTGATACAAATTTCAATAGTGGTTTTTGTGTAGTGTGTAATAAATCTAAGACGCATAACAACTGCAATATGGAAGTACATGTGTAGCCATTGCGTATTTCAACATTTTCATCAAGTGAAAAAGTGATATTTTTGAGATTACATTTTAAATTGACTACCAAGATTTTCGCCAATTTCAGGTGAGCAGAAATTTTTTTATCGTGTAACGCTAATGCAAACAAATATCAAGCACAAGATGGCATACATAAATGGGCACACACAGGACTAATCAATATTTCTCCATGAAGTGTCATGTAAGGCTTTAAAATCAAATGATAAGATTTCTCGACTGAGTTTAAGTAAATAAAAATTTCCCACCAATTGAAATGAATTGTTAGAATACGAAACTTCGAAGTTTTTATCACATTTCAGTTTTTGTAAATTTTTATAAGTGAAAACATCCTTGGATAAGCTGAAAAAAATTACGTTAGCTCAAATTCTCCAATTTTCCTCAGAGAATCTCATTTCATGTTTAATGAAATATAGAATGAAAATATTTGGAAAGCATATACTAGTAGCTTGTCTTTAAATTTTCAATGAATATCATGTGCTTCTGTTGTCCTAGAAGGAAATGACGTATCGTGTTTCTGAATAATAAAAGGGGGAACATGATTTCTTTGAGATGAAAATGTGAATGCGAGAAAAAGTTTCTGAATCACTGGTTTATGGCAAAGAATTCCCTACAATAGCGTAAATCGGGGAATAATTTTTACGAATAAATAGCGAATGATAAAAAATGTTCTGAATAATTCATAAAATTGAGACTTCAGGTATTTCAAAAGGCCATTTGCATATTCAATATGATGCGCATGAAAGGCTGTTTCCGCATTATTTTTAGATTCCTATTCATGTTGTCAAATGCTGGAATAAGCGTTGCCTACAAAAACTTTAAAAAAATATCTGTTCATTTTGTATTGAAATATATGTGTGTGAGAATCTTTCTAAATGCTTTATTAGAATATCATGTAATGAGCTGAAATAATTTACGGAAAGAAAAGAAGTCGTATGTTCTTATCTATTAGAAAGATAAATAATTTCTCTTTTTTACTATGTAATTTTCTTTCAGTTGGTGAGATTTTTTACACGTTTTGATCATCCAAACTATTGCTATCAATTTTAAAATATTAATGAAAATCACGGATATTTCACCAAAGGTTCGGGAAACTCGGTGTAAATTTCCTACACAGTCCTACAAATGGAGGATTGCGAGTTCCAAACTTGATCATACCGAAGATCGTCGTGTACGTGGGATCTGATGCACTTCAAATTTGTCATGGCCTCGAATGTTCTTACGTTGGCGTGGTGTGAAAGTTTGGGGAGAGGGGTTCCAGCTCAGGTATTGACCTCATTATCTCGTGATTCAGATTTCGAGGTGTTGTCTTCGGATCTTTCCCTTCAGGATTGATCCAATATCGTCGCCAATAGCCCGTTATGTTGCTCCATTGCGACTTAATTCAACTATCTACTTACCTGAGTCCATACCTCATAATTTTTTAAATTCTATTTCCATGTCGATTTATCTGATATTATGCATGGTTTACTAGAGGGTTACTTATCACTCAGTATGCAGTTATATCTGTATTTAAAAATACAATTTCGGTTTTTACCAAAATTGCTTGGAAAGCATCTATAATTTTTGAAAACCACCTAATTTTCATTTTAAAAGTAGATAGTAGGTAGTTGAATTAACGTCTCTCTGTAGCAACACAATGGGCTATTGATGATGGTCTGGGATCAATCCCGAAGGGAAAGATACAAGGATAACACCTCGTAATTTTGAACCTCGGTCAGTTGACGTGGACGGTACCTGAACTGGTGACCCACTCTCCAAACTTCCACACCACGCCAACTCGTTTCATTTGGAAGACTCAATGACTTCTGCACAAAACAACAGCCATTTTTCAATGCAACAGGAAACATTTGTAGTAATGATTGAATAAAGCTTAAAAAATTGCAAACATATTCAAAACACAGAGCTAAGTCTAACACCAGATATCACTTATAAGTTAGAAAGCTACTCGACTTTTACGATGACGTAAACACTTTCGCCAATGAATTTCTTAGTCAGAATGGAGAATGCTTCAATTTTAGTGTACAGGCGCAACTCGTAGTAAATATTCTTTCTGTTTCCAAAATTATTTTCTATTGTTTCATCGCTTCCTGGCATCTTCTGAGCGTCAGCTTTTGTCACTCCGTCGTGAGTTGAAGGTGAATGCTTTCGGCATTCAAAAGCATCTGCCTCAAAACGACGAGAGGTGCGCTCCGTTTCAATGTCAACATTCACTTATTTTCAGCTGCTTGCAGCTGGGTTTTGTGCTCTTCTGAAGTGACGTCACACCAGATACCCGCCAAAACTTAAAACTTCCTTTTTATTCTAAATCCAAGAACTGGCCTTTTTCTAGGATGGTGTGAGTGCTTTTTGAAAACTTGAGGTATGTACATACATTTCGTGTTTCGAAGAAGTCGTAATTGTTCAACTGTATACATTCTTATTTTTTAAATTTATTCGTAATTTTTCTAGTGCTTACAAATTGTACAAATGAGTCATTCCACATCATATCAATGTATAGTTTTAATTTATTTTAATCCATGATATCTCAGATTTTGATATAACTTGGTGTATCAAATTACCTTACATAGTTATGAAAGGAAAAAATGGAATAAAAATTTTACCTTTCCCTTCAAAAGTTACTAAATTTTAATTATTTAATATTTTTTATGAAAACTGCTGCATCTTTATAATATTAATTTCCAGAAACCAGATAGCACCAGACCTGTATGTATAATGTCTCATTTTAAAATTCTTTCAATGAACTTTAATTTTAAATTAAATGCAATTTCAATTTTTTTTAATTCTTGAAAAAATTCTATTAAATTAAATTAGAAATATTTCAAAAAGGGCAATTTTAGAATTTTTTAAACATTTTCAAAATTGTTTTATACTACTATCTTACACCTCCCAATGTTTCATTTTGGATCTTGATGGAATCAGATCATACAGGGAGTATAAGTTTCACGTACATGGAGAGCCCACACAGAGTACGTAGCTTTTCACAGAAGTCCTTAAACAAGACTTACTGACAGTTCAAAAAATTATGTTTTTAATACAAACTTAATTTTATATTTTTAAGCGCATAGCAACTGAAAATATTAATTCAATTTGTAAGAAAACTATAGTTTTAGCTGCTTACCCTCAAATATTTACATAGTATTAATCAATGGGTTGGATGTGGTGGCTGATGCATAACTCAAATTTACTGGTCTTTCCTGCATTCCATAAATTTCTCACCTTCTAGAAGCGTTTAAGTCCGACCAGTTAGTGTTTCTTTATTCATTTTGCATATTAACCAGTAAAAGGAATCTAACGAGTAGAACATAAAACAAAGTATCAGGATTTTCCAACTCAAATTTTACATGTACTGAAGAGATTTTTTTAGGTTATTCAGCTTCCAAATATAAAATAAAATGAACTCTTAAACTTTTGAATTCACAAAATAATTTTGTAAATGACGTAGAATGGTATTTTCAGATGCAGTTGATGGTAAAGGGTCATGTAATGAGATGGGGAAGCAATTAAAAGGGAAGCAGCAAGAACTAGTTTAATAAAGATCATCCCAAAATCATATGGGACCTTTGCGACATTGAATGGTCAAAGCTACCACTCCAGGACCACGGACTTACTAGAAGAATGTAGAAGATGAACAGAAGGCGACACATCAGCTCAATCAGATTGTGACAATGTGTTACAAGAACTCGAAAGCTACAAACTTTCATTCCCTTCTAGGTGCTAAACAAAAGTTAATGCTGAGACATTTTCATTTGTTCTATTATCAACTAGTTATCCAGTAATTCCTAAAAGAGCGAAGTTAAATTTTGATCATTTGAATGGATATGTCATTTCTATATACTGTGACAGATGGTGACTGAGCTAGCAATTTTTTGAGTAAAAATCCCTCTTAGGGCCTTCTCTTTCCTTACACATCAATTTCTGATGTGCTATCGGTTCCATGTACTTATATAATTTGCAAAGTGAGTCCTGTACACCAAGTATAATTGGGCTTACACTCTGCCACAAGGTGAAAAGAAGAAATTTGTAGAGGTCATTAAGGCACTTCTTGGAATGGAGAAGAGGTTAATAAGTTTGAGTTAGGTAGCAGCTCCCACATCCAGCATATTTATTAATTCTATGTTAGTATTTGAGGATAAGCAGCTAAAACTATTATTATTAACTGGATTAATATTTTTCGTCCTATGCTTAAAAATATAGAATTAAATTTGCATTAAACTCGATCATAATTTCCTAAATTATCAGTCAGCTTGACTTGTCCAAAGTTGGACTTTTAATTAAAAGCTACATACTGTATGTGGACTGTCCCCATACATGTCAAACTTATACCCCCTATAGGACCTGATTCTATCAAGATCCCAACATGAAACATTGGGAGGTGAAAGATAATTGGACAAAGTATTTTTGTAATTTGTTCAAAGTTATTTTGAGGTAGGTATGTAGTTATTTAATCTCGCACTGGAGCAACTCAACGGGCTATTGGCGACGGTCCGGGAACAATCACGAAGGGAAAGATCCAAGGACAACGCCTCGTAATTTTGAACCACGGTCAGGGGACAAGAACAACACCTGAGCTGGCACCCCAATCTCCAAACTTCCACACCACGCCAATGTTAGGACATTTGAGGCCACGACAGATTTAACGCGCACTAGCCCCTGTGTACACGACGGTCTTTGGTTGGATTCCTGGAGCCGCCTCCGCAAATCTGTAGTGGCAATTGTCGGGGCAGAGATAACTTGAGCTTCGAACTTGATACTCTCCTGTTGCTAATCCGTTGCTCTTCCTAGAAATTTTAAAATGTACTTTAATTTTAGAGAAATTAAAAAAAATTAAAACTTCATCATTTTAATATAAAGTTAAAGCTTATTAAAGGAATTTTAAAATGAGAACATCATACAGCTCTATATGTTACGTGGTTTCTAAGAAAATGTCAGCTAACTGTATCAAGATGCAGCAATAATTCTAATCAAAAATTTAAATAATTAAAGCTAAATAAGTTTTTAATAGAGGGCATAAAAATGTGTTTCCATTCATAAGTGCGTAAAGTCACTTGATCCATCAAATGTGTTTTAGGCATCAAATTTAGTTGACATTTTTATGGTGAATTAAAAGTAAAATGTATACCTCTTTTGCTGTTGATTTTGCACATAAATTCCACCGAATATTTTAAAACCATTTTCTCTTTCAAGTATAAAATTTGAGAACATCTAAATGTATCTCTATGTAAATTTAATTAACTCAATACTAATATTCTAAGATACTTTTATTAGAAAACTTCAACTGTGGTAGGTGAAGTTTAAGTAATGTAGAATACAAAAGGAACAAAATATGAATTAATGCACAACTGTGTACCTTTAAGCAAGCACTTAAGCGTATAATGTGTGTATCACTTATTTTTTAATAGCATAAAAATGTGGCCTGAACGTGGTACATTTTTATGTATCAATTCCCTCCTTTAGTCACACTGGTCCTGACAAATACACGGTGCTTTTTTTTCAATGTTCCGCTATGAACAGAATAACATTACAAATTTATTATTTATAAATTTAAATAACTCATTTTGTATTGTTATTTCTTTTTCAGTATGTCCTAAAACTTATAACGCATTTTTTATAAATATTTAATTTGTGAGTAACTAAGAAAGAAAATTTCGAGCACTTCTCAGATGCAGCGCGATCTCATTTGTTATAAACGACCAGCGGCTAACGGGGGATTAAGAGAGTATTGCCATGTTTCAAATAGTATCATTTTTTAAGCTTTGTTTTGAAGTAGTATTTAAAATAAATAGATGCGATATGTGCCTTCTCAAAACCTTTAAAATATGCAAGCATTTCTATTCATAATACAGACGAGTTACAGGGTGAAGAGCAGCTGCGGAATTTTAATCAAAAAATCTGAACTTTGGAGGTTAAAGACAGGTTTAGTTCACTGACCTCTTTCTCTCTTTCAATCTATTAAATATTCCAGAACAAGATAAGGGGTTTGACCATGATATAAAACAAACTAATTCGGTTGTATTTTTTCGCCGCAATCAAAAGTATTAATTGAAATTGTGCCCGACACCTGAATATATTTCAAATACCTCCTAACTCACTTCAGGCAACCGATTTATCTGGTTATATATAAGTTGTCTACCCTGGACCAAATTAGGAAAAGAGATGTAGCATAATTATTAGGCGCAAAGCATGCACGAGGCTAGCTTTGTGTATCCTAAAAGAATCCTTCTCATTCCAGATGTTCCCCAAATCTCCAAAACACACTCGTGAAATATGAATTTAGATACATTTGTTAGACTTTTACTACAATATTGTTGTGTTACGAAAATAAATTTTCCTTAACAAAAAATCATTGTTTTAATCCTCATGCTATACCATTTAACATTTTTGTATGATTTTTTTGAGGAATAAAAGTATCTCCCTTCAAAAATTAATGTCACGTGCGGTCGTAAATCGCGAGATCGAACTTAAAAATTTGATTTGAACCACAGATTATGCGTACGGTTTTTTCAAACTTTTTATAGCGCAAGGGCCCAAACCTAGCCAAACATATGTGCACGCGGAGTGTGTGCACTGGTGAACTTAGCTTACCTATTGAATATAGTAAAGATTCTTAATTAAGTCAAGAAGAGACAGAATGCAGCATAACGCAACTGACACGCTAATTAAAAATGTAATATAAGTGGACTATTTGGAATCAGTAAACTTTTTCATTGAGTTTAGGAGGGATTCTTAACATGTTTCCAACAGAACAAAAATAGCACCAGCATGTCAGTAGCAAAGGAGAGAATGCATTGAAATTTATTGGAAGCTGATTACACTTGGCAACTCTAAATCTCTTCGCAAACAGTCGTATATTCATAATTTTTGTCAGGAAATTCGCACGCTTCATAACAACACACAGCTCGAGTCTCTCACGTGGAAGCGCTTACGTGTTCCTTTTCTTAATGCCACCACATAATGACTGATAAAGACTTGACCATAACAAATTTGTTCATGCAAGGGAAATGAGATTTGATTTACCGGTTCTTTTTCATAAATTATCTAAGTGATATCATAAGTTAAAGAATAGCAGTAACTTTGCAGGGAATAACAGTTAAATCTTCCTTAACGACCACCTACAGTGACGGACTGACTTCTTGGGCCATCAGGAGAAATGTAAAACTCCTGGAATCAGGAAGAACAGAGAAATAATTTCTAAAATTTCAAAGATGATGGATACAATTTTAAAAACTAGAAGCTACTGTTTTTAAAACTGAAAACAGAGTGTTTAAGATTAACTCTTGTCCACCCTCTCAATTTTCTTTCGCTTTTCGCTAATGTTTCAAGGATACCTACTAGCCTATTCTGATTGGTGCCTCAACCCACACCCGCTACATCGCTACTCCACTTCCCAGCAAGACCCTGTAAAGGTTCCTGAAAACTCATTGCTGTTCAGTTAGAGCTACAACTTTCACAGGAGATGGAGGGTCCATAGACCCTGGTTCTCCATGCACCCCCAAACCTTCCAGCCTACAAGCCTCTTGGTTGCAATCTCCAGGTAACCCAGTCCTTTACCTCCGTTCAGGATCGTTCTAAAGGTATTGACTGCCCACTTGCAAGCCTCAACAGGCCGTTCCTTTCCAAAAACCTAATTGCGAGTTGTAGGTGGTACAAGTTCGATTCCTGTAACTTACCCTGGGTGTATTCCTTCTGTGACATTAAAGTTTTTCTTGCGCACGTATGTCTATTACTCGACGGGTTCGATTACTCCTTGGGTGTATTTCTATATTCTATGTCAGTAAAAGCTTTCCTTGTGTGCGTATGTCTATTTACTTGACGTTGTTCGGAGCAGCTTGGCCAAATATGATACTTGCACCATAAAACCCAACTAACCAAAAACCTAACACACCAAATTTCTCTTTATGAGAGCTTTTTGATAATTTTATGAAAATTTTATAAAAATACCTACAAATTCATTTGTGTTTTCTTTTGCAATTGCAAACAAAAACTTCAAATTATTGTCCAATAAATTTAAAAATTACCATAATTGAAAATTTTAAAAAAGGTAGGTAGGTAGTAAATTAATGCAGCGCTGGAGCAACACAACGGGCTATTGGCGGCGGTCTGGGATCAATACCTAAGGGAAAGATCCAAAGACAACGACTCGTAATTGTGAACCACTGTCAGATGACGGGGTCAGCGACTGAGCTGGAACCCCACTCTCCAAACTTCCACACACCAACGTGAGGACATTTGAGGTCACGACAGATTTAAAGTGCACCAGCCCCCATGTACACGACGGTCTTCGGCTGAACTGAGTTTCGAACACGCAACCCTCCAGTTGCTAATATGTTACTCTTCCAACTGGCCTACCACGGCCCTTTAAAAAAGAAACACTCTTTATATGATTCTCTCTCTCTCTCTCATATATCACTAAATCTTTTTCACAATCTATTAATCGTATCCTTCGCATGCCTTTTTTATTTCTGTTAGTTTTTGTTTTCATTTGGCCCTTCCTGTTTTTCCTGACAACGTGCAAATGCATGCCCAGCACACCTACACAAGCCTTCTTTCGTCAAAGACCACATTTTTGTGAACTGCTTTTGTGCACATAGACCCAAAGCTAAATTACCACCACTCGGAGACCTGCCATTCAGCCATTTTACTTTCAAAAGACCTCAATTTTGAGTTTGAAGAAGTTAAGGAGCAAGTTAAGTTATAAGAAAGTCACCGACGAAATGTCTTAAAAATATTGCCTTGTCAATAAGTATAATTTTGAAAGCTACTTCGAGATCATGGAGGACAAACAGATTATTCGAAGAATGACTTGAATATTTCGACAAATATCAGCACAAAAAAAGCCATCCTAATTTTGGATTATGTTAAGAGATCGTAAAGTTGCAGATTTTGATGCCAAATACTACGGTCTTATTTAATCTTTGGATCTGGAAGAATCCGGTGCTTCAATAGAACATCAATTATAATAATATCACTCAATGAAGGGATAAAATCATCCTGGAATATATATGTAATGACTTAGAATAAAAATTGTAGCCAGGAGGAATATAAAATCAAAGCTAACTACTCTCATTCCTTTCATAAAAACTTGCAATTATAATTTATAACTCCCACATGTAGTTCACAATTTCGTAGTCAATCGTATATTGACACATATTTTCTCAATTATGCTGTTATAATTATTTTCTATTTAAATAATGGTGATTGTTCTTTAAATTCTCCCAGATCTCACAAGATCTACATTAAAATAGGTAGGTAGTTGAATTTACGTTGCACACTATGACGACGGTCCGGGATATATCCTGAAGGGATAGATCCTAGGACAATACCTCACAATGTTGAACCATGGTCAGATGACGAGGTCAACATATGAGCTTGCATTCCACTCTCCAAATCTACCCTACGCCAACGTGAGAAAATTTGAGGCCATGGCAGATTTAACGTGCACCAGCCCCCACGTACACGGCGGTCTTGGTCGGATTGAGTTTCGAACTCGTAATCCTCCATTTGCTTATCCGCGACTCTTCCAACTGGGCTACAGTAGCCTGATCTACATTAAGAGATCACCCTTTTGAGCTATAGTTTTTGCACTCAACGAAGCGTGGTCGTCAAGAGTGCAAAAACTCTTTAAAAACGTTACTGCAATTTCAAATATTTTAGTTGTACGTTTTAGAGAATTCTTATGAACTCACATTCATGCATTCAATGTTTGTAATTGTTCAGGATTGAAAGTTAAAAAATGCAAAAACACTAATTTTTCAAACACTAATGGCTAAAAACTGAGTTGCTTATTGTTTTAATCTAAATCAAGATTGGCCAACCCAAGGCCCGCGGGCCGCATTGCCCCACCAACTCACTTAAAAAAATGTAGTATGTTGTGAATAAAAATAAAATACACAAAAATGTATTGAGTTACAGCTCCAAATCATCTACTACGGTAGACACGAAATACTAAAATCACAGAACTGTAATTTTTATTATTAATCTTATTCATATATACAATCACATAGGAAAAAATACTAATTAGTAGTTATAGTTATATTTTAAAGCAGTGACTGTAATAACAGTGGTATTTCTCAAGTTACTGTAAGAGCTGTCTTAGAAACGAAACAAGAAATTTGCAGAAATCATCGGGTATAGAATTTTGTTCTAGTCTTATTTTTTATGAAAAGTTTATGGAAACACAACTCTGTGACCATTGAAATAAACTTAAAAGCTAGAAGTAAAAGACGAAACATCACTGATAACTTTGTATGCGATGAGTATGAACATTTTTTATAATTTTGTTTCGTTTACTTTTAAAACAATTTATTTTGTGCATGGAATGCTAGAAAAGTTTAATGAGTCAGTGACCTGCCTAAGGTTTTGGGATGACCAGCTGGGCCTGTTCTAATATCAAGTGAATTATTGTCGTTCATTTTTATTCTAATATCCTCATAAACTAAACACAAATTAGGTAGTGTCTCAACTCAATAATTTACTGTTGTCCTTGGAAGTTCCTAGTATTTATTTCATGGGAATATTTTACGATTAGTGGATAGTATGCATGTATGTCACATACAATTGTCTAGAAGGAATTTTTGTTATATCTTACGCATTTTACTGCTAACTGTCTTGTACGAGTACTTATTTAGTTATTGAAGTTTATATAAGAATAGGAAAAATCATACTTTATACACTAGGTTCTGTGTATTCTCTCTTAACTTTTTTAATCTTCATAATAAAATTTCTTTCGTCATTTGTTGAAAAATTCTTAAATTTCTTAATAAAGCTTTTTGTTCTTAAAATAAAAGCATAGCATCAAATTATTTTTTAAATAAAGAACAGAAAATATAAAAAGAATGTTTTTATCAAACTGAAATAGAAATTCGCTCAGTAAAAAACGGCACATTTTAATTTCAACTTACGTATTTTATTTGAATTCACTCGTACTTCTCAGATGATTTTCAACGAAAAGCTGTAGATTTGTTTTTCATTTTTCTGTTACTGTATTTGTTACTATGTTTTAAGAACATTAAATGTGCTAGCCACATAAAGATAGTACTTATCTTCTTTTATTTCAAAATTAACAACTTTCACAAAATCTGATTCCAATATCGTTTTTCGTCTAGTCACAACCTATCTAGCATTTTTTGCAACATTTATCTTGAAACAGCAAGTCTGCGTGTTTTTAAATTTTCTGACAAATCAGCAGAAAAAAATTACACAAATTTAAAGTCTTCTGACACTGCAAAAAGTTCTACCTTGCAATTTCCTATCGTTCCGTGAGCTTATGTGAGTACGTTACCTTAAGTATACACACCATCTAACGGCTTTTCATTAGGAACTAATGTAAACAGTTGAGATTTAAATTTGCTTTCTGGCTCTCAAAGCAATGTATTTTTGAAAGAGTATTTTCGGTAACAGATTTTACAGGCATTCATCCAAAACACGGTTGTTCCCCTCTACAAAAACCTTCTTAAAATCTTTTATCAAGTACATTTAACATGAGCACTTTTTAAGTTATGTCCTTGTTGATATAAGCTTTGTGCATATGTCTCATTACCTAAAAATATTGTGACTGACTCGTGTAAATACAAGTTTTTAAAATTTTAATTTTTCTCACATCATTCAGCTCAACATATTTGGTATGCGCAACCCAATATGCAGGAAACATATTTTCGTTAAGCTCTAGCAGAATTTTTTATATTTGTTCTAAAGTGGGTTCACCGACAGAATTATTTGTTTTTCTCTGACGGAAGGGGAGTTGAAATAATTTCTTATTCCTTTCGACAGTTTTTATTCATACAATGAAATGCTTTAGTAATAATTTCTCACTCCGCTGTTAATTTTTGGTTCACTCAAGAGAGCTAGATAGAACCTACTGCTTAAACGTGGGTTCCGAGACCTTATAAACATTCGTGCCCGCTATATCGATGTTCGAACCCAGAGCCTGAGTTAGGGGAAACTGGGGAAGCTTGGCGCACCTTTAAATTTCCATTTTTAAATAAACTGCTGTGCATTAAAAGTGCAACACATCAACAAAGACTTGGGTTACCGCCATGAAGTTCATTTAAGCGATGACATGTGGTGCAATATATAAATAATTAAAATTAGAGAGTTGTAAGGTCAAAAAGAACATGATAAAGGTATATTGTGTATATGCCTTTAGCAGTTTTTCTGCTTTCACACGGCGTGCTGTTGATAAAGATTCTGGATAGATGGTTGTCAAATGTTTTTCCAAGCAGATTGAACACGCTCCACAATTCGTCAGTTGTGACTGCGGGTGATGACAAGATGACATACAGATCAATTTTCGAGCAATCATATACAACACGTGTTCGATGGGGGACAAGGCGGACGATCGTGCAGCTAAGAAAGTGGTACTTGTTGGTCACAAACAATTTAGATGACATGGAAGCGAGCATTGTCTTGTTGAAAGATAGCTCCAGGGAGGATCGGTATGAGTGGTAGGACTTCTGGTTCCAAGACTCCTAGGGTGTTCCGCTGATGCATTGTGCCAGCGATCTGTAAAAGGAGAGAACATGAAGGAAATTATATACCATCACGCTTGGAGTATGACCACTATGACGATCTGCAATGTATCTGCAATGTTCACCACTGTATCTGCAAACCAGAATCCGGCCGTCATGGGCCACGGGATTATATCTTGACGCGTCAGAAAACTTTATTCTCTCCCATTCATCATAAACCCATTCAACAAAATAATTCAATTGTGTATATGAGATACTTTTAAACAATGTTACTAGATATTTGCAAATCGTGTAAATTTTTCATCAGATTCCTGATCATTCTTGTAAAACAGCACGAGCCCTTATGAATATAAGAGAAAAAAGTAGTACTTTAATGAAACCCCGACAATCCACTGAGGTAGTGCCCCGAATCTTGAAAATATAATTATCCTTTCATTATTCGGTGCATCAGAAGGATTATAGTCTTTCAGTGGACTAACGAGTACGTTGTAACCAGAAAGATTATAATATTTCTGATTCTTTAAAGATAATAAACCTGTCATCGACCTAGATCGCGATGTCAATATCTTCGGCTTGTCCGTATCCTAAAATATGTTTTTACATAAGTTTCCTCTTTTTTTTATTTTATTCTAGGGTAAATATTTTATACCGCCTTGTGCAACCATAGAAGATGGAATATATCTTTTTTACTGAGTTTTTATCAAATCCGCAAATAAAGTGATGTTCACGCTCTTCACGCCTCCTTTGGGATACTTGTTTACCGAGATACCATTGTTTGACTTGGAGTGAGATCTGCGTGGAATGGTAAGCGGCTCTATAATACAGAACAATACGTACAAACAGCATTATCTAATGCATTTTTATCGTCTTTGGAAGCATTGGGTGCAATTTGTTGTCAATGGAACTCTTTCATTCTTATGACATACTGATTCTCCCTTCAACGGTGTAAACTTAGCGAGTAATGTTTTTTGTTCCTTTTGGTGAAGCACTACTTTTAGAGAATGAAAATACAACTCACCTTTTTTTTCTTTGAATTTTCATTGAACTGTTACACTAGTTGCTTTTCAGACTTATTTTGTTCTTCTTGATCTTTTTTCATGCGCTTTAGTCTTTTATAATGAAGAAAATGTAATAAAACATTATACAGCTTTGCATGCCAGTTTTTATTTATTATTATTTATTCGTTGATATTTGAGTTTTAAAACGTATTAAGCTTTCTTCTTAATTTCAAACACACACGAAAATTTTATGTTCAATTTGTTGAAAGTTGTTCATCAGAAAAACACCTTTTGAAGTAGTAATTTCAATATTAGTTATATTCCTAAACCGTGGTTAGGTTAGAATGGAGTTACTCCTTCGAGCCCTAGTGATCTTTTATTGTACATTACACACTAATCACTATTCAATTTTTACTCCCTTTGAATAGACGCGACTGGACATGCATAACCAAATTTGAAGGAGGCTCTGAATCAGCGAAGATATCCGCTGAGGATAGGTATCTCTTCTCCACTTAACCATAAATGGAAAGAACGTAACGACCTATGGATTCAACGTGCATATATCTAGCGTTTCCGAAGACGTTTCAGTGAACTTTAAGTAGGATCAAATGTTGGACCTCTTTCTGCGTGCTCCCACGGAACAAGTTTCTACTCATATCTACTAGATCTTATCCACTAGGTCATATCAAGGAAGTTCTTAACCTATAAATCGCAATCCAAAAGGTGGGCATCGTGGCTTTTAGTAAAGACCTTTACCTTTGCTTAACCCAACAACCCTATCCTTTCTACACTATCCATCGGTTCAATGGTTTTCCTGTGCATGAGAGACTTTTATATCAAGCTAAATGTTGGTGGCAGTAGTGTTTCGGGGTAGAACGTATTTCCTGTCCATATTCCAGACGTGACGTCAAGTGTCTTGTTTTTCGAATATGGTTTCAGTACGTCGCCAATAGAAATTACAGAGAATGAATTCCAAATTGGTATATGCTAGTTAATTGGTCAACGCCAATTATACTAAACACTAAACGTTAACAAATCGGCTGAAAACTATAGGTAAAATTTTAAAGCTATCCCGATATGTATCATACGCGACACGTCTTCAGCCTGGTTTGTTTGCATTGAAAATTCCTTCTCATAGGAAATAATCTCCATTTTATTAATCTTTTTGTTCAAATTGCGTGGATTCTTGTTACCAGAAGAGACTATTTGGTTCTCACTTTTTTCATTCCAAAACTGTACCAAATTGAATGAGGAAAAATCACAAGAGAAAACGTTGATAAAATCGCCTTTGGAACTGCTAGTAATCCGTCACGGGGCAAAAGGAAAATATTGTCAGATACATATCCATCATGTTATCAGTTCTGAGTCACTGTTCAAAGTTGTATTTCGACCTACATCTGTGTTATTAGAGTGAAATCTTGGGTAAGTCAAAACGAGAAATGAGTTTAAGCAATCTGCATAATGTCCCAATTAGGGTTGACCGAATCGACCACATTGGTTCTCTCCTGCCATTAAGCGACCTTCTAATGAAAAAGACGGAGAATATGGGCGGAGTCGCTGTCGTAAGATCTCAAAGTGTAGATCACGTGGACTTGGAAATCGACTTGGACCAATTGACTATCGAAGCGCTTGTCAGTACAGTCCCACATTAGGATTCGTGCTTTTTCCCAATACCTCGTGACCCGTAGTTCTCCAAACCGAGCGATCGGATGAAATAGCATGAAGTTGCGTGCACATGCTTCGTCTATTTCATATGAAGGTCAATGCCTGCTACAAAATTATATTGTTGTTTCTGAGTTGGGATATATGTTTTGGGCTGGATCATACACGTCCCTATTAAATTTATATTTGGAAATGAGCTCTTTTTTAGTAGTCTTCGTCTTCCCAAACTCTCTGTTTTGACTCTGAAACTCTTGGAATAACTCAAAGGTCCCAAAAACTTATTGAGCGGAGGTCTTCATTAAGATATTTAAACGACAATGCAAGTCGATTCTTTAAAGAAACATGCATCGTTTACTTTATTATGAGCACACATAGGGTAAAATGCTTTGAAGGAAATGTCTTCATCTTTATAAGTTATTTGAACGGAAATACAGGTTCAAAAGTTTGAACTTCTTTTTGCGGTCAAATCATAAGAAACAGTAAAAAATGGTAAAGTTTCCAAACAAAAAGAGAAACAAATTTAACTTTTTCCTGCCTTGAAATTATCTCGACAGAGATATTAACAAACGACATTACTTTTACTAACCAAACACAAATGGTTGATTTTAAATATTTTTAAATTTAATATTATTATAATTTAGGATTGCTTATATTGTGCTTGAAATGTATTTTAGATCATTCCTACGCATTTTACCTCATTGCAGTAAAGCTGTGTTTCATTTCCTTGTTTCTTTGCAACTAATCGACACTTCGTAAAATCACGGGAATTATTGATACATTCATCAAGTACTAGAATGCGGAAAGAAGCAATTGATTCTCTAGGCAAGAAAAATTCCGGATGTACGCAAGGTCATCCTCATGAAAAGCTTTACTAGAAAGCAATGATTAAGAGAGATGCGATAACGTAAGTCTGCTTTCAGATGCGTGATGCTTGTAAATGTCAATATAGTTACTGGGAGATCTTGTATGTGATAGACATCTGAAAATGTTTGTTCGAAATGATTCTTTATCTTTGAAACTGACAACTAACCAAGTAATAAAGGAATGTTTCTTGCATTCGCTTTTCTTTTAACTTATTTATAATTTAAAAAAATTATTACAGAAAAAAGTCATCAGTGATGTCAACTTGGGAAATTATTTGGGGAGGATGCAATGGGTTTGAACCCCCAAAGAATTGGAGGCGCCTGTCTAATGATATTACGGTAAAATGATCCATTGTGGTTACCCATTTTCTGTGTTTTATCATTTCTGTCTCAAGTTTGCGAGAGCTAGGTCCCAACCATAAAAATTTTGGGAGGGATGCCAATTGGTTCGAGCACCTCGGAGTTAGCGCCCCTATCTCATGATAAATTGGCAATATAATTTATTATGCAGGTATAGGAACTTTGTACATTTGGCTAGTTATATTGTCTGTTTTCTTGTTATATCTAACAATAAAGTTGGAAGGGCCAGGTCCCCCTTCCATAAAAATGATGATAGAAACAATGGTTTCGGGTGCCTTAAAGTTAGAGCCCCTGATAATAATAAAGGATTCTGTGAGCTAAATTAGTATGCATAAATCAAATTACCCGGATAGATTTCCCGAAAAAGCAACTGGATGATGAGTTTGATCGATATTTGTCTATTATTTGTCCAGTAAAAGTTCTAGTCTCCCTTGTCTATAGGCCAGTCTGGTACTCGGTTGATTTGTGCTTTGGCCCTCGGTTCAACAGGCTTCTCGGTTCTAGGTTCGAATTCTAGTCTTGGATGTTTGGTTGTTCATTGTGGTTCGTAATCCACTTAATGCCATAGATTCCGGTCTAATTTGCTCTCTTATACTCTACTCATACTCCCTTGTCTGTTTGCGTAAATCTTCTGTTGCAATTGAACTTATACATTTCAACTCAAACCTATTTGCATCACTTAACAATCTCAAAATCACGTCAGGTATGAAAGAGACTGCACAAGAGTAGACTGCGGCCTAGAGAGACAAGCTTCTAGATATTTGCGGCGAAATATACGTGCTTATAAATATTAATTTAAAATACATTTTGCAATGGACTAATTTTAGAAATAGGTGAAGCATTAGAAATGCGGTGGACCTCAACAGTAATTAAGCAATTCAATGATAGCTCTAATGCCAAGGTGTTTTGTAACAGGCTGTAGAGTAGTAGGAAGTTTCATATTGTTCGTAAGTTATAGTTTGATCTCAGCTCTATCAGTGAATAGCAAAATAGAAGGCAGCAAGTGATTAACTTACCTAGACGAAAGGATATGTCTTTTCCTGGGTAAACCCATCCATGGGTGGAATCCGCTCGTATCCTATATCAAGTAACTTAATTTTTATAGCAAATTTGGGAAACGCTCATCTGAGTGGTATAACTCTGAGGCCCAACATCGAAACAGGTTGCTAATCAGACCCCATCTACACTTCGGCCCCTGTACCAGGTAATATGATAGATTCCATTACTAGTTGATATGATGGGCACCTCATGAAATACCAATATGTATCATCTAGTTCTTTGCACCTTACTTGCACATTTATAATAATAAAAGACAATGAAAATTTAATTTTTTAAACTTGGAGATGACTACACATTACAATACAGAAACTTTTCATATCTCCCGGACTTCTCTTGGCCATGATCCCTGGTGCAATAGTCTCAGTAACTTCCTCATGTGGGGGCCTGTAGGGAGTACTATGGTATTGCAGGCCAATGTCTATGAGAGGTCCAGAAAATGTGAGACTTTTTTGTATTGCAAGTGCAGCATGCTTTCGAAGTCTAAAAGTTCATAAATATTTTCACTTTGTTTATAAAAAGTTGTACATGTGTTCAAAGAAAAGAAACTTTTTATGCATTTGTGCAGATTAAATATTGAGTATGTGAAATAAATATTTGTATTTCATGAGGAGCCCGTCGTCAATCCTGCTATTGAGTCCCGAAATGCAAGTGTTGTATCTGTGGTGCATTTGCACAATCTCTAGTGTAATTTCGCTTGCAATTATGTCATTCTCTCTAAGCTAATCATGTCGGAGCTAAAACTACGACACAAAAGCAACTTTACAATGACCTACCATCTCTAACTTCTGTTTCATTCAAGAGATGGCGCTGTATTTGACGAATTAATGAGAATCAAACTTGGCAGCAATGAAAAAGAGCGGATAAAAAGATAAATGGAACGTAAATTTGCCGGTTCTGCCTTCCCGAGGTTGCAGCGAAGGTTAGCCTTTTTTCTTGCATAACAGTGATTAGTATACTCAGGTGTCAGGTCACAAATGATCTTTCTCTTTTTCAAAATCTGCAATGTCAAGTGACCCGACATTGCTACTATTTCCTATTCCTCCTCCCTATTTTGACGTCAGAGAGTTTGCCAACTTTCTGAAAAAGACGGCGACTGATAGGTAAAAAGTTACGTCTCTGTCTAAAAATAGTAGGCGACCTCAAGAGACATGACGTACGAGGGCGTAAGCGGTAGTTAGGACGTCCCATATACCGTTATCAAAGGAAATGCTCTTCGATAACAGTGCGAAATTAAGGACAGATTTTATTTTAATTCTATCAGTCTGGTTAGGTTTGACTGAGCGCATCTGTTACATCGTTTATAAAGTAGGTTGCGCTGTGGTTTCAAATGAGATTGTGAGTGACGAATTGGGTGCCGAAGAGCTTGTTTCTCGCTTCTCCCCATTTTTCGAATGAAATTGTCGTAATATTTGTCTGATCGAATGTTGTTAAACATTTCATCCTCGCTCTGTTACAATCGGCATCTTCTCTTTCCTGTTTCTAATGGCAAGCTTTAAAAGGGCCAATACCTCATACTTAAAATACATTACCCAGAGATGCAGTCCGTCAGTTTGAAGTTCCTCTATCGTTGTTTCGCAATTTTGTTTAGCTCATTTTTGCTGCTTTTCAAAATTATACTGCATTTCTCTTACAATAGCAAAACTAGTTGATTTATTTTGTTGGTTTTTATGTATAAGTTGTGAGGTTTAAGCAGTTTTTCCAACAGCTTTCTAAGATGAATTCAGATGCACAATTTTTAACAAGGACACTAAAAATAAAAACCTAGAAGTATAAGGAGAAAAATAATGAAGTCGCTTGGACAACGGTGAATGCAATGATCAATTTAAAAAATATTAGCTTGAGGAGGCTGTTAATCGCTTTGAAAACTGTATCGGACTAGGTTTTAAGATAAATCAAAGTTTGAGATCTTATGTTTGTTGTTTCAGTTTCAATTGAATAATAAACTCAAAAAATGTGTGAAAGTCACTGGGTTTAAAATTAATTTTAAATATGCTTTAGTAAAAAAAGTACTTCTAAATGAATGCAATATTTGCATTCATTAGGGAGAGCTCGTTAAGTTTTTAATAATCAAAGAAGTTGTTTTATCATTACTTTTTTCAACTCTAAACAGTTTCAATATGTTTACTTCATGTGGATAGTGATAATTTAAATGTTTTTCTGTTTGACTTTTAAAACTTTCGAATTGAACTTCTGAATTTTAATGCTGTTATTTAATGTTTTGAATTAAGTATAAAACTTGATAACGACATTTAACGTTCTAAGACTATTTGATTTTTTAAATATCCTGACAAATTCAGCTTTGAATGGATCACTTTAGATAACTTAAGTTAGGAACAGTTTGATGATTTATGAGATTAAAATTTCTAAACATAAAAATACGATTGTTGCTTACAATAATCCATTACGTATGGTATTTATATGGTCGTATGCCGGTACGCAGTTCTAGGTATACAATATTGATTTTTTGCTACATCTTGTTCCTACTGAATAGCTATAAATTAGTATTTTGTTATTCTGTAAAACACACTGGAGGGGTTTTATGAGGTCTACTTTTGTATCTAGAAAATAATGCTCTCTAAAAATAGGATATCAATACTCCTCGTGATGCATTTCGTTTTCTTCGTGCTTCTTGCTTAGCGACAAACTATTCGCTAGATTTTTTGAATTAATCAGCATAAAACTAGAATAACCAGATTAGAGATAAAATATTGCTGTATCGGTCGAACAGAGACAATGGTTTTTGTTCTGATTAGTACCTAGTAATAAAATCCTAAATTGAAATCAATTGCCAGTCAATTCAGCTATTGAAAGAATCACAGATTGTGTTGTTTTCGTCTCTTTCCACATGCTCTGCGTGAGATTACCAGACAAAAGAAATATCTATTCCAAGAGCACAATTGCACAAGAAAGTCGTGACTATCATAAAGTTGCGTTGACATACTGGATGTATTGAACGCTTCAATCAAAGAATTCACTATGGAAATCTGACGTTACGCGTACACTTTAAATTTGTATTTGTGGTGAAAAGTTAATAGACTTAACTTTTTGTAACAAAGGTTAATTGTATTAACACTCGTGTTCGGTTTGAAGGGTAATCCAATGACCGAACAAACAATTAATATATAATTGCAAAATGTGTCCTTAACCATTGTAATTATAAAAAAAGTTGTGTGGTAATAAATTTGGATCGCCTGCAATTTCAAAAGGTACCAAATTATTGAAAATAAACATCAATCACACAAAGCCAACGTTTCTGACAGGATGTTCTTATATCTACCGTCAGCAAAGCTGAGTAAAACTGAGCTGTAAAAAAACCCTAAAACCGTATTTTGATTGTTTCCAAAACAAAATATTTTGAATGTTCGAAAAGACATTGACTTTATAACACGGAAACATTTTTTTTTTCGAAACAAAATCTCAGATTACTCATTGTTTACTTTTTCTGCAGGGTTAAAGGTTATGTTTAATTAAATGTAATTTAATCACTAAATGTTTAAATCAAATTAAAATTAAATTAATTTCTTTTATTTGCATCTGTTGAAATACAATTGTTTCATTTTTACAAATGAATCCCATATGCTACAACTTTCTCATTTCTCTATGTTAACTATGTTAGAAGAGGAAATATTGTGGGTCTTTTTATTGAGATTTAAAATTACAAACATTGTGTATTATTGATGTATAACCACTCATTTTCTAATCCCAAATTTATCTTGGTTCTTTATGAAACATTTTTCCAAATTAGAAATGCGGACTCGTAAAAAGCCGGAAGGCCAAAAATGCAGACAAGTAAAAAGCCAAAATAGCGGGGTATAAACATAGTCAAACAGAGGCCAAAGAAACGGACGGGGCTGTGTCGGGACACGGCCGCTAGGTTTAAGGCGTAGAATATGTCAGTGCGGCCACATGACGAATGAGAGCGGAAGAAATAATTTAGTACAATACAGTTTAAAACATTTAATTTCACACATCAAATGTTCATATTTCGTTACAACGAATACAAATGCAACATTTCATCAGTACCGCCATATCTTAAATTACAAATATCTACTTTTCTAACACTTTGTACAAATTTACAACATTTACAAATTAAATGACAAAGATGTACATAAGATTTCTGCCTTCGGTAGGTATTGAAAGCTATTAGATTTTGACAACGGTGGTATTTTTTTCTTGATAAATTTGTTCTACAATGACTACACAGCATGAAATCATTCACATTGGACTGAGGTAACTCGTTACGGAACAATGATATCACTCCACTGTTCCATGACTGCTTCAGATCTTTCTCAAACCAAACTCTATCAAAAACATTACACGAATATCCAAATTCATTGTTTGTGAATACAGCACGAAAATGACTATTAGCGTTACCCAAATTCTCTCATATTCATCGCTTCGCACATATATCACAATTGGTACACTCGCTGTTGATGTTGATAGTTGTGGCTCATTACCTACCTCCATGGGTTCAACTCCATCACTCTATAATGAAACGTTTTTGTCATCAGATATGCTATTTGCGTCGAAATGAGCGGCAGAAGTACTTGGGGCACTCGTATCAGCCATATGTCTACCTTGACGGTGCGACTCCTCAACTTTCAAGCGCTTCCGCCGAGCCCGTTGAAACTCAGCATCAGACATATGGGTCTTCTTGGATTCCTCATCTCCCGATCTTTCTTCCTGTAGACGTTTGCTATAATTCTTCTGGTACACCAAAAGTAGCTCACACACCCCTCCAAACACCATAAGAAAATAAATTACAAATTTTATTATTATATATATGCGTATAACTGGCTGTTGCACTAAATGGTTTCGCTTTCAATTTTCTAGATTTCCTGATACATATTTACTGCAAAATTCTTTAAATTATACATTTCAATGTCAATTAGAGGAATTTTCAGTGAAACAAAGGCATCAGACGAAAGATTGAGATTTTATTTCCTGCAGCCCAAGTGTTCTCGCTTGATACTTATTGATCTTACCTTAAAATGTAGCTTATCGCCGTTTTTCTGTGACTTTTGGCTTTTAATATAATCCGAGTGGCCAATTAACTATCATATATCAATTTAGATTTCATTCCACGGAATTTCTATCTGAGACGTGTGGTATCCGAAAAACAAGTAAAGTGATGTCAAGTCAGGAATGAGTACAGGAAGCATGTTGAACCACAAAAACACTACCACCACCTACATTTGTCTTGAGAGAAAAAACTTCGCATTCAGATTGAAAAGTTGATTTTATGATCTGAATAACCCACTCGCAAGGAAGCTTCCTTGCATAGTTTTTGTAAATGCACGGAAAATAATTTGCCGCAAAGGGGAGCTGAGCTTAATCTGAATGGGTACAGAACCTTTCAATAAATTCGAACACACAGAGAATAAAGAATTCATTTTTTTTTTCTAAATTTAGCTTAGCCATTTGAAACCGTTCTGTTTTTTGATAGACTATTCTATCTCAAGTTCCGAAAGTAAAATAGTGTTTTAAAAACAAAAGTATGTAAAAATTTATTTTATTTACTCATCTAATTGCATAATTGCTTTAGCGCTTTTCTTTGCTATCCAATTTTAGAAATATTTCATTTTTTTTATTATAGAAATAATTAAAAACTTTCCTTTAATTCATTTTGTGATGTGAGAAAACAAATACAAAATCCTAATAAATTAGAACAATAGAACAGAAAAATTATACCTTCTGAACTCTATAAACTTTTTGCTGTGTTTGCTAAACAACATTTATACGAATTTACCAAACATCACTATTATAAAGCAGACATGAAGCAAAATATTACTGATAGTATTCCTGATTAATAAAATTCTTCTTTCCGTGCTTACTCAGGTAGTATGGTGAAGGATAAATTTTTAAATAAAAACCGTTTGTATTTTAATTAAAGTATTTTGGGTTTGGTGAGTTTTAAGATACATCGTAATAGATTATTCAGTGAAGTGGGTTTCATTAAGTTTCTCTTTATTTTAATTTCTATTTACTCTATTTTTGTCAAATTTTTTCGGGCTTGTTTGATTGCATCTAATCCGTGGGCGTCGGGTTGACCAGTCCTATTCTTTTTTACATTTTCATCTAGTTGATTTTGGAAGTCATGAAGTGACATTAATTTAATTCTTAATTAAATTATTAAAATTCTTAATTAAATTATTAAAATTCTTAATTAAATTATTTAAATTCTTAATTAAATTATTTAAATTCTTAATTAAATTTATTTCTGTTGCACAAATTCATTTCCGTGATTTTTCTTACCGCAATGTGTTTCGCTGCCATTAATAGCCTTTTCGTAAATAATTCATAGTTTTCTTATTTACGGTATAGAAAATAAACTTCGCCTCACTAGTGATAAGTTTTATTTTGAGGATTGTCTTTTCAATTTTTATAAAACTTTAAGGCCCAAATTGATCTCAGGAAAAACATTTATAAAACGCTGGCTCTTCAATCGACACTTCACATATTTTAAAAAAGAATTTAAACATGTATTGCAAATCAAAAAACGAGCTTTTAATTTCGAGATAATGAATACTTAGAACTGATAAACTTTCTTCCACGTGCGAGGCATTTGAATAAAATCGGCGCATCGCATTTTCTGCGAAGTTTTACAGAAGTCTCAACAAATTATTAGTTTTACTTCAGTAACAGCATTAACTTAAATCAAGTTACACTCTCCCTAAAAATCAATGCTTTACAAGCTCATTTCATGTTTTGAAAAACCTTTTTCTTCTTGAATTCTTCATTATTTCTTGTTAGTTTCAAATGGTGAATGAAACAAGTATTAAAATCAATGCAAATAATACCGTTCTTGTCAAAACAAAAATATATTTTGATGCAACACAAAAGCATTACGAATACCCAAATTTTAAAATTTTCGGAAGATAAATAGTTGAATTCCTGATGTGTAGAGTTTTCCATGTATCGAGTATGAGTTTTCCAAGTATGATTTCTGTCGTCGTTTCTCCTATTATTAATAAATAGTACCACATTATGAAACTTTTCGGATACAATATGTCGAGAATGTAACATGAATGTTGTAAATGGTTTTCCAAGAATTATTTGACGTAAAGATCGTATTATGTGCAACGTTATCCTGCGGATCAGATCTAGAAAAAAGACATCAATATTCGTGGAATGAACGACCAGAATACTGACCTTGGTGAGTGACACGATAAAGGAATGTAATATTTTCAGGAAATGTAGATTCCACGGAAATTCCCATCTTCAGAGAGGTCAGGCTACGAGGTCACGTACCACACTGATTAATTTATCGGTGGTAGATTAGATATTCATTTATCATTTAGTCTCAGTCTTCCACAGGCAGCAGAAATCGGCATCTATGCGACAGCTGAAGCTTTTCTGGAAGTATAGCAAGTTACAAATACTTGTTTCTCGTTTCAAATACTTTTTTAAGAAACTTACAACAGACACATGGATAATTAGATGGGGTAGAAATTTGAAGCGCATGTCTTAAATACCAGGACAGTGCAGAGGGGTGGACTGGAGGGGTTCATACTCCTGCATTTTTCCTATTCAATCAAAGATGCTCTTTTTTACGAAAATGTCTTGATCATTAAATTTGATGAAAAAAATGGCATGATTTAAAAGTTATCGTGAAAAACTTTTGCTTAAAAGCCTTGAATATAAAGAATTGGCCTCTTTATAAGAGGGGATGATCGCGTAGAACTCCCCCTTATTCACACAAGAGGGAGTTCTACGCGAGTTCTGCAATTGCCTGTAAATATTGTCCATAACACCCTGATACATTTAGGTAGCATATTTTCCTGTAAATATAGTCGAATGTATTTATTTTAAAATTGTTCAATATTTGGTCTTTTATTTTTCGTAAGTTACAAGTGATTTTTGTGTGTGCCAAAAGTTGAGAATTGAAAGTGAGCCAAAATAATTAATGAATCTTCCCTCCTCCAAAAAAAATCCAAAGACCTTTCTTATTTCAAAACTGCCCCCGATGAGGTTCTTTACATGGCTCTGTCAGATACTACAGGATAGTGGTGTGGCTGGAGAGGTGGGACTCTGAGGACTAAAACGTCCTCCGAAACTGTTGGCTTATGATTTTTGAAATTCCTCAGATAAAATGTTATAAATTCAGACTACTTTTCGATACTCTTTTAATAATTCTAAATTTATTATTAAAATAAATGTATAATTGTTTGTAATATTCTTCCATGTTTCGTAACAAATTATATTTATTACGAAGTATGAATGTAATAATTATGGACTTGTTTGTTTTTCAGTGCTAACTTAAACGCCCTCAAATATTCACATGTCTACGCATCGTACAAGAGTAAAAAATTAATTTTGACATAATATCTGTTTGCTTATAGCTATTTACTGTAATTTATTTTTGGAAACATTTGCGAGTCAACCATTATAGTCATTATGTGTTATACTTATTACTTATGACAACCGGTATCACTTTTAATATACCTTTAGTAATCGTTTTAACGTTCATAGTCTTGTAAACAAAAAATGTCTTTATAAAATATCAATTTTGTATTAAAACACTATTTTTAACTTTGAACCCCTTCCTAAATAAAATTCTGGGTGCAGGACGTTAAAACATTGCTTCAAATACACTTTTCTTCAACTGCTGGTGGTATGGTTAAGTAGGTGTAATTCTTATAGCCATATGAAGATGACGATTGGTTCAGCGAATAACGAGGCAGGTAAAAAATTTCAAAGTAACTTTAATAAAAATTCATCACAAATTCAAAAAACATAATCAGTTTGCTAGTCTATGACCGTAGCGTCTTTCCACAAAATAAAAGTCTCAACATGAAAGCTAATATGACCCGATCGTCTTAGATCGTTGTACTCGAAAGGTATTAAATCTGCAGCCAGCTAGTGCAGCGCGACTGAAAGAAAATGCCAATTTGCTTTGATCCATTGCCAGATCCAATAGAATAATTTGCATACGTAGACAGGTGCCATCACAATGGTTTAAACAACTAAGTAAAAACTATGTTACAAAAAGAACAGAGGTAGTTTGGTTTGTCACTACGATCTTTTTTTTTGGAGGGAGTACTAGATTTTTTGGAGGGCTAATTAGACTAGAACAGAGGTGGAGTGACGTTGAAAAAGGCTCGTACAATGATTTCAATAAACCATTTCAGAGAGAGAAGGAAGTACAAAAACAACTTTTAAATACAAAAACAGAGTGCAAATAGATCGAAAGTAAGATTGAACTAGTGTCACCTACTCATAATGTCAATCCCCTTTTTACCTCCTCCTGAAACAACTCATGCTACTTTGTTAACGATTACTTTTCTCTCTCTCTCTCTTGTTTATAATATTTTAAATGTTATTATACTTTAATTTTATATATACTTCACTCGATTCATTCATTCTCGTTTAGTTATTTATACATCATTCTCGTTTAGTTATTTATACATCATTCTCAAATTTCACAGTTCTTTATATATTGACAAATGTTTATTACTACAATACTGTAGTTGTTTAAACTCAGGGAAAACTTATCTATTATTGAAAAAATCGATATCTTCTATTGGAAAAATAAATTTTTCAAAACATACTTTCTCCTCTCAAAAAACCCAAGAGTTTCGTGTTTTTTTATTCTCTTAAATTTAACTTCACCTAGCCAGTATATCTTATAAAATATGCAATTTGTCTTCACACACCTATCGAATTAAACTTTCATTAAAATCACAGTGGAACTGTTTCAGTGTCTTATTTTCGAAAATAGAATTTAGCTGTTTTTTAAATGATGCCAAATATTAGAATAAACAAGATCTCGTCAACAGCGCATTTGCGTAGTTGGAAGCTTTTTAGGAACATTTTAAGGTGGACTTCTCTCAAACATTTTCAAAACGAAACTTCAAATTATTTTTAGTGCATTTAGATCTAGGAATCATTAACTTAAACAACACTTATTCGGGACGGTAGTAGAATCATTGAATGTCTAAAAGAGAAATTATCATACAATGTGCTCTAGTGCTGTAACTGTCTAAGCATTTAGTTTTATACTCACATTATAAGTTATTTCGAGTACGAATACTGCAGCTTGAAATTATTTATTTGGGTTGATTTCAATAAAAAAACTGTTATAACTCAGAAAAAGGCCTTCAACTTTTCATCGTCACGTTTGATTTTAATGTAAAGTAGTTGCTCCCTAGTACAGCTAAATAATTTAATGTGATTTATGAATCTACTAATAACAAACATCAAATAATAAATTTCTTGTCAACTTTTTAAATTTACATTGCATAAATATTTCATTTATACATTTGGTGAGTAAGATTCTTTACGTAAAATAGTTTGAAATATTTCAAGCTTTCGGAGAATAAAATTTTTTCAGAGTAGTTTTACTTGAAACTTTTTTAACTTGCTTAATACATATAACATTCATATTTTTCAAACCAGCAATTTTGACTTTCGTTTCCATGCAACTAATTTAATTTCCTTATAATTATAGTTATTTGAATAGCAAGATGCAGATTAAAATACTAATCTATATTGTATGTAAGCACATCCAGATTTTCCGGAATGCTTTCGACCTCTGTTGTCAATCGTCAATTTGATTGATGACAATTTCTTTCTAAAGTGTGTAAAAATTCTGTCTACAATTCAACCAAACTGATGAGCCGGAAATAGCACAAAATTTAATTTTATCTCTTATCATGTAAAGAAGTAAAAATATGTTTCAAGAAATTTAAATTTTTTCTGATGAGAATCTTTTAATAATTTTTTGCATTTTTTGCCTTGAATTTGCATCAGTACTGATCATCATTTCCCCCTAAGATTCATAACTATTCGTTTTCTCTCTAAATACCTACATTATTCCTTTTTAAAAATAATCTTTTTAGAATATGTCATTTTGTCACCATGTATCGGAAAGTCTAAAAGAGTTAATAACCTCTTGATGTCTCTCACAGCGCGGCTAATTAGTTTCATTCTGTCACGATCAGATCCGCGGCACTCCGCCGAGTTTATGTTCCATATTGTTAAAACCGCCATTTGAAGATCCCCGAGTTGAATTATACAAAATTCGATGCTACATACCCCTGTTTGATTTCTTTGTTTTAAATTAAATTAGTATTCAATGAATAATTTAATAAAAGCGTAATAGGTGTGTGATTTTTCTTCTGATTTTATTTAGTACTTTCTTATGATAATTTTCTGAGTCACAAAGATAAAGTCCTTAAAAGGACTGAGTGATTCAAAAGAATCCTTGTAAGTACGGATCACAGGCAACAAATAAGTCACCTCTTAGATTTGCAGTAATATTTTTCCAATCAGCACATTTCGTACGGTCTCAAATCTTTGATCTATTCTAAAATATTCAGAAGTATTCGAAATCTTACTTACGAAAATATTAATCAGTATTATACAAATGTATATTAGTAAAAGTAATAATAGTACTGGCTCATGCAATCCTATAACCAAACTTTGAGCCGCAGTCGGTCATTTAGACTAAAGCCATTTGCATTCGTGAATCAAATATCCTCCTATGACATTCATACAATTTAAGAGGTATGTGACATAACTCAATAGCTCAATTTAGCTTAACATAATTCAATAATACAACATTTTTTAGTGAAACATGCTTGTGAACACTTACATCTGAAGATTTTGGGCGAAAACTATTTCTGAAGGTTACAATAAAAAAAATCAAACAAAACGTGTGGCAATTCCTATACTTGGGTGGTCAGGATGCTCCACTCGAAAAGTTTCGAATCGTTAGCTCAACGACCACGTGGTAGCACTTAAAGAGATAAAAGACAAAACGGGATGATATGCGAATTGTGTTTCAAGAAAAATAAAAAGAGTGAAGGAATAAAGCTACAAACATTAAATTTCATCCCATCCCAGACATCATCTAGATTCTTTTTCCGCGAGAAGGAATCAATTGAAAGCTGGAAGAAGGACAAGGAAGTTAATGATGCCGCTAAGGAATTTGGAATTGCCCAATTCACTCTGAACATCAATTTAAAACGACGAAATATATTTCTTGATCAGAACTAGTCAGATTTCAATGGGCGAGAGATACTCCTAAAATGTGTCTCTAGGTAATATATTGGTTCAACATCGGTCCTGAGACGCTGTATAGGATAAAATACGTATGAGTACCGACATGTTTTCTTCATAGAAACAGAGTGGGCGTGCACGTGATGAAGATTTTGTCGCATGCCCGATCAATGTGTGGCCTGTCTTAGTGTTGTTGACTGTCCACTAATGTGTAACAGCGTATTGACGATTCAACCTTCCCGTTCTGGACCAACAACTTGAACAAAGCGTGTATAAAAAGCGCGAAACTTATGTTTCTGAGATATCTCGAAATGTGCTTCGATTTAGCATCGAAAAGTTATCACTTTCATTTTTTATACATATCTGCTGAATTTTTTTTTATGGGAAGAAAGATATTGGAAATATTTTCGTCAGAAATCAGTCAGGTATCTAAACAGTTACCAGATTTAAAACTCAATCACTTTTTATCGTTTCTCGTTAATTATTTATAAGGACCGAATGAGGTTGAATTATGGCGACATTAAGTCGGACCTAGCTTTAATTTTCTCTTGATTCCTATTGAACCGATAACATCGAAATTAAAACATGTCTATGGAATACAAAATAAAAAGATATCCAAAAGTTCTATTTGAAATTGTAAATTGGTCAGGCCTCTTTTCATCGAAGCTATATACAAAACGTCCATTCTAATTCATTCGAACTATCGTTCTCAATTGCTGTTTCTCTCTGCACCAGCCTTTTCGTTTAAATTACTGACTGACCTCCCTCATCAATGAGATTTGTTTAAACAGAACGAATTTTCTACTATGAGAGCAATCAACACTGCCGAGCTAATCAAGAAGACGGTATTTCCAAATTTTGTCTTCAGGGTTAACGATTGCTAAAGTGCTGTGCATAAAAATATCTGATGTCTCAACTATAGAAAACAGTTTCAGCACACTTAATTAACCCTAGATTGAGTGATAATACTGTTGTATAGGGTTGCGAAAAGTATTATGTACTTATTATTTATACAAGCAGTATTTTAACAATCCACAACTCGCAACAAAATCAAATATGGTGGCATTGTCTTTTTGACTAGCAGAGCAGAATACATCTATTGTACTAAAAAAAGTAGACAATACAAAGCGAATAAATTAATCTACCGAGAAATTTTCTTTGAATTTTTTCTTCTCACAGGATACCTAATATTATCTCGAAAAGCGCACTTTGAGAAACGCTAGGTGTAAGATTTGGAGCAATTTTTGTCTTTTGTAATTTTTGTGATCATAAATGTTTAGTAAGTAAAAATAAATTTTCATTTCAATAAAATGCTTTTGAATTACATTTAAAACCAGGATGAACAAATAACAAAATTTAACTCAATATAGTACATCAGGCATCATTAAAATTATTCGGTATACGCGTTTCCTGACACCCACTGAATTGCTTAGAAAAATATGAATAAAATATTCTTTCGAAATATTATTTCTAGTTTATAAAAGCAAACTGGCGACAGCGATATAACATACGTTAATTTTGTCCTTGCTCGAGGCATTTCAAATGGAAGGAGAAAAGGTAACATATTATTCAAGTTATGCTCGAGAAATGTTTTTCCCTTTCGTCGCCATTTCAAATTTTTTTCTAATATTCTTTAAATTGTTTACTGTGGATAAATGGGGGTTATAAACTGAAGACGCGTCTTTGTAGATCGTGGTTTTATCTATCTCTAGGTGCATCATATATTAAATTTATAAAATTTGAATACTCGAGAAGTGAAAATTTCTTCTGTCTATCACACTGTCCTCAATCTATCACGAAAAAGGTCACGACAAACCGGATTGCAGAAACCATGTCGATAGGTCAGTTTTTCCAAATTTATTTTTTTTTAATTATTTTTATTTTTTCTAATTTTTTAAGTTCATTAAAATATAAAGCACTGAGTTTGAGAACTAGTATGGGGTGGAATATTCCAAGAGTTTGTTCCGGAAAATTTCGCCACAACGCAGATGGCTTCTGAATGATTTGATACGGGAAAAAATGTGCATAAATCAATGTAGTCCATCGCAAGTTGGGAGAGGGATTTTTGAGACTAAGTTTCCCGGGAGCTCTTGCAACATTCTGTGAAAGTAGTGAAAAGGTTTTTCAAAACACGACTTTTTTCCTAGTGAAGGTTAGTAATTATTAAACTTCAAATTTTTGAGTTTTAGGAACTTTCCAATTTAGGTTTGGAAATATGGGTTCGGCAGGTGGAATTGATGTCTCGAAAAAATGAAAAGAATGAGTTTCCGAAAGTGAAAAGGGAGAGTTACCCTTGCATTCTAAAACAGGAAAGAGTGTTAAAACTCATTCAAAAGGTTCTCAATCAAAATGTCGAGTTATCCACAAAATCAGTAGCTTGTACGTATAAGTGAGGAATGCGCATGCTAAATATGTGGATCGAAGCAAACAAGTACATCAATCTCGAAATATCTCAATCGGGAATTGGATAACTCCTTTTGCTGATGTGGACTTAATTACCCGTCCACCAAGATATACAGTGGAATTCCGGTTATCCGAAAAGCACGGGACCTAAGCATTTTCGGTTAATCGAGATTCCATAGGAATTTTCGGATAACCGGAAAGCTTTCTTTGTTCTTCCTCTTCTGTCACCAGATGGCACTTCTTCCCCTTGTCGCTTTAACGTTATCCCGTCTTCCGTCCCTCAAGAGCAGTTGAGACAGCGCATTCGTAAGGAAAGCAATTGTACTTAGGATGAGTGGTATAAAGCGCTAACGAAACGTTGTAAGCTTGGAGGACAAGCTAAATGCCTTGAAAAGAGTTGACAATGGATAGTCTTTGAAGATTATTTGTGCTGATTTGGCCGTGGGAAGGTCTACACTTGCGGATTGGATTCTAAACAGTGCCCAGATTGAGACGTGGTGCACGAAGACTGCAACAAATGTAGGCTTAGTTAGAAGCATGATGAAACAATCTGAAAATAATAAAGTGGACGAGGCAATTTTTCATTGGTTTACGCAAATACGCGAGAAAGGATCACTTCTGAGTGGGCCTATTCTTCAAGAAAAAGCAAAATGCTTGAACAAGGCAATGGGCGGAGATCCAAATTTCTCAGCAAGCGTAGGGTGGTTAGATCGCTAGAAAAAGCGGCACGGCGTTCGTCACATCGGCATTTGTGGTGAGAAACTTTCCGCGGATCCTGCTCAAGTGAAATGCTTCCAGGAGAAAATTAATCAGATTATTGCACAAGAAAGCTAAACTACTGACCAAATTTATAATTGCGATAAAACAGGCTTGAACTTTAAGTCGCACATTAGCCTCGAGTGCAGAGAAAAATGCTCCCGGTTTTAAGACTGCAAAGCAAAGAGTAACTCTTTTGGTTGCTGCCGATGCATCAGGGTCGCATAAACTTCCGCTGGTGTAAATTGGGAAATCAGCCAAACCCAGAGCTTTCAAGAATGTCAATATGAAATATTTTCCTGTGAAATACCGGTCTCAAAAAAATTCGTGGATGACGTGTGGCGTTTTCATTGAATGGTTTATGAAAGAATTTGTTCCAGAGGTGAGACGTTTTCTTAAGGAAAAAAACCTTCCTCAGAAGGCTTTTACTATATAATGCACCATTACACCCATCAGAAAATGAGCTTGAGAAGGATGGGATCAGAGCGATTTTCTTGCCTCCGAATGTAACCACCCTGATCTAACCAATGGATCAGGGGGTTATTGAGATCATTAAGAGACGTTATGGGAAACGGCTTTTTCAATTTTTGATTGAAGGACTATCACCTTCAATCAAAGTCACCTTCAATCTATGTCAGCGGAAGTTAGACAACATTTGAAAGTTGTAGACATGGAAAAAATTGGCTACTGGGCAGCTTCTTCATGGGATGAAATTCAAAAACAATCATTAGTGAGATCTTGGCGAAAATTGTGGCCGACGGTTGAGTCACTAGTTTTTGGAACAATTGATTTGGTTGAAACTGTAGACGACAATTCTGATCTTAATCATGAAGTGTTCTCGGACATGTCCAAATTGCTACCAGGGGAAATATCTAACGTTGAAGTCGAAGCTTGGCTTGCTCCAAACACCGATGAACAGGACTTAACTGATGAAGAAATAGTTCCTGCAGTAAATAAAGAAGATAATGTTGTTGAAGCCGAGCCCGAAGAGACAGAGAATTCCATCATTTCACATACTGAAGCTACAAAAATCTTAGATGCAGCACTTCGAAATATTGAAGCACAAGATGATGGCACCATTTCGGTTGTGCTCTTGTTTAAAACATGGCGTGACAAGGCTGATTTGGAACGATC
The DNA here is from genome assembly GCA_933210815.1 of Meta bourneti. Taxonomy (NCBI): domain Eukaryota; kingdom Metazoa; phylum Arthropoda; class Arachnida; order Araneae; family Tetragnathidae; genus Meta; species Meta bourneti. The sequence continues at coordinate 50,922,942 of OW119927.1, forward strand.
CCAAATTTAACAGCAAAAAAGTCACTGGCTATTTCGTAAAGTAATCTGCATATTTTGTAAGCAGCTTTTGTTTATATTCTTTACTTCTTTGCATGCATTTCTTTTCTTTATGTATACATCACATATTTTCATTAAATTCGCGATTCTATCACATATTAATATGTTTCAAGTTTGCGTCATTCAGTTATATATTTTATCATTCATGAACGGATATTTTCAATATTTTTGAAATATTTTCAATATTTAAACAAAAAAAAACCGGGCCTTTCGGTTAAGCCGATTTACGGATAACCGGGATTCCACTGTATATCCTACTTCGCGGTTTAATCGGAACACTTTGAATTGATCGTTAAGCCAATTGATACATTTTTTTCGTGGTAACTTGAAACTAACGTGGTTGCAAAACATGCAACGAACAAGACAAAAACAAAGCAGTAATTTATAGCTTTAAAAAAAAAACTAAAATTTGATTCAACTAGTTTTGTTTAAATAACATTTATTTTAAACTTTGGATCGAAAGAAAGTTTTATTTTAAAATTGATTCGTTACATAGTTCTAAATCCTGAAACATGAATTTTATGTTATAAGTAACAAATGATATCTACGCATGATTGGTCATCGTAATATTTGTGTAAACATCCCCGTTTCATGAAATCATGTTATAATTATAACGTCATAGCTTTGGATAAGAGACATGCATTATTGATAATCCATGTCTTGTTCAGTATTTAATTATTTATGATGCTGTTGACCAAAATATTAGCATTAAAATGTGTATATTTTTATACATTATAGACGTATTCTAAGTGATAAGTAAAATTCTTCTGAAAATTTTCAGAACTCACTAGCAGAAACTTGATCTGTGTGTTAATTAGAATTATAACTACGCGCTTAAATACCTTATCATTACTTTAAGGCAGTGTTTTCCATATTAAAGGCACTATCCACTAGGGCAAGGGTCGGCAAACTTTTGAGATGGAAGAGTTAAACCTGTCCCTCACAACAAGGTAAAAATTATTCGAGAGCCATAAATATATTTTAAAAATAAGAAAAATTTAAAGTAATATTATAACAAGTTATATTATCAATTATATCATTATTAAATGGGAAAAAATCACAAAACAATGCTCTCACTACTTTTGATCAGTGTGAGTAATGAGCTTGCATTTCCTTAGAAAGTTTCTGTATGTCCGGTTTGTTACTGATCGTTTTTAATTTAAGGCACGATTCCAAGTTGGCATCAGTAATTTGGCTCCTCAATTTACATTTAATGAAATTCATGTTAGAAAAATATTGTTCCTATTATGTGAATAAAATCATTTAAACAATTTTTTTTTAATGAAACTATGTTAGTTTTATTTCATTTTTAATTTTTCTTCAGAGCCACATGAACGTAACCAAAGAACCGCATGTGGCTGATGAGCCGCAGCTTCCCGACCCTGCACTAGGGGATGTGAGATTATAAAAAGGAAACGCAGCTATTACCAATAATATTGTTTCCGACAACAACTTGAAAATAGATACATTTTTCCGTAGAATTTTCACCTATTCCTACAACGTACACATTTTGTTGTACAAATTATGTGTATTAAATACTATATTTTTGTGTTTTTTGTTTAAGAAGTAAGATTAGTTTGCAGATTTAAAAGCGTTTTATTCCTTTTGAGAGGCTTTTCTGTCAAATTAAATGTAGGTGGCGCAGTAGTGTTTTTGTGACGGATCGGGTCCTCACTTTGCTTGTTTATCAAAACCGACACGTCGCTAATAGAAATTCCGAAGAATTTATTCCGAAATGATGTGATAGTTCAACGACGATAGATCAACGTCAAACTGTGATAAGCTACATTTTAAGGTAACCCCGATATGTATCATGCGAGTGCGTTTGGGATACAGGAAATAAAATCTCAATTTTACGTCTGACTTGTTTACACTTAAAATCTCTCTCCTAGTAAGTATCTGTTTTAAGCTTTCTTTTGTGTACAGAAAATATTCATACATATTTTCAAAATATTTTTTTTATGTTTCACCAAATAAATCATGACTTAAGAAAATTATTTGCGAAGAAAGACTGGAATTAAAACTCGGAAGGGCCCTACAATTTTTTACTTATAAAAAGGAGGAGTTAGTACATAAAGTTTGAAAACCACTGTATTAAGATCTTCAAAACTTGAAACAATCTTTGTGCTTTAGAGCAACTAATCATTTCTGTTTCCTTATTTTTGTAAAATAACAGATTTATGCAACAGACCCGTTCCCTCTCGTTTACCCCTAGTTCAAGAGGTCATGGAATTGTGTTCCTTTCCATCTAGATGGAAGAGGAGAGGGGGTTGAACTTGATAAATTTCTGCAACTGATGATAAAGAGAAAAGTCCAACTGAGTTTTAAGTTATTAATAGCATTGGGACTTTAGTTGCATACTTTCAGATAACGGGGAAAATCCTGATTCGATATCAATTTATTTACAAACGAACTGTGTTCTTTTTCTAGTTGTTAATAGCACTGGGTTTGTGCACTTTCCTAGTATGCTTTCAGAAAACGGGAAAGTCTTTTGTTGTATTAATTTACGAATGAAATTTTAAATCAAGTAAACAATTTTTTAATTTGTGCGTTTAATTTGTTTATGTATTCTCGTTTTTTGAAGCTTACATTTTGTTGTGTTGGATATTTACTTTTATGTTTATTCTATGGTTTGTCTTTGAACTACTGATTATCTGCTTTTTTGGCATTTGTATTATAAACCTTAATTTTAAAAATAAAGGGTTACAGTTCCGTAGAAGGATACAGATATTTCTCATCGCGGATAAGAAATTGTTTCACTGTTGCCCCTTTTTTTAAAATGTCCTTAAAGTATTTTAAATTCTTAATCACTCACTTCTTCGGATGAATTTTTTAAACGAATATGTATGGATACTGTAACAATATATCAATTCTTGTTAATCATCTTCCGTTCAAATTGTTTAAGATTGACAAAGTGAAGAGAATCCTCAAGAATTCAACTATCCCATATTTATTCCGCTCAAGTTATGCTTAAAGATAATTCCGTGGAAAGGATCTCATGCAACTCACTGGGCTATCTCTATCCCAATATATCTGTCCAGATTAAACAACTTTAGAAATTAATGCCTTGGTAGTAAATACAGTATGAAAACACATTTTGAATTAAAATTACAAAGGAATTAATTTTGTGGTCGAGATCTCAAATCCATTGAAGAACAAATCAAATTACCTTGCTAGCTTCTCTTAAACTGCTTACGCTTACATAATTTTTTTAACATTTATGATCCGACACATTTTGGCTTATCCAATGAAGCTTTAATTGGTACAAAAAAAGTTCCAAACACATTCACATTTTTAGCAGTTACATTTTCCCCACTAAAGTTTCTCACTCTCTCTCTCTCTCAGAAGAAAATAAACTTTATAAAAAAACTACGAATTTTCTTTTTCACTATCTTTCACAGTGAACAAATGATTTTTTGCACGAGTTCTGAGGTGTGAAGGGATGAGATTCCTTCGATTTTAACGCGTGTGTGTGAAAGTAGTTTCTGTCACAACTTTTAGAAACTTCTTTCTTGCCATTTCTTGAACCGTTTTGATCACTTTATGATATCAACTGAGTCCAATGTTTCAGTCACTTGTTTGAAGTATATGTTAAGTAAAAAGTTCGAAATTTCGTCTTTCTAGTTGGTTTACTTAGCTAGTGAGCTAGATGTGAGAGTGAAATTGCCAATGAGAGAAGGCCGAACCATTAATCTGTTTTTCTTTAAGAATAAATGTAAATCTAACCCATTTTTCCCTACGCAGTGCACCTTAGTTGAATTGTAGGATTCCATAAGTTTTTTTTCAAATGGAGCCCCCACATCGTATTTTGCTTGTATAAATTTAAAAAATTTAAAAAATTAATTTTGCTTGTAAAAAAATAAAACATCGGTTTGCTTCTTATAAATTTTCTTGGTTTTAGAAGAAATTTTTTTTGTGGATTTGAAACAAAAAACACTACTAACAGCCAAAGGATTTTGCATAGTTTTAGGGTAAATAATAATTAACTGCGTGTTTTCCTTCGAAGGAAATTGGGTAAAAGTAACAAAAACTCAATCGCTATTTTTTTCCTTCACCAAATAGCATGAAAATTCTCACGGTTTTAAGGAAAACCGAAAAACACTCAAAACCTCAATAAATATGTATGCTATTAAATTCCAGGCTAGCTCTGGTGGAATTTTTGGGTTCTGAAGAATCCAATTTGTGAGAAATACTATCAATTCATGAAAATGAGATGATTCACTTCGCTCATAGCATTTTAAAGTTATTCCAGAAGCTTGAGATCAAAATATAATTGCAACTCAGGATTTTGACCTTAAAGAGTCTGCTTCCAGACGTCATCTCTATCTAACCCAACGTGAAAATATTGCGCAAGTAACCGAATCAAAACATCAACAACCCGTGTATCGTAATAAGAAATCGATTTTTATTCTCACTTTCTGATCGAAAACAAGATTCCTGGCGTCGGTGAGCGAATTCTTTTTTCCTTCGATTTCCCTTCCCTTCTGGCGAAATCCTAATCGGCTAAATTATCAGTTCAGCTTCAGGCAAATATGTTCACGTTAAAAATCAGAAAACATCAGTGGAGCATGAGCTTTCTGGACAGCACTTCAGTGATGAAATATTTATGATTAAAGTTACGACCTACTGAGTTCCACGTTACCACTAAATCATGTCTACATTAATCCCAGAATGTAAGTAATTGATAAATGTTTCTATGTTTATATAACTCATTTTATTTGTGTAATATATATTTTCCCGAAAATACTGTTTGGAGAAATCGGTTTAATATCAATATTTTGGAACTTAACAAAAATTTTTGCCCTGTCCGTAGATGTTTAACAGATATAATTTTCAACTGTCATTTCAATATCTCACTTCCTGAAACATCACCTTAATAGGCAATATGAGGATTACTATCGTTCTGAAAGTCTGAGCATGAAATAAAAATAATTATATAGTTAGTTTTATACATGCGATCAGTAAGTAGTGAGCTATAATTAGGTTTCATCAACTGCGTCTTTTATTATCAATAATTCGGCAAAGGGGATTTCGCAAATTGGCTTTAAAATACTGAGTTGTTGGAATCCGGATACACAATCATCTATCTCCAAGGCACATCTGCATCCGTAAACACTGACGGATTAATGCAATTTTGTGGGTGGGGGCGGTTGGTTGGAAGAGGCAACAAACCGGGGGGCCTGGGATATGGGATACCCCCCAGAGAAACGGGGGTTCCGGGAGTCCTCCACCTGAAAATTTTGAAAAAAATGCCTTCAAAACTAGCATTTTAAGCTGTTTTTAGACTTAAAACTGATATAAAATAAGTGTAAAAATTTACTTTATTTTAGATAAATAATAACTTTAAATTTCTTGAAATGCGTAGCTTTTAAAACCTTTGCAAAACTGGCTCCATTTACATAACACTGTATTAACCTTTACATAACTGTTAACACAAAAACCACAAATTCTATAAGCCTTTTGTCAACATAGAACTGCTAAGCAAATTAAAAGATAAAACATTGAAATTAGCATGAAAATACTTTTAAAATAGTATTTTGTAGGTTGTTGAAAGTTACGCTTTTTGTTAGCTTTTAATTCCTAAATATACATACTTTTATTTTAAAAATAACAGGAAAATAATAAATAGAAACTTGAATATTCTTTACAAATTCTTTTATTTTTTCAATACAATTTACAATGACACTCATTTTGAAACAAAAGTTGTATGAATTGAAAAAACGATATCCATATTAATTGTATTATAACAAGAATGTATTTTAGACTAATATCTCATTATATATATATATATATATATTCATTATCTCCAAAGAAGTATAATGTAAACAGTAAGAATGATGTTACGCCATTACGGTAACTCAAACACTTACTTAAGGTGCATAAAACTAGTTTTGAATGTAATATTGTGTATTTTTATATTCTGAGTAGCTAACGTTTTGAAATAAAAATTCTGTATACAAAAAATTATTGAGTTTATAGTGTACACATTAGCACTATACTCGTACAGTACATATTTGGTCTGCTTCGTGCATATTAGCAGACGGTTTGCACTTTTTACACTTGTGGTATAAAATTAAAAGAGTAACCTAAGTGTATGAATGTTTTGTTCAATTACTTAAACTTTTTGACATCACGAAAGAACAACTGGTTTTAAACTACCTGTACTTAAGAAAACATGTTTTTCACTTCTTTCCCCCTTCTCAATATACCTATCTATAATTTTCTCTTTGTCAATAAGGGTGTCTATGAACATATAGCAAAGCAAGTCCAGTTAAGCGGTTTTGACCACAACGGTTTCTCAACCAAGTTTTGATCAGTTTTAGTGTCGAGAAAGATCTTTCTGCTGTTGCAGTTGACATAGGAAGAGAAGAAAGAATCAACATTAAAGATCTAATTGAGGGGAAGTTTCTGGGGTGCAAAATTTCAAACCCCCAACTGCATAGCCTGGTAAAGGGGTTTTGTTTGCATCTCCCCTTTTCCACTTTGCCACCCACAGCTTGATTTCTGCCTTCAGATTAGAAATAGTCACTTTCATCCTCTCCAACTCCAATTACTCTGTAGCACATTTTAGCCAGTGTTTTCTACTGAGCTTCCGTTTCCGTGCGTAACTTTGGCGCGGCGCGGGTAAACAAAAATGAGTTTTTACCTTTTTATTTTATTTTTTTTTGCTCTCGGTGGGGGCGATCGCTCCCCGCCCCCTTTAATCCGTCCTTGTCCGTAAACAGTTTTCCAACAAACTCGAAAACTTTTCTCCTTCAGTCTTCAATCAGCGCACAAAATATAACCACCTCTACAGAGTTATGTCCAAGAACAAAGGAAATTTTTATAGATAATCCTTTTTAGTGATTCTCCAAATAGATTAGGTAGAAAAGTAAAAAGGCAAGAATTTCTGTCAGAAATTTTAATCGTTAACTACAATAGCGTAAAGTAAAATTGATAAATGGGGATGGAGCGATTCGGTATATTGCAAAGATATTCTCATGCTTAGTTTTAGACAACTTAACAAGGTCAACGCCAAAGCCATTTCTTTTCTGGAAAAACAATACAACGCAAATCATTTTAGCCCTAAGTTGAAAAATGAAGCCCAAAAGGCGCAATCGCGCCCAATCTTAGCAACTATGTGTGGTTTTTTTTTTGCAAAGGTGGGAAAATCAGGTGGAAGATGGGAAGGTTGTATTTAGTAGGTTGAATTTACGTCGCACTGGAACTATTGGCGATTGGTCAATGGGCTATTTGCGATGATCTGGGAACAATCACGAAGTAAAAGATCCGAGGACACCTCATAATTTTGAACCACGGTCAGATAACGAGGTCAACACCTGAGCTGGCACCTCACTCTCCAAACTTCGACACCTCGCCAACATGAAGACATTTGAGGTTACGACATATTTAACGTGTACCAACCTTCACATACGCGACGGTCCTTGGACGGACTCCATTCAATAATCGAGTTATAAACTCGCAACCCTTCGGTTGCTAATCCGCGACTCTACTACTAACTGGGCTACCACGGCCGCGGAAAAATGAAGGAAGGTAGACCAACAGAACGAAGGTAGACGATAGAACCAACAGAGCATACTATGGGGACTGGATGTCAGTCTCAGTAGGAAATATGAGGTAAGAGAGAAGAGTCTGCTTCAGGTGCCCATAGCGCATGACAAACGCCATTTGCTAATCGTAAGGAACCATTTGAGGCTGAAAGGATGGGGCGCCGGCAGTCCCAGATTGGCTTTCTGCGGTATGGTCTACCATGGTCACTAAAATAGACACTGACTGTCTCACTCAAATTTACATTTAAAAAATCGTAGTTCATGTTTTTTATGAATTTTTATTTTATGCCACCGAATTTAATTTTTTTATCTGTTGATGCCGGGCTTTCGTTGACGCTGCGTTACTCCTTTACTAAAACTTCGAAAATACAAGATATCATTGTTTTACTGGCTAGATTTTTCAACACATTTGAATTCTTATTTCGACACCTGGAACTCAATTCTTCTTTGGTAAACCATCCTTAGTCGCTATTCATTGTAATTCCTGAATAATATTGGTGACCTATTCAGTAAATTAACAGAGAACAGATATTTTATTCTTGTTTTAAAATAATTGCTGTACTCTGTTTTACACTGCGAACAGTCCATCTGGTTATCCAAAAGGTCTTAATGGTACTTTGGTAGTAGCACACAACAGTGGGTTTTTATTGCAGAATAGAATAGAAGAGGTTGAAGATTAAAGCATCAAGAAAACAAAACTATTAGTTTTATTTAAACTTGGAAGGTTAAACAAACATCTGATACAATATCCAATGGAGGGCAAAAAAACCTTTAATTTATCATTTATTCAACGAAATGTCTCCAATGTTTTAGGCAAACAAAGTATGATATCATAACTTATAGGTTCTATTTCAAAATGCTAAACAAAATCATAACTTCTCTATTTAACGTACTGACCAGGACTTTCTCAAAAAGCATGCAAAATTACTTTATTAAGCATCGACTAATAATTTATGCATCAAGAGATGTTAGAGATGGATGATGAATTCCTACATTAAGAGAATGCCGTACTATAAATGTCAAAATAAGGTATGATGAAAAATTGCATGAAAAAATTAAGTTTTAATGTTAAATACACAAACATTTATGCTCAACCTTTTCTTTCTTCATTGTTCCTTAGTTGAATATTACGATATGGGCAAATTGTAATGAGCTGGGCCACTGTCCCCAAAGAGTAACAATACATTTACAAATAATCTAATTTAATAATAAATTCATCTTTAAAATTACTTTTTTTCAAGAGTGAGCTTTTCGTTAAAAAATGGAAGTCCAATTACGCCAGTTTTATGTCCTTTACTTGGTTCCTAATCATTTGACTAATCAAATATTTTTTTATCTTCGTACAACTATCTGGTACTCACTTTCGAAAGTCATGTATTATTCCGTGAATGAAGAACAATAGTCTTATTTCTACGTTCAGCTTCCCTTATAACTTCTCTTCCTGCTACCCAACTTTTATTACGATTTCGAAAAAAGTTATTTTGAAAATCCCGCTTGTATTTCAGAGGTCCTGTCGTTTTTATATGTTGAGCGTTTCATGTTATCTTATTGTAAAACTCTTAAAGTAAATATGCGATAACGAACATTTGACTTTCAATGGATACTAAATCGGGTGCTTTTCTCGAATAATATTGCATTGTTTATACAACAAAATGTGTTGATTGTTATAATTCTTATCCACTAAGAAAAAATTAGTTTTTCTTAGTCTTTTGAGTTCTCCCTTCTGCATACTTTCATATTTGTAAAATGAATATTTCCTTATTTATACGTTCAAAAAGTAACACTAATGAACATGAGTAGTTTCGAAATTTCATGAATTCGAACAGTTTTAAAATTTGTTTTTATAAAAGAAGTATTATTTCGTGTCTTCCTAACACATAACTTCACTTACATCAACAAAACACTTTTAAAGAGTTTTGAAATAAAAATAGAAGTATCCTTCCTAAATGAATTAAATCCATTGTAATCAAAGAAATATCTTTTGTTGAAAGATTTATTACTATAGATCCGTACTTCTAACCGTTCCATTAGGTGGTCGAAGCATCGCCAAGAGTGCTTGAACGCAAAAGGATAGCAATATTTAGCCTTCCTCACCAGTAAAATTTATTATTCTGTTGTGCTGTGCAAGATTGGAAGATTTTTTATATCAGAAAATTCTCATTTAATGCTCAGTGTTGTGGATACATTGTTATACATCGCAACCAACAAATGTGTCACTGAATGACTCTTAACCAAGATTCTTGCACCAACCACCAGATTAATGAAGCTTGAAAAAGAAGTTTTTTCCTCTTAATCTAAGTATCATGAGGTGATTAGATGCAGTGTACAGTGTTCATAAGTTTATTCGTTCTGATTAACAGCGCAGTTATAACTTACGTCTATTAATTCTTACTTTATTGATATTCTTATTGCTATGTTTCTTCCAATCACATTTTGTCTTCTACAGTTTTCTGACTTTTCCTTTAAAGCTAAATGCAGATGGCACTAGTGTTTTATTGTTTAACTTGCTTCTTGTGTATCCGTCTTCTTGTGTATTCCGTATCGGATAACAGGAAGTAAAATCGTCGTCTGGTGGTTTGTTTGCTCACACTGAAAATCCCTCTCATTGGAATGAGAGGTCGTTTGTTCACATTCTTCATCAAATCGCACCTCCCCCCACAAAAAAGAAGTGACCCAATTCGAAAAATGTTTTCGATTTTTTAAAGGCGCAAAAACGTATTATTTGTCCCGAATGTATTTGAAGTTTGACCTTGAAATTGTATTTTATGCCCAATTAATTCCACTGTCCCTATTTTAGAATTATAAATTCCGGTCTCTAATTAGCAAAAAATGTGAGTGACTAATGTGAGTGACCAGAGTGACTAACCATTCCCAATCAAACCTAATTTTAGCAATGAAAGTATTAACCATTGTCGATTAAGTTTTAATTTGACTCTGAAGAAAATTTTAAGAATAAAAAGTTCTATACTTATTGAAATCCTACCTACTCTTTTCTTTTTCAAGTTTATAAAGGAGTTTTTATAATTCTGAAACGGAAAACAATTATATGAGATGAATTTGGTAAACATTTATGAAGTTATGCCTTGGTAAAGATGTTAACTTTTCTCTTATTATTCCAGATTTTAATAAATAACGTCGAAAAATTTATTTCTATGGAGATTCCCTAAAAATGAAAACCACGCTCTTACCCACCAAAACTGGATGTGGGTTTTTTTTTCAAAAAAACAACTTACAATTCGTACAAAACAAATTTTTAATAAATGTGCGTTGCTGAAAAAGAAGGAAGTGAAAATTAATACTGTAATTATTTCTGAGCCTTGATTCTTGAATTTCACTTAATTTTTATTAGAATTTAATTTGGAACTTTATTTTGCCAATTTTAAATATCATTATGTTCTATCGAAGCAATGTCGGAATGAAAATAAAAAGGTCAAAAATATGAATGGTCCAAAACTGTAAAATTCAAATTGAAAACCTCGGTAATTTTGGTTCAGAGCGATAGATTGGCCACCTCAAAGATTGAAATAACCGTAGATAAATCGTCGGAGTCGTGATGCCGAACCGTAAACCGCGCGCATTCGCCGAAGAGCGACGAAATTATTTTGTCTTTTATTTTCCTTTCTACATCTGCCATTTAACGGTATCACACGTGCTTTTCGACACGTGTTAAACATTGTTTATGTGTTTTATAAATTAAATGATTAACCATGAATTTCAAAAATTTTGAATATTTGAAGTCCAAAATCAATTTAGTGTGTTGTGTAGTAACTTGACACAGTTTATAAACTTTTTCGACTACAAATCAGGTAGGTAGTCATTTTGCAGTGGAATACGTATCTGTTTTTAACAGTGCTTCACTATTAGTTTTCAATAGTTAAGTAACAGAATCTTACAATTTTATTTATCTATTTCTTGTGAAGTTCTTATGTTGACAAATTTTGTTTATTAAGTCATGTTTTCTGTATCAGGTTTCTGTGACCTGCAATATAATTTTGAAAATTTATCGAACCATTTTTCTAAGTAAATGTGAAACTGATTAAAGTGGCATGAGTGTGTAAGTTTTAACTTAAAATGTGCCTACAATTCTTGAAATTGACATCGTTATGTGAGGAGATTAGGCGTAACGAAATATACTTACTGAATTTATTGCTTGACAAATAAGCATTGCTCGTTTCTACATTTGAAAGTGAATTTTAGTATTTTCTTAAAATAAACACTAATTTCGTCTCAGCTTGTATTATAGAATTTTACTTGTGTATTATTTCTACTTACTATCTACCTTCACTTTCGATGTTTGTTTTTAATTTTTTACATTAGTGTGTTGTAAACATTTAAGATCAACAACTTGCTTGTATTTCATTGTATTTGTAAGATACCGGGCTAGAGATATGTCCATATTTATATCATTGTTAAGGAAGTCTAATTACCATATTTGGTAATTTTTATTTTAAATTAATCTTGCATGTGTATTAACTTATAAAATTTATTTGAAACAATATATTTCCAGACTAATTTTCTGTAATGCTTCTTTGACTTCAGTTCAAAATTACTTTATTTACGCAAATATTTCAGTGCTGTAAGATTTGCTTCCTCATAACTAAGATTAAAAAGTCATTAAACTACTGTTTTGAAGCAGGTAAGGAAATTACTCTTATTTTATTTGATTTACAAAATGAGTTTCCTCTTGTATGAAAAATTGCAAAATTAATAAGATGTTTTAAGATGTCGATACACTTCGTGCACCCCAGGACACTTGTCCATTCCATTCTTCATATGGCTAGCTTAAAAAGAAATATGTAACAAATCAGTTAAAATGCTGAATTATTTAAAGAGTAATGTTTGGAATATCAGTATTTGTTATTTTGAATATTTCTACTAACTTTTAGTGTCACAAAAACAAGGATATTATGAACATTTCAAATGTTAAACTATATTTACCTAAAAAAACACTTTACATTCCTCAGTACCTTGAGTAACTTAATTTTCATTGAAACATGATTAATTTTTCTCTAGTTTTTGGATGTAGTCCTTGCTTGGCTGATAGTTTGATACTCAATTCTAATAAAATTTATTTTACAGAACCGAATAAAAAACTTGTTTTCTTTTTAGATAAAATGATGGATCAACATTCACCTGAAGTGCTTTGGATTCTGGTATTAGGTTTCATCGTGGGATTTTTCTTAGCATTTGGTGTTGGAGCAAATGATGTCGCCAACTCATTTGGTACTTCTGTGGGCTCCAAAGTTCTCACACTACGGCAAGCATGTGTCCTTGCAACTATATTTGAAGTTATGGGATCAGTTTTAATGGGTATGGGTTTTCATTTATTTATGTTTAAATCTAACTAAACACTGTATATTTTGATCCTTTTGTAACACGAAAGATTGCTGCTGAAAAGTGCTTTCTTTTGCAAAACAGTTGTCAAACATTTGCTGATTTTTTTCATTTTCATACGTTAATATAATTATAATGTTTTTACTGAGCAGTTGCTTCTTTTTGTAGCATGGAAAATTTTTACTCTTTTCTCAACGGGACTGTCTAAGCCAAATTATGCATTACATTATTTTCAAATTTGGAAGCCATCCTTTTTTGTACAATGTTTATCTATTGTGTGCTCATACTTTTAGCTATTATTAATGCTGATGGGTTAGTAAATAAATGGTTGCTGGGTTTGAAAGATGTTGACATTTTAGGCAACATTTTTGCATTATCAGATTATTCTGAATTAGATTATTTGCATGATTGAATATCAATTTCTTTTGGAGTTACTTTTTATTTATCATGGCAAAAATTGTGCATCACCAGTCACAAAAAATCAAATTGAATTCAGTAAGCAGACTGTACTGTCTTCCTATATATAATAAGCTGAACAGCCTGCCAATGGGAAAATTAGCAAATGTTAATGATATTTTTCACCATAATTTGCTTTGTTTTCTCTTGGCGTCAAAATTAAGATTTAAATTTCATGCTTATTGATCTTTTGTATAATGCAAAGTGAGCCCTTACCCTTGCAAGTGTTAACATCAAAAACATATTAATTGATTAACAAGAGATGCTTAGTGGGATATCTTGAGTCGTACAGCATCTAGCTTGGCTTACAAAACATCTTGAGCTACAGAAATTTATTGGTATTTAAGCACTCCATTGGGAGCTATATGCAATCATTTACTAAGATTGGTATTATTCACAAGTTTCCCTTATTTAATTAGGGCCGTTATGGCTCAGTGGGTATGCCCACAGCACTAGCAACCTTCAAATTGTAGGAGGCGCAGGTTCGATTCCTGTCAGGTACATTCCTCCCTGGGTGTATTTCTCTCTTCTGTATCAGTGAAACTTTCATTGTGTGTATATCTATTACTTGATATTGTAAGTCTTGTCTCTGGTGTAACATGGCCAAATATGGCCCTTGCACCATAAAATCCCTCTAAACACCCAACACCCTTATTCAATTTAATCACAGGTGGAAACTGCAGTGGTGTTTAGCTTCATAAGAAAGCTATTATGTGGAGTGATTCAGATTTTTATATCGTGCAGTCAAATGGATGTACTTGGGTGCAAGGTATGCCAATTTAAATCAGCTTGATTTAAACCTTTACGATGCGGCGGCCAAATTTCGTTAACACCTCGTAGAACGGCATATTTCGCTTAACTTTCTTCCCCTTACAGAATTTGGGCGAGAGAGTCTTGTGAATGACTTTTACGACTGCCCACCTAGCGCGCTTTCCTTTCATAGTGCCCAATGCCACTCAATGGAAATTGGGGGAATGGTTTGAAAAATCTCTCGGGTTCCCACTTTTGAATTAAAAAATCGTTTAAGGAAGTTAGGACAGTAGCAAATGCATATGCCATTTGTTTTACTTATTAGTGTTTCAGTGACTGATTTTGGCAAGCACAAGTCATTTTTTCAAATTAAATACAAGATTTTGATAGTTCATTTTTAAAATGGTCAGTGATTTTGTATAATAGTTTATCTACTTAATTATCGTTCATAATATTCATATTTTGGTAGAAAATAAAGTTTAAAGTGTTTATATTACAAAAAATGACGGATACTTTCTATTTAAATAATTAATACGTAAACAAGCACATAAAGAGTACACAAATGTTTTGTTCACTTTAGGAGTATTATTTTATTGCACATGATTAAAATTTTATTATTTTATGAGTTCGTTAAAATGATTAAATAATGAAATGAATGTTTGCTTGACCGGTGATATTCAATAGGCTCAACACCTTATGAGAAAAACTCTTACTACTGTGCTTTCAAAAAACATTTTTTAACTGAATGTAGAAGTCCTGTCAATCCTTGTTTTGAAAATTGTACATGTAGGTATGTAATTAGTTGTTGTTTTAATAGATGTTGTAAAGGTTTTAATTCACTTTAAAATCAATTTTAGAATTCAGTCAGACAAGAGAAGATATATAAAATGACTAAATTTCCTTATCAAGTGAGTATCACCAGTCTCCAACATTTTGATCTAATTTTAATATTCTTGTAGCGCTCAAGTTTCCATTGGATTTAAGAAAATCACTTTTGCGACAAAGATTTTGTCACAAAAAATGATGTACTACAAACTATATGTACTACTATGATGCACTACAAACTGAATATTAACTGACAGTTTCATCAGTTATTTTTGCATATGGTTTTAAAGATGATTGAAAAATCATCTTTAAATTAAAATAATTTGGAGATCATAGTTCCACCTAAAATATTAAATGTTTAGGTACAATCAAAACGTAAACATAAATTATTGGAACAATTTGAATAATTTTTGGCTAATGAAAAACCTGGTCACATTCTACCATTATGTTAAGGTCATGAAAAGTGGATGCTTCTTTTACGTTAAAATAACGCCCTCATGCCACATCTTATTTAGGTGTACGAGCATCATGACCCCGAGATACCCAAGTGATCTTTCCTCCCTTTCATTTTTACCCTAGTCTACCCTTCTGTTTTTTGCTTTTTCTTCTTCCCTCATTGTGTTGTCTGTCTTGTGTTTGGCAAAGCTTGACCAAATATGACCCTTGCGTTATAAGACCCAAAACCAACCAACGTTAAAATAACATAAATGCAGCAATTTTGATGCTTAGTAAACTTGTGAACTTAGAAATTTTCTGATTCTTCAACATACCCTTGTGCAAATCAGATAAAAATCAACCAATTCAAAATTGGCAATTTGTAAAGTAAAATATTTAAAGTTAGTGGAAAATTTCCTTCTATGTGGCCCATGAGTAGAACCAATCCTAAGAATTTCTGCATTTCTGAAGCAGTCGCGGGCTTCCAATCTGATGAGTGTTTTCTCTTTGGAGAGTTTGCACATATGCTCAAAATTTGTACTGCATACTTGTTAGTTTCTCAAACTAAAATTCGTAAAACTTCTGAATTGTGAACATTGGGGGAAATAATCAAGCTCTTGTTTCAGTTCTAACGGTTGGACATTTGAGGAAAGCCCAACATTTCAACTGAAGTCATAAACAGTTACTTCATCTGATGGTTCGGGATATTTCCAATTTATATTTGGGAATTCTGTAGATGAGCTATCAACTACAAAAGTCTCTTGTTCGGACACAAGATCCGTCACAGGATGCTCAATTTCGTATTCTGAATCGCTATCAGCAAAATTTTCTTCGTCGAATTCCTTCAACCTCTTTTTATTAATGGATAAACGGATTTGAATATGAACAAATTACCGCATAATATATAGTAGTGAAAGCAAGTTGATTTCGGTCATGGTCATGTATTGCAATATAAGGGCTAATTAGACCGACTGAAAGAGGAAGAATGAGAATAGTGCTAACATTCGAAATGTTTCCAATCCAAGTGGATATAAGAAAGTGCTGTACAACCGTTCCGTCTTGAGTGATGTTTGACAATACAAAGAAAAGATGCTTCGATGGTCACCGTGAGAACCATTCGTGCCCCCTCAAGTCAGATTGCTTTCGGTATGTGGTACGCCATTCTACTAATGTGGTAAAGGAAGGTGACATGTTATTTCCCTAAGAGTAGCGTTGAATGAGAAAAGCCTGAGCCATTTTCTATCTTTCCCAAAGAGTTCACACAATGATAGAGGCACTGAAACAAGGAAGGACCCTCTTAAAGGCCAGTTGCTGACAGCTCGTAAATCGTGATCGATGTCAGCGGTCACTTAAAAGGGGGGAAGTTCCAACAGTCCCAAGCTGCTTTACGAAGGAAACTTCTGATGGTACTCATTTGTCCCAGCCGTAGTGTAAAGGTTAAATCAAGGGATTTTTATTTAAAAAAATTATTGATTTAAATCAAAATTTTAAATTCATTTTTCTTTCTGTTTCATAATATTGAAAACAAGATGCATGTTATTTTATTCAAATAAGTTAAGAACTTTGCTGGTACTGAATTCACCTCAAAATTATATTGAAAATCATTCTCCCTTTGAAGACACAAAAAAAGTATTTGCTGATTGGGATCTTAATGACCAGACAAGTATTTCCATCTTGGGCCACTGACCAATAGGTGTCAATCAATCTACTCATCAGTGTTGGTTTTGTTTTAAACATTCCTTGTGACTATAAATCGCACATGGCCAATTTTAAACCATTCATCATGTGATGAGTGAAGATGCTCAAAACATATTCATTCAAATTATTAAAATTGTGGCTTTCTTTCTAAGATGTTCTAGTTATTTATTAAGTATTGTAGTCTGTTCATAAAAAAAATATAAAAACACCCAATGAAAAGATTTTCTGCAGTATCACAAACCATTCCAATTTTGCACGTAAATCTTTATAATTGGCAATTTTAATAGTTTCATTTTTGTGTAATATATTGGTAATTTTTATTTCTCAATTTATTGGGAAATTTTATGCATTGATCCCTTAGAATTCTTTACACTGATAGAATAACTATTCAATATTCATGGAATTGAAATTTGGAATTTAAAAGTTAATTCACTCATCTGACAATTGAGTATGTTGAGAAAATATGGATTGAAGCAGATAGCTATCGGAATTGATAAATTTTTTATTGCAAGCTCAAAATTCCACTGAATCAGCATGTTCTGGGGGTGCTACTACACTTGTTCTATGCTATTCATAGAGAAAAGCTTTCTTTTTTGTTTTATATATAACAAAGTTCCCACGGTCCTTTGAAAGTCCTTGAATTTTTTTTTCCGAACTCGGGACCCTTAAAAGTCCTTGAAAGTTATGGAACTTAAGGAAAAGTACTTGATATTTTTTACTTCCCAGTGCTAAAATTATTGGTTGCCTAGTAATTGTGTAATTTCATCTTGCGTTGGAACTTGTCCAGACTACTTTCTTCCACGGCAGGTGTGCCATTTGAGTAGGGCTGAAATGGGGCAATTGCCCCCACCCCAGTTTAAGAATATTATCCGACAGCTTCTTATCCTGTTAGGAACGTCACCCGATATCTTGCCCCCCAAGTGAAAACTGAAATGACACCAGTGTTCCATGCTTTGGTCAGAACGCAATGAAACCAGTTTCTTCCGATAGCACACCATGTGATATATATTAGACCAACCACAGTTGAAGGTCATAAACCATGTTTCTTTGTCGCGTTGTCCCATCCTTTTTTGCATAAACTATTCTATTGTCTCGTTGCATACACCACCGTATAAGGACTAGTGTTGTAAGATTAATCATACAGACAGTGTTTGTTTATATTCCATGCAACATGCCCGGAAAATATATTTTTATGGAATGGATGGAAAACCAAGCTTATAAGCCGAGGATTCAAACAGCGAGTACAAAGGAAGCACGCTTTAAAATTTGTGCTAACCTAAACAAATTTTACATAAGAACATTCCTCTACATAGGAATAATGGGAGAGTCAGCTTTGAAGTCCCATATGAAAGGTAAGTTGTGCTTCTATTTTATTTATTTATTTTTAATTTCGTTTCAGTACTTTCGGGAATTTATTAATTTAGCGTAGAAGTTGGGTGGGTCTTTTTAATGGTCTGTCTGTCATCCCCAGCCCCCCTCCATGTGAAGAAATTATGACAGTGGGGAAATCATAACTGCCAATTCTGCTGGATTTTCTGGGAAACTGCAGGTTTTTGATAATTTTTCCTGATCCTTTTGATTGTTATTGAAAATCTCCCAGTTTTTGTCGAATCCAAGAAAAATTTTCGAATTTGCAGAAATAGGCAAATTACACCTAACAGTGGCATGAAATCATGAATCTGCAATTCTAAAATTAAGGCAATGCAATGTGTGTGACATGAGATGGTGTTTTTCGGCAACCCTCTCTGGTCCCACAATGTTGATCCCCATCCGCGAAGCCAGTACAACGCCATGTTTTCGGCGGGTCTAATGCCGGCATTATGCGCGATCTTTCTATTAATTAAATTTTAGAATTTTCAAGCATTCAACAATTTAATTCATTTTCAGGAATGAATGTGGGGTGATTCACTTTCCTTTCAGCCTAGATCATGCTGGCAATAATAACAGTGGAGACTGAAGCAAGACCAACGTATACATATGGAATAAGCACTCTTTGGGGCCGTTCAAGTATTACATAAGCATATTTTAGGAGTGGGATTGAGCTTTGCTTAGTTTTTCGTCACATAAAATAAATTCATAAAAATATCATTATTTTATCTTATAATAATTCACGTAGGGTAATCATAAATGTCCCCTGCCCCCATTCTCCATGATTTTCCGTCGCGTTTGAGGGGGCGGTTCGACGGAATTCTACTAATACGACGGTGGGGGTGGTTGAGCTATGTTTACGAAGACACAGAAAGTAATACAACGAGCAGTCACCTAGTGACAACCACCCTAACAAGAACAAAAATCTTACGTAAGCACACTGGCGTAGCCATGGGGGTTTACCCCCTCCCTGAAAAATTCTGGTTGTGCTACTGCATAAGCATAGGAGGTTAGCCATTTGCTTATTTTTGTTTGCAAGAGAGGGGATATAAAATGGCCAAAAATGTGCTTATGTAATATTTAATTACCTCTTTTGATTGTAATTGAAAATTGTAATTACTAAAAAAATACTTTTCTTTCAGGCCAAAAGCATTGCTCACTTATGGTGGGAAAATCAACATGTTCTGGAATTGCAGTTTTTAAATGCACCTGTTACCATTGAAGCTGATACAGAGATCAATTCCACCTTTCCTACAAATTCTACAACACAAAGTTGTATAACTAGCCAGCTATCAGGTCCAGCAGTCTTAGATGCAGAGATCAAGTGGGTTTTAAAATGCTACATGAGCTATTCCACAAACTCATGTGAAGGAATCGCTGCATTATTTTCTTATGTTCCCTGATAGTTCAGTTGCTAAAAAAATTTCATGTGGGGCCACCAAATGTGCTTATATTCTTAATTTTGGCTTAGCATTCTTCCTGAAGAATAAAATTGCTGATTGTGTGAATATGGCAGCTTGTTTTACAATATTGTTTGATGAGAGTTTGAATAATAAGACCCAGTCAAAGCAAATGGATATACATATAAGATTTTGGGATGGCCAATGCATAGTAACAAGGTATTATACTTCAGTATTCCTTGGCCACTTGACTGCAGAGGTAACATTGGCTGCATTGTGTAATGCTAGAAAAGAATTAGATTTCAAAAGAGTTTTAAGTATATCCATGGATGGACCAGCTGTAAATTGGAAAATTTTCAGAATCTTTCAGGAAAATCTTGGCAAAAGATTTTGGCTCAACATTACTAGATGTAGGCAGCTGTGGCCTATATATATTACACAATTGCGTTAAAAACGCTTGTAGAGAAATTTCGTGGGGAATTGAAGATGTTCTCAGTAGAGCATATATTGACTGTTTCAAGATGCTCCTGCAAGAAGAGAAGATTTCTTGGATTATTCAGAGAAAAAAAGTTGCCAATGAAATTTTGTGCACATCGATGGCTGGAGAATCCTGTTGCAACTGAACGTATGCTAGAATTTTGGAATGACATTTGCAGTGTATGTGCTGTGGAGAAAGGTAAATTACCTAAACCTAAATGCAAATCTTAAAAAAATTGTGGTTTTCAGGTATGTAAAGATGTATTGATGCCATCATCTGCCAAAAATGTAGCCATGTAGACTACATTTTTTTCTGACCATCGTGAACATTTTGCAACCATTTCTGAAAGGTTACCAGACTGATTGACCCATGATTCCATTTTTAGCACAAGATTTAGCAAGCAGCTATGGATTGTGCTAAAACCTTTAATGTCTTGAAACCAGAGGATTGGAAGGAGCTGAAAACAACTTTGAAGTTAATCAATTATGATTTAAATAATTTATCTTCTAACGCCAACGAGGTGAGTATGCGATTCATTACAGACAACTTATTGAAGGATCTGTTAGACCAAAAATAACAAATAATGACGTCAAAGAACTTAAGCTTCAAGCTCAGCATTTTATTTACATGTTGCTGCTTGAGTTAGTCACCAATAAAGTATTCCATCGTCAGACTTGTGTCTTGCTTAAACCCCAGGTGCATGTCGTCAGACACCAGTGAGTGCCATAAGAAAATGAAAAAATTACTAACTACTCTTTCATGGAGCAGTAAATGTGAAGCCAATGATTGTGATTCCATTCTGAAGTTCAACTAATTTCTCAATGATATTTCTTCCAAACATTCAAGTTTTGACTGATCAGTTTCGCAAGTGGACTGTTTTCTGCATGAGAAACTAAGCGAAGAGAAATATGAAAAATTGAGGGGTGTTGTACAAATGCTACTAACCATATCACATGGACAAGTATCTGTTGAGCATGGATTTTCTGTAAATACTAAACTGGAAGTCGAAAATATGAAAGAAGAAAATTACTCATCAAAAAGACTTGTGATAGATGAAATCAAGTTCTGTGGAGGCTTGAAAAATTTTCTAACCAAAGAATTTCGTATTGCTGTGCATGGAGCTAGACAGGTATATTTGTTATTTAGATGAACAGGAAAAGACGAAATTGGAAGAATGAGAGGGGAAAAAAGAAAAATGTACTGTGAGTTGGAGAATTTGAAAGAAAAAGGGTTTGGGCATTGAAAAGCAGGTTGATGAGCTGCAGAAGTCAGCTGATAAACTTGCAGAAAAAACGTTGAAACGTTTTCGAGATTTATTACACTATTGAATAGTTTTAGAAGAACAGCAAAAGAAAAACAAAGTGAATTACAAAACCTTGATGTTGAAATCAATAATGTTTTCTGTGAACTAAAGAAATAATAAAAGTTTTGATTTTCTAGCTCGATATTTATAGCTGTTTTTTTTTTTAAGTTATAGGTATATATATATTTCCCCTTCAAAAATCTTGATTTTCTGCTCAGCTTGATAGTTAGCAAAAAAAATCCCAGGTTCTGTGAGAAAAGAAAATCCAAATTATAACCAAAATTAATGATAACCTTTCTTTTTTTGTCTATCAGTAGTATAAAAAATGGAGTAAATAAAATTATGTAATCTTTAAATGTTTTATGTAATCTTTAATAAACTATGTCGGTTTTTTATATTTCTCACATTTTTCCTTTTAATTGACAACTTTTGCATATGCCTTGTTTTAAGTCTTTATAAAAATTGTCAGGTCGTCCTTGAAAATAAATTTTTGAATTTGAAAAGTTCTTAAGTCTTTCAATTTTTTGGACCTAGGTGTGGGAACCATGTATAAATCCTTTTTGTGTGCTTCGAATATACCTATGAAATACTTGTTAATGTGCAAAGAATTTGAAAAATAGACATTTGATTTCAAATTTATTTATTTTCATGTCATTTCATTTTTTACTGTTAATTACAAAAATAACAATTTTTTTACCAATAAGTTATTTTTGCAAGCTAAAAATTAATGAGACGGAATTTTTTCAAGATACAAGTACCTTTTATTTTCTATTGGTGACAATTTTTTATCATTTTTAATTATTTTATAAAAAAATAATTGAAGTAATTCAAAACATTTTATTCATATATGATAAATATATAATGCAAAATATTCTGAAATTCGTATGATTGAAAAAATTCATAATATGATGTCTGGGATCCAGCAACTTTATTTGTGTTCAAAAATTCACGTCACTGGTTATGGGTTAAACTCCAAGCAATCTAAACCGAATGGAAAAACATTGCTCATGCTTGGCATTTGGGGCACTGTTCTATTTACTCTATCATGTGATTTTGCTAATTCCTATGTCACGTTTTAATGTTTAAAAAATTTGCCCAGCTATATTTCCTAATACATTAAGGTTTTACATAAAAATATTAATGTTTAAATAAATCAAAATTATCTAGAAACTACACTAATTTGCGTATTTCTTGTCCAACAAATTTAAACTTGTACATGCAAGGAATTAATTAAAATCAAAAATCCTATTTAAATAAAAAAAAAGTGATTTAAATCAAATCCGTTTTTTTTATCGTGATTTTTTTCATACCCTGCTTGTGTGTGCATTTTCCTAGAAAATATTTTATTTTTGACTTCAACAACTGAGAATAAGGTCTGAAGAGACATTTTTCTGTCAGACATTTTCTGCTTCAAATACTGAATAATTTATTATGGTGCTTTAAAATATAAACTTTGTGTATAAACATAGTATTATTGTGCATTAAATATTAGTATTAGAATAATTCTCTTTCAGCATGACGTGATTATTCCAAACTATAGGCCTGGTTTGTTGAGCTGAAAGTTATAAATTCCTTCCTATTGTAGGTCTTAATCTAATCTAATCAAGCATTTGGGATAAGCTTAATCATTGAATCTCTTTGAATATAAAAGCCTTATAAAATATCTGGCAATGACTTAAATTTTGGATAGTGCCATGTTTCTGTAAAGACCTATTGGAAATTGATGCAATGCATTCTCAAAAGAATAGGAGCTATTAATGACTAGGCTCGATGATTGTGTCATTGTAGACAGGCAAAAAATCCAATCAGATGGAAATTTCACCACATAGATCAATAATTCCTAATTTAACCCGTCACAAATTTAGAATAAATATTAATTTTAATATATTTTTCTCATTTCAGGCTATAGAGTATCTGACACTGTTCGGAAAGGGATATTTGATGTCGAAACATTTTCGGAATTTGAGAAAGAGCTTATGTTGGGTTTCCTTGCTTCGTTAATAGGCAAGTGTGTTATGTTATTTACTAAATTAACTGCTTATACATTATCAGTTATTATTTTATATAAATTTAATGCATCATCTACATTTCAGGGAGTGCAATATGGAATATAGTTGCTACATTTTTTCGATGGCCAATCTCTGGAACGCATAGTATCATTGGTGCTGTGGTTGGTTTTGCCTTTGTTGCTCGTGGCTTCATGGGTATTAAATGGAAAATGTTAGGTAAAATTGGTAAGTTTAATTAGTACTGTTATATACAATTTAATACCAAACCATATGTTCAAATTGATTTCGTTTGCAATGAAAGTTAGATTAAAATTATATCAATCTTTGAAGCTAAAATTATCTGAACAAATTTAGGTAATTGAAACCCTTGGTGTCTCCATTTGCTTCACATCATTGTATCTGATTGTTAACTTAAGTTAGGAAAGAAATAGAGAAAATTAGTTTTTGTGGGAAAAGTTATCTATTAAGAATTTAGGGTAAAAGATCCTTTTTATCTTCTATAAAATGATTTGGTGTAAAAAGATTATAATCTTGTATAAATTATTCTTTTTTGGATAAAATAAATAGTAAATGCCAGCCCAAGTTAAGGAAATATATGATATTTAAAAATGTAAATCTAAAAATGAGTCAGTACTTATATATATATTTTTTGGTTTGAGAAGTAATATTTTAAACAATTAAAATGTGTTTAGTGAACACACTGGAAATTGCTTTTAATTTGAGTGGTTCGAAGTGAACTTTCATAGATTTAAAAACATTTTTTATGGATTTGTTGGGATATGAAGTTAATTTATAAAGCGTAAATAATTACAATAATTAAATTCAGATTCTGCCTTTCAAAGAAAAGGAACAAGTGCTTGTTTTAAACTGGTATCAAATATTCATATTTGATTTTTTTTAAAAGTAGTTTAATTTTTCTATTCTGTGAGGTGATTTTTGCAAGCTTTTAGCTTAAGTTAAACAAAAAATAGCTTGGAATCCTTCACACGCACCCAGTAATCTTAGATTGTATCTTCAAAGAATTCCCAAGTTAGTGGTAAATTTCTCTCTAGACTAACAAAATATCTATCAAAGATTTTGATGTTTGGACGCATCATGTCCCACCTACTGGTGAGCTAAGCAAGCAGGTGCAGAGCTCTAGTATGAAGAGATAAAGATTTAACAAGCCAATCTGGTATCAAATGAGTGATATGCATGAAATCTTAGTCAAAAATTTAAAAACTTCAAAAAATGACCAATAAAGATAAAACGACAATTTTATCCTCTTGTTTTTATCTTTATTGGTCATTTTTGAAGTTTTCAAAATTTTGGACTAGAATATGTTTACTTAGATTGGATGTATTTTTTTCTATGCAAAGAACTTGTAAAGGGCAGCAGCTTAAAGTCAAAATGGCACCTTTCTCTATTTAATGATTCAAGATTACAAGACAAACTATGGTAATATGACTGGTACTCTCACCTACTTCTGTTCTAAAACCAAATATATGCTTAAAAGGGTGCTTCTACCTAGTAGGCATTGAGTCATCTTAACCCCTCAACAGAGTTACAATTTTTCAATAAGGTTCAATTCTCAGACAAAATTCTCTTGGAAATGAGTAATGAAATATTCATACTTTGTATTTTGTACCCAAAACATTTTTTTGTATATACAACTAAATTGTGATTCATCAAAATGATTCAAATATTTAAAAAGTTTTCTGAGGATTCATTATAAGCTGTTTGAAACCTACGTATAACTATTGTCTTTTGGACAACCATAAAACTGATAACCAAACGCTTTTAAATATTACATGAGATATAACACGAGTGTCTGAAATGTATTGAATTTAAAGAGATTGAGGATGATGGCCTTGATTCTAGTAAATTATGTAAGCCTTGCTTTCATGCAATAACCTGAAAAGATTAATAAATCCTATGTATAATGCATCAAAGTAGTTAGAGCTGAACTTTGATGAAATTGGTGCAAGAAGAAATTTTGCTTTCAGTTATAACCTGTAAATAAAAGATGTGAGTAGGTGTGCACAATAAAAATGTACATGGAAGATGCTTGGATTTGTTCTTTTTCGAGGTAAATGTAGATCTTAAAAGTAGTGTGAGTGTACTTACTCCTCACAGGTCATCTCACGTTTCAGTGTCTTCCTGGTTTCTGTCTCCTGTGCTGTCTGGCCTGATTTCATCTGCAATCTTCCTTTTGGTGAAGAAATTTATCATTTCAAAAGTAAGTATTTTTTAAAATCAATCTAAAATTTTTACATCTGACTTTCAGGTAAAAGAAAAATGCTTATAGCCAGCTTCATGTGATTGAATTAAGCAGAAGGCTTTTGAAAATGTAGAATGAAATAAATATGAAGAAAAGAAATTTGAAATTGAGAAAGTAATTTCTCTCCATCTCCTGATCAAATTAAATCTTTGTGGGGATCGATAGCTTGTTACTCAAACATGAGTAGTGTTAGGACTAGAAACAACGACACTTCATGTAAACTTGATTGTATCCTCGGGGAGTGCAATCGCGAGATCGCTATATGTACACGGGTTGCTGGTACAGTTACAATAGGTGAAGTGAATACATCAGGCTCGTGCAGTGCCCTCTGGCAACAGGGGTCGTAACACTTCCCCACGATTGAAATCATAATTTCAATGAACACTTAAAATTTAGATGTATGAAGATACATGATAAACAATACAAGGTAAGAATTAAACACAATACTTAGATAAATTCACATACTGAATAAGAATTTCAGAGGGGAAAAAACAATGTCACGTATGCACTTAAAACACTGAATAAAATAAATTATATAGAATAATAGACACTTATTACAAAAGAAATTTGGGAGAATATTACACTGAATTCACTCTGGGCAAAAGACACGTTTCTCTGATCTTTTCAAAATTTTGCTATCTGGTAGTCGTAAATTTGCTTCTCTTGCCTTTCCATCAGAGCCTTTGAACACATCTGTCATTCTACCACTAAGTTCATTCTTCCTTAATCAATGCGAGAATACCCACAACTATGTTATCTTTATGAAATCGCCATTTATTATGTCACAAGGTGTAAATTCGTTGAGTCATTGTGGGGACTCGTTCCTACTTAGAAAGTCTATTTTCATTGAAATCTAGACGTTGTTCGACTAAAGAGTTGATTGGTTGTCCAATTGGGAAATGTCCTGGTGAGAGGGTCTGAAAGTCATAATTCGATGTTAAAGGAGTAGTGGGTTGTGAATTAAGAACACCTTCAATATTGGATAACAGTTAAAAATGCCTCAAGCGTCAGATTAGCATTTCCTACAATGCGTTTTAAGTGAAATTTAAATGACCACACTCCCACTTCCCAAAGACCACCATAGTTTGGGGATATGGTAGGAATAAAATGCCAATCAACACCTTCATCGACTAAATAACTTGCTAAAGTTTCATCTGGAAGATTAAGCATTTTTAGCAATTTTTTAATTTCTGCATTGGGGCTCCAACAAAATTCTTCCCATTGTCTGAATATTTTTGTACACTTGCCCCTTCTGCCAAAGAAACGTTTGAAACTCGTTTTAAAGGACTTTGTTGTTAAATCTGTCACAAAGTCAAGGTGTATGGCTCTCGTACATAAACATATATTGCGACATATACCTTATTGAGCACACCCTTTGATTCCTAAATTTGATATAAAAAGGACCCCAAAAGTCAATTCCAGTCACATTAAAGGCATTACTTGTGACATGTTCCCTTGGCAGATTTCCCATAATTTGCAGGGCCAACACAGGTCTGTTTTTCAGACAAATTATACATTCATATACAATTGATCGACACATAAATTCTTTTGTGCCTAGGGGGAAATAAGGCCTTCAATCTAGATCGCCAAAGTTTCTTGTCCGATGCAGCAAGTCTAGCCTCATACCAGCTCGCCCATCCAGCCTCACTTCTCTCTTGTTCTATAATACATCGTCAGGTCAAACGGGGACATCCACGATTTCTCTTTCCATCAGGGGTCCAGGTCAATGCTATATTAGGAATACTGTCCTTGTTCATTCTTAAAATGTGTCCTGTAAACTTCCAATGTCTAAATTTGATTTCATTTCCTATTTCATTAAATTTTGCTTTATTTGATAATTCTTCATTTGAAATGTAGCCAAAAAATCTTAAAGATAATTCTTAAACATTTATTTTGAAAACATTTAGTTTATTGCACTGTTTGGGTAATTTTCCATGTTTCAGAACCGTATAAGAGAACTGAAAGTACTAGTGATTTGTACAGATTTAATTTGGTTTATACATGTATATTAGTTGCTCTCCACAATTTATTAAGATTCTTAAAACAGTTGAGAGCTTTTGAAATTCTAAGATCAATATCTTCATCAGTACCACCCTTTTTGTTTATTGCTGCTCCCTGATATGAAAAGGTGCTTACATCTTCTATTGAGTTAATTGATCAACACATATTACGTCCATTTAGTGGCCAAAATCTGACTGACAAGATACAGCAACGATTGAGCACTGACATTAGAAACTTCTTTAAGGAAGCAATGCTACTCTTGGAAGCAATGAGATGCACATCGACTCGGTTTGCACACTCCAACCTCAGATAAACAGCGTCTCTATGCCTTTTGACTAGCATCGGAGAAAGCATGGATCTGTAGATTAGTGTATTCATAACCAGAGTTCAGAGCATAGCGAGGAACTTGCAGCTCGGATAAGTGAATAAACTCTACACAATTGAGACCATGAATGTTGAATGTCAGGTGGGAGTTCGTCATTCCACAGAATCTTCCGAAGCCATAACTTGTAGTAGGCACTTGAGTCTAATAATATAAGGAGATACGAGTCCCATTGGGTCAAATATCTGTCCTACGGCTTGCAGCAAACTGTGTTTGGTGTTTTTTCCTCCTTCTAGGAGCCCTCAGGGGCATACCTTCTTTAGGTTTGTACGGGCTTCACAACCCCTGGGTACCTGAGTGATCTCCTTTTTTCATTTTTCTCTCCTCCCCTTTTTCTTCCTCCCTCGTTGTGGTTACCTCTTCGGTGGTGAGGGCTCCCCTTCAGTAATTTTTCGACACTGTTGCTTTTAGCTCTTGGGGATTATATCACCCACGTGTTTGCCGTGCATGGAGTCCCGTGTCCCTGGAAAAGGGAATCCTTGCAGTTTGAGGGGCCAACACTGCTTTGGCCCTCGCTTCAGGTAAACGGGAGGTGTACATTGCATCAATCGGGTGGTCGATTGGACTTTGTCGTTGGCTAGGGCTAAGCAATTGGCCACTTACTGGACATCTCGCTAAGGGTGGAGGCTGTTTCAGGGGTGCGCTGTGTGCATATAGTCACCGACAAGCACCTGTGCAGGTGTCTGCATCCCTTTGTAGGACTCCGTGGTGGGTTCTGTCGATGACCAAATACTCTTTTTCTATGATGGAAAATAATATATCTTCTCCCTCAAGGAGGGAGCAACAAAGCAATGTACCTTCATCCAAAAATGTGAGATTCTTCATTGTAAAATTATTAAACAGCTCTCTTCAAATTTCAAACCAAACACAAATTTCATTTACTTCTGTTTCACCATTCATTATTAACAAGTCAATAGAATCATTCCTTCGATCAGTTAAATCTATAAAAAAAACTTCGCTCCGGAGACCTGCAAATCGAAGTCTACTGAAAAACAAGCTGAACTCCTAATTAATACCACTCATTTACCCATTTACAGTTTCATTGTAGTTATTTTCAGTTTCAGTTAGTGCATATAGATCCTTAAATTTTTCACGTGAGGTTATATCCAAATCAGATTTTCTATTTTCATCCGAAGAAGAAATCTTAGAGAACCTCCGCGATGAGCAGGTTTGTGGTGTTTGACACATAACAAGTGGGTGCTTTTACCTGCAAAACACCTCATCCTGACTTTCTATTGACTCACATTTCCTTCACGCATTAAAGCAGCATATCTTAATTGCCTGGTTCGCATCTTTGTCTCGAATCCTCAATGGTGCTTTTTAAGTGCCAGAGGTTCGAGCATTCGCAAACTTCCTGTCATGGTACTGAAACCTGCTCTCATTGCCTCGAAATTGACCATGATGGAGACACCTGCAATGCGCCACCCCATTGTATTAACTGCAATGGGGACCATAATAGAAGTACAAGCTGTAAGAGTTTCTCAAAATATTTCTTTTCCTGAAACACGCAAGCTCGTTGAATCCCGGACCCCAACAGTCGGTGTTTCATATGCTGCAGCTTCTAAAAAATCATTCAGATCTGTAGCCATTCAAATTGATCTTTCTGTCGAAAGTACTTCTGAGCCTCTGATATCGATAAAACCCCTCAAAACATTAATTCCTGAAACAGACAGCTAAAAATGCTACTACTATACCCTCTAAAAGCACTTCTGAAAGTTCCAAAATCCTGCAACCCTCAGAGAAAATCAGCTATCAAACGACCTAAAACAGGACAGACTACAAAACAAAAAGATGCAAAGCATTAAAAAAATTCCAAAAAAGCCCAATACATCTCCTCAGACAAGCAGCTGAGGAATTGGAGTTAAGTCTTCATGCGTTAGATCTTTGAGGGTAGACGCAGAAATGGAAACAATACCCCAAGATAAACCTCCGGAGAAGAGTAAAAATATCCCCCTTCTAAACAACAATAGGTTCCTTAATATCCTGGAATTGTCGTGGATAGTATTAATTTGGATGAATAATAAATTGGATGGCGTTAAAACCCTTTTTGCTGAGTATCATCCCACCTGTGTCGTGCTTCAGGAGACGTACCTGAAGACGACTGATACGGCGAAGATTCGTCACTATACTTGCATTAGAAGTAACAGCCTCAATGATGGAAGAGCTTCAGGAGGTGTTGCCCTCTTCACCTTCCATGCATACCCATCTCTTGTTCCGCTCAACACTTCCTCAAGCAATAGCTGTAAAAATGCAAGTACGGCGAATGATTACAATATGTACTCTTTATTTACAACCTAACCATACCATCCAACAACAGAGCATTGAGAGCTTGGTGGATCAATTGCCAAACCTATTTATAATCCTCGGTGATTTTAATGCTCACAATGTACTTGTCGCTCGGGAATTAGTATCCCTACTCCAACTCCAGACTGCTGTTTCTCACTTGACGAGGTAGAGTGTTGACAATGGTTTCAGTTTTTCCCCTCAAAAGACATCCTGCATTCATTTCTGCTGACGTCGGAACCTGCATCCTGACCCAGAGATCTTTCTGGATGGTAACAGGATTGCTGTGATGGATAGTGTAAAGTTTCTCTATCATTTTCAACCGGAAACTTACCTTCCAACCCCACGTCGAGCAGTTACGGATGTCTTGCGAGAAAAAACTAAATCTGCTGAAAGTCCTCTCAAATACATCTTGGGGAGCGGAGCGATCTTCTATGCTCAGCATTTATCGAGCTATTATTCGCTCGAGATTGGACTATGGCTGTGCAGCCTATGGCTCTGCCTTCTGTGTTGCTTCAGCTCGATACAATCCACCACTCTGCATTAAGGATTTGTTCCGGAGCATTTCGAACTTCACCAGTCAAAAGCCTCTGTTTTATGCTATGAACCATCTGTGTCTGTTTTATGCCATGAACCTAAACCAACCAACCAACCTCCCTCTAGGAACTCTAGAAGACTTTGATACCAATTTTGAGGTAATCTGAAGTAGTGTTCTAGGATAACCCCAATACCTTATGTAAGGCTGGTTGCGAACCGTCTGATGAATACAAAGGATGAGTCTTAAATCCTTCCTCTTCCCACATAAGTACTAAGACTTCATCATTGGATACTCACTTCCGCAGGACCATCCCTGCGTTTTACATGATTTTTATGGCATTTCTCGAAAGTTCAAGAGCCTGAGCAGTGTTCTCACAACCTGTGACAAAGTCGTCAACGTAATAACACGTCAAGTAGTTCGCCGGTATTCGGAAATTCGTTTTGATACTTCTCTGTGTTCCTTTATTGAAGCGAAAAGCAAAAATGGACCTGAGTTCACCATGAAAATCACACATTTTGACCTGCTCATCAATTAATAAATATTTAAAGAGAAATCAGACTGCATCTATAACTTGAGGTCAAGGAACCTGTAAAAAGGCTCTCTCAATATCCAACAATAATGCTACTTAATTTAACCGAAAGAAAATTAGCAAATGAAGAATGTTGGGGTGTAGATTCGTACCTGACCGAAGACAGTCATTTAATGCCAATTGCCCATACTCATGAGCGCTTGCCAGAGAAGTAACTAGGCTAGTTTCCACCCGGGGCAAGAACTCGCCTTGGCGCCCCCCACACACACCGACCAGCCAAACCAAAACCCACCCTGATATCACCACCACACATTAATTCCGTTAGTCCAAATTTTTTTATTAAACTTGGATGGTAAATGCTTGATTTCAAAGGTAAATAGATTAATTTGCATCAATTTCATTTTTAGTACAAGATAAAATACCCAATTCTAAGATATTTCATTGACAAATAATCTAAGAGTAGCATGTTCGGTATATTCTTTCGTACTTATAATCGCTGCAAATGAAATGAAAAAGTTTTATCTAATGATATCGGGATATGTGTGGGCTGCATCAAAATCAACAGACTGTTGCTTTAGAATAGTATATTTAATTATGATAAATACAGAGGCTATTTGGATATTTTTTGAATGATTTTAATGAGCTGTAAAAAAAATTGTATGCTACGAAATAATTTTATTTTCGCCGCAGTTAAATAGTTAAAGTATAACTTATCGTCTGCTAACAGAGTTTTTACTTTTAAATAAGCAATGGATGGAAGGCGATGTTTCTGCTCTTTCCGAAGAGAATTATGCTTATTCAATTATTCAAAAAAAAAAGCTGTAAATAATGAGAAAGGAATAAACGAGTTAAAGTGGAAAAATACTTCCAAATATGTATCCAAAAAAGAAAAGAATTTCTGAGAATATTTGTAAGGTAAGATCTTTAATTTTAAAAGAATCCGCCAAGTCAAAGGACTTACAAAGTCATTAAAAGTTGTTTCAACTGTAAATAAAATAATTAACAGTGATTTGAATCTTAAAAAGGCCAAGAAATACAATGTTCATCGTCTATCTCCACGACATATTGCAGAAAGCAGAATTCGCTGCAGAATTCTGTATGAGAAGCATTTAGCTGGAGAAAGATGGGAAAATGTTGTGATAATAGACGAGGCATGGGTGTATTTAAAAGATTGCAATAAAAAAGAACAATTTATTATCAAAAAAGAGGAAAAATATCTTAAAACATGGTTCAACCGTGTAACTTTAACGTGAGAACTTTCTCTAAGAGATTTATGATTGTTGCCGGTTTTGCATATAATGGAAAATTAAAAGTAAAAGGGAGGGGAATGTAAAAATCAATTCCCACATATTATCAAGACCCTATTTTATCCCTATATTCAAAAAAGAAATACTATATCTTTACCCAAAGTGCCAACAATCAGTAGAACTGCATCAGGATAAAGCAAGCAGCCACACATCTAAATCCACTATTAAATTCGTGGAAAAATTGGAACAAGAAACTGGTATCAAGTCAATAAATACCCTTTACTGGTATTCCTGCTAAATCTCCAGATGTCTCACCCATGGACTTTTAAAAAGAGAATTATCGAAACGTCGACCGAAAACCATTCAAGGATTTTTGAAAACTGGAACAAGAATTAATAATAACAGATTTTACTCAAGTTATAATCTTGAGTATTATACTTAGACATTTTTCACATCTCTTAATCTATTGACAAAATGTGAAAAAAAAAATTAATTTAAACACAAAGCTTGAACTAAAACTTAACTTCACGGGCTTTTTCGGCTGCAAACATTTTTACAATGTCCTCAAAAGATATCTTTGAAGCTAACTTGTGCTCTATTGATATGATGCTCAGGTTGGTTAGTCGTTGCTGTCCTGTTAAGTTTCCGAGGTAATTTTTATGATCTTTAGTTTGCTAAAACTCCTTTCATTTGAGGCGACTGAGACTGGTATTGTGAGGAAAATTCTCAACGCTGTCGTTATGTTGGTGGATGCATCTTCAAGTCCATTCTTGTATATTAACGTCAGAAGACCTGATGGTGTAGCCGTTTTCATATTAGGACTTAAATCCAAGGCATGATACTTAAAGCTCTTCACTTCCATCGCCAGCTAGTCCTTGTCTAAGTCTTCTTCATATGTGGTAGCCAACTCAGGTGCCTGGTTCCTCAATTCTTCTCCATTCATTGTTTCAAACCGAGATCCATTGAGGAAACCAAATAAACTCTTCATGTTTTGAATGACTTGAAACCTTTGCCTCTGTTCATTCACAATCCGATCTATTATTTGCATAATCAATAATCTGAACCTTTTTAACCGAAGAATTCTTTAATATCAGGCCGTCCCTGTCTACGGCCGACTTGATGAGGTAAGTAAAACACTAGTTTGTCGACTGGTTTAGTTGTGTCAAAAACCCTTTCACTTAAGTATCCCTTGATTATCTCTTTAAATTGATTAAGCAATGATTGATCCCTTTTAAAACGTTTTATGAGACATTTAAATCGCCTTTCGACGACACCATAATTCTCCTTTAAATCTCTCCAATCCTTCCTCTAAGGCAAGTTAACCTCGTAACGTCCGTGTCATTGTAACATACCGTTTCTTTGAAAGTATTTAAAGCTTGATCATCCTCCTGATATTTAGGGTCATCAAAAATGCCAACAGATCGAGAGTTCAAAAATTGGTTGTCTCAATCTGAAAACAGGCAATTTCATGTGGAACTGCCCCGTCCAAAAACACTTTCCTGAAGGATTATAGATCTGTTTTTAAGTTTAATTTGGTTACTACCCAGTAATTGGTAAAACAATTCACCCCAATTAAAGTATTCACACTTAGAGGTTTAAAAACTGTTCATCTGCATGCGTTAAACGTTTGGGAAAATTTGTTAGATAGGTCCAAAGGACTCGCAAGTATAAAATCGGTAATCTCCCTGAGTGTTCGAAATCAGAGCGTTTATTTTCTTTTACTTTCGAAGAGCAATTCGCCAAACGACACACTGATATGTCTACAGATGTTTTCCCTAAACCTAGTGAGTCACCCATTTCACTACACAAAAAGGAAAATTGACTTGCTGAGTCGATTACTCATCGCACTTTTACAAAATTGCAATCTTTGTTTTGAATCAAGATTTCGGTTGTCGAGAGTAGCACGCAACTATTTTGTTTATTTTATTAGTGAAGAGGCAGCTGGGAGGATTATTCTACTGAGTAATATTTCCCTCTGGGTGCGAGATGCCTTCAGGATTACTTAGCCTAGTTTGCTGATTATTTGTGTTCTGGAAATCTATGCATTTCATTGATGTGGGTATCTATGTACACTGGAGTGATGATTAGATGAATATTATTTACATCGCAAATTTAATCTGAGACACTGATCTTTTTATGATTTCCTAAACAATTCTAACATACCCCAGACTTGAGAATCTCATTGGTTCGTTCTCACATGGATAATTCATAATATTTTTAATATTTACAATTTGGTTGATTTTGTTTTCAGAAAGAGCATTTTTAATTTTGTCTTTTTTAAAACATGAGGGTTCTGTGTTTCGGGGTTGAAAACTCAAGTTTCGTTTTCACTGAAACGGAACTATTACGGTTGGTATTTTCTAAGGCTCGACTCTGCCTTATTTTCAATTAATTAATTTTATTAAAAATTCAATAAAGTCTTCCCACTGTGGAAGTTGATTACTATCTAATATCATTTCGAACTGCTTGCACAACTCATCAAAGCATTGAATTATGATATTCATTCATATGTTTTCACATAATTCATTGGTTTCTAATTCTTTAAGAGCACGAAGATGACTTGACACATTATCAACTACTTGACGCAGTTCCTTAGCGGATTTGAACTTCATGGATTTTCAATTCACTAATCTGTCCTTTGGCAATGAGCCTTTTATTTTCGTACCTCATTTGCATCGCTTTGAACAAGGAAGCATATGAATCACTGACAGATTGCAAGGGTTTAACACTTCCTGTCAATGTAGATTTTAGTTAGAAGAGCTTTTGTTAATCTGACAGTTTTTCATTTTTATCAATTAAGGAGGTAAATTGCTGTTTAAATGGCAGCCAATCCGTATACAAGCCTGAGAAGGAAAGCAATGGTATCGAAGGGAGTTTAACTTTAGCATCAGAGGGTGACACATTTTGCTCTTGCACATGATTAATTGGATTTAGAGTTCAATAAATGATTGAGACTGACCTCTAATTTTGCGATGTCATCTTCCATCTCTACGATACTTGTCTCGTAGGCAGGGAGATCTTGATCCTTGCACGCAGTCATTCTGCATGGTGTCTAATTCCGTTTTCAGTTTTTCCAGGCTCCCAGTTTCATCTTAATTTCACCTGAATCCTTAGATGGAATCACCGTTGACCAAGTTTGTTATACAAGTAATTTGTCCTTTGATATAACCTTGTTTTCGGTTGAGCAGGACAAGTTCAGAAACAAGTCTGCTGCAAAACGGAAGTTGATTCGGTCTTAACCATCTTCATGGGAAAATTCCTTTCACGGGAAAGGTTCCTCCAACTCGCTTTAACCAACAATGTGGGGGTCCATAGCTAGTTACTCAAACGAGAGTAGTGTTAGAACTGTAGAAACGATGACACTTCATGTAAACTCAACAAATTTATTGTCTCCACGGGGAGTGCGATTGCTAGATATGCAGATTGCTGACACAGTTACAAGAGGTGAAGTGATTACATCTAGGCTCGTGTAGCAGGGGTCATAACAATCTTCTTTAGAAAATGTGTTAATTTAATTTATTAATAAAGATAGCATGTTTATTGTATATGAGTATTGTGCAACATTTTTACCTCTTTTTTCAACTAGATTGTGTGGTTACAAAAAGGCCTGGAAAATGTTACCATCTACAAAAAGGGTTCTCTGAAAACTTTAAATGAAAATAAAAGCATTTTCAAGCAATTTTTAACACTTTATAAATGAACTGAAAAAGACCAAAGAGGATTCACATAATGTTCTAAGCAATTTAGTAAATTAAGTTAAGTTTTAGTTAGTTACTGTAAATTTTTATGGCTTTTGGCAGAAATGTCATGTTGAAACTGCTTGCTAACCAAACTATTTTTAATATTTTTATAAGGAAATGTAAAATATATATGAAAAGTCTATGGAAGATTAGTTTCAAAAACATTAATTTTAACTTTAGAGATATAAAATCATGATGCAATAAATATTGTTTCAGTCATTCATTATGGTCACAGAACTGTAGGTTATGTTTAGAAGAAAAGCCTGATTTTGTCCTGAGCTCAATAACAAAAATATTTTTAAAGGCTATTTACATGATATTCAATGACTGATATACAATTACTACTCTTGAAACAAATCAAACAGAAAAGTAGAAACGAAAATTTCAACATGCATTTATTCAGATTCAAAGCTCCATGAATATATCATGCATGTAAGA
The DNA here is from genome assembly GCA_933210815.1 of Meta bourneti. Taxonomy (NCBI): domain Eukaryota; kingdom Metazoa; phylum Arthropoda; class Arachnida; order Araneae; family Tetragnathidae; genus Meta; species Meta bourneti. Next base: position 50,960,023 of record OW119927.1, read on the forward strand.
CCAGCCTGTTTTTTTTTAATGTCTAGGCCCAAACATATGAATCAAACTGACCTCCCTCATTATAAGCAGTTTTCTAAACTATGTACAATTGGACAAAACTGAAAATATTCAGGAGTATGTGAGAAATAATTACAAAAGAACTTGTTAGATCAATGTATTCAAAATTAAAATATTCAGTTCATTGAAACATTAGCTTATTTAAAACAAAATTCATTGATATTGTCAAGATCAAAAATAAACACAAGTTTCATGTGAAGATAGGTTCCATTACTCAGCATAAATGTGCTCAGCATAGGTGTGTTGGTTGTGGGTGTGTGCTATGGTTTTAAATATAAACGAAAATTTTATCATTTTTGATTCAATTTGCATCTCTAGTATTTTCTTCCAGCTACAAATCAAAAGTTAACACTCTATAGAACTGGAGTTTATATCCCAAAAGGTGTATTTTCTATTCATTGTATACCTATAAATTCATGAATATTTTTTTCATTTATAGGATTTTTACTATATGTAAGAAACCTAAACATGCTTCAATGATTTGAAGAATTTTTTCCTCAAAATCTAAAAGTTCTCTACTCCTTAGAAATTTTGCCAAATACTGGAAAGCAGACATGGAAACCTGATTATTTTTTATTACGTGTTTGAATTATCAGAGACAAAAATAAAAAAGAACAATCTATTTTGGGAACCATTGAAATTGAGACCATTTCAAAGCAAGACATTTAAGGAGTGCTTTTTGCTGACCGGAAACTGCTTTTGCCGAAAAATTTTATGCTATGTTATTTTGTAACATTAAATTCAAAAGTACAAAAATAAACTTCTAGTATACCTGAATATAGGGATATATAGGCCACATAATTATAAGATACTGCTTTAGTGAAGGGAAAATAGAACGGAAGTTGTGGCATTGAGAAACTAAATACCCTCATTAACATAAAATGCTAGATTCCTGTACACTGCTGAAGTATAATTTGTAAATTGATTCTCTAACTCTGAACATAAACATGTGAAAACCATTGTGCCTCTTTCCATCCAATGTCTATTTAAGCTGCTATGGGGAAAAGTGCATATCCATGCAAAATTAAGTATTCAAATTGCTTCATTACAGAGGAAGTTCCCTACTATTCAAGGCTGTTCAGAACAGATTAAGTTATTATGAATTAGTTTCACTCTTTTGTTAATAGATTTTTAATTTAAAAATATGAAAGTTTTGTTAAGAATAAATTATCCAATACCATAGTTCTTTCATGAGGCCTCCCAGAGAAGCAATGGCCTCAGGAATTTCCCACTTTCCCCCTTCTGTCACTATCACCTGAACGATTTTATATGAATATAGATAAGAGTGAGGAACATGTTTTCCGAGCATATGAAATGAATGATCAGTCAAATAACATTTTAGCCTTGAATTATCATTTTGAGTATTTTCATCATTAGAATTGAAACTAAAGATTGAGTCCCATTTCTTAGAAAATTCCTTACAATATCATTATTTGATCTATTTGAAATAGTTATAATTTGAAGAAAAATATTCATCTTTAAATATGCTGCTTGGATAAAAGTATGGCTCTTGTACGTATAATTTAATGCTAATCGCTATTCTAATATATCAGCAAAATTATGCCACTATTTTCTGCGTTTTTATTAAATATAAATAAATTATATTCAGTGGCTATTTCTGCCGTAGTCCATTAAGGACAGGGCTTGACTACATTTGAATTGCTGTTGTAAGTTACAAAAATAAAGTTGGTAATTTTTCTTTTTTATAGGATAATGCTCTTGATAAAGGGTATCTCTCCTTGCCCTTCTTTTGGGGTTTCACAATTTTCATCAACTTGTTTTCTGTTGTCCATGATGGACCTCATTGTAAGTACAATTGTTTCAGTTTCATTTTATTTCTGTACTTCTGTTTGAATTCCCTAGTGTTGAGATTATTTGTTGTAACATCTTATAGAATTCAATGATGAAGAAAAGTTTTTTGATAGAATGTATAAAATGTACCTAATAGCATTAGCAGAAATGTTTTGTTTAGAGTTATTTTTCTCATTTGTTGAGAAAATAGTTTTTGACACTAAAAAAGTGCATGCATTATTAGTAAAAAATCTGGTTTGCTATTGTATTTTGGTTTACATCCAGAAATTTCCTTTTCAAAAAATTTGATAAGATGAAATATTGTTGGTTAATCTATTAAGGCTAGAACCTGTTGTCTTGTGACCAGTTTTTTTTATTCACAAAGATCAAATTGGGCTTGCATTCTAAAATGTGTAGATTCACCTTTCATTCTACAAATGTTGTGTTTAAAATTTTGATGAAACTATCTGTTTAAATATGTTTAGGGAAAAAAGTTTTATATTTTTGAACATTTTATATTACTTTATTCTAGATCTTGGATTTGATTCCATTCCTTGGTGGGGTGTATTAATTTTAGCCGCTGGTGTTGGCATGATATTTGGAACTTGTGTTTGGTATATTCTTGTGCCTTATCTTCAGCACTCAATAGCAAGTAAGTAACTTGAGTATTGTGAATTCAGTTGGTATTTTGATAAATTTTATCAAAATAAGTTGTCACTTCTATATTATTGCCATATGTAATCCATTACTTAGGTTTGAATTTTATTAAATGTCTTCTTCTGTGTCTCACTTCTGTGTTTTTAAAGAGTGAATTTGATTATAAATCAAGAAATTGGGAATTTCATTTGTACCAAAATGTCTTAATAATTTTGCAGAATTTCTCTTCATTTATTTGGGAAATGGTTTCATTTAATTTCAACTAGATAAAAAAATCAATTTTTTTTCTCATATTTAGACATCTTTTCTAAAATTGTTGGAATCGAAAAGTTAAAATTCTTTTTTTTTTATATTTGGCACAGCTTGACCAGGTATGGCCCTTGTGCCATAAAACCCAAACAACCTTATTTTTAAAATTGTGTTTATACTCTTCTAGATATGGGAGATAGTGAAAACAGTGAAAATCAAATAGGAGGAGATGAAAGTAAGTGAAACTTTGAATTATACTAAACAAATTGAAAAATAAAATGTTAAATAGCTGTCATTTTAGTTTTATTCTTATGTGTTAATTTAATGTAAATAGTTTTGTGAGTACTTTTTGAAATTTTTCTCAGCTATGACTGATAAGTAAGGATTATTTTTGAGTGAATGATTAATTTTTAGTTTCTTTTAAAAGATTCAATGCTTTTTAATATATCTGGTCTCCATGGCAAATTTAGATAAAAATGAAAGAAATAGCTTTGCTATTTATATTAATATGAAGTATCAGTGCATTGTTTTTTAATTGATGGAATAGCTTTTTAAATATTTGGTAGCAGGTTGCAAGCATTTTTGGTTTTTACTTGTGCCAAAAAGTACATTAATAGGCATGTAAACTATATAATCTTAAACAATTGTATATACGTCTTGTATGTCAATATTTATATGCCTGAAAATCTCTGAAGCCTAAAAGTGAATTACTTTTTCGAAAGGTCATGTAAAACTCTTCGAATTTGCATAATACTTCTAGAAAACTGAAATGTACATTTGGAAAAGTTTTATTTATAATGCGAGAAAAGAATTTGTAAATTTCTGTTGATTTTAAACCAAATTGGGTGAAATAAACTGAAACGTAAAAGAAAACTCGTTCAAAACGTTCTTAGATTGTGTTGCAAAGAAAACTTTTTTATAAATTGAGTGGGACTGAAAATCTCCTTATCCATCTTGTTAATAACTAGTGAAGAATGTAGAATACAACACCTGCCAACTATGGAAAGAAATGTTAATCCAGAAACAGAGACCTATATTGATTTGTATGCCACTAGTTTCTGCAAGTCAGTGGGAATAGTGAATAAGTAAAAATAATTTTTTCTTAATCTTTTTATTTCTGATTTATTTTCTACCTTCAAAACTAGAAAGACAGAAGGGGATTGATTGGCCCTTGTGCTGTTTGTCTACCTGTTATGCCTTTACCAATGAATTGAATGTGCTTTTTTTACTTAATTATTTGGTCCATACTTGTGTATTGAATCATTTTGGTTTGGCTGGGGGCATTTAAAACTTGAGATATGGAACCATATACCTTGAAAGGGCCAGGGTGTCTCCTATGGTATTTCGAAATTATCTTTAAAAATTGATTGTTTGGTGGTGATAATCACTTTGAAATGTCATTTGAGTTAGTTTTACCATGTTTCCTCCTTTAAATCATGTTTACAAAACATTGTTCCCCTCCCCAGCTGTGAAGACTTGGCGACACTCGACCGCCTAGTAATTCCTTTCCTAAATGTTTAAAATGGCTTACTCCTTATTCATATGACCATTGAATAGGAAGTGGTAAGTTTCATTTCTGATGGAGAATACATAAGACTGATTGAAGCCATCGCCTCAATCGATTTTGAAAGATTGGATGAGAACAATGGAGAAATAGTGAATGAGGGTAGCACTTTTAAAAACAAAGGATATTTTCTGCCTAATGAAGATAGGAAATGTAAACAGTTCTAATGAAACTAAATCTAACAATCAGCATCTTTCATGTATGAATAATCCACAAAGCTGGACATCTGCACCAGTTGCGGTCAAGCTTATGATATTGGTATTGTAGACTAAATAGTATGCCTGAAAACTATTAAATCGGAAATACGTTGGCCTATGCACATAATTTTTAATAATTTAGGTATGTCTGCAGTAAATGCTTGAATTTTATAAAAAGAAGTAATAGGAAAGGCAGAAACTTAGTTTGAGAAATTTCATCCTGCAGCTGTGTGAAGAGATTTGTACTCCATAAGTGGCATCTAAAAATAATGCAGCAAAAACAAAGATTTTGACACAGGTATAAAAATCATCAGAAAAATGAAAAAGCAGGGTTCAGTGCTTTTGTAAAGGAAACAATACTAAGAAGTAGCTGCCTAGAATGCAAATAAGCTATATGCATCTGAGGTGCACTGATTGCTTCAATGAATGTACAAATTGAATTAAATTTAAAAACAGGTTAATGTAATATAATCTATTATCTGTTGCGTAAAATGTCTTATTTGATCCAGGGCCAGGGTTCTATAAGAATGAAAGGCCACACTGGCCCTGTCTTTCTAGTGTTTGCTCAGAAATGCGTTTAATTTTTCTGAGCTTTTTTAGATAAACTTATGGTATTTTTACTCTGCCATCACACTTAGCAAATATGATATACAAGAGATGTTTAAAAGCTTAAGCAAGGCAGGAAAGAGGAAATTTCACTGATAGAATTATTTTAACACAGCATGTTTTGTTAACTGGATAACATATCCAGAGTTCACTCTTGCATTATATGAATATATACATTAAATTAATGATATATCTTGTGGAATGTCTTTCCAAAAAATATATGAACCTTGGTATGTGAGGTACAACATAAAAATATTTCCTTCTCTGGATGATCTTGATCTAGAGCAGCTGTCAATTAAATCCTTTAAAATAGTTCTAAGGTGAGAAAATAGTTAAACATGAAAAAATTGTTTTATTTCTTAAATCAGTTTATTCAAATACACTTAAAATACAAATGTCCAACTTTCTAATATTTAGGAATTGTTCTGAATACTGAATTAAGGTATTAGTTCTAGTACACTGCTGGCCATTAAAAATGCAACAGCGAGAAAGAAAAGAAATCGAAAACAACGTATAGTTTATAGAGCACGGATGAAATAATCAAAAGTACAACTTGATTAGACTGAATACTACATAACCACTGCTTTGTAGTCTCAATGGGTTTCGATAAGTTTCTACATGGTCTGACATTGAAAGGTTGTGTCGAATATGTTTGGGGGAATATTATTAGCTCATGAAGTTTTAATTTATTGCCGAAGTCCATCTGACAGCATCTGGATGCCAAGTTCTTTGATAGGGCATTCTTAATTAATTAGTAAGATAAAATTAGATTCCAGTGCTTTACACTAGCTTTTGTTTCACACTAGCCAAATCTTCTGAATTTCCTCTAGACATGCCTTTCAGAGATTCTCTTCAGTTTCCAATATTAGTTCAAGTCCTGGCCATCTATGAAGGGATGTAAATTTTATCAAAATAATAGATGAGAAGTGAGATGGAACAAGACTGGATATGTCATACAAGGGTGATTGCGCCAATATCTTTTTCTTTCATATCTCATATCAATGGTGCATGGTATACTGGAAATTTTAAATGTTAAACACATTTTTTAAGTGACTTCAAATTTTTAGTTCTGATAATGCCACTTACGTACTACTGATTTTAACTTCAAACTTTTTAAAATAGTACTCATGAGTAAACATATTTTCATTTCTTTTAAATATTGACTTTAATAGTTTAATTAAAATTTCTGTACTGCTTTTTACCTTTTGAAATATTACATTGCTTGTCACAACAGCCATTCCGGCTCGTGTATCAAATGTATATCCAAACCAAGTCCTGGTTTCAGATTCTGTTCTGGGTATGCATGTAGTGGTTTGAAATCCATTTCATACAGTGGATCCTACTGTCCAATTATCTGCTGGAGTAAAAAATATCTAGAAGTAACAAACCAAATTTACTGTTCAACCAAATCTTATTGAATGTTTCCACTGTTGCAACAAAGGTTATAACTTCAAAATGTGTGGAATTGTAAAAAAATAGTGCACTCAAAAAGAGGTTGTTTTCTCGAGTTTTATTAGATAAACGACTACTGATCAGTTCCTTACTTGAAGTTCCAATTCAAAGTTGCACAAATTTCAGCTTTTCACCTAACTAGTAAATCTAATGTTTTGCTTCTGAAAACTTAATTTTGTTTGTAATCTGTATGCATACATATTCAGCTGTCTACATGCTGTTTTAGTGATTTTTATAAAAGTTGTACTATCATCAGATATATGAGTATCTTGTTTGTTCTCTTAGCACCTTCCAAGATTTCATATCCAGAAATTGAAAACTTAGCATTCGAAGGAAATGGTAAGTTTTATTTTTTATCAAAAATTGTTGCGAGAAAATAATGTTTACTGTTGATTGCCCAATAAAAGACTTGTCTATATATTATTTTTAGTAAGTTCCGTGATTGTTAACATGCTGCATAATAATTACCACTTTTGAAATTGTTGTATGTGTACAAAAAATGAGATGTTTTTAATTTGTTCAACAGGACGTGAAATTCCTTTGGGAAAGGTATCAAGTAGTTATAGCTTAGATATGACTACAAGTAATAATACATCTGTTTCTGCCATAGAGGAAGATCTAAATAAAAAAATTGTAAGTTAAGAATATAAGAAGTCTGTATGCATTAAAGTATTTTTAGTTTGAGTGCATGCAATCAAAAAGTATTGTTATAACTAATTTAAAAATGAAAAATAGATATTTTTAATTTAAATACTTTTATAGTTTGAATTGAACATTTTATTTTGATGGTTTGTATTTTTTTTTATTAACCCAAAAGTTTCAAAAATTTTCTGCTAACAATGTTTTAAAGGTTGAAAAGCATTTTCTCTTCTACTGAAACCAAAGGAGTGCACTTGAAAGAAACTGTCACTTGGTTCAGTCTCCTGAAGTTCCACAAAGGGACAAGTTTTTCCTTGAAAGAAAAATGAGGATCCCAATTTCTGTCTCAGAGGTGGAAAATATTGTTTTTAAGAAAATTCATCCAAAAATACCTTTCTCATTAAAAACACTAAAATAAGCAAAACAATGACTTGAAAGTAGTAAAATGTCTGACCAAAAATCGTGAAATGCAATTTTACAAAAAAAAAAAGAAAATGTTTGAAAATGCCCTAACAAAAGGCACTTAAACTAGTTTTTATGAAATGTGTTTGCATTAACTCAAATAATATTCCTCTTTTGCCGAAAAAGGATGAAAGATCATCAAAATACAGCCCTGGTCATTACAATGGTTATCCAAAATGATTTTTTTACAAAAACTTAAATTGCAATTAATAGTAAGATTGTATACTTGTTCATAATTAATGCTTTTAAATTTAGTTTGAATAATATTGTGCTCATCAGATTTTTAGGTTTGATTCTTACTATTCCATTTGTTGAAGTATTACTTCAAAATGTAAAAGTGAAGTTACAATCTTTCTCAAATGAAAAGTTTGAGGGTAATGCTTTTAATGATCAATAAAAAGAAAATTGGGATTTCTTCAGGAAATTTTTTCTGAGTGATTTTTCAAAAAATCTTCAAAATAAAGTTCTTAAAGAATGCATTGTGACTGCAAAATCTGGATAACAGTTTTTATTGATACTTAATAATCCTATCTAGAGTTCTAATTGGAATGCAATGTTAGTAGAAAATTTGAATAGTATATAATTTGGTATTCCAAATTACAATTCACCAGCCAACTGAATTTCATTTCAAAATAATTTTTATCCTCAATTGCATTTTTAGGCATTTTTTGTAATATATGAAACAAAAATTATGTTGAGCTTGTTTTAATCATTTATTCTATGTACCACCTATTTTTAAATGGGTTTTAAATTTCTTCATTAAGTATACACTTACTGCCGAACTAAAAGTACTTTTTTGTATTTTTCTTGTGATTGAGTAATTCTGCATTTTGTTTTAAATTGTATAATATAATGCAAAATCTCTGAACCCATTCCATAGAATAGGGCTTAAAATTTTCCTAATGACATAAACATTTAACACAATCATTATGGAAAATGGGTCTCTTGAAGCATAAAGCCTTACTTCATTCTTTGTTGCATTCTTCCCCACATCCACATTTGGTATAATTATCCAAAGTTAGAATATCACTGATAAGTTATGATAGAAACATTGTGCAAAGTAATGTACATCCTAGTCTCTTGTAAGTTTTGTTCTCATTATACTTAAAAACAAATAGGCTGGTAGAAATCTGATTGAAAACTAAAATTTTAAAATTGTTAACATCCTTGCTAAAGTTAGGGAGACTAATCATTTGATCGGTGCCGATTCTCTCCACAGTAAGCTGACATTGACATAAAGCTATGGACAAACTTAATCTATGTTGGAAGGAAGCAGTAAATATATTAGCAACACTGGTATTTTCAAATATGCCAACCATTCTGATATGAATGCAGATTTCCACTTTTAATTGCAGCTTAATGGCAAATAGTGAGATTTTTAGTCTCACTAGATTTGCATCCTGTATGCAGTTGAGTCATTTTTTCAGTTACTATATTACATTGCAATTACCATGTTCCTCAACCATGTAAAATTTCATGTATTAAATTTGTTTGGTTTACTCTCATTTTTGAAGCAGAATACTGTTTATAATTAAAAATATCTGCAAACAATTTTATGCCTGAAGAAGCTGTATCTATTTGGAGAGGTTAAAATAAATGTATAAAATATTATCCATTTTAATTAAAAACATTTGTATTTAGATGAAAATGGTATGGATAATGGTATAATGTTTAAATAAAGGTATTGATGTAACTGAGAGTATAAAACCCTACCTTTGAAAAATAGTTACAGTAGCAGAATATTGAAATATTTTTAAAAGTTGAATTAAGTTGTAAAAATGTTAACTTATTAATATTAAGTGTCCTATTTATAAAAATTAATGTAACGTGATTAAAACATTCTGGAAAATTCATAACAATTCCTGAAAATCCATTTAAAATTACTGAAACATCTAATTTAGTGTTGGCATCTCTATTAGTTGAAAGACTAATGATGCTGTGTAGATTGGAATTTTGTTTTTCAGAACTTATTATTTTCCACCAAATTAAGATTTCTTAAAGCGTGAAGATATTGAACGAGTTTTCATACAAGAGTAAAAGAGTTTCTTCAATATAAAAGGAAGCTTATCAGCGAGAAAAATAAGAAAGTGATAATGAGAGGGGTTCATTGTTTTATCAAGATCATTTGCAGAGATTTCACTGTGAATGTTCTTAATATCTGTTTAAAACATAAAATAACAGTTTCGAACTATAAAATATTATCAAATTTCAAGTCCAATTTTCCATTTTATGGTAACTTTATCCAAGTTATTGAATTTTTCATCCGTTTTAAATCAGTCAGTTTTCAATTATAGTTTTTGAATATATCTAAATTTGGTAGCTTCACACTTTAAATTAATCAAGCATAAATTCTTTATACAAAATATGAGGTTATATTAGCCACATTATTCCAAATTAACTGTTCACCTGTGCAATTTTGTATTTGCCTCTTAATTTTTAAGTACTTTGTTTTCATATTTTTCTCAATCAACATTTTAAACTATTAAGTTGAACTAAGTGATCTGTCATTCTTTATCAATCAATTAATGTAAAGTTCTCCAAATGTATCTAATTGTCAATTTTCCTGTCATACTGTCATCTAACAGTAAATGCCATCTCTAAATATTAATTCTATTTTATATAATGAATGTTATTACCATTGAAAATTTAAAAAGTTGAGGTTCATGAAAGGAATTAAATCTAAACTAATTCATGGTGTGAAGTATCGTTTTCCTTTATTAAGCAAGGAACCTGTAAATATCTAAATAAGATCGATCAAAATGACAAAGATTTTATATAAAGGGAAAAGATTAAAGAAAGTAAGAGCTTCCACTAATTCACATTGTACATGCATTCTCCTTTTCATTTATCATGAGACTGCCATGACTCAGTAGGTTTACCCACTGTGCTATTAATAATGATAGGTGGATGCAGGTTTCGATTCCTCTCTGGATGTGTTTCTCTCTTCAGTGTCAGTAAACTTTTCCTTGAGTGTATGTTCATTGATTGGCATTGTCTGTTTTATATTTAGTGCAACTTGGCCAAATATGACCTTTGCGTCATCAAATCCAACCAATCTTTACATTCATTGTCTCTAGCAATTGTGTAGGAAACAGGACTGAAACATAGCTTAAATTTAAAAAACATATTTTTTGGTTATCTATAAATATACCAAATTGTTATAGTATATTTATTATTTTAACATTTTACAGAATAAAAATATTTAAAAATGCAAATTTAAACTCAACTTAATTCAATCACTTTTTAGTGTTTGTTTCACTCTTAATTAATACTTCAGTGTTACCTCATTCACAAAATTTCAGATTTCAAACACTATTTAACATCTATGACACAATTGTGTTTAACAACTAGTTATGCTTTTAAAAATGAGCTGTTTGAAAAGATTTTGATGCATCAATCATACCTCCTTTAATACTTACTATTGAGTTACTTTTCAAAGGGTTGCTGCTTTTTATGTCAGTGTTGATATTTTTCTGCATAAGAAAAATATGAAGCTTCATCTAAGCTGTTCAAAAATTTAATTAAACTTTGCAGATTACGTGGACATAACTTTTCCTCAAACATGAACTCATTAAATTCAAGTTGATTAGAGTTCTAATTCCAAGACTTGTATGTGTAATACTTATATTATTCTTATCTAAAGATTGAATATTCTATTACTAACAACTGAAAGTATTTCCCGCGTAATCAGAGCATTTGACACTCCAATAAAAACCAGGAAGGAGATAACCTAAGAGAATCCAAAGCTAAACAATTTAAACATATTTATTTAAACACAACAAATCAACGAAACAGTACCAACACGCAGACTAAACATAAAATAAAGGTTTTAAAAATATATCCATCGAAAAAGTTATTTGATCAACTTAATGACAACCTTCACGTTTGAAAATCCTCTGAAAAACTAAAAACAGAAGCTCTCTTTCCTCCTCTCTGATTGGTTCCGACGAATCAGGATTCTGGGCCAGGCTGTGCAGTGTTGCCATTTCCACACAACAAAATTCTAAAAGGGAATCAGTTAATCTTACACTATCGTATAGTTTTTTTCCTCTATTTTCTATTAATTGCATTTTTTTATTATTTTTTTATCTTTAAATATTTGTAGATATACACCATTTTTGCTTTCCAACTATAAATCCAGTGTTATTGAGCATGTTTTCTGGGTTTTGTTTTGTCTTTTATGTATTCATTAAGCTAAATTATTTTTCATAAACATTTTATTACAGCTGTTTATTTAGCATAGATTATATTTTCTCGATGCTAAACATATTACAAAAGTTAATATGTAAAGAAATGCTTGTGTGATCTATTAATTTAATGAACTGTAAATCTTAATTTGTATTGCTTTAGTAAATAAAGCATGTGAAAATATCTTATTTTGCTAACCTCAATGTTTTAAATCATTACCTTATGCTTCTAGTTGTTTTTTTATTCCTAGAATATCTATTCAAAATGACATTTAACTATATCTAAATAAGTTTAAATGTAAAATATGGTTTAGGTACCATAGAGTTTTGTATACTTCCTATGCCATCAAAATAAGTTCAATGTATCTTGCATATTTCAATAAACTATCCTAAATTATTAAGATCTCATATTTATAAGTTTTGAAACATCTTGCCTACTATGCCTCTTTAAATTTAAAAATTGTCTTCCAATAAGTATTTTAATTCATTGTGCATGAGATTTTTATATGCTTGTTTTATTTTTAAATCTTATAGGATAAAGAGCAACCAGAGGCTATGGATTCTCCTGAGACTTCCAAAATATTTTCATCACTGCAGATTTTAACTGCAATCTTCGCTTCTTTTGCACATGGTGCAAATGATGTAAGGTAAGATTGATCAAATTTCAATGTTTTCAGTAATTTTATGCGTAGATTCATGATTTAATTATTACTATCTATGTTGTGGCACTTCTGAAATTCTGATTATAAATTATTGATATATTTTACAACTATTGGTCTAAAGGGAAAGCTATAACTTATAAACTTCATAGGGGTCGTACTCGATTCTAAAAATATAGCATTTTAAATATCCTTCAAAAGTAGTACTCTGTTAACTTAGTTGTTATGGCTTTTAGGGGTATTTGATACTTAAGGTATAATTAAAATTTGTCTCATTTTGTTTATTGTAAATACAAAAGATCTCATCTATATTTTTCCTTGTTTGACAATTTTATTTTTCATGTTTTTTAGGCTTATTTCAATTTTTTTCAATGGAATGACATAAAATTAATTAGATATATATTTATGATTTTAAAAATACATGAAAGGTTTCTTAAATACAGTTTACTTTCAATTGTATTATGCATAGTACAGTAACCCCTTGATATGTTGCCCTTCTTGGGAGACATGAAAAAGCATAATATAGCAAGATCCTAGGAAAGTTTCCTTAAAAATGGAAAGGAAAAAAATCATGTTAGTAAACATGTTTTTATTTTAAATTATGTAAAACTGCATTAAACATAAAATCGATAATAAAACGTTTTTAATTATACTGTTTTTTGGATATTTTTGAAAACGAATTCCCTTCTCTCATCCACACTTTTGAGACACTCAAATCTCAAAAAAATTAAGTTTAGGATGATTGCTTAACACAAGTGACCTTTGAACTCCCAATTCATAAATTGGATTAAGATTTTTCTGCTAATCAAAAATACATCAGGGGGCAAGTAAAAAATAGTGCTGAATGTGTATTACCACTAAGGGTTACTGGTATTAATATTTTGGTTGGTCATGTATTGTTTCTATGGTTATAATCTTACTTTTCCTTGTGTATTACATGTAGGCTTGTTAAAATAAGTTGTAACCAGTCATAATGAACTGTTGGAAGTAATATTCATAAAATAATCTGAAGACAGAATATTTCTTTTGATGCTTCTACCAGCTTTCTCAGTTTTGATCAGATGAGGATATTTCAATAGGAGTATGAGTGTAACATTAAAAGATTAAACTCCCTTTAATTTTTATTTTGATATAGTATATGCCGATTTAAATCAAATATTATTTTTATTTTTAAGAACTCGTAATTTCAATCAAATTTTAATTTGTTTTTATTAAAGTATAATAGTAATATTGAAAATGAAATAACTTTGGACAAGATGCATATTATTTTATACAAATGTTAAAAATAATTAGTTTCCTTGTTTTGAGGACACTAAATTTATTGGGATGCTATCACAGTAAATTGGGAATTATTGGAGGCCTGAGTAAAGACATTTACTAGAAGTCATGGGAACTTGTTTAAGTTTAGAGTGGACTCTATTATTTAAATATTATAAATTACTGCTTAAAATTTGTTTTTCATAATGACTTTTTATGGAATTAAATATATTTTTTAAATAGCAATGCAATCGGACCAGTAGTTGCGATTTGGCTAATATATCAAGATGGAAATGTTCTCCAAAAAGCAGAATCTCCATTCTGGATTATGTTGTATGGTGGATTTGGCATCAGCGTTGGACTGTGGGTGTGGGGGCAAAAGGTCATTAAAACCATTGGAGAAGACTTGACTAAGATAACACCTTCCAGGTACTTACCATAGAATTCTAGAAAATCCTTCAAACAAATTTTCCTAGTTACATAGGATGGCATTCTTTCATTTTGTCATAAAATCCTTTTAATTTATTATAAATTTCCTGTGAACCAATCTTTATGACTAACAAACTTGCTGAATGAAATACCATCACATATTTAGCTTTATTTTTTTAGGGAAACTAAAATAACTTTCAGATTCTGATGCATTTCGCTTAAAATAAAATGTGATTTAAATTCAAACACATTAGGTGATTTGAATGTTCTTTTTAAACCATGTTATTTTAAAATGACATTCCACGGATTTTTAATAATCCCTTGTGTGACCTTTATAAGCCTAGGGGTTCATAAATTATCTTTTTTAACAATGTCCATCGACAAATATTTGAATACCTGACTTAGAACTAGATTTTAAAAGATAATTTTGAAAACAAAGATAAGGTCTTTCAATCCTCTCATTGATCTGAACGTAAGTAACTAAATGAACTTAAAAACAGGTCCAGATCTTACAATAACAGTTGGTGTTAGTGCTTTTCCCCCGATATGGAGCAAGGCTGGTCAAATACTATTGACATTGTTATCTGATTAAAAATTTGGATTCAATATCTAGGAACAAATAGAAAACATTATAATTCTTTAAGACTCGACAAATTCATCCCCATATATTCAGCTATTCTCCTATGGTTGAAAAGTAATCTCTCTACCATACCCTACCACATTTAGGTATACTACACAGATCTAATTTAGCCCTAATTTTTTTATAAAATTAAAATTGACCTGAATTTTATTCTGTATGTGTATGTATTATCTCCCTGTTCCAACAATATGCTCCCAAATACTCCCTCCTCTAAAAACCCTATTTTTAGTGGAATAGTCAGACTAATTTAAGAACTTTTCAATGGTAGATTTTAATTCCGAAATCTCTTTGCAGAGCAATTGAATTTCTGAATCACTCATGAATTCAAGCAACTTTTGCATAACTGGCAGCTCCTGATTTTTCTTATACCTTGTTGGCAATTTTAGCCAATTTTGATGAGTCCGGAACATCATCAGAACAAGCACTTAAAATTCATTGTACATTATTGGGAAGGCATCTACCAAACCGCACATAACAAATCTTGATGTAATTTATTGTCATTTAATGCTTCCATTTCACATAAAAGTTGATGAGCATTTATTTCCTCAATGCAGACCGCTAAGCAGCATTCGAAGTTTAGAATTTTCCAATTGTTTGTAAAATGATAGCACTATTGATTTCAAAGTTTTAGAAGCATCTACTTCAAGTGCATTCAGTATAATATTGCAAATGCATTTCAAGGGTTTAACATCTATCTTGGCAACAATTGAATGGAATTTGGTGGAATCCTCAATGATTTCAGTGACTACAAACTGCGACTACTTGACTGAAACAGTGCTGTGTCATATACGGGTGCTTTAATTGCTACCTAGCATTTAAAGTACCTGAAGTACCCAATCAGCGTTAAGATCTGGAGGTGAATCGAATCACTTGAATGATTTTCATATATAGCCCTATACCACCACAAACTAAGTAAAAACGTAAGAATCTGGGGCTTATTAATTATGTTTTATCATTCCAAGGTTCAAATAAAAATTGAAATTTGTTTTCATGATTGTGTTATGTATTTTAGGATTAACGAAAGTAAATCTAGTTTTATACTAAAAACTGTTTGTAACGAAATAAAACGTTGATACTATACTGCTGTAAAAGAATTTGTTTTAATTAATTATACTAGTATTACTTTGTACTCATGTGTATGATTTTCTCTTTTAGTGGATTTTGTATTGAAATAGGAGCAGCAACAACTGTACTCCTGGCCTCTAAAATTGGTTTGCCAATCAGCACAACCCACTGTAAAGTTGGTTCAATTGTGTTTGTGGGTTGGACTCGTTCCAGGGCAGCAGTGGACTGGAAATTGTTTCGCTCAATTATTTTAGCTTGGGTTCTTACATTACCAATATCTGCTGCTTTATCGGCTGCTGCAATGGCCATATTGACCGCAGTAGCAAGTTAACATTTGTCCACTGTATAACATGAAAAACGGAACATTAATATCTGTAACAAAACTCCTGTAGTATTTGTTGCAAACATCGAGAATTTTTGTAGGAAGGCTCGAATTTTTAAAATGTCATCGTTTCTGCTGATGTTGCAGATGAGAGTTATTTATATTTTTTGCATTCATTTTATATCTCTCCCATCAAATACATGAATTGAGCATGCTAAAATAGGTCACAAAATGCTGTTTTAATCTTATTGCAGTTTAAATTAATGGTGTTATAAAGATTCAGTTATCTGGAAATTTAACACTTTAAGGTCTCACTTTGAGTGAGAAAGAAATTCTTTCATCTGTTCTAGTCATGATTTGTAATTTTTTAATCCCGGTAAATCTGGCATATTTATATTTCTTTCGACGAATTGGAATAAAATCCAATTCTTTAAAATTCTTCTATGTCAAATTTAGGATATTTAGTGTTTAAAGTTTAGTTATTGCAATTTATATAATTATATGCTCATAATGTTGTCATTTCATCTCATAGTCAATGTTGTGATCTTTTTGTAGGTGGTCAAAATATCGACCACACAGTTTTAAACAGTTGTAAGAGCTTTGGTCCCACTTTGATACCTGAAAGCAAGAAAAATCATTGTAGTGGATTACTGTTTATTCAGTGGAAATATTTTGAGCATTGCATCATATTTTGGTAACATTTATCCCAAGAAATTCAGTGTAATGTTGAAACAACGTTTTTAAATAAAATGAAGTAATAAAACATTTCATTTTTTGTGAATAATAGTCTTTTATTTTATAAATATACTTACACATCTTCAATGATATCACTAACATAACCTAATTTTTTATGAAAGATACATAATTTTCCAGTGGTTGTGCATCCATAAAGGGTTTGTAATACATTCCCACCACCTTTCAGAAGAAAAAAAAATGTATGTTCTATACCTATAATTACAAGAGCATAATAAATGTAAAAGTATTTAAGGAACAAAAGAGCTAAATATGTTAAACATTTTAATTGAATTGTCTTATTAATTAATCTGGTTGATCGTTTTGATTAATTGGCTTTAAATGTAATTAATATGTAAATAAGGTTAATCAATATTATGCAACAAGTCATTGTCTAAATTCAAGGTTAGAAAATGGAGATTCTTGTTAATACATATATTTCACTAACATAGTTGGTACAGAAAACGATGTTATTTGTTTATTGTCAAATGGCAACAACTGATATAAATGATAAAATTGAATCCCATAACGATTGTGTTCTCCAATTTTACTGCTTTGTTTAAATATGCTTGATTTGAGCCAATTAGCTACATTTCTTTGATAAAACTTTATGAAGGAGCTTGCCATTTTTAAAATTCTTCAGCAGTCTGATTAAGAAACCAATGAGATCTGGAAAATAGTAATCAGTGCAGAAAACCAAATATGAGCAAAAATAGATTATGCCTCAAAGTGACAAATCGCCTTACAAGGAAATGGGATGAATTTTATTGTATTTTGAATTTTACGGTAAGTTCCTAAACAGGATGTGCGAAGGGATGAAATTGAAGTAGACATTCAGAATCTAATCGTGGTAACATGACAGGTGTTCTTTTTGCCATGCATTTATTGAAAATAATTAACACCATTTTCAGTAAATTAAATGCTGTTATATTTTGAATATTATTTCATTTAGGATGAAACCCATTTATTGATATGAATACTGTATTCATTATAAATGGATTGAAATGTGAGTAAATAGCTTTTAGCTGACTTAATTTCTTAGATCTACTGATGGCAAAGGGTAGCTGATACGTATGAGAGGTCTAGTTTATTATAGATTGTTATTTACTTATTAAAATCTTATTGACTTATTCCATTTCACTGTCTTCCCCCATAAAAACCCTAGATTTTTAATTCTAAATTTTAAAATATTTCAGTAGTGCTAACCAAGTCTACGAAATACTGATAACCTGAGTGTAAATTGCATGTGATCTGATTTAAATTAATTTTAATGTCTTGCAGCTTATAAATTTTGCTGCTGGAACTATTCTATGTATCATCAAAGGAGGATAATTCAGGTAGGTGAAACTTATGAGTTCCTTCTCTTTCTGGGGGACTTACGAGTTCCCAAATTTAAATTGGATAAAATAAGCTGTAGTCAAATTTTAATTTTATCGTTTAATAATTGATTCGTTTATCAAATTAAAACTAGTGTCAGGAATAAAAGTTCCAACTAAATCGAAGCTATTTTTTCCTAAAATTTTGCGGTCATGGTGGCCCGTTTGGAAGAGTAACAGACTAGTAACCGGAGGGTTGCGGGTTCGAATCCAACCAAAAGACCGTCGTGTACATTAAATCTGTCGTGGCCTCAAATTCCACGTTGGCGTGGTGTGGACGTTTGGAGAGTGAGGTGCCAGCACAGGTGTTGCCTCGTCATCTGACCGTGATTCAAAATTAGTGTCCTCGCACCTTTATCTTCGGGATTGATCCCGGACCGTCGTCAATAGCCCGTGTGCGACGTTAATTAATTATTACCATTACCTAAAATTTTGCGGAAGTTTGGAGAGGGGTGCCAGCTCAGTGTGACCGTCGATCAAAGTTACGTGGTGTTGTCCTCGGATCTTTCACTTCGGGATTGATCCTGGACCGTCGCCAATAGCCCGTTGTGCGGCTCCAGTGCGACATCAATTAAAATACCTACCTAAAATTTTGTGGAGCCGCAGTAGCCCAGTTGGAAGAGTAACAGATTTGCAACCGGAGGGTTGCGAGTTCGAAACTCGGTCCAGCCAAAGACCGCCGTGTGGGGGCTGGTGAACGTTAAATTTGTCGTGGCCTCAAATGTCCTCACGTTGGCGTGGTGTTGAAGTTTAGAGAGTGGGGTGCCAGCTGAGTTGGTGACCTTGGTTCGAAATTACGAGGTGTCCAGATCTTTCCCTTCGGGATTGGTCCCGGATCACAGCCAATAGCCTGTTTTGTTGCTCCAGTGCGATGTTAATTCAGCTACCCCTAAAATTTTGCATTTTAATTGATTTGTAATGTTTAATCATGTCTGATGGGACAGGAATCTGGTAATACAGGTGAATGGGGCTTGTTGAAAATTTGGAACTTTTCAATGCAGGGCTCAAGGTCACGCTTTCTCTTCCTATTAATATCTGACAAGAATAATGATTTTCCACTACAGTTGGGGCTAGAGATTAATAAGACTGATTTCAAGAATTCATATTTCAACTGAAGTTATGAAAAGAAATTGGACGTCTCAAACTCGAATATGAGCAGGAATTTCTGACCTTCATCTACCGTTTCTAAAGTACACTGGTTTCCATGAATTCAGGTAGGTATTTTTAGTTAACGTCACACTGGAGCAACACAACGGGCTATTGGTGACGGTCCGGGATCAATCCCAAAGGGAAAGAACCGAGAACAATACCAAGTAATTTTGAACCACGGTCAGATGACGACCATGGATTCAGGAAAAATATGATTAAAAATCCACTTTGTAGAATTTTATGAAATTTGGTGTAAACGTGAATTTAATAAGTAATAGGTTAGTCTAAAAATCGTAACGGAGATTTGTTTTCGCAAAATTTGATACTTGTTTTAAAGTGGGATACCCGAGTTGATTGTTTGCAGCTTCAACACAGAGGATAGTCATCTCTAACAAAAACACAAGACAACGATGCTCCATGCTCATAACTCAGTGGCAGAAATGACCATTCTTCCATCTAAGCAGTGGAAAGTCCCTAGCGGATTGAGCGCAGCAATACGTCTCCCTAGGGCATACCCGACATGTTCAATCGGATTGATGTAAGAAATTTAGCTGGCCATTCCGCACTTAAAATGATCTCATCGTGAAGGTGTTATATTGGGTGAGTTTTGTGAGGGAAAGAGTGTTATCCAGTAGATATGGGGGTAAAGTAATCACCAATTGCAGCATAAAGACGTACAATTGAATCAAAGATATCGTATAAATCTTAGAGCATTAAGGTCACCACTCGGCAGCACATAGATATCTGTCAAGGCCTTCTAGATTGCCTTTTTGATCCGCCCACCTAAAGAGATGCTCCCGCCATAACGGTCTGTCACGGACGTTACTGAGGTGAACATGGTCCCCGATTTTCAACAGATGTAAACATGTCTGGATTCGTTGGTGAAGAGTACAAACCTCCATTGAGCTTTCACTTCAGCTGACATGCATGAGCATGCGTGCCCAATACCGCCACTGTACACTTGATGCCCGGAAACGAGTAGCCGTCTGATGAGTCGTGTTTCAAACTGTTTTGGGCAGATGAATCCGTGTGCAGAGAAAACCTCATGAGTCAAATCGTGTATGTCAATAGGAGATTGTACAGGCTGGTGGTGGCTCCGTAATGGTATGGGTTCGTTTAGGTGGTATTCGATGGGACCCCTGGTACTTCTACAAACATTTCTGAAAGGTGAACGCTATATATGCATCCTTTCTGACGAGTTACACCCGTTTGTGACGCGTTCATTTTGGTGGGTTCGGCCTCTACCAACAGTACAATGCGCCGCCACAAGTCTAAAGACGCCAAATTATGGTTAGCGAAACACTTATCTAAGTTGGGGGTCTTGCCATTCCCACCTACGTCACCAGATCTAAACGTTATCGAACACTCCTGGGATGCCATGTGCTGTGTTGTGGAACACAGAAATCCTACATCTCCGAATACAACAGAATTGTGGACCACACTGCAGGAAGTATGGTGTTCAATACTTAATGTATGCTTCCGCCAGCTCGTGGAGTCCATGCCCCGTCGTATTTCTGCAGTAATACGCTCCCGTGGGAGGCCTACCAAGCATTAACCAGGTTTTCTGGCACTCCAGTGTATTATCCACGAACTAATTTAGCTAGTTATGTATTTGTATAATTATATTACATAAGTATATATATAAAACTATAAACTATGTGTGTTTCAAAGTTAGTGTCCTATACTTCAATGCTTAGTTACGGTATCGACTTACAAACGTAATACTACATTTTGGTGACGAGGAAAACAATTATTTACTTTGTATGAGGAAAACGATTATTTGCTGCGCATGAGAAATTAAATTTCGACGTCAATTAATGGTTGATGGAGAGGACTCCGTAATTTCAGGCTTGTGGAAACTCAGGGACAAGGGCTATCCGTTAACAAAAGTGGATGCGGTTATTTCAATTTTTAACGTGAATACGTCTTTAAAATTGGTCCGGGGGTCTAAGGTGCATGCATGGGGGATCATCGGCAGAAACTTGTGCGTCACGAAAAGTGTTGATACCTCAAAGCACCTATACTGACTTACTCAAAATTTTAATCTTACTAAAAGCATCACAAGGAATACTCCCTTTGTTTGGTTTAAACCACTTTTACTGTCACAGAACAGGCACGAAACACAGCACAAAATATAAGGTAGTACATATCAAAGTCGAGACATTTCAGTTTCGATCACTCTCTTAAAACCAACAAGTGTCCATTACCATCTCTTTCGTCTCAGTCCTTCCGGGCATGCGCAGGAGCGCCATCTATCTGACTCCGCAGAAATCTTTACAGACTCATAAACTCCTCCCCTCATGGAGGAAACTTTTCTCGAATAATGAGGGAAAGTTTTAACTCCACTGCCTGAAAGTCTCAAGATAGATGCAGTCATTGGAAATGTTCAAGACTTCAAGTACACAGAATACACTGCACATGTACCATATTATAGCAATCAATGCCTTGAACTCAAAAATACTATACAAAAAATTATATACTAATTGAAAATTTTAGGAAAACAATTTATACTAATGATAAGAAAAATTCAAAATTTCCACACTAATACAAATATCAAAATGACCAATAAACTTACTAATATAAAGTAAAAGGATATGAGGTTTATGGGATGCGACTTAATGAATCTGCATTTTGATGTTGTTTCCCCTCTTATGAACAACCTCATAATTGAATGGCTGCAAAATCAAAGCCTAACATAGAAGTCTAGGGTTGGTTCCCGTATTTTTGTCCAGTCAAACAAGGGGATTATGGTTCGTCTGGATAATGAACTTCTGGTGTCCATCCAAATAACATCGCAGCTTTTGGATGGCGAACACGATAGCAACGCACTCTCTCTCGATGGTGCTGTACTTTTGTTCTGCACTTGAGAACTTCCGACTCAAGTACATGACAGGATGTTCCTCACCGTTGTCATTAATTTGGGACAAAACGATGCCAATCCCAAGATTGAACGCGTCACATTGGACGAGAAACTCTCGAGAAATCTGGACTGCACAACACCGGATTCTCCGACAACCATTTCTTTAACTTGTCAAATGCCTGTTGACAAGCTTCAGTCCATACGACAGCAGCAAGGCGATTTTTTCCTTTCAGCAGATCCGTAATTGGTGCTGAGAGGACTGAAAACTCAGGGATGTATTTTCGATAATACCCTGCAAGTCCTACGAAAGATCGGATCTGTGTCTTAGTCGCAGGGGTCGGAAAGTCCTTAACAGCTTGGATCTTCAATTCACCAGGTGTTCTCTGGCCCTGACCAACCAAGTGCCCAAGGTACTTTACGTACGCACGGGCAAACTGGCATTTAGAAGGCTTGATGTGCAGATGAGCTGCGTTCATCTTTTCTAAGACGGTTTCCAAATGTTGTAAATGTTCTTCCCAACTTAGGGAATAGATGGCTACATCATCCAAGTAAGGGCATGCAAATTCTCCAGTCTTTCAACAGTTCGGCCATCAAACGACTAAAGTCATAAGGGGCATTTTTCAAACCGAATGGCAACCTCAACGGTCGAAATGTCCCAAAACCGGTTACAAAAGCTGAATATCTCTGGGCTCGTTTGCTCAGAGGTATTTGCCAGTTGACACTTTTTCAACAAGCTGCTCAATGTTTGGCAGAGGAAAGTACTGAGTTCTAGTGACCTTGTTGAGTCTTCGATAGTCGATGCACGGTCTTGCATCCTTTCCTGGTACTTCCACCAGAATGAGAGAAGTAAAATCAGACTCTCCTGGCTCAATGATTTTGAGCGACAGCATCTTTTCCACCTCCATCTTCAAAATTTCTGTTTGGCGTGGAGACATCTTGCAAGGTTTGGCACAGATGGGCCTCTCAGATTCAAGTTCAATGTCATGTTCAGTAAGATCAGTACATCCCGGCTGGTTTTAGAATGAGCTAGAGTATTTTGATAGCAACTCTCTCAGCTGCTCCTTCCGATCTTCTGACAAGCGACCATTCTGTCCTATGTCTTGCCAAATTTGTGCCATTTCCGAGACTTCAGGCTTCTGCTCGAGACTTGGAATGTCCTCCTCGTTGTCACAGTTCCTAATCTCTTTCAGACAGATTAAATTCACATTTTCGGGTCTGGAAATATGGCTTCAGCATGTTCACATGGTACACATGTGATTTGTCTTTTTCTGGAAACTGCACAATGTAGTTGGTTTCGGAAAGCTGTTTAACGCCTTTCCCTGGGCCGATCCAAAGAACTGCCATTTTGTTAGGCCTTGATGTAGCGACAACAAGCACAAGGTCACCTTCACAAAATTTACGCTTCACGGCCTTACGATCATACCATAGTTTTTGTTTGTCTTTGGCATTCTCCATGTTTTGGACGGCTAATTCTTGGCACGTTTTCATGCGGTTTAGTAGCTCGAAGACATGATACTACGCTAGTCTTCTCTTCCTCGCTTACTGTCAAGTTCTCGTACAGTAGAGTCATGGGAGTCCTCAAATTGCGTCCATGAACCAACTCAGCTGGAGCATATCCAGTACTGTTATGAGTAACAATTCGTAGAGCAAATAGGGCACGAGGCAGAATTTTCTCCAAATCAGGTCCCGACTCCAGACACAGAACTCGAAGGACTCTCTTCAAGGTTCTATGTAGTCTCTCCACAGGACTGCTCTGGGGATGTTGTACGGAACTTCGCACTACTTTAAGGGGACACGGTACCCTAAAAATGACCAAAATATCGACAAAAATTTTATTGCTTTATTTTAAATATACAACCCTTCTGAATATGTGTGCAAAATTTCATAGCTCTAGCAACATTATTTTAGGAATTATTTAAGTTTTTTTCTCTTGGATGTAAATAACCGAAACCAAAAATTAGAACTTTATATGGATTTTTCTCAGCTTTCTGTTTTTGATGACTATGAAGTACTCAAATTGCTAAGGCTTTTTTAAAATTTAATTTAGAGGTTTGAAACTTTTTGTAGTTGTTCACAATAGTATATTTGATAATTCTGTGCATGGGATAAGAATTTGGTTAAAAAGTTTTTTTTTAATTGACAAACTAAAATTATTTTGTTTTTACAATTTTTCACAGTATTTTTTAGAAAAATTCTAGAAAAATGATTAATCAGAATACATGCAAACCCATGCACAGAATTGTGTAAAATACTGCAATGAATAGAAAAGTGTAAAAAAAATTTAAAAAGATGATATTTAAAAAAGTAGTAGGGATTTTAAAATATTGATTTTAAAAAAAAATTCTGAATTATTGCTCTTGTAAAATGAAATTTTTTTGCCTGAAATATTCATTTTATGTGCATTTCAATATAGTGTACTAAAAAATTTTGCTACACATATGAAAAGAAAAAAAAATTGCTCAAAAAGTACCGTATCCCCTTAACTCCTAATTTCTCCAGGAACTCCGTTGTGAGTGCACTTGTAAACGACGTTCCTCGATCGCTTTGCAGCTCCTTCGGGAAACCCATCCGACTAAAGATTTGCAGGAAACTATCGACCACGGTTGAAGAACTAAGATTTGGGACAGGAACTGCATCAGGATATTTGGAAGACATGCAAATTGCAGTGATGAGATACTGGTTTCCGGATGGTGTAGTAGGTAAAGGACCACAAGCATCCACATTAATCTTTGTGAAGATCTTCGAGATGACAGGAATGATCTTCATGGGTGCCTTCTTATCCTGAGGTTTCCCGACTCGCTGACATTGGTCACAAGACCTGACAAATTCTTCAGCATCTTTCTAACAATTCGGCCAAAAAAAGTTTTAAAAAGAGCATCTTTAGTCTTGGTCACTCCTAAGTGAGCCGCTGCTCCTTCATGAGAAAGTTTCTTTAATTGGTCCCGAAACCTCTCTGAAACAACCAGCAGTTTTCTCTGCGTTCTATCCTTGTCACTTTTCAGGTAGAACAGCATTTCATTAGCGACTGCATATTTGGCTTCTTTTGCCAACTCCTTCTCAGCTTCTAGGAAAAGTGGCTTCAACTCTTTACTGTCGTGCTGCTCCTCGACAAAATCATTCCGTTAGTAAAACTTGCAATGTGTGTCTATTATTTGATATTGTATGTCTTCTGTCTGGCGCAACATGGCCAGTTATGGCCCTTGCGCCATCAAACCGCAAAACCAACCAACCTTTTAATCTAAATAAAAACGGAAAAGATTGCATGCGGAAGGCATTTTCCCGTCAGTTTCTAAGAGAAATGCCGATGCTCCGAATGCAATGTGCTTAGTACACTAAATTAATCCGATTAGTGCCGTCCGTCCGAAGCGGAATAGCGTGCGCTTACCTTTACAGGGAATTCGACATGCACCTAGAGATTTTTCGTATTTCGAAAGGGATATTGATGGTATTTCATTATCTTCTGATCGCGATGGGTTTCCCGATCACGATCATTACGCAAAATAATTTATTTCAGCTTAACTATACGAAAATGTCAAAAAGTGTTCATATACACAAATAGCATAATTATTTGGGAACTTAAAGATAATCAGATTTTTAAAAAAATGTCTTTTTTGAAAAAAAAATGAATTTAAAATTGACCACAATGAAAAATCAATATTTGAAAACTATCTCCTACTAATGAAATTAGCATAAATATTTGCTCCAAAGTATTACAGTTCTTTTGAAGGAAACAAAATTGAATTGCCTTTTTGATACTTTAGGATATATGCGATCTTTAAGTAGGTGATGTGCTCTCTCACACACACACACACAGATATATATATATATATATATATATATATATATATATATATATATATATATATATATATATATATATATATATATATATATATATATATATATATATAAATGAAATTTAATTTGTGACGTCACTTTCTCAGATCTGCATCTCGAAGAAAAAATTGTTTTTTCCCGAGATTAAAAATTATGTCAATTTAAGGTGGCCCAAATTGTAACTGGGTGTGCAAAATATCCTTCGATTCGGATATGGTGAGGTGCACAGGATTTGAATGGATTCACCTAATTGCAAGAAAAGAATGGGGAAAATTAGCTAAAATTAAATGCGACATATTTGGTAGGTAAGAAATTGTTCTCATGTGGTGGAACAAACCACTTAAAGCATTAGGAGCATTTAAACTGCTTTGGAACTTGATGTTTTGAAAATTGGGTTAAACATAAATAATATTAAGGTTATGAAACACCAAAAGTGTGAAGAAATTGTTAAAGATTTCCCAAATGTATTTCAAGGAGTAGAAAACTTAACCACTTAAAGCACGAGTTTTTTTCGGAAAAACTGGTAAAAAATGATCGAGTTTTTTTTTTGACAGAAAATGAATATATTGGTATAGTGTAAGTTATTTTTTTTTGCAATTTCAGTTGCGGGGGGTGGGGTAAAAGTTATAAAAAAAAATTTTTATACAAACAAAGTGTAAACGATTTGATTACATGCTTATTTTGATTTTCATATTAACTTCAGATTCACTTCCATCACTTAAGAGATCATCGGTGAAACTTTCTGATAAATTGACATATTCAAAATCGTAAGAGTCGCTCATTATCAGATAACTTTTTCTAAACAAGTTACAAAAACATTTAGTAAAAATTAATTTATGGTTAACTGTTTACTTTTATGATATTTAACGTAATAAAAATGGATATATTACCTTTTCCACACCAAACAACTGCTTTATAACAAAGAATTCCTAACAAACTTATAGCTAATCATCAAAATTCGCCACTTGGTTTACACAAGAAAAATGGTGCATAGTGGTGCCCTCTACGGTAAATAAGTTTAATATCCATCTATAAATAAGTGGTAAATCATCTATGATAAATAAGTTTATGCCATCTATGGTATAAGTTTAATCTAGCCTATCTATTTTTACTAGAACGGATCTCAGACGGGCATTAGAAATATAATAACGCAAGATACAAGAGCGCCCGTGTGACACACGGGCATGTGCAAATTTGCCGGTAACTTTCGCCCGTGTCAAACACGGGCAAATGCGTTAAGTGACTTTAGTACAGTTAGATGAAATAGAAATACCTGATGGAAACTCCGAACTATATTTTTCCCTGCGACGTATTGAAGATTAATTAAAAAAAGGGACCGAACAGGAAGTAGAAAAATAGATTGGTGTAGAGCAGGGGTCGCCACAAATTTCTTTGACCGTCGACACCTTCCAGAGTTTCTTTACTTTTTATCGAACCCTCTATTTTACTATTACGTAATTATAATAGAAGCAAAAAAGACGCCAATATGAAATTTTAGATTGTTTATTTTATAGTTAGTGTTTATTGTATACTGGAGTTCAAAATTAGAGAATTTACATATTTTGTCGAATTTCTCGAAAAGTACTGAAAGAAAGGTAATACTGCTTCCAAACAAAGATACAAATCTTTAGTGTCGAATACGTAAAGGTGCACGTGTGTGCGGGAGATGCATTTAGAGGAACATGCTTTCTAAGCGCACGTGACAATTTCCACGCTTCGTTCGCTCGCACACCTCGGCGAATTTCGTGGTGGTTGTTTAGCAACATTCGGTGAAATTCAAAAGCAATCAGTTAAAGTGAGTAACCACCAACGTTTGGATGATGGAATGAAGTGGCGAATCGTTGCGAGACTGGAAGCAGGGCAGTTTCGAGTGCAGGTTGCTAGAGGACTTGAATGTAATGCCCAGCGTCGTGGCCAACTTATGGAAACGTTTAAGGATATCGGATCTGTAGAGAGAAAACATGGACAAGGTCATCCAAGAGCCACGACGGGCAATGAAGATTGATATTTGTCCATTACAGCGAGATGTAACAGGAGTGCAACAGCTTCTCAGCTCTCTTGTGACCTTCATGCTGCCACAGAAAGCCGAGTTTCAAGGGTTACTGTTTCCAGAAGGCTACATGGAGAGAGGTCTGTTTGCAAGAAGACCTGCTGTTTGCACCCCGCTCACTTCTGCGCACAGGAGAGCCTGTTTAGCATGGCGCAGAGAACATCGACTTTGGACAAGAGATCAGTAGGGACCGCTCTATTCACTGACGAGTCCCGGTTCAGCCTAACCACTGATTCTCGACGTACGTTCATCTGGAGAGAACTAGGGACCCGCTACCTCTCCTCCAACATCCGAGAAAGAGACCACTATGGCAGCGGAGGTTTGATAGTCTGGGCAGGCATCATGCTAGATGGGTGCTCAGACCTTCATGTCTTTGGCAGAGGCTCTGTGACTGCTGTGAAGTATAGGAATGAGATCTTGGAGCCCTATATTCGTTTTTTCAGGGATGCAGTTAGTCATTTTATAGCTTAGATGAAGGTCAAAGTCAAAAAATTAATTTAAACAAGTTTAAACTTGCTATAACTTGATATATTAGTCAAAGACATGTTTCATTCTGAATCTTTTAATTAAATGGTTAGAACTTTTCATTTTGCTTTATTTTATATTTCTCTTGAAGTTATATGCTTGACACGATTGCAATGAAGATGGTAAAAAACAACAGTTCTGTAACTTAAACGTTTTTCCGATAAATGTTTTAATAAACTTTTCGTTGCTCTCGATTTTAGTAGAAAGCAGGTGATAAAAGTTGATTTCTTGCGAATTTATACAAAAAGAAAAGACAAAAGTGACCGCATGTATATGATAACAAACTTTGATATCGATTTCTGTTCCATTCAAACTCATTTGAATTATTCTGAATAAAGTTTAAAATATCTTTGTTCTCAGAAACCGATGCATAGCTACAAAAATAATAACATTTATTATTTCTAAATGTTATATTGCTACCCAATGACTTCCTGGCTTTGATTTAGGATCTAAATTTACAATGAAATTTGAATATTCCTCACGGTTTGGAGGAAGTTCATCAGAAGCATAAACTCCTCCGAATTTTGTGCGAAGGACAGAATCACTGCATGCTAATCTACATAAAGTTATGCTATCCATTAGTAATCAGTATAAACACCTCTAGCTTTATCGATTTTTATGATGTTTCTGTATTCAGCATAGACTATTAGATTCACGCTTTCAGGTAACGATTTGCTAAATTTCATATCAATAGTTAAATTACCATTCTTTAAGATACTCGCATGCATATCATCTGCACTAAAATCGGGAGTCAAATCAAAAGAATATAAAGTATATTATTCTTTATATTCACTATAACTGATGTTGATATCTTGATCCTTATGGTACCGACCTAAATCAGTAAACAAGCTCATATAACTTCGAGAGTAACTATTTGTATGATCAAATTTTGGTTGAAGAGGTTTTGATGGAATCATTCGATTCCCCTCTAAAACAGATAGATACGATAAATCATAATGATTCAAATTGAAAGGATTTTTAGCATAATCCCCGTTAAATGCATTATTGGATACCAAACCCATGATAAGTCGAGTTGGTAATTGCTAATGAATGCATTAGAAAGCGTTAGTGATTGAAGACCAGAAGATAGTGCAAAAGATTTCACTTCTGTTCGGTGAATTGGAATTTTTGCGACTCCTTTGCCTAATGCGACTTCATGAGCAATTACTATTGACGAAGCCACTTTAACTTTTCTGATAAACAACGATGCATGTTGTATAACAACTTTGTAGACTTGAGCCGCTGTCATTAAAGCAAAAGAATCTTTGTTTCTTTCAATTTTGATTCGTATATTTACACCATTAAGGAGCAATTTAGATTGAGTCGCTAAATCAAAATGCAATGGACCTATTAAATCCATAATTTTACTCTCTTTAGAAAAGCTATTTCTAGCTTTCAAACCAACGTTGTCTCCCTCTGGATCAGTTACATCGTCTTTGGATGCTGTGTCTTTGTAGAACAGACTGGAAGTCAGCATTGACTTTTGTACTGAGTTAGGCGAAAAAAGTAATGCATCCAAAATACATCGATATGCATAGTTAGCTTGAGATGAGACTTGTTTATCATTCAATGTTACTGCACATTCAGAAAACAGTGTATTAAGAACATAATTGATAGGTGTAACTTTATCTGCAGGTAACAGTGTCTCTCCATTTTTCTTTTTAACTTTCACTTGTAAATGAAGAAGTGTATGTGCTAGATCAATATAATGCTCTCCACTACCAGTTACATAAAATTATATTGGTGATTTTTCACTCAACTCTGCAACAGGATGAATTTCAGTAAACGAAGAGTCATCTACTGCAAGTTGTACTGGTGAAACGGAAAATAGGTCCAACTCGCTTTTTACACAGGCACATGCTCGCGTATCCGTTATGAAAAAATGTCAGATTCTATAACCTTCTGTCGACTACGCTTCACACGTTTTGAATGATTGTTATTGCAGAATTTCTTTTTATACCTGAACCGCTTTGAATTTTGTGGATAATATCATCCTTGATTTGTTTAGATGTTTCACGAAATCTAGATTTCGCAGAATATTTAAATCGTGACCCTGAAACTACATCTGTCATCACTTTTGATCCAGTAGTTATTAAATGTTTCCCTGAATATTTTCCAGCTTTAATTGCCTGCGGGAGTTATGAATCTGATTAAATTTGAAAAGAGTCCATATCCTCTTTGATGACCTACACCTTGAAAATATAATCCACCACCACCTACTTGCTGACAATAGTAGTTATCACAAGCTTCTTGATCTAAATGCATCTTCGTTTAAAGCTAGTAACCAAATGATCTCAATTGCATTACCAAGCTTTCTTATATTGTTCTGCGTCGGAACGAAAGTACTAACAGTGATTTTCCTCCAGTAAATATTATTCCATCTCCAGAACTGCTTTTTAATTCGATTTCAATACAATCTATATAATTTTTACGAAGTGGTAAATATAGAGGTCTTTGATAATTGATCGCTATTTGATCCGCCTTTGTTGATAACACTGGAATGATGCGAAGCAAAGGAGCAATCGTATCCCCCACAAAATGCGACTCAACAATATCAGAATAAACATACTATATTTCAGTTATTTCGCCATCTAATTCTAAGGGATAATCAGCGATATGTGTTCCTCCGTCAATCATAGAATATTTAAAACCTAACATATCTTTCAATCCATCTTGAAAATGTACGTTTGAAGTGTTAGGTACATGAAGTTTTACTTTATTATTCGGTAAATAATTAAATTTAAGATGTTTGAAAGCATCAAACATCTTAATATCGTTCTTAATAACATCATCGTTTTTATACAATCCAACTTCTAGATTTAAGTGAGCGGTTTTTCTAACTTTTTTGTAACTATAGTCTTATCTTCAATGCTTACGCGAAAGTATTCGTTCAATGGAGGTCTATCAAGTTTTTGAAAATCATGAAAGGTTTTACCTGTTAAAACAATATCTTTTGTCATATTCAACATTCTCATGAAATTTGGAGCATAGATTAATCGAAACTCAAGTTCGACATTTTTTAAAACTGATTTCTACTTTATTTTCCTTAAAATTGAATATGAATTCCGATGCTCCTCCAATTCCAGTCTGTATTAGATTATAATTAATATGTTGAAAAAGTTCAAGATGCATAGAATTTAGGTCTTGATACTTATGAGAAAATTTTGTTATTCGTATTATAAAATGTCTTTTTGGATGATTGTGTATAATTTTGAAAAAAATTATCGTTTAAGGTCTTCAATGGCTTTCTAAATAAAAAGCTTTCCGAAAATTTTATTATTCTATCTTCGATTGGTAAACTTAACATATGCAGCAATTTCGGGGCCTCCTCTGCCTTAATATGAAGTTCATAATCGCGAGCGAGAGTTATGTTGATATTTTTTGTCCAATGTTAAAACCACATTTTTTCCACATTTATCTTCAATATTTTCATTGATCATGTCTATTACTTGATTATTTTGATTTCCTTGTTCAATTTTAAATGTAATATTATATTCAAGAAAAGCTTTCTCTTCAGGTTCTATTTCTTCGTAAGTTACTGAATACTTATTATGATTTCCAATTTCGAGGAACAAAAATTTCTGATAAACCCACATACCACTAAGTATTATGGGTCGAGCAAGTTTTGTTCGAAATGATGCTTGAGTATTTTGTGGAAAATAATGCATACTTGAGTTGCTCGGTAACGTAACGTAGAAATCAGACATAATTTCATCCATGATGATTTAACCCACGAATTAAATCGATCATCAAATCCTTGCCACTTCACGAAATACTCTTTCTTACTTCCTGAACCCTTAGTTTTGAGCACTTTTTCTACGTTCCAAAATTCGTGTAATTCTTTGACAACTTTTTGAAGCTCCTCAACATAAAATCGTCCTTTTATAGGTCTCCTTTCAGATCTTCTAGTTCATACGTGTTTGGAAAAGATAAAACACGTTTGTTTATTTTAAAAACTTCATTTGACCAACCAGGAAAATAACCTCGATGAAAAGCTTTCTTTGTTTTCGAAATTCTCACTAAATCACCATCATTAAAAGAATATTTAGTTCTTAACTGTATAACCATAGTTTTTTAAATATTTGTGGTTCTAATTCACGAGTGACTTTTGATGGTGCAATACCAATACTGCGATGTTCGCTGTTATTATGACTTCACAAGTGATTGTAAAACATCTTCATATTTATAAGATTTTCTATATGTAAAAACTCTGAACATTTTATTTTTCAATGTTCTGTTAAACCTCTCAACAATACTAGCCTTATGGTCACCTTCAGCAGAGTAATGATTAATATTGTGATTTTTAAATAGATTGAAGTTGGTTGTTGTAAAACTCCTTTCCTTTATCACTGAATATTTTTAGGTTTAACTCTTTGCAATAGATCTTCGAAAGCTATTTTAACAGCAACACCAGTTTTACTTTTGAGGGGTATTACATATGCATACTTCGAAAATACATCAATTATGGTGAGTAAGTACTTTATACCATTGTTACTTTTAGCAAAATGTTGTAAATCAACAAGGTCACATTGCCATAAATCATTTATACCATATGAAATCGTTGATCTTCGAAAAAATTTATTCCGAATCGGTTTGTTCAAAGTGTACGTATCTTGAGTCATTAACCAGCGTTTTGTTTTCTGATACGGTACTTTGGTTATTGATGAAAGTTTTTTCACTCCGCCAAATGAAGCTGGATTTTTGAAATCGTAATAAGTTGATTCTAATATTTTTTCCATGTTTTCTTCCCACGCAGTTTTTTTCTTTTTATTTTCAGACAAAAAATCCGAATCTAAAGATTCCAGATGTATTTTACTTTGCACTCTATCGATGTCTAGCTCTGATTCAGAATTCTGAAATAATTTTTGATTGCCAATCCATTGACTCGGAATATTTCTTTTATTGCCTTCCAAAAAATAGGAAAATTATCTGGTTCCACTCTTTTTAACATTTCTCATTAGGTACGAAAATAAATCAACATTTGTGTTTTTGATAATCTCATCATCTTTAATCAATTCACCTTGTTCATTCCAAATGTAGTTACGTGTACTTAGTTTCTCAGAAATAGGAGGAATGAATTTTTGAAAATTCCGAGGAACAGATAAAATTATGAGACAAGATATTTTTGTCATTAGTATTTTCAAATGCTTGTGTCTTTTCTTTCTGTTCTTCAATAGCAACATGTAATGGTTCTTTAGGTTCATTTACAACGTATTGATATTTCATAAGAAGTTGACTTAATAATTTTGCTTTCATATCATCTGGTAAATGATTTCGTTCAAGCAAACTCGTTATGTCATCTTCTATTTGCACTTCAGGTACTTTAGGATGATACGCTGCAGCTAATTCTTCAGGAGCAAGAGCCATTCTTCGAGTGGTATATTTCACTAATTTAAATTCGCTTCCCTAATGCTTTCCCAGCAAAACCAGCTATGGCTGAGAATAGCTGGTAAAATTATGGGTAGAAAACCTCCTGTTTGATTTACGAGTTCCTTTCTTTTATTATTCAAGGACAGTTTTTGTTAGCTATTTTTCGTATAGATGTTTTAAATTTACGTAATTTGTTAATATTAACAGGTAAATTCATTGCTAACACGTTCAAACAAATTTCACACAAACAGTGTATTTGACTTTTATCAGCAGTTTGTAAAATAGCTCTCTTTTGTGTAGGAGTTGCACTGGCCAATAATTTCAACAAATGATAATGTTTGATAATATTCTTCATTTTATAGGTAAATACACCCAATAAAGACCATTCGAATCGGGAAACAAATTCTCTCGCAGACAATGTTCTTCTGGTGTTCGTGGATGAAGATCTATCACTAAATAACCATAAGGCTTTGAAGTTGCTCTTTTATATGCATCCATAAAGAACGATGATTTGTTTCCATACATGTGTCTAGAAAAACAACAAAATTGATTCAAATCTCGATTATTTTTTAATAGTATAATGTAATGTGTGTTTAGACTTATATCACGCATTACTTTATTTCGTGGGAAGAGATTTTGTAAGATTAAAATAACACTGATATTCCGATGATGAGAACCTACTGTAAACTCAGAAATTTTCTCATTTAAGTTATTCATCAAATCATCAATTACTATTAGCGATCCACTTGGATAAGTTTCTGGTAAACCTTGAATGAAATCAATTTTCTTCTCTTCAAGAAATCACGGTTGGAACACAGAATAACAATTTTACACATTTAAAATCATAATCATAAACATTACGCTCTATCATACGTCTAACGAGGTTTGATTTTCCTGATTGGCTTGGAGCTGCTACAATTCACGAACTCGGGTGAATTAACTTGTACATTGTCTACAAACTTGTTTAAACTCGTCTTCAGCCAACTGTACTCCAATAACCATTGGTTTTATATTAACATGTGTTTCTTTCCAAAAATATCTGATGTCATATACTTTGAGTTTATCTTTAAAGCAAACATGAAAATATAAACGTCTTCCTAAATGTTTTGAGTAAAAACATGTAGAATTACTCAAATCTATGTCCTCATTTGTATTTCTATGATAGTGTTTTATCAATATTACTAAAAGTACTGATATGATGATCAAAGCCACAATGAAAACACTTATAATTTTTAATTTGGTTATTCTCTTACTATCATTCATCCTTTGTAATTATTTTAAAATATCAGTGAAAAATAAGTTGAATATTACTTATTCTCCTCTAAATCTATCAACTTTACTCTTGCAATGTTCATTCTAAAATGGCAAAATGATGATAACAATATGTATTTATATAGGAACGTAA
The DNA here is from genome assembly GCA_933210815.1 of Meta bourneti. NCBI lineage: Eukaryota > Metazoa > Arthropoda > Arachnida > Araneae > Tetragnathidae > Meta > Meta bourneti. Next base: position 50,995,560 of record OW119927.1, read on the forward strand.
AAACACCGTAATCAAATTTCTTTTCTGTAACTTCTCAGTTTACAAAAGAAAAACCCTTCATTACATTTATTTAGACATTGTCATACAAGTAAACATTGGTCGAGTTGTCTAAACCATGAATAATTCGACCAATGTTTATTTAAGTTTCAGGTTCAATCCTACATATTAATACTGCTGCACAATCATTTTATTTCGGATAATAATGCGTCATATCACTACATCTTCGATGGATGTAAATGAATTCTTTCATCATCAAACAACTTGAACTCGTCATTTAGCTTCCACCTCATTGTTTCTATCTGACATTGGCGAGCGGAATCAGGCAAGGTTACTTGTATATTGAATTCATTCACCCAACACGCTTCTTTCGCTTAAAAGTAGGTTAATCGTGATTTATTTTTCGGTTCTGATATTAATCTTTTTTGCGTTCTTGTTTTGCATTGTTGTGCATTAGAAAAACGCTTTTTGTCGAGTTCAATACTATATTATGGTTGTTAACACTAGATTTACCACACCAGTCAAAATGACTGGTTTTACAATTTTATTTTAAAATTCTTACTTCACCTTAATTTTTTTAAACGATTGTCATGACATTTGTAGCGATAATTAAATGAATATTAGGCGGTTAGTTTTATATTTTTATTCAAAATCAAAAAGTTTTTGAATATCATCGGTACTTATACCAAACCAGTCAAAATGACTGGTGCATTTTTCTATGTGATGGAATGAGTTTTGCACAGTTATAATAAATTATAAATACTGCGTAATTGTAGCACGATACAAAAAATGTCATGCGGGTGATAATTGCAGAATTCGTGATAAATTTTCAGTCGTTGATTGAATTTTGAGGGGTGTTGGCTGTGGACCTTTGTTTAGAAAACTGGAAAGAAACATTTCTTTGGATACTGAAATATTGTATATTCTTTGGTAAGAAAATTAAATACAGAGAGAAATATAATCCTATTAGTTTCAAATTATTTTTATAATTATCGCTAGGCCCCAAAAATGACAACACGAAAGAAATCTTCCGTGTTTTTGGAAAATATCACCGACATACCTATGGAATGTTCGGATGTTGAAAATGATGAGCTTTATGATAGCGAAGGCGAATTATTAGATAACCAAAGTGATCCACACGGCAGGAACAATAAACGTGTTGATATCGAGAGTAGTGATAGCAATATTTCTGATAAGAGTAATGAAGATGATTCAAGCGACAGGGAATACGAAAACATTTCAAACATACGTAAACGAAGATGTTTACCATTGCCATCCAGTTCCAGTGACGAAGATGAAAGTGAAACAAATTTCTACAGAAGGAACTATTTGGAGAAAAATAAAAGAAGGGGGTTGGTGGAAGATTATCAGTTCACAGAATTTTCAAGGATACTCCCAGGCCTACAGCATATGCAAAAAGAAATATTATGAAGGAGGAAATAAGTAGCGCATTTTTATTAGTAATTGACCATTTTATTTTAGAACATACACTGCTGGCCACCGTAAATGCAACACCCTGAAGGAAGCATGCAAATAATATGAAATTTACAACATGCATTAGCGGAGGCGAGATATGCAAATGATTAGAATTTCAGCGCAGACGCACATCACGCGCGCCTGTGGCGCCACTTCAAAGCGCTATTTAAGGCTTGGAGATTTCGACGATTTCAAGTACGGCAATTGTGTTTTTCTTGTGGTTTTTTTTAAAAAAACGATCAATTATGCCTCGTAGAAAACAGCGATCATCTTTTGATCAAGTATTCGAGTTCGACAGAGGAAGGATAGTGGCCTACCGAGATTGTGGATTATCTTTCAGGGAAATCGGTAGTCGTGTTGGACGAAACCAAACAACTGTAATGCGGATATGTGATCGTTGGATGCAGGAGGGTACGACGGACCGACGTGTTCGATCGCATCCACCTCAGTGCACCACTTCACGTGATGACAGGCATATTGTGCGTATGGCAGTGACGGATCGCTCAGCCACATCACGAACCATAGCACAGCACATTCAGTCTGTACCGCATCATCCAGTGTCTGCGCGTACCATTCGACGCCGTTTACAGCAGAGTGGTCTGTCCGCAAGACGTCCATTGCTTCGTCTACCCTTGACGCAGAACCACAGACGTTTCCGCCGCCAATGGTGCGATGAAAGAAGGATGTTGACGGCAAAATGGAATGAAATTGTCTTTACTGACGAGTCACGCTTCTGTCTGCAACACCACGATGGTCGGATTCGAGTCTGGAGACACCGTGGAGAGAGGATGCTGAACAGCTGCGTTATGCACCGCCACACTGGTCCTGCACCGGGTATTATGGTATGGGGCGGTATTGGATATCACTCTCGCACTCCTCTAGTACGCATTGCCGGTACTTTAAACAGCCAGCGCTACATCTCCGAGGTGTTGGAGCCAGTTGTCCTTCCTTACCTTCAGGGCTTGCCCACAGCCATATTTCAACAGGATAATGCGCAACCACACGTGGCACGCATTGTTCAAGGGTTCTTCGTCAATCGCCAGATTGAATTGCTTCCCTGGCCAGCTCGCTCTCCGGATCTTTCGCCGATAGAAAACATGTGGTCCATGGTTGCTCAACGATTGACCCAGAATACATCCCCAGCTGCCACACCAGATCAACTTTGGCAACGTGTGGAAGCTGCTTGGTCTGCTGTACCCCAAGAACACATCCAAAGTCTCTTTGAATCAATGCCGAGGCGTGTGGCAGCGGTGATCTCCAACAATGGCGGCTACTCTGGCTACTGATTTTGGCAGGAACCACACTTCACAGAAGTCTATAAATTTAATCATTTGATACTTGGTCAACATGTTATCTACAAAATAAATTTTGTTGCGATATCTCTTGTCTTTCTTGGTGTTGCAATTTGGGTGGCCAGCAGTGTATAAGAACTTGTACAGAGTTAGAAGTACTTGTACGATTTTTTTTTATTTCAATTAACTAATGAATGAATTTATAATTAATTTAATATATTGCAATTAACCTAATGGAAGTAATTTATCATTTATAAAAAATATATAAAGACTGCAACCCCACCAACCATTTTTTCTAAGACCAGTCATTTTGACTGGTGTCGGTAGAAAAAGCATAGTCAAATTGTCGGTATATCTAGTGTTAAAATGTGTTTGTACGCTTTTTTTACAACCATCATATGGTAGCCATCAAAACCATACTACTCATAGGGCTCACCTGGTCGACGAATATCTGGAAAGTGAGGATATTCGCCTGATGGATTGGCCAGCCAGATCTCCAGACCTAAATCCTATAGAGCATATCTGTGACGCTCTTGGGAGGGCAATTGTAAGTCGCCTTCCCCCTTCCAGATCCATCCCCAGGACCTCTCATTTCCAGTATGAATTCACGTTGTGAGAGCTGTATAACTGGAAGAGGGGACCATATCCCCTATTAACCCATTTTTTGTGTCGATATTGTAACCTCTGTTTTAGACCTTCCCGCGCTGATTAGTCTTACGCAGGATCGTGCGTGTGTACTATAACTGTTGTATGGTTATTTTTTTGTGTGTTTAAAACAAATGTTTTAAAATTGAAAATATTTAGTCTTTTGTCTAATCAGAAATAGACAGTATCCGTTTTGTTTTGATTGGTTGGCAATTAATTAACATCGCACTGGAGTAACACAACGGGCTATTGACGATGGTCCGGGATCAATCTCCCCAATTGAAAAATTCGAGGACAACCCCACTTAATTTTGAATCAGTCAGATAACGAAGTCAACACCGGAATTGGAACCCACTCTCCAAACTTCCACACCATGCCATCGTGAGGACATTTGAGGCCAAGACAGATTTAACGTGCACCACCTCCGTGTACACGACGGTCTTTGGTTGGACTGAGTTTCGAACTCGTAACCCTCCGATTGTTAATCCGTTACTTTTCCAATCGGGCTACCGCAGCCCTCCGTTTTGTATAATGCAGGGGAAACGGAAGTTCGCCTTCCAATTATAAATACCAATTAAATAAAACATTAAAGAGATAGCTCAGTCAGTAAGATGATTACTTTACAATTTGAGACCCCATGTCGAACAATTGCTGAACGAATAGATGAAACATGACAGAAAATGTTTGTGATCCAACACCTTGGGTATCACCGATTATTAGTGACTCCAAAATCGTTTTGCTCTTGATATTTTCTTTTTTATTTATATGTTTGCCCTGCTGCTCACGACTCCCGCGGCCTTCCCTATATCCGTGATAACCTCAACTCGTTGGGGGGCTACGCCCCTACCTTAGAAGATGCTCGACTCTGATCAATGTCCTTTTCTATTGAGTGCAGTTTATGGAACAATAAGACGCCAAGTTCAATTCTTAATCGATATCAGTGAGAAAAAATTAGGAATCTGTTACATAATTCATTAGAATATCTTCCGGATGATTTACGGTACGAAGAATTTGAACAAGATTGTCTAAGACTTATTTGGAGAAAATATTAATGAACGAACTTCTTCCCCACCTTAGATGTTAGAAAACAAGTTCGTAAAAATAAGTTCAGAAAGTCTTCACGGGCTGCATCTACCCGATGCATTTGGAAATAAGCCAAAAAGCCTTTTAACACAACGTACATAATTTATTTACAAAATTATCAGACGACAGAAATATACATACCGCATACCACCGAGATCAAACTTAATCTATCTTACAAATAGGGATGGGGAAAAAAGAGCGAACTGTTCTTTTTCACCTGTTCTTCAAAAAGAACGGGAACAGCCTGTTCCCACTTTTCACAAAAACCTGTTCTCGGTTCTTTTTGTAAAAAGAAACATTGCAATCTTTTTATACTTCGATTTTAAACAGGTGGGAATTTTGCAGGTGGGAAGTTCTCTTTTCTCAAATTTTCTAAGTTCGCAAAAATCTTCGTATATTCTAAATTATGGTAAGTCGGAAACACAGCTGTTCATCCTACAGTTCGTGACTCACTGTTTCCTGTTGATTCATTCATCCGTTCTCGGTCCATAAACCTACTCCCTGCTCTGAAACTACTTCCTGTTTGAGAGCAGGAATCAAATTTACCGAAGGAATCGATTCCTGCTCTCAAACTGATCCGACCCTGTTCTCCGTTCTCGGAGCTGTTCTCCGTTCTCGAAGCTGTTCTCCGTTCTCAGAGCAGTTCTCTGATCTCGGAGCTGTTCTCCGTTCTCGATGAACGGTTCGCGGAGCTGATCTGGATGACTGCTCCAGGAACTGTTCTCGACTGAACCAAGCCCCGACGTCTGACGAATTTGCGAGGAGATTAGCGTAATAATTGTGAAATTTTATAATTGTTAGGCAATGACATAATGATGAATTTTAATTTTAAACAAATTAAATTTTTTTTAAATATTGCTGATCAAGATTTTGCTGTCCAGCTTTCTCTCTGGTGGTGTCGCCTCTACTCGTTCTTAGGATTTGCAATGCTTTTAACTTTATTTTACAACCAAATTTTACAAAATGGAAAGCAAAATTTCAAATGTGTGGACATATTTCATTGTGAAAAGGAAATTTGGATTGTTGAAAAGGGATCTCATTAAGTCAGGTATTACGATTTTAAAGACATCTCGGAAATAAGAATCCCACCTTAAAACTAATGTGTTGAAAAGCTAAAGTGATTTTTTGACTTGTATTTTTAATGTTTTAAACGTGTTTAGATAGATCATATAATATTGACCTGTTTTCAAACCAATTTTACTTTCCAAGTGGTAATCCCGATATGCGTTTTTGTTTATAATCTTTTATAAAGGGCAACTCCCTATTGCATAACGTGATTCAAAATTACCTGGTGTTGTCCTCGGATCTTACTCTTCGGGATGGATCACGGACCGTCGTTTTATTGACTTAAATGACCATTTTGTTAACTTAAAAATGACATTAAAATCTAAAAAAATTATTAATTTCACTTGCGTATTTGTTTTGTCCTAGGCACCTCATATGTTTGGGAAACTACTTGAGATGGTTCAGATTTGGGACATTATTAGTTGCCACTGGGGAGAGAATTTAATTTGTTTAATTTCGATTTGCAAGAACGTTTTCCAATTTACGGAAAAATTTTGATTTTCTTTTCTCAATTACTGATAGTTTGGCGCAGCTTGAATAGACTTGCCTTTCGCCATAAAAAAATCAATCAACCGATAATAATACGAAGACTCCGAGTCATTTGTATTTTTTTATATATGCACGCCTTATACAAAGTACTAACAAAGATGACGTCAACAAAATTCGGTCCCTGTCTATGGCGAAAACTGCTGGCGCCACATAGTCTACGAGGCTTGCACATTTCGAGTAGAGATATTTGGGAACAGAACAGGTTAAAGAACAGTTCTTTTAAAAAGAACGTAACGTCAAAGAACTGTTCACCGAAAAGAACAGTATTTCCCATCCCCACTTTACAAAATTCAGCTCGGAAGCTGACGTCACTATTTACAGCGCCGCTCATTGGCCAGTTACATTTCACGATTACTTCACTTCACAACATTGGAGGAATTCTGAATACGGTTTTCTTTCGGGCCAGACACGAAAGTTCCTGAGACTTACGAAGTTTCCGATATCTCGTGAGTATTGGATAAAGTATAAAAAATATCTGTAAAACGGAGAAAGTTATAAAAATGTATCCAAAGGCTATTGAGAAAAAACTTGGAATGAAATAGCTGAAACTGGATACATTTTTTAAATCATAGTCACTCAGTAATCGTATTTGCGATCAAGCAAAAGCTTATGAAATTTTTTATTCGGGAAATTTTTTCCCCCATATGACGCTTGGGGCCGCAGTAGCCCGGTTGGAAGTGTAACAGACTGGCAACAAGAGGGTTGCTAGTTCGATTCCAACCAAATACCGTCGTGTACAAAGGGGGCTGGTGCACGTTAAATCTGTCATGGCCTCAAATGTCCTCACGTTGGCGTTCTGTTGAAGTTTGGAGAGTAAGGTGACAGCTCAGATGTGACCTCGTCATCTGACCGTGGTTCAAAATTACGTGGTGTTGTCCTCGAATCTTTCCCTTTGGGGTTGATCCCGATCCGTCACCTATAGCTCCAGTGTGACGTTAATTAAAATACCTACCTACCAATGTGACGCTTCCAACTGGGCTACCGTGGCCCCTTTAAAAAGGTAGTTAATTAACGTCACACTGGAACAACACAACAGGCCATTTGTGACGTCCGGGATCAATCCCGAAGGGAAAGATTCAAGGACAGCGCCTCGTAATTTTGAACCACGATCAAATGAGCTGGCACCCCACTCTCCAAACTTCCACATCATGCCAACGTGCTGACATTTGAAGCCCCGACAGATTAACGTGCAACAGTCCCCATGAACACGACGGTCTTTGATTGGATTCGAACAAGCAATCATCTGGTTGCTAATCCGTTACTCTTCCAACGAAGTACCGGGATCGCGGCAGCCCGGTTTTAAGAGCAACAGACAATGGGTACCGCGGCCCTTAAAAAATGTCCATTGAACTGAAACGTTGATCAAATTGTTGAAATTATTACCCAATCAGCGAAAATAAGTTTGGCAATCAAAAGGTGGGTATTTTAATTAACGTCACACTGGAGCAACAGAACGGGCTATTCTCGTCCGAATAGGAAGATAGAAGGGAAAAAATTAAACAATCGAATGTGTTTTATGAAAAGCACGTGACCAGCTGTTTGGCGAGCAAAAATATCAACAAACTATTAGCACATGATCAAAGATAAAGTGATTACTTGAAGGAGTTGGTAACAAAGTGTAGATAAAGATTTTATATAAACGTGATAATTTGTCACTTGGTAGAATATAAATTAACTAAGATTGTTGCCTCAACCACTATTTGTCGACTGATAATTTAAAGAGTTGTTTTTTATTGTCTGAAATGAGGTGACTTCCTATTTCATTCTACCTTAACAATGTTATTAAAACAATGCAATTTACATTTTTATACTTAATTTTCTATTTTATACAGGTCTCTATTTGTTTCGGTTCTTGCAACCGTCATTTCATGTACAGTTGCTACAACACACCCCGATGAAATAAAAGAACTACCCGGATTGAGTTTTGATCTAAACTATAGGCATTATTCAGGATATTTAAATGCTACGAGTGGAAGATATTTACACTATTGGTAAGTAAATGCATATACCTGCTTGTCAAACATTCTTTACAAATTCATGCCACATAGGGTGTTTCTTTTTATATTTACAATTGGTATATATAACATAAAATGCAACCATGCATCTATTAAGAAACAATTTTGGGGAAGGCATAATTTTCTTTCAGATCCCATCTCCTTTAATCTACCTTATTTCAAAAGCAATCTGGAGCATTATGCAATAAAATTATTTTTGATAATAATTAATATACTTGATTTGAACAAAACAAAAGTAGTGCTACTGTAACAAATTATAAAATATATCAAATTAATAAAAGCTGTTTTTCAGCTATCAGGATGATAAAAGACATCTAGTCATAATTATAATTTATTTTGCTTCTTTTTTGTGCAAAGCAACAGCATGTTTAGATTTAATTTACCCTTTATAACCACACAAGCTGAATTTGTCACAATATGGGGAATGGGTTTGCCAGAACAAAGTTACTTAAATTACGTAATCTGATGGTATTTGGCTGTTTTTCAGTATGAATTGCTGTATAAAATTAATGTTTGTTTCTCATGGTTTTCATTGCCATTCCCTTACTATTTTAAGTATTGATTGTTGTTTTCTGAAATTTTTTCACAAGTGCTATAAACTAAATCGAAATTGACCAATTTCAGTCCTATATTTAAAAGAAATTGTAAAATAAAAACCTGTTTTGCTAATATTGGAAGTATCTTCAAAAACTCAATGAAGCTGTTTTGTAGAAGATAATTTTTAAAAAGTTACAATGAATGATTTTCATAGTAAAAATATAATTCAGAATTTGCTTCTTAGTGTATAATGTCAAAAATTCTGCAAATATTTGATGTTGGGTGAAAAGCAGTATGAGAGTTAACAAATGCAATTAATATATAAGTTTAACAAAAAACTGCGGGTAGCAGTCCCCACTGTACTGTAAGGTTTGGTTCGTGAATACTTTTGGGCCGAATACCTGGTAAGTGGGTCGCTGGTGAAATGAAGATGGCTAGTATTTGTTTGACATTTATTTATTTAGCCAGTTTTGGTGGATACATAACAGTGGTGTTAGAGTGTGGGCAATGCTTATGGCGACCTTATGGATGATGGGTCTGATAGCTAAAGTACGAGACAAACAGCATGGTGTCGATGCTGATGTTCCTGACAAAGGTAAGGTTGATGGTGGTGTTTCCAAGCGTGGTGGCAGCTTGTTAGATGGTCCAGTGACGTAGGCCTGTTCCTTCTTGCTTCTTCGGTAAGCTCTAGATCTCTCCGCATTTGTCATAGGTTTAGACTTCTTGGTATCATTCTGTTCATCTTGAACTGCTCTTTCAACCTGTTTACGTTTCCTATGCCGCAATTGAAATTTAGTGTGACATTTTGTCTTCATAGTGAAATCTTCGAGAAATCGTCACGTTCCACGGCACACAATTTTCACACAAATGGTTTAAACTGTCAACTAGTCAAATGGAATTGTAGAACTCGTTATTCTCTTCAATTTAACATGCACTCGCCATGACCCGTTGATTAGAACTGAAGTTACAGCTGTTAAACAGGCCATTGTATGTGCCCGAAATGTGACTCATTTGCCCCACAATGCGATACAAAGGTCAGAGGGGTGAATGGATTAGTGGTCGACGCTGCCCATCTTACTCTAGACGATGGTAGGTCATTTATCCCCATAGGCCAATTCCCCCTGGAGTTATGGGGTTTTGAGATATCAACACTTTTCATGACGCAAGTTTCTGCCATACCGTTTTAAAGAATATTCACATCCCACTGTAGATTGTTAATTAGTCAATGTATAAATAAGTTTATCTTATTCCAAATCGATATTTTTCTGCTTATGAAGCTATTTCTGTCTAGTACAGTGAAAAATCATCCATTCTTTTTATGGCCGATGTTTAAACTAAATGCACTTTTCTTCCTTCTCAGGTTTGTTGAAAGTCAAAGATCTCCATCTACTGACCCTTTAGTGTTATGGATGAATGGTGGACCTGGTTGTAGTTCTCTGGATGGACTTTTGAGTGAACTTGGACCAATTCATGTTTCAGCTGATGGAAAATCTCTCTATAACAATACATACTCTTGGAATAGGGTATATGATATTCTTTTACTTTCTCTACATACATTAATGAAGATCTATATTTTATTTCTCTTTAAAAGGTTTGCTCAAAGTCTTAATCTTATATCTTTTAAATTAAGGGATTACTGTAAGCATAAAAAAGTGCTGAATTCGTATGATAATAAACAACATAAAGCAAATACTTAAGTTTGTTTTATAATGTGCAAAAGGTATTCAGACTGGATTAACTTTTTACAAAAATATCAAGACTTACAAACTTGAAACTTAATAACTTTCAAAGTAGTAACCCTTTGAAAGCCATGCAATTATCCGTGAACTCTCCTCTGCTGAAAACATTTTTTTGATATAGTGAATCACATTCTATTGTCTAGTCTCAATGGCTTGAATCTTTGCCCTTTCAAAGGACTTTTGATTTTTGGAAATGGGAAAGAGTTGCAATAATCAAGATCTAATGAATGGGGTAACTCACATAAAGGAAGAGGTATTGAACAAAAATGTCTCCCTAGTTGCATGGTTAGGCAGTGGGTTTGCTCACTGCACTTTCAATCTGAGTTGTAAGCTGTGCAGGTTCGATTCCTCCCTGGGTGTATTTCTCTATTCTATATCAGTAAAGCTTTCCTTGGGTATGCGTGTTCATTTACTTGATGTTTCATACAGCTTGTCCAAATATGACATCTTGTATTATAAAAACAACCTAAACCTCAATGACTTTTGATGCACTCAAACATGTCATTAACAGTTGAAACATAATCCTAGTTTTGTTCAGGTGAGAGCAATTTTGATCCAAATAACACTTGTCTCATACCAAAAATGTCTGCAAGAACAGTCTGAACTAAACCAAAATCAATGCTAATGTCTTCAGATAACTTTAAAAGAATAGTTCAAAGATTTTCAAGTACAACTTAGTGTACAAGTTTAATATTGTTTTCACTTTTACTTGTCATGTCCTGTCATTCTCAAAACTTTCATGAACATCTTAAAATGTTTATACCGTTTATAAACTTATGTACAACTCATGCAAATCTCCCATTAGACTTTCTTCAGCTTTAAGTCTGCAAGATTTTAGTGGAATATTTGACAAAATCTGATGCAAATTTCTTGATTAAGCTTTTGTTACTTGAAAAATGTGATGAACAGCTTCATCAACATAAGATCAAAGTGCTATTGTAAAATAACCAACAGCAAGAGTGACATGGCTCGTGGAACATAAATTCCAAAGTCCCTCTGTGCCGACTCAATTTGTTTCATGCTACACTGTTCTGAAGTCATGCAATCAGTGTCTGGATATTTTTTGTCACCTTTATGTTTCTGTTTATATGTAGGAGTACTACTTAGTATATTTAACAGCTATATTCTTATTTGAATGTCATTCAAAACTTAATTCAAAATATCTCTTTATTTTAATGAATATATATATATATATTATTTTTTAAACTTACCTCCATGTTATTCCTTAAAATATATAATTTATTAATTTTTAATGAATGTATGAAGTTTTATCTCACCTGTATGTTTTCATATTTCAGGTAGCAAATGTGATATTTTTAGAAGCTCCTGCTGGTGTTGGATTTTCTTATGCTGATAATAAGAAATATGACACTGATGATGATACAGTTTCTTATGATAACTATGTAGCTCTGCAGCACTTTTTTGAAAAGTTTCCTGAATTTAAAAAGAATGACTTTTACATTACTGGAGAGAGTTATGGTGGTATTTACATCCCAACACTTTCAGTAAGAGTATTAACTGGACCTGCAAACATTAATTTTAAGGTGAATAAGTTCCTTCATTTTCAAATGAATAATTGTTTGCATATCAAACTAAAATCCGATTTAATTTAATCATACATTTATTCTATAATTTTCTTTAATTTGTAAAAATTTTATTTTCTTACAGGGTTTCGCTATCGGAAATGGTTATTTGGATGCTGGAAACCTTACTAATGCTATAGTATTTTTCGCATACTATCATGGTCTTGTTGGTCCTCAGTAAGTTTCCTTGCTTAAAACTATCTACATCTAATTACTTTATAAAACTGCATATACATATGACTGCATGTTCATTTAAATACAATTTTTGTAAACACTCATTCCAATGCGCAAGCCAAAAGTTTCCCTTCAACTGATTAATTACGGCACATTCTGGGTTAAATGAAATTAAATTGGTCTGTTTAGTTAAACATTCATTTTCTTAGTTATTGATTAAGGTGGAGGATGAAATTCAGAAAAGTCATTTAAAACTCGAAGTGCCCACAAATGATTTAAGAACTAAGTGTTTTAAAGAAGTCATTTTCTGAAGATCTTTTGAAAGTTTTTAATAAAGATAGAAATGTATGAGGTCTGTCCAGAAATTATCCATCATTACTAATTTAATAAGAATGGTTTGTGTTGCTTCAATGTACCTTGGCAGCAAAGTAGGGGAATAATTATGCTTATTCATGAAAAGTCACAGAACTCATTGGACTGATCACTTGAGTGCTAGACACCATTGGGTGAGTGTATGTTCTGTGTGACCTACATTTACAATAACTGAGCAAGTAGAGTAGTAAATTTTCATAAAAGTTTGTGTTTAACTTGAAAATTCATCCATGGAAACTATTTAAAAGATTAAGAAAGCTTCCTAATAAAAGCTTCAGGATTAGTCCCAGACCGTTGCCAATAGCCTGTTATGTTGCTCCAGTGCGCTGTTAAATTAATAAAAGATGCCTAGCTCTCTTCACCCTTAGAAGCCTCAACAAAGTTGCAGCAACATCAAGACCATGTTGACTTTTTTATTGAAAAAGTGCTGTCCATCACAAGTATACTCTTCCAGGCCAAATGGTTAATAAGGAGTACTATCTCGATGTTCTTCACTGACTGAGATGCAGCATGAAGAAAGTGGCAACAGTTGGCGATAGGCAGATTCATCACAACAATTCGCCTGCCTGTTTATCATGTCTTGTGCAGGGTTTTTTGCAAAACATATCACTTAGGTGGCTTAGCCCCCTACCCTTACAACTTCTGATTTTCCCAAAGTTAAAATCACCTGAAAGGAAGAGATTTGTGACTGAATGCAATTAAAAAATATATAATGAGGCAGCTGATGCATTTCCAACAATGGATCTAGCAGTGTTTTTGAAACATGGAAGCAATGCTGGGAGAAGTGTGCTAGGTCTCAAGGTGTCTACTTTGAAAGGGACTAGACGCCCTTTAAGTCCTAGGTACAATGTATCTTTTTCTTATTACATGACTAGATACTTTCTGGACAGACCTCAAAAAATGACAAAAAGACTAAACAGGGTTTTGATTCAACTTCTATTTTGGGTAGAGTTAGGAAAATTCATGTGTTAGTTTATCTCTTAAAATATGTATCTTAAATATGTATAACTTCATTTGTTTCAGTAATTTATAGTGATTATAGGAAGCCTAAGATTTGGTGCTGCAGCTTTAAAGGGGGCTATTATTGCATTAAGCATTGATGTGTATTTTGCTGAATCAGAAGCACCTTGGCCATTACTTGCATGTTTTCTTGGTGGGGATGTCGAATCTGGGGCACTGGCGATTTATCGCCAAATATGGTAACCTTGGCGTTTTGATCTAGGAAATTGAGATGTATTGCGTTCTATGATTTGTGTGGTTTGAAGCGTTGATTTTGAAGCAGTGGTTAAATTTGTATTTTTCCGTGGGATTGGTTTCCGTGCTTGCCATTGGATTTTCAAAAGTTTTATTACTATCTTTTCAAGTAAGTGGCACATTTCTATTTATTTTTTTTTAATTAGAAATTCAATTTATTAATTATAGTTCGTGATATTATACATTTATTAGCCGCTCACTTACCCTTGATTAGGTATGGTAGTGGATGGTTTGACTGGACGTATAAATGCATATTTTTTGCAAAAATGTATGATGAATGTTTAACGAATCCGGAGAACTTGAAAGCGATTGAATGGTGCCAGAAAGTTGATTTGATTGCGAATAGTGTGGAATGTCCAGAATGTGGGAGTGAAATGGCTTTAAAATACAGAAAGGATGCGGGCGATAGGTATGAATGGTTATATAGAAAGGGCGGACATAAGCGAAAGCAGTCGGTGCGAAAGGGAACATGGTTTGAAAACAGTAAATTGCATATGTGTAAGATTCTTTTGATTACGTGGTACTAGGTGAATGAAACCCCAATTAAATGTGTTATGAATGAATGGATGTAGCGACCCATACGATGACATTGGTTTAATTTTTGTAGAAAAGTGTGTGGATGTTAAATTTTTGTTAATTTTGTAAAAAATTGTTTTAAAACAATTAATTAAAAATTAATTAATATTTGTAAAAAATTGTTAAAATTTTGAACCCTGACAAACCTAATTAAATTGGACCGTAAGTTTTATTTTTCTTTACTTTTTATTGCTTATTTGTGAATGCCTTATTTTTACTTCCTGATGTAACAAATCGAATCGGCAAGTTGGCCGCCATACAGGTGTTGAACGCCATCTTGATTTGGCGACAAACATGCCCTGGATTCAACATATTTACCGTTTTCTTTAATGCACATCTATTAACTTTTGGAAAACTATATTTTCATTTATCCTAAAAGCTTATTATCTTGCATGAAGGCAAGTAATATATGTAATGAAATTTATCAAGATATATTTTGTTCTCTGAATTTATTATTTTAATGTAAACATTTGATTTCCAGGGTATGGAGTGAGCTGTCTCAGTACTGTTGTGGAGGACACGCATCACAGGAAACTTGTAATTTTGCAAACCCTTCCACTCGTGAATGTTCAAAGGCAGTAAGTATCTGATATCTTTCTGTGCTGTTTTTATTTTTAAAATTACTAATTTTTTCTGAATGTATGTAATCCTACTATATAAAAGGCAAGCTTGTGATTACATAGTAGATAACTTTTTATCCTCTTTCATGGTTAAATTTAAAATGTGTAAATACTTTCACAAGAAATTGCTCATGCACAATAAATAAATATGAAATCATAACAAAGATGTATGGAAATGCATAATGCAAGTGATAATATGTGATAAAATAGTAGAAAACATAAGTGATGTTTGTACAGAAACTTCATGAAAATGCACATGAGATAGTATAATTAGGTTATTAACAAGTATTTTTCTACATTTGGTAACACCAGTAATATGTTTAATTTTTTAGTTTCATTTAGAATTATTAATTGAAATGTAGTTTTGAGCTGTGAGTTTAATTGAGTTATATATATATTTTCTATATCTCTGAGTTTTTTAGATTATTACTAAGACTGAGATGTAGTTTTGAATTGTGAGACTTATTAATTGATTTACTATTCTGAGTATAATTGATTTACTACTCTGAGTAATTGATTTACTATTCTGAGTAATTGATTTACTATTCTGAGTATTTTGAGTTGTAAATATTCATGAATGATGAAGCATATCATAAATCCTCAACAGGTTTAAATAATGTAAATTGGTCTGACTAGATATTTCAGTATGTGAACTAATTTTACCTTGAATAAAATATATTACAAAAAATAATTTTCTTAACCTATTTTTAGTTCTAATTTTCACTTATGAAAATATTCATTAAGAGATTAAAATACTCATTTGTTTCAACTCAATGCATCATTAGCTTCGAAACTGATTTGATTAATTTTTTTAATTAATTTTAATCGATATTATGTTTGTTACAACTTAAAATAGCTTTTTATCATTCTTGAAGATTATTATATAATAAATACTCCGAACATTGTTTGAGATCACCATATTGTGATCAATTCATCATTTCTGTATGCATTACAGCTGCACTTTCTCTTAAAAGATGTTTGATTTATTAGAATATACACTTTAACATCACTTACAAAATTGAAGCTTCTTGTCAAAAACATTTTTCGTGTGGAATTTATGAAATAAAATCTTTTCTTCTAAAACCTTTAAAAAGACAGGTCTTCTAACAGTTCACTGTTGTATTTATGTTAATTTTCAACTAGACAGACAAATTTTGTCTTTGTCTAGTTGAATGTTAGTTTCTAAATGTTTAATGTTCTATAATCTAATGAATCTAGTTGATTGTTTTTATTTCTAGTATTTTTGTACTTTGTACATCTAAAATTTCTTCCTTTGTATTTGCAAGTTCTTTATATACATAGATGGATACACCTCTAGGATTTTGATGTACTAATGTTGGATAATTTATTTCCTTGCATTCATGAAAGCAGCTATCGTATTGAAAAATGTAATTTGCATTCCTTGTAGTCTTGTTATTATCCTGTTGTGCATTTTACTAATATTTTCCTATTCAAAATTTTCTGTATTCAATGGCTATGATATAACAGGGCTACCACAGACAACTAAAAGGTGACTTTTTCCTACAATTTTTCAACCTTGGCAAATAGGGGTATCTTTGAGCAAAAGTGTGAAAAGCTCCCATTTTCAAAATTTTGGATTTTTTTTAATTCACCAAAGGTTAATGAAAATTTAGTCCTTTTTTAACTAATAGCAGATAGAAAATATTTTCCTTGATTTTTCTACAGGAAGAAAATTTTCCAAGGGATGCCAATATCAAAGTTTTGGTGCCAAGCCATGGCAAACAAAAGAAAAACATCAGAATCTGGTTGCTAGATTGTCATGAAAACCACATCAAGAAAATATTTAATTTTTAAAATTTAAATTTCTTTATGAGGTCTTCAACATTTGTTTCATTTTTCATTCATTCAACATTTGTTTCATTTTGTGTTTTAGCCTATTCATTTTATATTTGAGCAAAGATACTTTATTGCTGCTATTTAAAAAAATTGTGCATCTATTTCTCAAGTGCTTTAGCTGTGGAAGCCCTGTATAAAGAATAATGTTCATAAGTTTTTTATCATTTTTATTTTCAGTTAGCTAATGAATAATCCATCAAGGGTATACATTTTTCAAAACAAATTCTAGTTTTTAGTGAATTTTTTTGTAATGTTCAAGTTATTTGCATCAACTTGTTCAAACTTCATTCATTATATATTTTTATATCATACGTGCTTGCATTTCACAGTAAAGCGCCTTGATTAAGTAGGTAGTTTTAATTTATGTCACCCCGGAGCAACACAACAGGTTAATGGCAATGATCTAGGATCAATCCTGAAGGAAAAGATTCAAGGACAAGTCATAATTTAGAACCACTATCAGATGACAAGGTCAGCTGAGCTGGTACTCTGAATGGCAACGTGAGGACATTTAAGGCCACAACAGATTTAACATGCACCCCATAGTCTGGCTGGTCTTTGGTTGGATCATATTTCAAACTTGCAACCCTCCATTTGCTAATCTGCAACTGCCAACTGGGCTACTATGGCCCTCCTTGAATATGGTATGACTAAAAATTAAAGTTTACTTTAAAAGTTAAACTGGTAAACAAGTAGATTTTCAGTTAGCATTTGAAAGTTTTTAATTTTGTTATTTCTGAGAAAGAGTATCTGTTAAAAATTATTTTATAATTTGTGTTTTTAAATTAGCAACACAATCATACTTAGTATCAAGATAATTCGTAATAAAGAAAATATAGATCTTTCATTATGTTTTATTTCTCTGTGTATAGGTTCAAAGTGTATCAGAAATTGTCAGCAATTCTGGTTTAAATATTTACAATTTGTATTCTGACTGTGCCCCATCTCAGGATAAAGTGTCCAGATATGCGGTTGACAGAAGAAACATTCTTCGACATCTACCTAAGGCAAATAGAGTATATAATAATTTTTGAATTCATATTTAAAGATGCTGTTTTAAAACAACAGTTTTAAGTTCAAATTTTATTAGATTAACCTGTAAAATATTAAATAAACTGAAGAGTCACTCATGTGTTTCTTGATTTAAATAATTAGACAGATTGAAGTATCATAATCATTATTTCTTTTTTGTTACATAATTTATGTAACAAAAAATATTTATGATAAATATTTTTATATTCATTTTTTATTACATCTTATTGTTACAGAATATTTCTTGATACAATTGTATATATACATGTTACTGATCCTCATATACTTAAACAAATTATATATATATATATATCAATTTTGCTTAGGACAAGATATCTTGTCGAGACAAAACTACCCTATTACTCCAAGGGAATGAAAATCCAAGTAGGAAAAACAAATTGTCCCCTGCAATTTGGAACAGGTTTTTGCACCAGAGGCTGGGCATCACTTGGCAGTTTTGGAAGCAAAGATAAAACCACCAAGAGGGTTAAAAACATTAATTTTTTTGTTAGATGATACCTAATATATTTATTTTGTACTGCATTAAAGATTTTTTTAAATCCCATTTTATATTTCACTAGCTGAATTACCCGGCATTGCTCGGGTTGAATCGTTTATAATTCATTGTAATATTACTCAATATTATTCCTATGGAGATTTCAAATTGTTTTTAGCCCCCCTGCAGACCCAGTACAAATCGAATGGGGTTAATATATAGCCTATGTCCTGCAGAATTGTACAGGATGGATGTACCAAATTTAGTGTGAATTGGTCTGATATTGATCGTATAAATACACAATGTTATTTCTATGAGGATTTTGAATTGTCTTTAGCCCTCTGTACCATATCGACGTTAGAAAAAAGACCGCTTTCTATAAAAATGATCTTATGTTATAAAAATTTACATTCCAATAATAGCTACAGTTTAAGAATTTAGACAGGATACATAAACAATATGATACTAAGCTATTTTCAGCACAACCGCACCTATCTGTGATTGCATAAGATTCTAAAAAAACTAAGGTCATCTTGAGAGGCGACTCCTGTAGATGTTAACTCTGACATCACCTGCACAGCCAGACTGGGTGAGAGCACCCTCTAGCAAGTGCTCTGTCCAGGATGTTATACCCCTCTGCACACCCAAGACAAATAGAATGGGGTTAATATGTAGTCTACATTACCCACAGGGTTCCAAAGAATAAGTGTATCAAATTTAGCGTAGATTGGTCAAACAGTGTAGATTTGTATAGAGGACAGATGGGCCAACTCTGCTTTATATGTATTGATTGCATAAAAAATATTTTGACTAGTTCAATTGAAGAAATTAATTTAATTTTAAAAAATTATGTTAGGTTTTAAGAAATGATGTACAGAAATTATATATTTTTTATTAAAGTAATTTAAAATTAATTAACTGAAAATAGATAATTTGCTACACCATTCAATCTATACATATAAAACAGAGTTGGCATCTGTCTGTTCTCTATACTAATCTATACCTTTTGACCAATCCAAACCAAATTTGGTACACCTATTCTTCGGAACCCTGCAGGTAACGTAGGATACATATTAACCTCTGTTCTATTTGTCTTGGGTGTGTAGAGGGGTGTAACGTCCTGTCATCCTGGACAGAGCACTTGCTAGGGGACACTCTCCTGGTCTGGCTGTACAAATGACGTCAGTTAACATCTACAGGAGTCGCCTCTCAAGATGACCTTGGAGGTTTTTAGAATTTTATGCAATCGCAGATGGGTGTGGTTGCGCTGAAAATCACTCAGTATCATATTGTTTATGTATCCCTCCTGTAAAATGTGGGATGGAATTTTCAAGCTTAAAGTGTAATTGCTTGAAATGTCGATCATGATATCGTATCAATATGATTTTTCAGCCTTTCATAATGATGGTGGAATTCCAAAATTCACATTCCTGGTGCAAGGTGCTATCAATAAAAAAATATTGATAAGAAAAAACTGACTGCAATAATACGTTGTCTCTTTTTAGAAAACAAACTTAAAGGGCATTCACAATCACTCAAAATCGACTTTTGTATACAGTCATCTCAGTATCAGTTTTTGTAGGTTTGTCTTGCCAATAGTATTGCGTCGGTGCGAATGAAATGTCCGATGAGAAATAGGTTTGGGAATGACCCCTATACAGCTAAAAGTAATTACCTACAAGCTTCCGGAGAACGTATGTCACAGAGCTACTACGTGTGAAGTACAAGTTCCAGATTTAATTTGTTTGGGCATAAGGTGCTTCCAAATTCAACATGGAAAACTCAGATTTGAGAGTCATCTTCCTTTACGAATTTAAACTGAGACATTCTGCTGCAGTTGCTGCTCGAAACATTAACACAGCATTCGGAGAGAATACAGCCAATGAACGAACCATTCAGTGGTTTGCGAAGTTTCAAAGTAGAGATATGGACCTGAAAAATAAACCACGTAGTCACCGAGAAGTTGCAGTTTCGGAGGATGTTTTGCTAAGTGTGGTTAAAGCTGAACCGCGGGAAATATATCGAGATAGCGGCCAAGCTAGGGGTCCACCAAACTACAATTGTTTGCCTTCTGGCTGCGTAGGGTAAGGTCAAAAAGATGGATTCTTGGATGCCTCATGAATTGACAATTGCCAACAAGATGAGACATTTGGAAGTCTGCATAGCTCCTTTCCAGGAATGAAAGAGAACCTCTACTGCAGCGAATCGTTATCTGCAACGAGAAATGGGTCCTTTATGACAATTGGAAACGATCTGCACAATGGTTGAGCAAAGCAAGCCTCCTGGACGCCATCCCTAGCCACCCTTACATTCCAGGTAGGTTATGCTTCTTGTATGGTGGTCTATAGCTGGAATAATTCATCGCAGTTTCCTGCCAAGTGGCCAAACCATCACTTCAGAACGATATTGTGATGAATTAAGACGGATGCATTGGAAATTGATGGTGAAACAACCAGCTTTGGTAAACAGGCATTGCGTTTTCTTGCAAGATAATGCCCGTCCTCATGTCACACAACGGATGATGCTGACACTATGTTAGTTGGGCTATGAAGCGATACTCATTCCCCTATTCCCCTGACTTATCACCTACAGATTTTCATCTGTTTCATCACCTGGATCGCTTTCTGTCTGGCAAACTGTTCATCCAAGATACGGAGCAATTGATGACTCTGCATCCCAGCCACAAGACTTTTCGTTCCAGGATAATGGCCTTGTCAGACAAGTGGCAACAGTGTGTCAATTCAAAGGGAAATCATTTTGAGTAGGTCAGGTACTGTATTTTTCAGTTATCACTATCGAAGCGTGATGGTCATTTTCCGGACATTTCATTTGCACCGACCCAATATGTGAAATGGATCTAAAGTGAATTGTAGAAGCTATAAAAATCTCAGTTTTAAAAATAATTTTTTGGGGCTTGCTGGTTTTTCTCTATATTTACATTTTCTATGACAGAAAAGTGATTTTTCGGGTCACTTTCAATCGATGTTTAACCAATTAAACCCGAGCAACGCCGGGTAAATTCAGCTAGTATAATATACGGCACAAAATGTTTGATTGTTTATAGATTGCTAAAAGGCAACGAAGTATGCAAATGTTCCCCAACATACTGACATTGTAAAACAGAATCAAACTACATAGAACACATTTTTATTTGAAGGCAAAATTGATCAATGTGTCAACAATCCAATCAAGAAAATGTGTTTAAATATTTTATTTTTGATACATTGCATCAATTTGACTTACAACTTATAATGGAGTTTGCTTCTGCAAAAGTTTTAAGATATCTTTTTAGCTGACTTCTCTGTATTCTAGGTATACAAATATAATGATGACCCACCTTGTATTGATTCATCTAATATAAAGAAATGGCTAAATCAGCAATCTGTTCGTGAAGCTCTTCATATACCAACCCATGTCCAGAAGTGGGATATTTGCAGGTTGGTGTACATATCTGTAACAAAATATAATTTATACGTATCATTTTACAAAAAAAATAATTTATATTCTATTTAGGTTTAATTCTTTTCTACTGTACAACCTTATAAAATTTAAAATATCCAACTAATGAGAGAGTTTATAGTACCTCAAATGAGTCTAAATTCTGTATAAATCGTAATGTAATTCATTACATTATTACGATTAATTTTATTTGAGAGGCCTAATTTTTTTCTCTTGTATGCATTTTTTAATAATTATGTATACAGATACTTATGACATAGTTTTATTGTAACCAATACCACATTTTATTGTAACCAACTCATTTTAAGAACTTAACGTTTATTCTTAATTACTCTCCAACTCCAAATTTTTTGTTTTGCTTTGATTCTACCTATTTGAAGCTAAAAATTTGTTTTTAGCTTAATGATATCAAGTCATCTCAATCAGCAATGTAGGTTTTTGACCTATATTACTTTTCACAATTTTCTCCCCAATAGTTACCTTTATCCATTACAATAGTAACCTTTTCTACATAGTCAATTTATTTCAATACCATCTAATGATAAATCAGTAGAAATAACAGAATAGCATCTTTATTTATGTTTATGGTTATAATAGAAAAATACATTTCCTTTATAAATATCCTTTGGGTGGCATGTTTTGAATTGCTTAAAACTTTATTAAGTCAAATGTGTGGATTTCTGCTTACAGATTTGTTTTGTTAAATATTGAACACAAAATTAAAATTAATTTCAACAGCATTCATTCATTTCTTTTTGTAAATGACTCTTGAAAAGCAAATTATATAAATTTGTCTGCATTTTTTAGTTTAGATGTTGAAATTGGTTATAAAAGGATATATAACACAATGAGGCCACAAATCTTGCAATTGATGAACTCTGGAAAACTTAGAGGACTAATTTACAATGGGGATGTTGACATGGCTTGCAATTTCTTGGGAGATGAATGGTTCTCTTATGACCTTGGAATGAAGGTAAACTTTAGATTAAAATATATCAAATCGAAGTTCCAAACTGTTTTTAAAAGTATTTAAAAATAAAATAATTGGTCTCGCATTAACTATTTCAATTTTCATTACATATATATGTTTAAATTTCTTTTGAAATCTGTTGAAAGTTTTTCACTCAGAAAATTTGGTTCCTGTCATCAATAACTCTTTAGTTTGGAGAATCAAGTATATATCACATCTTTTCAAATTTTCAGGCTTGTAATTTATTTAAAATAACGAAACTTTGAAAATAATTATGAACCATTGCAAATTTGAGAATGATTTCTTTTGTATTTTTCAGTCTGGAAAGTCTTAGATTTTTTAAAATCTAAAACCTGAATATTATTGCTACTTGTGAAACAATTGATGTTAGAATTGAATGAATTTTTATTGTAGGTAACTGCAGAATACAAACCATGGAAATTCAATGGCCAAATTGCTGGATTTGTGAAAAACTATGGCAAACTTTCGTTTCTAACTATAAAGGTAAGATTTATTTTGATCAGAATATTAAGCATATGAGTAAAACTCTAAGGGAGCTGAACATTTTCAGTTGAAAACAATCAAATTTCTGACCAATTAAATTAGTCTCAGAATTGTTTTAGCAATAATGCTTTTCACATATGTTCTGCAGCTTTTATCACCTCAAAAAATTTAGTAAAATAGTTAACTGGCTAGTGCTAGTTTAGAACACACTAACAGAATTACCCAACCTAACTTGGGTTAAATTATTAACTGTAGATTGAAAAAGCATATTTCTTTCCTCTTTCGTAGAAAAATGCCAACATCATTTAAGAGACAGTCAAAATAATTTTTAACTGTTTCGACATTTTAGAATTTCCACTTTGGCCCAAATCGAATACATTTCACATACAATGCATCCCTGTTTGACAAAAGTACGCAAAGTGACTACTACAAAAGTCGATTTTGAGTTGAGGGGAATTAGGAATGCCCTTTCTTAAGTTCGTTTCCTGTAAAATTGCATCAACTCAATTTGTAAAGATGACGAATCTACAGTGAATAGTCTAGCACTCATAGTTTACCAACCACTATTGTTTGAATTGTGTCATTCTTGCACCAGGTATGCAACATTTTAAAGGAAAGATGGTGAATTAATTTGATTAGATATTTATGATTAATTTTTAAAAAATTTTCTTGAAAATTCCATTTAGTGGCGCCTGCAAAAAAACAAAAGAACTTATTGTTATTGAACTTATTTTAAAATTGAATGTCTTCAGTACAGACAAAGCAAAACCATTACCATTTTTCAAAGAATGTTAATTTGACAGCTTTGTTTTTAAAGAAAATCTGTTTTCAGCAAACTTTTAGCAGGTATAATAGGTTGCTTAAATATAATTTCAACTCATAAAGTAAGCAATCTTGACGTTCTATCTCTACAAGAAAGAATTTTTAATATTTCTAAAGTCCTAGTCTGGATTTTTTCTAACATCAATATTCTTTCAATATCTGTAAATTTCCACTTAATATTTGCTTTACTCTAACTTGCATGAAGTTTTAAATTTAATCCTTTGTGGAGGTTGTTGCATGTGATGAAGGAATCATAGTTTATTAAAAAAATATATTAAATTTACGACCTCAGAAAATAGAAAGAAATAAACTAAAGTCGGCGTAAAAAGGTTGTTCTAAAGATATTAAGTCATGATTCTTTTTAATCTTCTGATCTCCCGTAGTTGCCACAACTTACAACTAAAAACAATGAAATTTTAAAATGTAAAATTAATTCTGAGCAAAAAAATCGAAAAATAATATTACTGCATGTGGTCAATGTACACAAGTTTTCGTTTCGTTGAACACACTTCACTTTAAAGCACTTCTTTCAATTCAGATATTCAATTTGAATGGAAACCACTTACCTGTTTAGAATGAGAACGATGGTAGTAGTTACTTGCCTATTGAGTTCAACTTTAATGAAAACCAAGTAGTTTTATTTGAAATATAGAAAGGAAATGCGAGGTTTAATGAATTAGTCGTTTTGTAAAGGAAACCTGTCAAAATTTTTAAATGCTTGGAATAAATTTGTTTAGCCACCTGTCTTGGTTCAAAAGGTTTTGTGCTGTATGTTTTATTTCTCTTCATGAAATGGATTTCTACAACTATGGGGTGTTAAAACAAGGACTCTTTAGGAAACTTGGTCAAAATGTACACTTGTTGCCCAGAAAAAGAACACATGTATTTAACAATATTGGACATAAAATAACTAATTTCCACCTTCCTCTGATGCAAAATTGAATGTTTTATTATCTTTTTATCATTTTTCCCAAACATTCGGAAGTAGTCTATATTTCGCAAAGAAAAAATAAGGCTCAAAATAAAGTATTAGAATTCAAATTCCGTAAAAATAATTGCTTTTCCAGCTGTATTGGTAAAACAATTTGAGTAATTGCAATGCTCAATATACATCCCATCTTCTCCAAAACTGCTAAATTAAGGTTAATGTAAATATGGGTATTCAGCTGTTTTAGCATCAAACTTGTCTAAAAGCATAGGCAAAGTAATGCATTCCCTATGCTAATATATGTTTTATAAAATGTGTAATGTTTAATGAAATCATATTGAATAACTTTTATGTGATACCTTCACAGACACATAAAATGGGAAGACAGAATGACTGACGATATAAAGTTCAATCACTAAATGATTGAGTACTCACAATATGCAAGTTTAATGAAAATATACCCAGTGTGGCACTCACAGACAGGCACAAAATGCTGAAATCACTAATTTTGCATTAAAATGACCCAAACTGATTAATAACTTGAAATGGAGCAATGTACAAACACTCTTTTTATTTACATAACTACTCATAATAATATGTTGCATTTCATCATATGGTGTTTTAACATTTTTCAATATAATTTTAACCAGTTTTTACACATTACAATGTTTTTATTATAATATCAGGTGAAGTGAATGTGACATTCAATAATAAAGTATTGCACCATCATTGATATCAGTATGAACATTAAAAGGATTAAATATATTTCATAAATTTTAAGTGATGAAATTGAAAGAAGTTTCGATAAATATTTGAAGGGAAATGATTCCAAAATTGAAGGTAAATTTGCAGTGCTTTTAATATCATGACCATAAACAAATTTATATCAATGGTAAGTATCATTTGCTTTTTGTATTTGTTTCTTGTGGTTTAATTTTATTTTTAGATAAAAAAGCAACTTTTATCTTCAAAGAAATATGCTTATATCTTGTTACTTCTCCCAAAATTTAAGAAATGTTACAAATGAAGTTTTCGTTCTTTTTATTACTTATTTCAGTGTATGTTTTATAAGTATGAAAAGCTGTTATCTATATTTACTTCAACTTCTAAGAGGTAATATATGTTCATTGTCATAAAAAATAGTAGTATGGAAAATTTACAAAAATAATTACTAATATGTTAATTGCTAAAATTTCAAACACTTGAAGGAATGCAATCCAATTTGAAATGATAAAATGTCAACAAAAGGTATCACATTTTTATCCTGGTACTCTCCCTGCAAAATGTAGTTCATTGTTTTGTAATGAAAAATGAAGATTTTAATTGATTTTAAAAAATAAATATTGCAAATATAAATTGTATGCAAATCAATTGTGATTGAATTCTAAGCATAAATATAAGTGTGTCTAATAAAATACATATTTAATTCTCCATTTCTTAGGGATCTGGACACATGGTTCCTCAAGATAAGCCTGGACCAGCTTTCAAAATGATATCCAGTTTCTTGAGTAATAGCCCTTATTATTGATTGAACTTGGAAGACAGTTGTTTAAAGATATTGGTATGTTTTGTTTTTATAATTATAGTCCTATTGACCATTAAGTTCAACCACTTAAATATTTGGCCTTAGCTCAGAGTAAATAAACTAAAAAGCTGACTGCAAACTATGTGTTTAGGTTTAATCATTCAATAAATTTTATCATTTGCAATGGCAGTTTTTGGTAATATTTTCAACTGTGAATGCAAAACTAGATATTCTATTTAAAATATAAGATCAAAGCTGAACTGTGCTTTGCATTTAGTATTTACGTTCTTCAAAAGCTGTTGGGGTAGTAATTCCATTCCAACTCACTCTGAACAGAGCTCAGGGCAAACAATTTGATATACCTTTACGAATTATCAATCAGCACTAATAAAAATGAAACTAATGCTTTATTTATTACTGAAATCAAGTGTATTTTGTACTTTAAACATAAAAAAAGTTTTACTGCAAAAATAGAACGTTAAAAAATTTGTTTGGAAAATGAATGCTTTATGCTTAATTAAAATTGTCAGTTTAAGCAGTTTATTTTAAAAAGAAAAAGTTAAGAATAAATTATTAATTTTTATGTATTTTAATTTAAGTAAGTAGTCTGTTTGCAGTACATAACATATTCAGACCAGTACTAAAGTATTTCGGTGTTAATATTCGATTTCAATTCTGCTATAATTTTATTATGGTTTCTCTCCATAATAGCTTTATATACAGGACAATGTGCAAAGATTGGTTAAATGATTGATTTATGGGAACTGATAAGTTAGCCATTAAAATAAACTTTTTTGAATAGAAATTGTTCAATGTAAGTTTGGTTTCTTGAAGATATAATTGGAATCCAAAACGCTTTGATATTTTGTGTTCTTGATTTTGAATATGCTTGATGCTCATTTTAGTCTAGTGATAATTTTGGAGTTGTGTACAACATACTCTTAATGCATAATGTTATTTCATTTTCTATTACTTGAAATGTGATTTTAGTGTAAAAAGTCACCTTACATCTCAAACTTTTTGTATAAAGGTTCTTAATATAATTGAAACAAAACCCCAGCTAATTTGCAAGTACAGTAAAATACTACACTAAGCATGTACATTTTTTAGATTTCCCAAATAAGTTGCTAGTGTATCGGTTAATTTTAGTTTGGACTGTTGGTCTATAGAAATTATGAAATAAAGGTTAATTTGCCTATTTTTACTTACCTAGTTAATTACCTTCTTACAACCTATTTTAACTCCAACGAGTTTACTTTCCAGCTTATTGTTAGATCCATATAACAAGTCTGCAAACAAATTGAATTTTAAAATGATGTTTTCATCACTACATGTTCAACTTTCCTTCTATTCACATCTTATACAAGTGCATTCATCCAATTTGTAACTAGATATTTTGTGAAGAATTTTTTAAAACAATTATTGAAATTATTTTTCAGGCATATCAGTCCAGACAACATTGTGATTGGTGTGATATTAGACAGTACAATTTATTACTTATAAACTTTCATTAGACTAATTCAATTTTTTATGTAAAATATATTTGTTTTGTTATTGATCTTTTAAATTTTCATCTTTTGCACGAAATTTTATGTTTTAGCTACTCATAATTTTTAATTTTAGGTGTAATTGAAATTTGTTGGTTGTAGAATTGTTTTAAGTATGTAAAAAATGTAACTAATGAAAAAATATTTTCTTATTTGTGTCTATTTATTGCTTTCTGTGTAATTAGCCACTAATCCCTAAATTCTAAGTATTAAATAATCGGTAATTAAACTGGACACAATAATGGATTCATTCCAGATTTGAATATTGAAATAAGACTTATGTCTAAAAATATTGTATGTTAACAATCAAGATTTTACTAATACAGTTAAAAAATTATATCTGTATTATGTGAAACTTACGAAATTCTACCAAAAATCTCACTTGAGCATTTATAAGTGTTTTTGAAACCACCAAAACGCTGTGTTCTGAAACAATAATGCTAGCATACATGATTATTATTTCTCCATTACATTTATCGAAAATAGATTATACAAAATAAAATTACTTATTTTTTACAAGTTATGTAAGGTATTGTGACATCTTAGCGCCTAAGAGTCTAGGATGGCCGGCTGCAGACCCGGAAGTTTCCTGTTAAAAAAGTCCTTCAATACTGCGCTTGCACATGTGAGGAGAATGAGAAACAGTTAGCTCACAGACTCCGTCTAGTTGAGACGTCTTCGTAGCAATTCGTAAATTTTAATATGAAAATAAGCATTTTTGTTTCGCGCGTCCATTGTAAACCCATTGTTTTGTCTGTGTTAAAATAAATGTTATTTTTTAATGTCCAACAAAAGTTCGGATTAATTCATCACAGTATCAATTTTAGACCTGAAACAAATTCACATGTTGATACAGACTGATATGTTTGGCACAAAAGCACAGCTAAGTTGTAATCTAATTATAATGAAGTATTTATAGAAGAGCTTTTGTACATTAGTTTACATTAAAATTATACTTTTTTAAACTAGACCATATTTGTAAGGCCAAAGTTTGAAAATCTGTGCATGCAAACCCAAAGATCTCATTTAACACATTGTGATGTTTTTTATTGCAAAGGCACTGAAACAAATATATCTATTCACCCCATGTGTCACATGGGGTGAATAGATGTATTATGGTCTAACTTAACTTATGTTCTATGGTCTAACTTCATGTGTCACTATGATACATGAAATTAGACCATAGAACAAAAAGAAAGGTAATAAAATATCAACAGGTTCCAGCTCCTTCAAAATTTCTCAATCCTTCCAAAAGTGTGCATCTGCCTCTGGATAATGCTGAACATTTCAAAGCTGGTCACAGTCCATGTCAGCCATACCTCAGCACAGGAAACATTTTGAGCTACCATAGATGCAAAACGATACAAGTGCTTTGCTAGTCATTAATTAAAAAGCCACCACTGCTATGTAGCGAGGACCAGCAGGGATATCTCAAATGGACTCCCAAATAGTTTGTTTTATCGGACACTCAATTCCTACTTGTCATAATTTATTCTTGAATATTCGAATTGCAGATCCCAAGGATGTATCTTTATTTTAATAATATAATACTTATTCAACTTTCAATAATGTAGCACTTATTTCAATAATTGTTCAATAATCAATGATTATGAATAGATCCCCTTAAAATGTTGAATAAATGCAAAAATCCTAAAATTCTTTCATTTTAGGAATTTACATCAATGGAGCAACACAAAGGATTATAATCCTTCGTGTTGCTCCATTGATGTAAATTCAACTACCTACTTAAACTTCTTTGTTTTAATAACACTACTGAAAATTAAATTATGATTAAATATATATAGAATAGAGCTTTTGAGTAATTCTACAATTTTTTAAATGTGTACAATGGTAGCTGAATCTAAAACTTATCTTTGGAACAATAGAAATTAATATATTAAGTAGAAAATATAAACTAG
The DNA here is from genome assembly GCA_933210815.1 of Meta bourneti. Lineage (NCBI taxonomy): Eukaryota > Metazoa > Arthropoda > Arachnida > Araneae > Tetragnathidae > Meta > Meta bourneti. The sequence goes on from OW119927.1 coordinate 51,025,596, forward strand.
GTATCAGAAATTGTAACACAATTAAAAATCTAAATATGCCTTTTAAAATCTAAAGCACCACTTATAATTGATCTAGTGGTTATAGCATTTGTCTACCACTCAGTAGGTTCTCTGTTCGAATCTCTTTGTAAGTGCCTGAATGTTGGTAATTGGCACTATTAGGAGTACTGATGGCTCATCCATTGGGTGCTCCTTTCACAAGTAGTCATCAGTTCACCTCTTATAGTGCAGTAGGCCAAGCATTTACAAATATACATATGAAGCAATATTTAAAGATAGGATCGATTGTGTAGTGTGCACACAAAATAATTCGGGAATCTCATACTCCTGAGTCTGAAAGACTGATTTGGAGCAGTTTGGTAAAATTTAGACCCCAGGATCTTTCAGTTCACAAATTCTATAATGGTAATCATGTACACACTACACAATTGATCGTAGCTTAAAAAATAAAAGCTGGAATTTGAATCATTTTCCAAATAAGCATTTGTCACTGTTTACTGGAAAATTGCATACTGAAAGCTGTTTACAAAAAGTTAAATATAATGGTGTAGTACAGCTCCCAACAGAAGGCAGTTGAGTTTTATAGTTTTGAATAAGTATTAAATTATGTGACTGATGAAGACAAACAAATCCTTTCCATGATTGGTGTCTAGCAGCTTCTAGTTTTAAGTTTATCATTTGGTTCCGAAAGTGATAGCATTGATAATGAGTTGTCAAGGGGAAAACATCCACTGCAATCGCCATTCAGGCTTTTGCGAATGTGGCAGCCTTTGAACGCTTCTACACATTCAGAAATCAACTGATCAAAGGTTGACTGTCTTCTAGAAGCCCACTATATTAGGGACAGTGTTTACTAGATTCCAGAATCACCCAATATAAAAGTCGTGTTTGAACAAGGCTGAAAAAATTCTGTGATGCTCATTCAAGGCTTTTAAATGACAATTGAGTAGATATGTAATTTTTTCATCAAGGCATTCTTCCCCTAGATCACTTGACAAAAAGAAAAAGCCTGAACCCCTGTAATCTTCCCCCTCTGCATTGCCCTTAAATTTCCGGAATTCGCTACCAAGAAGTCCACAGATGTGCTTTTCCCACACAACTTCTCCAAGGAAAACTTGAAATCATAGTTAGGAATTGTCAAAGGCATGTCTAATATGAATACTGAAGAGCACTTTTCCTCAATTCTTATTCCTTTGTATTTTTTTCCTCTGGCAGTAAAACGTTTGGCTAGATATAGTCGTGCCATAAAAAACAACCATCTTGACAATTCTTCCTAATCTTAATAGAAAGACTCCTGCAATGTGGAAATGTCTTATCTGAATGGTTAGATTGCAATTCTTTTTTGGTCGCACATGCTATTCGTTAACGATGCAAATAATTAATCAAGATTATTAACACCATACACTACAAGTTAAGATGTGAAAAAAGATCATGATTAAAAAAATAATTGGATTTATTGCATTTAAATAAGATTTTTATGATTTTAATTCATTCATTTCCTTCATATGTTTAAACAAGTTAGGAATCAGCAATTCAGTGTAGTTTCTAGTATTGATTTATGTCAAACATTAATATATGAGCGTTTAGAAAATGTAGCACAACAAATGTTTGAACAATTTCAATCATTCTTGCTGCTTTTATTACTTCGTTTAAATTCTATTTCGTGAAACAAAAATCCATAAGTCTTAAAATTACAATTTAAAAAATAAACATTTTAATTGGAAAAGTAAAGTTTAATTTATAAATTTAATGAATTTGTATAAATAATAATTTTTTTAGCCTTGTCAATTCCCAACTTGTTTTACTTGTAAAAACTATTTTGAGTTGAACTGTTAAGTCTAAAATATTTCTTTCACAAATACAGAAGTAGCAGTGGTGGTAAGATGGCTTTCTTGTCTTCTACACAAACACCAAAATATAAACGGCCCCATTCTAAAGGAGATGAGATATAATGTTTTTGCAGAGGGGAAATAAAAAAACATCTTGAACTTTTGTAATTACAGACATGATACTAGATTAATATTTTGTTTTCTCAAATAAGAGATTCTTTTTAAACTCAGTTGATTCTTGAGGAATTATTAAATATACACTCAGGAACATTGAAAATAGCGCACTAAGAAGGAAGAAAGGTACAATCGCGAAACTGCAAATAAGTACAGCGAGAACCGATATGCAAATGATCCAAGTTTGGTGCAAATGCGCATGATCACACACCCTGCAGTGGCGCTGCAATCAGGAAGTGGGACCGGGGCATATTGGAAGATTCATAAACGTGACGATCACATTCCGACTCTAGGACTTTAGTAAGTAAGACTGCCAGGTAAGACGTGTGAGAAGACATTTCCCACAGTTAAGCGAGTTTGAGAGGGGCCTCATCATCGGCATGAAAACCGCAGGCTGGTCGACGCGCCGTGTTGCTCGTCAGTTCGGAGTGTGCCGTCAGAACATGTTGAGAGCAGTGGACACGGGATGGTACACACGTGCGGCGTACCGGGTCTGGAGCGACGAGGCGAGAGGATCGTGCGGCAAGCGCTCGTTCCACGATACAATCAGATGTAGGGGTGCCAGTTGTTCCACAAACCATTTCCAGACGCCTTGCGGAAGCGAATCTGCAATCCAAGCGCCCTTTTCGTGTACTGCCTTTAACATCGGCGACTCCGTCTACAGTGGTGCCAAGCCAGAGCGACGTGGAATGCCACAGATTGGCAAAACGTGGTGTTTAGTGATGAATTCCGGTTCGTTCTGGGGACAGATGATAACCGCGTACGGGTGTGTAGGCGCCCTGGTGAACGGTACAATTCCACCCACGCTGTCGCGCGACACACTGCCCGCACAGCATGCATAACGGTCTGGGGGGCCATAGCCGGTCCACTCTAATTGTGGTACATGGAACCTTAACGGGCCAGCGTAATGTTGATGACATTCTTCGACCCCACGTGGGACCTTTCCTATGGTCTTCCAGGGCAATTTTCTAGCAAGATAATGCTCGTCCGCATACAGCTCGAGTTGCTCAAGACTTCCTACGTCATGTTCAGACTCTTCCATGGCCGGCCCGCTCCCCGGACTTGTCCCCTATAGAGCATGTGTGACCAGCTGAAACGCCAGATGCCGCCGTGTCAAACTGTACATGATTTGGAGGTGGCTGTTCAAGATTTGTGGGCCCATCTGCCTCAGGACATCAGACGTCTAATCAACTCAATGCCGGACCGTATTGCAGCAGGAGGCGGTCCGACGCGCTATTGAGGTTGCACTGTATTTGCCTAATTGTTCACACCCCAGGTAGCACATATATGTCGGCCAATGTCGAAAAAAAATATTGGCCAATGTAAAAATGACCCCCCCCCCCTGGCGATATTGCTCAATATCGATTTTACGACATTGATAAATATTTTTTTCTGACGTTGCTCAATATCGATTTTACAACATTGATAAATATTGTTTTCTGACATTGCTCAATATCAGTTTTACGATATTGCTCGATGTTCTTTTTCAACATTACTCAATATCTGCTTCCTAATATTGATATATATTGTCATTCAATGTCCTTCTTACGGCTTATGTGATTGTTTATTTAGAGGACACACAAGATTACAGCCATCTGAAACTTTTAAGAAATAGAGAATTTTAAAAATATTAATCATTAAAAATATTTATATAGTAAGTACAATAATTTATAGAATTGAAGAACATATTAGTTTTAATATTTTAAATTATTAAAAATATGTTTATTACAATTTTTGTAACTATTGTATTGTATATTACATAAATATTTTTTAATGATTATTGTTTAACATTACTAAACTTATTCATAAAATAGAGTAAAAAAAATTTGGATAATCACATGCCGTAAATAGGATATGGACCAACGTTGAATGAAATTACAGTTGAACCTCGTTAACATGAACTCTTATAGGGGAAGGTTATATTCTTAACAATATCAGTAATTCACGTTATCGGTGTAGAATTCAGCGAAATTAAGTTTGATAAGCGTGTTCACATTAATGAGGTTAGACTTCTTTTCTAGCATAAAATGGCTATACATCATTTTTACATGAAAATTAACAAATTCTGCAAAATGACAGATCTCTTAAAATGCAAGTGAATTCAGAAAATAAACTATCTAATAAAACAGTTCTTTGAATTCAAAATGCTTTACTTTTGCAAAAACCTTTTTCTCTGCAAGAGGAAAATTGAATTTGTCCTTCCCTAGAAAGTAATAACTTTCTTCACTGCTTTTAACGTATTACCATTTTATATTTCATGACATTCAAGGAAACAATTTCTAAAGCAATGCTTTTAGAAATTGTGGCTTACTTGGCTTCTTCAAACCTAAAAATGTGTCCATTATCAAATAAAATTTAACCATTTAAAATCCATTTTTCACCCTTTAAATGTACTCCTCGGTAGCTTGAAAATAAAAAAGAATGCATAGTACACGTACAGGTTCCAGTTTTTACATGTTTTATTGTATAAGATTTTCAATTCAGAAAATTGTTAGTTTTAGAAAAATATTCCAGTCACAAATGTTAGCTAAGCTGCAGATAGCAGCTAATATTTTAATTTCTTCCATTTTTTCAACTAAGACCGATGTTTTTATTTGGAAAGTTGCATAAAAGTCACATGTGCATAATTTAAGTTCTTGTTTCATTAATTAATTTTTCTCAAAGAAATATAGGGCTATAACAATTTTAATTTTTGCCAATAGTATAATCTAGCTCAAACCAGTGAAATTGTATTACAATACGACTTGATTAAACAGTTACTTGGTATAAAAACAGGTGTAATTCTAAGAACTGACACAATTATGATTCAGATTTATATATATATAATTTTGAATTCTTCTCAAAATGAATTACTTCTTCAAACCACTGTTAAAAAATTAATATTGTAGGAAATGTTTAATAACAAAAGACAGAAAAAAGGACACATACTGTTTATTGGCAGAAACAACTCTTACAAAGTTAAGAGGAAGGGTTATTGATGAGATAATTTCATTCAAATAGAATTTTCCATTACTTAAAAAAAATTCAAAAATCACAATTCAAATAATTTATTTTATTTTAAAGACAGGCGAATTCTTCGCCCATTCCATTCTGCCGTACCAGCTAAGGTTTGCTTCGCCAAACATCTCTGACAATTTTTCCTTGTCCATATCTTTATACTTCATAGCAGCTGCCGCTAGGAGGGGAAAAAAGATATTTAGCTTTGGTTAAGAAACTTAAGTTTAGAGGTTTGAATACATTAAAACATCAACATCTATAAAGCAAATCTTCAAAATTTTTTTATCAAAAATCTCTTTTCCAACCTTTAAAAAATCTTACACATATACACAATCTTGTTAGACAGAAATTGATGTAAGCAAAATCGACATTCATTTGACTCAAATTTTACCCCAACAAAGTAGTACACATGATTTTAATTTATACATTTAAATATCAATAAGTAACAAGAAATACATTACTTTCTAAGAGACAAGTTTTATTACTATACAATTTTTAAAATTTATTTTATCATGCTCAATGTAATATTTACCAATTTACAGTATATTTAAGCTTACCTAAGATAACAGTCATTATTTCGTTGAAGGCTAAAAAGATTTTCCTTTTCGTCCATACACGCTGAACTGCATAGCAAGGTCTTGGGCCAATATCTTTTTGGTCAGACTCAGTACAAAAGAGCAGGCTGTTTTGCCAATACCCACTCCATGGAGATAACGAACCTGAAAAATTTACATTCAATAAGTGCTTAATTCGTAAAGCCTTTGTAATGATAATTATTTTTAAAATACAGGCAACATTTACCATGACTGCTGATAGTTCTCTTTCCTCTTTCAGTTTTTCATTAAAATCTTTTAGTTCTTCCTCAGTGGTGATGGGTAGCTCCATCCCAGATGGAAGAAAATCTAATGTAGTATTTTCTAGATTTCATTGTAGTTCGCTCCATTACAGTCAATTTTCTCATTTAACTCATTCATTTTAGAGTTCAGCCCCTCTATGTACTTAAACATGTGCTGAACTGCAAAATAAAAATGATTTTTTAATTTTAAAATATGAGGGAATAATGAAAGATCAAAAACATTCAAACACTTTACATATGCATAAGAATCCTAAAAACAGTATTTAAAGAGAACTAAATTTATAAAAAGTGAGTACAGTAAAACTTGCTTAAAAGTTCTTGTTTAAAAAGTTTTACTGCATAATTAATAATTTGCTGACATTCCTTGTTTAAAAAGTTTTAAACGGTAAAGCTCAAAAGGTTTATTTCCTTAAAACTTTCTTTCCTTATTTTCTAGATCATTTACACCCAGGGGTGGCCAACTTTGGGTTGTTAGTGCCCCTTTTGGTGAATAATTATCCACTTAATATATGAACAGAGTTGTGTGCAATTGATGAATTGCACACAACTCTAAAGACGACATCCAATTTTTTCACCTTTCCGCTTAAAATCGAGAGATTTCAAGCAACAAACTATTGTAGCTAGTCTAGCCGCTGCATTTTAAGCATGAAATATGTGTGTGATCGAGCTTTAACAATAATACATTAAATTTAATATTTTATGTGTTCTATTAAGCAGACTAGTCACATATAATCAATGAAAAGTTTACAAAGGTACAGCTTTCAAACAAATGTAATCTTTTTTGTGTTAGATGTTTGAGTCAAGAATGAGGATTGGTATTACCAGTGTGATGGGGTGTCTGCATTTTAGAATAAGTTAATCCTACTGAAGTAACAATCCTGGTCTTTCAAATAGAATTAAATAGAAAAGTACAGCAAAGAGGGATTTCACATATAATTACCACATACAAACAGAATTTAACAAAAACAGTTGTTAATAAAAAATTACATAGGGCAGTCTGAGTGATATCTTTATTTTTAGAAGCCACATCTTTAGTGGTTTGAGAAAATGCCTGTGAATCTACAATATGAGATAAATCAATATTTTTAAAGTGATCGGTTCAGAATTTTAAACTATTAGTAAATTCAGATAACTTAAAATTAAAAAGCTTAAAATTCTTAATTATTTAACCCTTCAACTGGCTTCTATCAGTCTAAGAATATTAAATTCAAAAAAATACTTTTGCAATTGATTGCATTTGGCAGAAAAGATCTTACATTACAACAGAACAAATGTTGTTTGAAAAGTACAATAAAAGTATTAGTGGGTAATTCATCAAGGAAATTAAATTCAAAATGTTTTTTAATTATCTGGCATTTTTCTACAAAAGAACAAGTAAATGGGAAAAACCTTTTATCACTGTTAAAAGTTGGTGTTTTTATGTCTCATTTTGGATTAAAACTATACATGTATTATGGACGGGTTGCTTCGTCCTTTGGTTTTAATGGATTGGAGGCAGGAGTTCTCATCATTTTAAGCAATTTAATTGGGATATAAGCATTTACATGTGAAACTATATACAGATGAAAATTAAAGCTATTGGGTGATTGCAAATTAGCCAGTTCCTGAGCTACATCTTAACCGTCTTCATCTTTTACTAGCTCTGCTCCTTCTCTGCGTAGGTGTTTGCGACTTGGGCGTTGGCTGATCATCATTGGTTGATTTCATCCAATGGCTGGCTGCAACGTTGCTGCTGGGGGTCTGGATGATGCAATATGCTCTCTGGTTGCGTCTTTCGGAATGTCACATGGCTGACGCAAGAGACTTCGTGATGTTACACTCGGCCATCGACCCTGCAGGACCTCCTGCACAGCTAGGTGGCTGAAAATACAAAAGGAAACGGAAAGAGAGAGGAATAACAAAAGAAATGCAGCAGTGAGCATATTTGGGATGCTCTGGCACATCTAGAAAGTTCGTCTTCAGAAAAGTCGTCTTTTGCAACTTTACATCAAAGCTGCGTACTTTTCTCGTCTTTGGAAGGTGTCGTCTTATATTTTGATCTTCTTTCGTCTTTGCAGTCGTCTTAAAGAAAGATGCGTCTTAGGCGTCTTTTCCTCTCAATGTTCCCTTTCGTCCTGTCGCATCATATTCGTCTTTGGGGAGAAGATCTCATCATGAGGGTTGAAGAAGTTTGTTGAAAATGGAAACGATGGAAGTAGCGAGGAACTAGCATTAAGTAAGAATACAAAATGAATAATGATGAAAATTGAAATTCAAATGAAGAAGTAAAAATGTCAATTCAGTTCAGTTGCTTGACCAAAATTGGATGAGGTCAGCAGAAGTGGATGTTGTGTTGGGTCCTTCGTGGGAACCGATTTTTCGTACGTCGTACCGATCGTGTGGTAGAACATGTGTAATTTCATACGGGCCGTAAAATGTAGGTCTTAGTTTCAGGCCTGTCCCAAATTGGGTTCTTTGTATCGCAACACGGTCACCAATTTTATACGCTGTGGGTTGTTTTCTGCGTTTATTGTAGTGCTTCTTGTTAATTTCTTGTACTTTCAAAATGTTTTTCTTGGCTGTGTTACGTAGTTCGTTTTTGTCGTCAATAGTAGTTTGTAAGTATTCTTGTTCTAGAATTTGTTTGATTTTATGATCAGTTTTATTCTTCATTTTTATGCCAATAAGTAACTCGAATGGAGTGTATTGAGTTGTTGTTGAAGTGGTACTGTTTATAATGCGTTGAACGTGTGGAACATGTGTGTACCATTGAGTTGGATCATCGATACTAAGCTTGGAAAGAACAGGGATTAACGTTTGGTGCATACGTTCAATTTGACCATTTCCGCGGGGAACACCAGTGGTTATGTGTTTTAGTTCAATGTTTTCGTCACGGCAATACGTTTCAAAGTCATTTGAAGTAAAAGCACTTCCTCTATCGGTGATAATACGTGAAGGGTTGCCGAAATTGGTTTGTTGCACAGTTAATTTTTCGATGGCTGTTTTAGCTGATGTCGTCTTAACTGGATAGATCCAAAGAAATTTTGTAAAGGCGTCTACTACGGTGAAAAGGTATTGATATTGTTTGTTGGTGGACGGGAGAGGTCCAAGAAAATCTATATGGTACGTGTCCAAAGGAACGTTACCTTTGGGGATGGGATGAAGAAATCCTTCAGATTTTCCCTTCTTTCTTGAGGAAAGAATACACGGTATGCAGTTGGAAATTACATTTTCAACTATTTTCCTTAAATTAGGAATAAAAAAATCTTTTTTAACGAGTGTCTCTGTTTTGTTGATAGCGAAGTGTCCTTGTGAGTGCGTGGTTTGCACTATCTCATGTTGCATAGACTGTGGTAGAACTATAAGTTCTTGGTCGTCTACAATTTTGTAAAGCACGTCGTTTTTTACAATATAATCATTCATTGGTGTGTGTGGCAAGACTTTCTTGATGCTTGAAATGAACGCGTCTTGATTTTGTGCATCAGCGATCTTTGGTGTGATGGAGTCTTGTGAAAGGATCATGACTGGATAACGACTTAGTGCGTCAACATGTTTCATTTGTGTAGCGGGTCGGCGAACGACTTCATAATCAAAATCTTGGAGAAAAATGACCCATCTGGCGATTTTTGGTGTTAAATCTTTCTTGTGCATCGTTTTTTGGAATGCAGCACAGTCAGTGATGATTTTGAACTTTGTTCCAAGGAGATAAGTCCTAAACTTCTTAAGCGCTTCTATAACTGCAAGTACTTCAAGTTCATAGCTTGAATATTTGGCTTGTTGTGGTGTAGTTTTTTTACTCATATAGTGGATGGGATAAAAGTTTCCGTCAGCAGATTGCTGTAAGAGAACACCTCCAAATCCATGTGAGCTAGCATCAGTGTGTAATTCTAGAGTAGAATCGCGGTTGTAAATGTGTAGAACTGGGTTTTGCGAAAGTTTTTGTTTGAGAGTCTGGAACGCTTCTTTTTGTTGGGAACCAAAGTGAAAAGGAGTGGATTTCCTTAACAAATCACTCAGTGGTTTGGCGATTATAGAATAATTTTGAATGAATTTCCTGAAATAGCCGGTTAGGCCTAGAAAACTTTGCACTTGTTTTTCGGTGTTAGGCACAGGAAAATTCTGGACAGCTTGAGTCTTAGAAGGTGAAGGTTGAATTGTTCCTTTCTCAAGGACGTGTCCTAAAAATTCAATTTTTCTTTGCAAGAAGTTGCACTTTTTTAGATTGAGCTTAAGGCCATATTCAGAGGCAACTGTCAAAACACGTTTGAGTTTGGCGATACCTTCAGCCTCGTCTTTCGATGGAATGATGATGTCGTCAAGGTAAATGACGAGTGTGTTGTCATTTAATAAATCTCGGAAAACAGTGTTAATAAAGCGTTGGAAAATTCCAGGACTTGAACTCAAACCAAATGGACATTTTAAAAATTCAAACTGTCCATCTGAAGTGACAAAGGATGTGTATTTAGAGCTCGAAGGGTCTACATCTACATGGAAGAAAGCATTTTTAAGATCTAAATTTGTGAAAACGTGTGACTGTTCAAGTCTGTCTAACACATCACAAATGACAGGGAGTGGATACCTATCTCTAATAATCTTTTTGTTAAGTTGTCTGTAATCAATACATAAACGATAAGAACCAGATTTCTTCTTACATAGAACAACATTTGAAGCATATTCTGAATAACTATGTTTAATTATACCATCTTTTAACCATTCTTGTATTTGTTCACGAACGATTTGTTGTTCAGTGAAGGGTAAACGTCTCGGACGATGGCATACAGGAATGTCATCAGAGAGGACAATGCTCATCTTGATATCAGTGCTTTTTACTTTGTGTGGAGTGTAGTCCTTAATCATATTGTGTAACTCAATCTTGTGCTCAGCGTTGAGAACATGACTCAAATCAATGAGTTCAGTGTTGACCAAATTAATGAGCAGATTTGGTTCATCTTTGATCAATTTAACTCCAGTCTTCCCAATTGAAAAGTTAGCTTGCTGAATACAGTCATTTCCGAAAATAAGTGGAAAAGGTATACAGTCATCACGAACAACGTGTATGTGTGACTGAAATGAAGTGTTGTCAATTATGATTGAACCTTGAAAAAATCCAATAGGGTAAATTCTTTGTTTTCCAATACCAGTGAAAGTTATTTGCGAAGGGTATAGCGATGGGGATGCAATTTTTTTATACCACGTTTCCTGTAAAATAGTGGCTTGCGAACCTGTATCTACAAGGGCATCTAGGAGAACATCGTTAATTTTAACTTCAATTTGCATAGAGTTCAATGTTGGACCCACGTTAAGAGTAACTGAGTTAACGGTGTGGTCAGCTGGAGGTTTAGATTTCGATGAAGCTGAGAATGTGTTTTTTGGGCAAGAGTCACTTTTATGTCCCCAAGAATTACAACTAAAGCATTTCGGAGATTTAGATGGACAAGCACTTGATTTGTGGTTCGGACGGCCACAGTTAAAGCAGATGATCTGATTTCGAGTACTATTTGGTTTATGCTCAAAATTTTGGTTACCCTTCTCAAAATTTCGTTTATTATCTTGCAATTGTCTGACATCTCTATGGCGTTCATTTGAAATGCAAGAAAAATTCTTATTGTAACTCTTATCTTGTTGGTAAAGTCTTTCAAATATTCGTAACTTTTCTTTGAATTCGGGAAATGTCTTACACCCATAAAGTATTATTTTGTTATTTGCAGAACTAGGAATTCCATTAATAACATAATCAAAAATAGAAGATGCATCAATATTTGCACGTGAGCCAATTTCTCTCATATCAATTAAATAATCACTTAATGACTCATTATACTTTAAACGCCTTTGTTGCAACATTTTATGGACATCTGCGCTATTAAGTTTTGTTGAAAATTCCTCGAGTAAACTCTGTTTTAAAGAATTCCATGTCACAATACCATGTAAGGATTGAACATATTTAAGGGCTGAAGAAGAAAGACATCTTTTGCAAAAAATTATTCGGTGAGAATTATTGACAATTTCGTTCAGAAAAAATATTTCCTCAAGGTCGTTGAGCCATAATTCAATTCCAAATGCATCGGATGTTCCGTGGAACTTTGGAATGGAATTAGCCAAGTCCTGAAATCCTATATGAACGAATCCACTGGCACCAGCGAAAGGAGTTGGTGCGAAAGTTTGTTTAGTCTCTGCGGGCGAGAAAAAAGGATCTGGGATGTGACCTTCAGAAGCAGCTGAGGAAAACAAATTTCGGTGATAGACGTTGTGTGGTGAATCATGGTCTTCAGCTATTGTTTCGTTTCTCACGATTGGAGAATTAACGCGTTGATTTGGATCGTTCGGCTGACCGATGTATGTTGATGCGTTCTGAGCTAGATCGTCTTGTATACTTCTGGTTTCAACACGAGAGGGAGGAAAGAGATGAGAGTCTATCGGACCCGTTTCCTGCTCTTCAAAATCCGACTCAATTTCTGTTGTTGATTTGAGCAGCTCGAAATCCTTTAGACTGTCGTCAATTGCATTTAACAGCTGTTTGGGTGAGCCGTTACAATTCAAACCCAAAAAATCACATACGAGAATTAAATCGGTATGCTTTAAAGATGTTAACATTTCCTTCTCGGATTCCTCTGATCGCGTAAATTCAGGGTCAAATCCAGAAAACAGTCGTAAGTTTTTCCGATTCATTCGGTCGCCAAAAGAGTTAAAAATTACGAAATGCAACATCTTAATTACTTTTGTTTTTGCATTCGTTAAGCCCTTGGAGATAAATGGAATTTCATTGAGAGTGAGAGTCGTCATTGTGGTGAATACTTAAAATTCCAAACAAAAGAATGAGGTTGTACTCACAGATGTGACGAAGATGATATCTGATGGTAATCCAAATTGTTCGGCTAGATATTTCGACAGGAAGGCAGTTTCGTCAGAGGCGTTTTCTGGTCCAGGACATCGATGCTGTATCGTCTTCAAATCCGTCTTGTGGTGACCTGGCCGTACTGGCTTGAAGTTTCGTCGTGTAACTGTCGTGTCTCCGCCGTCGTCTTCCTTCAATCTTAAGCAATCGTTGTGGTTTCCGGCATCTTCCGTGTTGGTTCAGGCATCATCTTTGGTGGCTGGCATCGTCTTAGGTGGTTCAGGTATCGTCTTAGGTGGTTCAGGCATCATCTGTGGTGGTTGGCATCGTCTTAGGTGGTTCAGGCATCATCTGTCGTGGTTGGCATCGGTATTATGGAGTTAGTCCGAGCTCTCATTTATTATGGAGTGGTCCGAGCCCCCATGTATTATGGACGGGTTGCTTCGTCCTTTGGTTTTAATGGATTGGAGGCAGGAGTTCTCATCATTTTAAGCAATTTAATTGGGATATAAGCATTTACATGTGAAACTATATACAGATGAAAATTAAAGCTATTGGGTGATTGCAAATTAGCCAGTTCCTGAGCTACATCTTAACCGTCTTCATCTTTTACTAGCTCTGCTCCTTCTCTGCGTAGGTGTTTGCGACTTGGGCGTTGGCTGATCATCATTGGTTGATTTCATCCAATGGCTGGCTGCAACGTTGCTGCTGGGGGTCTGGATGATGCAATATGCTCTCTGGTTGCGTCTTTCGGAATGTCACATGGCTGACGCAAGAGACTTCGTGATGTTACATACATTTCACTTCATAATGCTTAGGTGTACAAATATATAGAGTTAGTTTATTTATGTTACGTTTTTGGTTTGTTTAAGTCATTTTGTAATTTACTTTATGCTTTTGTGAATGGCAACGAGTTGGTTGCCGGTTTTTTTGTTTTTCTTGTTATGAAAGAAATGGCGACGTTTTTAGAACATGAGAAGTGCCGTTGAAATAAAAGTGGTTTTGTTTGGATAAATATGGAGTCAGATTAATATTATAGATAGTAGAGAACGACGGTAAAGTAATTCCGATAGAGTCTCGCAACATTGTGGTGCCCGGCGGACGTGATTGAAGTATATATTTCTGTTTTTTGGATCTGTTCGTCATGGATAAGCTTTTAAAGCAACGAAGACTGGTTCGAAGTTCTTGTACAAGATTGTGTAATCAAATATTAGGAGACACGAGTTCGGAGGAACCTGATAAATTATTAGAAGCTGTCTCTAAATTCGAAACACTAAAGCTAAAACACGAAGAGCTTCAGTACTTAAACAGTGAATATTTGGAACATCTGTTACAAGATGAAAAGATAACAGATGAAGAATTTGAAGAGGAAAGTATAACCGTTGATGAGTACAATACCAAATTCTTTAAAGTCACGGCTGTTCTTGATCGGAAATCGAAAGAAAACGATGACGTAAGGTCTGTCGAACGAGAAACGGTATGTAATCGAAAGTTCAAACTTCCAAAAATAGAGTTGGAAAAATATGATGGAAATTTGAAAGGCTGGTTATCATTTTGGGCAATGTTCAGAAAAATTGATGAAGATAACAACATTGATCCAGGTGACAAATTCCAGTATCTCATACAGAGTACAGTACAGGATTCTCGAGCAAGAGAACTGGTACAAAGTTATCCAGCCACAGCAGAAAACTATCCAAAAGTCATTGCAAGTTTCAAAGGTAGATTTGGGAAAGAAGATGTCCTGGTTGAGCTGTCGATCAGGGAACTATTGTCTCTTGTGATACAGAATTCAAAATCACAAACAGAACTCTCACTTTCTAGCATGTATGACCAGCTCGAGTCACAATTAAGAGCGTTGGATTCCTTAGGCATTTCAACAAAGATGTATGATGCGATATTGTTTCCGCTAGTGGAATCCTGTGTACCAGAAGAGCTACTCAGGATATGGCAGCGACAGACAACTTTGGTGGAAGCACCTAAAGACAGACTCGAAACTTTGATGGCATTCATCAGAAAGGAAGTGGAAAATGAGCAGCGCATATCTATGGCTGTGGGAGGTTTTGATTTAAAGAAATCTAAAGCAGGAAATAGAAGAACCTCAGTAAAGAAACAAGATGAAGAATTTGTAGCAACCGCAAATGATTTATTTGCTGGGGATAAAAGAAAGGAGAATTTCCTCGCCTGTATTTTTTGTCAAAAAAGGCATGAAAGCAAAGAGTGTTTTCAAGCTCGAAATATGTCATTTCAGGAGAAACAAGACATAGTTAAGAAAAAAGGAGTCTGTTTCGCCTGTCTAAAGACAGGACATTGTTTTAAGAGTTGTCGAACAACTGTTAAGTGCATAATATGTGGACGCAAACATTGGGCTGTCATGTGTCGGGAAATTACAGCAAGCCGAAGTGAGAGAGAACTGCAGGATACAGAGAAAAAAGAAGATAATCCCAATACTTCGTTGTCAAGTATTAGTTCTTCTGGAGAAATACTTCTGCAAACTTTGCTTGTACAGCTCAGGTCAAAAAAGGGAAGTCGTACAGTACGTGCAATTGTTGATAGTGGTTCCCAGCAGTCGTACATCCTGAAATCTACAGCTGACAAGATGGGTTATCAATCAATTGGTTCTAAAGAGTTAACTCACATTTTGTTTGGTGGAACAAAAGTACAAAGTCAATCTCATGAATGTTACCGGATAAATGTGAGCAGCTTAAGTAGTAACTTTAGTTGTATACTTCAAGTTCTGGATCAAAGTACCATATGTGGAAAATTGCCAAGAATAAGAAGAGGACCTTGGTCGAAACAATTGAAAAAAATGAAAATCTGGATTTCCGACTATGGTGAAGGACAACCTGAAATTGAATTACTCATCGGGGCAGATATTTGTGGAACTTTGTTTACAGGAAATGTACGCCAACTTACCTGTGGACTGGTAGCTATGGAAACAAGATTAGGTTGGTTGATTATGGGAAAGGTTCCAGACAGGGTGAATTGTGAATTGGCAAACTTTACTATAACATCCCTTTTTTCTCAGACTTCAACAATTAGTAATCTATGGGAACTCGACATTTTAGGAATTAGAGATCCAGTTGAAAAAAAATCAAGAGAAGAAAGGGAATTTGTAGCACTAAATCATTTCAGAAACACTGTGTTAAAGAATGAAGATGGACGCTATGAGGTTCATTTACCATGGCTGGAATCCAAGGAATTTCTGAAAGAAAATAGGAATGCTGCAGAAAAAAGATGTTTATCAATGTCGATCAAACTTCAACAAGAAGACAGGTATGCTGATTATGAAGATGTATTCAAAGACTGGGAGAAATCTGGTATAATCGAAGTGGTGCCCGAGAATGAACTGGAAACTCCATCACATTACTTGCCCCATAGAGGTGTTTTTAAAGAGAATTCAACGACAAGAGTTCGACCTGTCTTTGACGCATCCAGTCATGAAAAAGGTTCCCCATCATTAAATGACTGTCTGGAAAAGGGACCTAACCTTCTAGAAGAAATAACCCCACTACTGATGAGATTTCGCAAAGATAACATTGGAGTTGTGTCCGACATCAAAAAGGCATTTTTGCAGATCTCTGTTATGAAGGAAGATTGTGATTTTCTGCGTTTCCTGTGGTGGGAAAATTTTGAAGAATGAAAGCTTAAGGTATTTAGGCACAAAAGAGTAGTATTCGGTCTCACATGTAGTCCTTTTCTCTTGGCTGCCGTTTTGGATTCTGTTTTAGAAGATAGTCCACTAGCTATGAAAGAAACGGCAGACATTTTGAAGAAATCCTTTTATGTGGATAATTGCGTAACTTCTGTGTCCAACAAAGAAGAATTGGGGAAATTCATTCGGGAATCGAGAAGATTGTTGGAAGGTGCTTGTTTTGACTTACGAGGATGGGAACATACTGCTCTGCAAGAAATTTCGAATTTAGAAAAACCCACTCACGTTTTAGGAATCCTATGGGATAAAGTGGGAGATTATCTGTTCTGTGATTTGAGCACTCTACAAGAAGTTAAATCTGCCGCAGCCAGAAGAAGTGTTTTATCAACTGTTCAGAAAATTTTTGACCCTCTTGGAATTTTGTGTCCAGTCATTTTACCGCCTAAGCTTATAGTTCAACAGACCTGGAAACTCAAAATAGGTTGGGATCTGGAGTTACCAGAACACAACCAAAGAGACTTTGAGAACTGGACTAAAGATTTGCCTTTACTATGCGATGTGAAAATTCCTAGAAACATCGGTATATGCAATCCTAATGCAAGAATTGATC
Organism: Meta bourneti; assembly: GCA_933210815.1. Lineage (NCBI taxonomy): Eukaryota > Metazoa > Arthropoda > Arachnida > Araneae > Tetragnathidae > Meta > Meta bourneti. The sequence continues at coordinate 51,042,525 of OW119927.1, forward strand.
TTCATGTTTTCTGCGACGCCAGTCAGGTTGCATACAGCGCAGTTGTATTCATTAGGAAGGAGCTAGATGAGAACATATCAGTACATTTTGTACAAGCGAAAAGTAGAATTGCTCCTTTACACAAGATGACTATACCACGGTTAGAACTACTTGCCTGTTGCATTGGAGCACGTCTTGCGTCTAATATAACTGCAGCCATGGAGCGCAAAGATATTTCTATCACTTACTGGTCCGACTCATCTACCGCACTTTGCTGAATAAAAAGAGATGACAATTGGGGAGTTTTTGTCAACAATCGAGTAAAAGAAATTCGAAAGCTGTCATCAAAAGATTCATGGAAACATGTACCAGGAGAATATAACCCTGCTGATTTGCCCTCCAGAGGTTGTTCAGTTAAAGCTTTCATAAAATCCAGATGGTGGGAGGGGCCACCATGGCTAAAGTTAAGAGAAGAAAAGTGGCCTGAAACCAAATTCCAGGCAGAAGAAGTTGAAATTTCTAAAGAGAAACAAAAGTGCATTACTTCTACTCTTGTTTGTAGCGAAGAAGATAATTGGTACAGTAGATTTTCGGAATATCCTAAAATCTTGCGAATTTATGCTTGGATGTGGAGATTCATCAACAATTCGCTTAAGCGTAATGTCCAGAAAGAGAAGGAACTTTTAGTAAATGAATTGGAGTCTGCCGAAAAGAAACTTTTAAGAATTGTTCAACAAGAAGCACTAATCAAAGAGGATTTGAAATCGCTCTGCACCTTTACGGATAATGAAGGACTTCTGAGATTAACAACAAAAATTACAAGAAGAAAGGATGATGAAAACTTTTTGTGTCCTACTGTGCTGCCGTCAAGACACGAAATTGTTGAGAAACTCATATTCGATCGTCATCGGAAAACACACGCTGGAGTGCAGTCTGGCTGATCTTAGGCAGAAGTTCTGGATTGTAAGAGGCAGAAAAACAGTGAAACGAGTTATTTCGAGATGTGTAAGATGCAGAAGACATGACGCAAAAGGAGTCGAGTCTATTCCAGCCCCACTACCAGAAGATAGAATTAGAGATGCCCTTGTGTTTGAAATTGTAGGGGTAGACTTGGCAGGTCCTTTATACTTGAAAGATGGGCAAAAGGCATGGATTTTACTCTTCACCTGTGCCGTCTACCGTGCTGTTCATCTAGAGCTGATACAAAGCCTATCAACAAACTGTTTCCTTTTGGGCCTCAGAAGATTCGTTGCCAGACGAGGGCGCCCAAAAGTAGTATACAGTGACTGCGGAAGTAACTTTATGAGGACTGAGAATCTCCTAAGAGCTATCGACTGGGACAAGATCATTGCTGATGCTTCAGTTCTCAGGATACAATGGAAGTTTAACCCTCCTGCATCACCGTGGTGGGGAGGATGGTGGGAGAGAATCGTGCAGATGGTTAAACGAATGCTAAGAAGAATTCTGGGCAGGGCTTCACTTGCATATGAAGAAATGTTAACCATTCTGTGCGATGTTGAGTCTGTCATCAATGCTAGGCCTCTCACCTATGTTACTGAAGATCCTAACGATTTGCTACCTCTCTCCCCTTCAATGTTTGTGGGGGACCTGCGAACAGTGGGAGTTCCAGACTTAGATCACTTGGACAGGGTAAACCTTTCAGGTAGGTTTAAGCATCAACAATCATTACGAGAAACCTCCAGGAAAAGGTTTAGAGAAGAATACCTCAGTCTTTTAGTGCAACGACCGCTCAAGAAAAAACATTTAGTAAGAGACGTGAAAGTTGGAGATATTGTTCTCGTTGGTTGCGATAATAAGAAGCGCCTAGACTGGCCTATGGGGCGCATCGTGTCTACTATTCCTGGTAGAGACAATTGCATACGTGTGGTCAAGGTAAAGACCACAAATGGAGAACTGGCCCGACCTGTGCAAAGAGTGTATCCACTGGAGGTGTCCAGTTGTGATCCTTTAGTGATGTCCACTTGTGATCCTTCTCCTGGTAGTACTTTGAACGAGCCTGGGAAAAAGAAAACTGTTAAAGACCAAGGACAGAAACTGATCGAGAAGATGAATCCTCCTATGAAGACCAAACGAGGAAGATCTATTGTGAAGCCAAAACGTTATAATGACTGATATTGATTTCATGGTTCTTGACAAATTTATTTGTATTTCTGAGCATAGAAGAGTTTGTTTTGATTTCCTTGAATTTTTAGGGAAAATCAAAAGGTGGGAGGATGTTAAAAGTTGGTGTTTTTATGTCTCATTTTGGATTAAAACTATACATTTCACTTCATAATGCTTAGGTGTACAAATATATAGAGTTAATTTATTTATGTTACGTTTTTGGTTTGTTTAAGTCATTTTGTAATTTACTTTATGCTTTTGTGAATGGCAACGAGTTGGTTGCCGGTTTTTTTGTTTTTCTTGTTATGAAAGAAATGGCGACGTTTTTAGAACATGAGAAGTGCCGTTGAAATAAAAGTGGTTTTGTTTGGATAAATATGGAGTCAGATTAATATTATAGATAGTAGAGAACGACGGTAAAGTAATTCCGATAGAGTCTCGCAACAATCACTGCATAGAGTAGCGTATTCGTAACGTAATGAAATGCGGCAACCAAACATACACAGAACGACCACGTGACCAAACATGGCTTCAGTTCAAAAATAAATATCGGCCAATATCAGCTCAATATCCTTTCATTGACGTGTTCACAATGTCGCCAAATATCAATGCAATATCAAAAATATTTAAATTTTTGAAAAAATGGCTAAAACATTCCAGTATCATTCTTTACATTATTAATACATGATTATGATATTATAAAAAATGTTATTTACTGTCTTCCTCATTATATAAAATTAAACAATATCGACAGATATCGTAATTCCGATATTCGACATTCAGCGACATTCAAAATATTGGCCGATATTGGTGGAATGTTGGCCGATGTTGTTGTGCTACCTGGGACTGTATTTGTCTTGATTTTGGGATCAAGTGAATCTCTCATCTGTATCCATTATGTGTATTAAATTTCATTTCAATCCGATGCTCCCTTCTTGGTGCGCTATTTTCAATGTTCCCGAGTGTACTAGGAAGTGAAGGGCAACCACTAATCGTTTGTAACATGAAAACAAATGTTATGCAGTGCTGATTCAATTACAAGAAAGCGATTTGCATAATGAAATTGCATCAGGTGAAGTCCATTCAACTTTCAACGGGGAAGACTGCTAAAATTGACCGAAAACACTGAACACTGTATGGTCTCGTATGTATAAAATTTAGCCTCTTGGTTGGCCATTTGTCATTTCAACATGGATTCCAACTCCTAGGTGCCTGAATGCCATAGGTCCCCCAAATGGAAGGTAAATATTTCCAATGAGTAACCGAATAAGTTTAAAGAAACACCTACAGCAGGATGCCTAGAAGCCAGAGTCCTTTAAAATTTTTATGGTAGGACCCTAAACATAAAGGGAAAATGCAAGTAACCAAATATGCAGTGATTCGAAATCTCTAATTAGGTTGCTTATCAGAAGGGGTGCACTAAGTTCTAGGAGCCTGAACTTGGGTCCTAATACTTGTATGGTTGGGGACTGACACCCCTTCATCGTGAGGGATAAATATACTGATATTGGCAATGATTATATAAACAAAATAAGTTCAGAAACACTTGTATATGAAGCAAGTGGTGTTTTACTTAGGCTCCCAATTATTTCTGGAAGTTAATGCATTGCATCCCAATCAGTACTGTTACCTCAAGCATCCTCAAAGTTAAAAAGTCGGTTATTTTCAGTTTAAAAAGGGTCTTAATTGTTAGATATCATGCAAAACATTAAGTGTGTTATTAACTGTGACCTTAACTGTTTAAATTCTTTTGAATGTGAATGGTAAAAAGTACTTCAACTTCTAACCTTGTTCGAATGGCTGTATGTTGCGTTTTTGTTGTCCTGAATAAAGCTGTTATGATCTATGTATTCAATTGGTTGATTAATCTATATTTAATAGGTTATGGGCTCATCTCTCTTCCACTGAGCAGTAAGAAATTTTTATTAATTTAAAGTAAATCTAGTACTTACGTGAAAATCGTAGACTATTGTTTTTAACTTTACTGTTACCAAAGATGGATTTTAAACCACACATAGATAAGCTCGAAGGACAAGGAAATTGGTCGAAATGGAGGAGACAGATTGAACTGTTGCTTAGACATAATGATGTCCTGGACACTGTAACAGGACAATGCACTGTCCCGACTGATCTTGGAGCAACTGCCGACACAGGCATTTACAGCGTATGAAAAGGAGCTGAAGTCATTCAAAAAGAGTGATGCTCTTGCACTATTAATTCTTGTGGGATGCATGAATGATGCAAATCTAGAATTGACAGCGACTTGTGAGTCTGCAAAGTCAATTTGGGACAAGCTGTTGTCTGTGTACGAGCAAAGCTCTGGTCAGCGTGTGGATAGGCTGATGGAAGAATTCTTTAGCAGTGTTAAAGATTCTATGGAGGATATTGTGACTCACGTATCACGTCTGCAAAAGAATTTCTGTGAGCTCAATGACGAACTCAACCGTCTGGTGAAAACAGAACTTCCTGATCTGCTGCTGATGAGTCGAATTATGTCAACGTTACCCCAAGAGTACTTTGAATTTAAAAGTGTCTGGGAGTCTGTCCCAATTGAAGAAAGGACTGTAAATAAGTTGACAGAACGTCTCCGACTCATCGAAATGCGACTTCCAAAGAAGTATGATGACTCTGCAGCCCTTGTTGCCAATAAGAAAAACATTAGTAAAGGAAAGCCTGAAAGGAAGTGTTTCAAATGCCACAAGGTTGGCCACTTTGCTAAAAACTGTCCCAAAAGAACTGATGTTTCTAAGAAGCTTGGAGATGCATTCATGTGTGTGCTTAAAGGTGTTCCAGATGATGAACTGTGGTTAGCTGATTCAGGTGCATCAGCACATATGACAAAAAGAAAAGAATATTTTAATTCTTTTGAACCTTTTGTGACTCCAAGGCCTATCAGAATAGGGAACAGTGAAGACATTTTAGCATACGGTAAAGGAACTGTAAGCGTTGAGATGCTGATACGTGGAAAGTGGGAACAAAATCATCTGACAGATGTGTGGTATGTCCCTAAAATCGACAGAAACCTGTTTTCCGTTGGACAGACCATTGACAAGGGTTTCCATTTTGATGCTGGCAAGGAAAACTGCACATTCTCTAGAAATGGTGTGCAAAGACTGAGAGGTCGAAGGATAGCTGGAGGACTTTATGCTCTTGAAATGAGGGTCAGAATGCCTGAAACAGCAGCAAATGTTTATGTTGCATCTCAAGAAGAAAGTGCACAGCTGTGGCATGAAAGACTGTGTCATCTGAACAAGCAACATGTAAAAGAATTTCTTGGTCAACAAGGAATTAAGGTTGCTGTTAAAGAAAATTTTTGTGATGGCTGCATGTTTGGAAAACAACATCGAGCAAGTTTTGGAACTAGATCAGATAGACCAAAAGAGGCAGGAGCACTAATCCATGCTGACGTTTGTGAACCTATGCAGGAAAATTCTGTAGGAGGCTCACGATATTTTGTCTGCTTTAAAGATGATTTTTCGAAGTTTCGTAGAGTATTCTTTATAAAAGCTAAGAGTGAAGTAGTCAACTGTATGAAAACTTTTTTAAGTGAAGTGGAGACTGCTGGACACATTGTCAAAGAGTTCATCAGTGATGGTGGGGGAGAATTCAAGAATGCAGATGTCCGTGAACTTCTTCATGCCAAGGGGATCAACATAAGATATTCCATGCCTTACACTCCTGAGCAAAATGGAGCTGCAGAAAGGGAGAATAGGACTTTGGTGGAGAGTGCAAGGTCCATGCTACATGCAAAGAATCTTCCTGTAAAGCTGTGGGCTGAAGCTGTTAATACAGCTGCATATGTTCTGAATAGAACTGGCCCTACCACCATAAAAGACAAAACACCTGCAGAACTTTGGCTCAAGAAATCTTCTAACATTCATTATCTACGTGTGTTCGGGACAAAGTGCTTTGTGCATGTACCCAAGCAAAGAAGGCAAAAATGGGACTCAAAGAGTGAAAAGGGAATCTTTTCTGTGAACTGTGGTGAAAGAGATGGGTAACGTGTCTGGTTGCCAGCTAATAAAATTATCTTGAGTAGAGATGTTGTGTTTGAAAAAGAAGAAAGTGCAGCTGAGTGTAACGCTGCATGAAAAACCTGTAGTCTCTGAAGATGGTGGGAATGAATCATCAGAGGAAGCAGCAGATGAAGGAGTTGACTTACCACAATCGCCAGAGGAAGCAACAGATGAAGAAGTTAACCAACCACAAACATTTGTTCAAGAAAAGAGAAAAGTCAGGCAACCTGCTTATTTGAAAGATTATGTCCTGCTTGCACACACAGATGTTCCTCAATCATATTCTTCAGCCATGAAATCAGAAAATGCTAGAGAGTGGTGTCAAGCCATGAATGAAGAGATGGCTTCGTTGGCTGAAAATGAAGTATGGGAACTTGTCAATTTGCCACATGGAAAGAAGATAATATCTAATCGCTGGGTTTTGCGAGTTAAAACCAAACCTGATGGCAGTGTCGACCGATATAAGGCAAGACTTGTGGCTAGGGGCTATGTACAGAAGCATGGGCAGGACTATGATGAAACATTTAGTCCTGTGGCCAGATTCGACACTATTAGAGCAGTATTGAGTGTCGCAGCAGCCGAGAAGCTCCAATGCAGATCCATGTTTGTTCTTCAGGAAAGGGGCAGGTAAAAAACTTGTAGTCGCCATCTACGTGGATGATGGACTGGTAGCTGGGTCTGATGGAGAAGTTTGTAAATTCATAGAGTTATTGAAAACAGAATTTAAAATTACAATTGATTCCTTGGACTGTTTTCTCGGCATGCAAATCAACCAGTTAAGTAATGGCTCAATTTTCATCACTCAGGCGAGCTATGTTGAGAAAATTCTTGACAAGTTTAGATTTTCTGATGCCAACACTGTTGCAACTCCCTGTGAAAAGTGGATTCAAAGTAATGATCAAAAGTTGGATGGAGAAGAACCATATAGGGAAGCAGTAGGTAGCCTTATGTACCTCTCTACAGCGACTCGACCAGATATTGCTTATGCTGTGAGTGTGGTATCGGAGCATCTTGAATCACCAATGCACTCTCATTGGCAGGTTGTTAAGAGAATTTTTAGATACTTGAAAGGCACCATGAACTATGGACTCTTGTATCATTCGGACATACCACCTGGGAAACTTCAAGCTTACAGTGATGCAGATTATGCCGGGGACGTTAAAACAAGGCGCTCAAGATCTGGTGTCCTGAGTATGTACTCTGGTGGTGTTATTACGTGGTCAAGTCGTAAACAACAGAGTGTTGTACTGTCCACCACTGAGGCTGAGTATGTGGCAGCCTGTGAAGCAACAAAAGAAATCATGTGGTTGATGCGATTGTTTAATGAACTGACCACATTGAACTCTATACCAACCATCATGGTTGACAACATGAGTGCTATAAAGCTTGCGAGGAATCCCGAGTTCCACAAGCGATCTAAGCACATTGAAGTGAGGTTTCACTTCGTTCGTGAAAAATACCTGGAAGGTGTAGTTAACATTGAACATGTTTGTAGCGAACAACTTGCAGACATTCTGACCAAACCCCTGGCGAAACCTCGCTATCAGTTTTTGTGCAAGAAAATTGGTATTAGTGGATGTATGTTTTGAGAGGAAGTGTTAGATATCATGCAAAACATTTAGTGTTATTAACTGTGACCTTAACTGTTTAAATTCTTTTGAATGTGACTGGTAAAAAGTACTTCAACTTCTAACCTTGTTCGAATGGCTGTATGTTGCGTTTTTGTTGTCCTGAATAAAGCTGTTATGATCTATGTATTCAATTGGTTGATTAATCTATATATTTAATATTAATGAGTGGAAATAAATTAAATTTTCAAATGTACAGAGGCTGTTCGGACATTTTTTGAACAATTTTGATGAGCTGTAAAAAAATTGTATGTTACGAAAGAATTTTATTTTCACAGCAGTTAAATAGTTAAAGTATAACTTATCGTCTGCTAACTCAGTTTTGTTTACTTTCAAAATGTCGCTTTTAAATAAGCAATGGATGTAAGTCTATGTTTCCGCTCTTTCCGAAGAGAATTATGCTTATTCAATTCAAAAACGCTGTAAAAGTCATGGTTTTTCGATATCTAAAGGTACGATAAGTAATATTAATGAGAAAGGAAAAAACATAAAAGTGGAAAAATACTTTCAAATATGTATCCAAAAAAGAAAATAATTTCTGAGAATATTTGTAAGGCGAGATCTTTAATTTTAAGAGAATCCGCCAAGTCAAAGGACTAGCTAAGAGATTTACATATAATGGAAAATTAAAAGTAAGAGGGAAAATGTAAAAATCAACTCCCACATATTATCAAGACCATATTTTATCCCTAATATTCAAAAAAGAAATACCATGTCTTTACTCAGTGCCAACAATCGGTAGAACTGCATCAGGGTAAAGCAAGCAGCCACACATCTAAATTGACTTAAATTCCTGGAAAAAATGGAACAAGAAACTGGTATAAAGTCAATACTCTTTACTGATATTCCTGCTAAATCTCCAGATGTTTCACCCATGGACTTTTAAAAAGGGCATTATCGAAATGTCGACCAAAAATCATTCAAGGACTGGAAAACTGGAGCAAGAATGGGACAAAACACCACTGTCAATACTACAAGTCATTATTATCATGGAAATTAAGGTGTAGAAAGATAGTTAACAATAAGGGCTATCAAATGGAACATTTAAAACACAAAAATTTCATTAAAAAAATTAAGCTTCAGTCCATTAAAATCGTTCAAAAAATGTCCGAACAACCTCTGTATATGCATAAAATAGCACGTATTCTGACTCTGGTTATTTCATTTCCAATATTAAACTTAAATTAAGAAAAATAAATTTTAAAGTTTGGTTTAAAACCTGATTAAAGAAACACTTGACTTAAATCAAGTTGATTTCAATTGGCATACGTAACTTAAGACAATGATTTACAAAATATTCTGAAACCTTCCCTAAAAGAATGCTTTTCAGTTCAGCCTCATGAGCTCTAGAAAACTGAGTGGCATTAAACATTTGTATTAATGTTACAAGTATTCTTTTACAATTATGATTGGTGGTGTCATGAATTGTATTCGCTTTCTCCTTCAGTTTTCATTTTACAATATTTGTCCCTACAATCCGAAAATATTTTTGTGGCAAAGCAATACAATTAAACTTAACTTGTAATCCACAAGTACAGTGCAACGCTTCTTGGGAATGTATTCAATATGCTATTGCAAAATGAAAATTAAACTTCTAGTAAAGTATATTATGTTTTATAGTGCATAAATTTTCACAAGCCCTCCTAAATGAAAGATCCTAGTGATGCCACTGGTACCTACTTATCTTGGTATTAACTAGAGTAAAGTTATACTCTGATATTCACCTTTATAAACATGTATGACAGCAGAAAAATAAAAATATTCCTAAGTATATTTTTCATGAATGGAAATGTTACATTTCTAACAAATCAGATTCAACTTAAAGGATAATTTTTCCAATCTCACATTCCAGTCAACTTAAGAATTTTAAATACTGGAACTTAAAATCAGTGTTTCTTCAGACTATTATACTGAATCTGATCCAAGTGATTTAAGAAAAGAAAATTTTTAGGTTCCAAAGGCTATGGCTAAGAATGAGTATTTGTGAAAAAAAAAAGGTGTATATTTTTCATACAGTAGTTTTAAAACTGCCCTGGGGATAAATATAATAGTTTTATAATTTGTTATTGAGTAAACATTTTTAGAACATTAATATTTGGAATTTCAGAGGCTACTTGTATGACACTTCAAATAAATAGGAAAGATCAAACTAATTTTCTTTTGATTTACAAACATAGGTGCCATGTTGACAAATAGTATAATTTTAATGCAAAATTTGTAAAAATGCATGCTTATTGATAATGAAACCCTTCACTCTTGGAATAATTACAGTTTTTAGGGTTGGTTTTAGATTTTATGGTACAAGGGCCATATATTTGGCCAAGCTGTCCAAACACAGGACAGGTAATTGTGAAAAGAAAGGATGGAGAGAAGAGAAAGATCACTTGGGCTTACTGGAGTCGTGATCCCCGTTTGCATGAGGCCATGTTTACCATGGGAAAAGAAAATATCACTATTGCACTTCAGGTTCGTGAAGCCCATACACACCTAAAGATGTGTCCCCGAGGTGACAGTTTTTGGGGAAAACTATATACACAGAGGCCGATTTTAATTTTTACTAAAATATTGGGTCATTTAGACATGTCCTATTTGCCAAGACAAGGGTGCAAGATCATGTAGCAATGTCTACTATTAGAAATTTCTGAGCTACTGAACACGATATCTGTTAAACTGAGTACCTGGGGTTCAAATATTTGGAAGTTTCAGGTTTTAAGGACTTGCAACTTTGAAGAGCATTTGTGAAATTGCTTAATGTTGCATGTTAGAAGATCTGTTTCTCAAAACTACTTAACACTCGCATTAGTGTTTTCAGTATACCTCAAACTACGGTGAGGTCATTTTGAGTTCCTTGCTTGGAGTGGAAGATATAACGCTCAATTTCTTAAACATTATTCAAAAAATTAACTCATTTATTTCAATTATTGTTTAGACATTTTTCATCCAAGTAAAATTATTTTTAGTTTTCTAATAAAATTTTCAAAATAAATTAATAGCATATTGAAGATACTGAAATTAAGTGACTTTTTAACTATAAAAAAGAATTCAAAATTAATGGATATATATACTTTGAAATACAATGCAATCAATATAGTTATGTCATTTGACCATTCACATTAGTTATATTTACATTTAAATTAATAGTTTGAAAGATAAATTACTCATTATATACTTACATTACTCTAAGTTACACTTCACACAAATACTTAATTTTGTGATATTTCCAGTACAAGGGCCACATACTAATTTGTTACAATTTGCACAAACATTCAGTTTTGTTTCCCTTACGTACACTTTCAGATATCACTAAGCAAAATTTAATGTCAAATTTATCGTGTTTTTCGGCATCTACTGAGTGAATCGGCATTTTGCCTTAGTTGGGAGTAATTGTTCATCAATGGTAATTTTCTCCCCTGGTTTGTAGCGCAATAAGCAGTTCTCAATAAATGTATTCCATACCTCTGAAATCGGAGCAAATTTATCAGTGATAAGTCTGACCTCGTAGATTTCAAGTTGAAGAGTAGACTTCATTATTTCCAGGAATCTCATAGTTTCACTGAAAATTTTGGGTCCCCAAGTTTAGTCCCATAAGCTTGGAACTGACAGTCCTTTGGTAGAGAATGCTCCATGAGCATATAAAAGTGAAATAAAAGCATCCAACTCGTTGAGATAAACACCAATTTGAGTTGCGTGTTTCGTGATGTGTCTGCTTCAGTGCATTGTACACGCCTTAATATTTTTTCATTTAGTCTCCAAGTACTACTTGGATCCTCATCTATAATTTTTCTCAAGGTATATGTAGTTGGTCCAGATTCTTCACGGAATACATTTTGCTGAGGATGTCTTCCAGAACTAGCCGAATGATCTATTTTACAAACAGTTCCATCATTCGCTGTTTCTTTGCCATTCATTTGGAAATTGCTTTCTTCAATTCAACTACGACTTCTTTCCCATCCTCAAATGATTGTGCTTCCTTGGTTGCTCTCAAGTGCGATATTTTCATTCCTGGAACAAGGCAATGAAGTATTCTCTTGTTCGACAATGACTATGTTACTTACATTTTCTATGTCCTGTTCAGATTCTTGTACCATGAACTGATTCAATTACAGCAGCAGCAACATTCATGTCATCTTCATTGGATATTTTCAAACTAATTCTTTTGAGATTCGACATCCGGAGAAATTTCTGGTCGATTCATTGCTAGACAAATCTTGCATCAATTTGAGAATTTCTTCATTTGTTAGACCTCTCCTATGAGGCATGGCTATCAAAGGAAAAAGTGCTTGTAACTGTGTTAAAACAGGCATGAACCTTCAGATTATTTAAAGCAAATGGAGCCAGCTTTCAAATGAATTCCTTGTGAGAAAATTGGAACCCCAAACAGGAAGGAGTGCCAATGTATTTAGCACATGTTTATTTCAAGGCTGTTCCCATGCTCCGTTTTGTGAAATACTCATTAGCACTGCCATACCAGACCCTACCTAAATGTCCACAGGCAGAACAGTCAACAGAAGGCTATTTTTCAGTCATAGGACAATGCAAAAGAGGAATGTTTTGGGAGGGGTCAAAATGACTTCTAAGCATAATTCTAGGTATAGTACTTCTGAAAAAGTAATAGCTAAAAATGAATGAAAGTATTTAGGAAAAGCCAAAACATAAAAATAATAAGTAAAAAAATAAAATAGTTATATACCGTTAAAACTACTTGCCTTCAAAATGACCCCTCCCGTAATTCTAGTGTAAATGCAGACAATATTTTATATTTTTGTAATCTAAAAATTTTCTTTCTATCTAATTGGAAATAACAATTTTAAACTATACAGTGAATCAAAAAATAAGTTGCAAAAAATGAAAAATCGTTGATTTTGATAGAATTAAAGTTTTCTATGTGGAAAAGGAATTTAAAGGCATCTTAGTTTGCAAGTCGGCTTTTATTTCTTTCACATTCAAAATAGCAAATGAAAATTACAAAATGATTATTTTTCTCTCGAAATTGGCATACAAAATTAAATTACATTTTAGAGGAATTTAGTAACTGTCTTACAAGCAAAAAATTCAGGATTGTCGCTTGAGTCCTAAAACAACAGTAACAAAATCAGTAACATGTAAAAACACAGTATTAGCTCATCGCCCAATTGGCAACTAAAAGTTTCATTGCTAGTTGACTATTTGGATAGGCCTACAACAGGTTACCATTTTCCAAACTTTTCGCAATTACTGGTGATGGCTTTAAGGAGCTCAGAAAGTTCTTTTAAACAGGATTTTACATAGTGGATCTTGTCATAGCTTCTCAAAAAGGCAACAGCAATGTTTGAAAGATGAGGGATTTTAAATTCATTTGCCCCAAAAATTAGATATTGTATGTGTTTAATAACAATATTTACAAAATGTGTTTTACAAACACAAGTATTAGTATTTACATTTCTTAAGTAGATACGCAAATCAAAGACTCTTCATTAACAAAATAAACTTTCCACCGACTAAATGATTATTTAAATTGATGGAACACTTCTTGGATTAAGCACAAAACAGGTTTATGAAAGTAATTTCAAATTAAATTTTTTATGTGCTCCATGATAAATATTTCATTCTTATATCCCATTTTTATACTGAAAAGCTCGTAACTGTTATTAGCTGTGATAAAAAAGCACATTTTCATTTAGTTAAAAATGTACCTGGAATAAAAGGCAAAAGACAACAATGAAAATTTCAGGATATAGTAGACATTTTGCTCCACTAAGTTGATAATTTTTGGTCTCCTTCAGTTAAATTTGCGTTAAAAAAATTAAAAAATCAGTTTTCAATAATTTTTTCTTTAATAAGAAATAGAAATATAATCACTAAATTACACCATGTTATTTGTTATAAAAGCTCATTAAAATAATTTTTAATATTATATTTCCATTTCTAGATACAAGAGCAATTTGAAATTTGTAGCAAATTGACAAAATTTCTATTTTCGTAGATCTCTCGAATTCAGCAGTAATTAAATTATGTTCTGACTTTTTCCTACGAGACCTTTTACTGAAGAACGATATAAAATTTTTTTATTTGTATCAATAACTTATTGATATATAGGGTTGCAAACATAATACTTATATGCTAAAAAATCTACATTTGTGACCATGAACTCCTGTAATGTCTTCCTTGAACTGTCAATAAACAAAATATACATACCTGGAAAACAATTTTTGCAGTTTCTCATAAATGCATATACACGCAAACTATTTAAAAACTGATTTTCATTAAAATTGGTGATGTCAGCCACAGTTGATTTATTCATTTTGCATGGAATGACCCATGTATTAAATACGAAGTAAAAGAATGTGATTTATTTCATAATTCATATTTATTGCATAACTTGGAATTTATATAAAAATATTTCAAAACAATTTGTAAGTAGATCATATATACATTTTCATTGTGGTATAATTACAATTGGACGTTTCATAATTTTTACATTGTTGAAGACATCAATCATAAAAATGGGGTGGTCAAATGATTAAGATTAATAAAGAATGCATACACTGCAGTATAGTTTATCAATGCTTTAATAATTTTTTTAATGGGAAAAATTACTTTTATTTTATTTACATTTTGGTTTTAAGCTTAATTAGTTTAATATTGTTTTAATGGACAAATTTGTCTTTACACTACAGCTGGTACAGTAGTGAAATAATAAACTAGTGTATATAGGTTAGGCAAGTCCATGTTAACACTTTACATATTTAAAATTGATAATGTATCTATGATATCTCTTATATTTTCAGAACATGCTTTTTCATAAAGTGCAAAAGAAAAAGAGTTTAAGTAATATGTTAATTAAATGCATAAGTAAATTTAAATCAATCATTAAATTTTAAAGCTGAATCATTCCAATTTTCACCTAAAATGTCAGACAAATTTGGAATAGCACATTCTGGAAAGTCAAATTTTTGATAAGATTCATTTTTATCTCCCTTTTTTAAAGTTTGATATGCTTTGGACAGTTTTTTTATTTCATCAGCAGCATTTTTTGAATTATAAATAAGATTGTCTGTCAAGAAATCAAAAGTTTCAAGTGTTTCAGACCACTCATCTTTGCTAGTGTATGCAATGGCACTTACAGATCCAGCAGTTAATGTGCCATCAATTTGAAATTGATAAGGCTTCTTTATCGGACTAGCTAACTGATTATTGTTTACAGATGCAAGAGCCTTTCCTGATGCCGAAGATTCCTCTGATGAACTGGAATCATTCAAATTTATTTTCTTTGTAGTTTTTATATCTGTCACACTATCTTTTGTATTTTCAGAACATGCTTTTTCATAAAGTGCAAAAGAAAAAGAGCTTAAGGTTTGTTTGCCTGAATCAGACTTAGTGGAATTTTCAGAGGCAGATGCATCAGAATTCTTTATTTGTGATACTGTCATAGCATATGCTGAATTTCGGGGATTTAATTTGACTGTATTGGAACTGGTTTTCCCCATTAATTGATTGCTACAATTTGCTATACATGTGTCAATAGTTTCAGTTGCAATGGTATTAGTGGATGATTTTACAAAGGTAGTGGGTTGTCGATAAACAACTTTTACTAATTTCGAAGTTGCTTGACCTGAAACAAAATCTATTGTTTTTGATACATTGTTATTAGTTGGACTTACTTCAGTTTGATTTGAAAGACCATTTTCATTCATCTTTTGCTTTTTAATTGTTTTCACCCTTTTCTTTGGTTTGTATTTATAATCAGGATGCTCTAGGAAATGAAGCTGACGTAAGCGCTCAGCTTCTTCGATGAATGGTGTTCTTTCTTCTACTGATAAACGAGTCCATCTTAATCCCAATTGTTTACTTATATCAGCATTGTGCATGTCAGGTGTGTTTGTAAGGATTTTCTTTCGTTCAATGTTACTCCAAACCATGAAAGGATTCATGGGTCGCTTAACATGAGTGGTAGGCTTCTTTACCCTTTTAGCAATACTTGACGGAGAAACCACCCTGATATTGTTTGTAGAAAACAGATCTGAAGGTGAAGCTTCATTAGCATCAAGAGTGACCATAGAAAGATCCATTTGAATATCTATAATTTGTTTGAGTTAATACATAAAAACTAGGGATACTTAAAATTTTATGAACATTAATTTTCCAAGATTTAGATTTTATATTCGTTTTAAGTAATTGGATAAGCTCTCTCAAACTTCTTCAAAGTCCAACAAGGATGACAACAGCTAAGGAATCTTAATTATTTCCTTTGAGAAACACTAGACATTGTGAACCACTACACTGGATTCCATCGATGGCTGGCAATGAATCTTCAACATCAGTTAAGGTGTACTGTGATTCACATCTTTCTTGGTGGGATATTGAAAATAAACACAAGCGCATAAATTTAAAACATCAATGAACAGTCTTGAGTCGTTGGTGGGAAATACTTGTGGTTTGTAGTTTACATATGTGGAGCACTTCGTGTTGTCTGTGTGCATTGCTTCTTTTATAGCTTGGAAGCGACAAGTAAGCAAAACTTGTTCTGATTGGTCAATGGGTTTGTATTTTAATTAACGTCACACTGTTGCAACATAACGGGCTATTGGTGACGGTCCGGGATCAATCCCGAAGGGAAAGATCGAGGACATCACAAGAGTCTTAACGCAGACCATGCAAGAGCATCATTTCTAAACTGCGCATGCGCGAACTTTTTTAAGTATACGCAAGGCGTGGCTTATCTGACGGGAAGGAGTAGGGGCTTATCCTGATTTCGAGAGTATAAAAGCAAGAGCAGGAAAATTTCCGTTGTTAGTGTTTATAAGGGTTAGTTCTGAAGTGGAGGAGTCGAGTAATATTTTCTTGTTAGGGTTAGCTAGCCTGACAAATTTTGGAATCTGAACAGCGGATGGACACCGCAAGGGTACAGCTGCAGTCTACGCCGCGCGGGGTGGCAACGCGTTTTTTTTGGCGCACTTTTTATGTCGCCACGGAAATCTTCCAACATTGAATATATACTGCATACGTATGGATGAAATATGTAAATCTGAATGAAACAACATTTTGACTAGAAAAACACTGCAAATATGAATTAAATTTATGGACTTTTGGCGTAGTTATAAGCGACTCATGCCGGTGAGGGTAACCCATTTTTTTTCTCGAATTTCGGGCCGCGGTGGCCCGGTTGGAAGAGTAACGGACTTGCAACCGAAGGGTTGCGAGTTCGAATCCAGCCAAACACCGTCGTGTACAAAGGGGGCTGGTGCACGTTAAATCTGTCGTGGCCTCAAATGTCCTCACGTTGGCGTGGTGTGGAAGTTTGGAGAGTGGGGTGCCAGCTCAGGTGTTGCCTCGTCATCTGACCGTGGTTCAAAATTACGTGGTGTTGTCCTCGGATCTTTCCCTTTGGGAGTGATCCCGGACCGTCACCAATAGCCCATTGTGTTGCTCCAGTGTGACGTTAATTGAAATTCCTCCCCCCCCCTTCTCGAATTTCCAACAGTGAATCTATACTGTTCATTCTCCACATATGGATGCCTGAAAAAAAATACAACCTGATGCAATAGCCTGAAAAAAAATAACCGTTCTCCACCGTGTCCAAACTAAAAAGAACAACCAATGCTGGACAGAACTGGACGCCGGCAAGGTTACCATAAAAACAGGTTAACCCTAACCAGGTGAAAATTCGAGAAAAAAATGGGTTACCATCAGGCGGCATGACTCGCTTATAACTACGCCAAAATTCGTTGCCACCCCGCGCGGCGTAGACTGCAGCTGTACCGAATTGTCTTTTGGGGCCGTCGTGGCTCAGTGGGTATGCCCATTGCGCTAGCAACCTTCGAGTTGTAGGCGGCGCAGGTTCGATTCCTGCCAGGTGCATTCCTCCCTGGGTGTATTTCTCTCCTCTGTGTCAGTAAAGCTTTCACTGTGTGTGTCAATTACTTGTTATTGTATTGTGTCGTTTATTGGATATTGTAATTAGGAAGAATGGAGACAAAAGCCTGATTCTGCAGCTATAAGTCTCAAGGAAATCAACCAACCAAACCAAAAATTGTCTTTTAATCGAGATCAAGGATTTTTGCATTTCTGATGGTGGAAAAATGAAAGTTCATTGCCCAAAAGAGTACTCATTCACAAGATAGCTTAAAGGTAAGTACAATCTATTTTAATTTTGAAATTATATTCGATTTCGTAAACATGAAAACAACTGCATAAAATTATGGGAAAAAAATTCAGCGTTCAGCAAGTGAGAAATATTGATCAGTTTCCGCTTTGATTTTTGATTGTTAGTGTTTTCTAAAGCGTATTAAATCTTGTTTACGTAGGAGAATTTTCGATGGAATTTGAAAATGAGGTTGATGTTATTACTGTTTGATGTGTGATCAGCATTTTCTGCGAATGATCTAGAATTGTAAGAAGGCATCCAATGAAAAATATATTGTTCTCCATGTTGTTTTACTAGATGTCCTTTTACACTATTATGAACAGATTTTATATTATATTTCGATAATTTTTTAAAATTTTGTTTAATGTGTTCATGATAATTAGATATTGCAATCTGCAAATTTTAGGGTAAGTTAAATTTGGATTATGCTTTAAAAAGAGCGTATCTAATCAAACTTTTGGGGAGATGTGCATAGAGTCGGATCTACAATTGTTGCAAAAACATGTTGACACCAGAAAAATCAACTCTGGGTATAGGTTTTTGTGCCCTGAACAGTGCAAATCATGTTGCTTGTTGTTGCAGCATAGGTCATTAGTATCAAAGCTCAGACTCAGATGTACTGAAATTACATTCCCACATAGCTGACATTGCATCATTACATTCCTGAAGATGATTGTCACTTTGTTCAGTCTATCCCCTGAGGGCCGCGGTGGCCCGGTTGGAAGAGTAACGGACTAGCAACCGAAGGGTTGCGAGTTCGAATCCAGCCAAACACCGTCGTGTACAAAGGGGGCTGGTGCACGTTAAATCTGTCGTGGCCTCAAATGTCCTCACGTTGGCGTGGTGTGGAAGTTTGGAGAGTGGGGTGCCAGCTCAGGTGTTGCCTCGTCATCTGACCGTGGTTCAAAATTACGTGGTGTTGTCCTCGGATCTTTCCCTTTGGGATTGATCCCGGACCGTCACCAATAGCCCGTTGTGTTGCTCCAGTGTGACGTTAATTGAAATAACAATAACAATAACAATCAGTCTATCCCATTTGGGCTTTTGAATCCTACTAACTGGAAGATGATCTAGCAAGGGTACCATGTGTGTAGAGTAAATTTTGGAATATTTTACTGTCACATATTTGAATTAGAAAAGGAGTTAAAGATTAATCGTTTTGATGTTGGTAGCAAACTTCATGAATCGAGAACTTGAATCACAGCAAGAAAGAAATTTAAAAGGGATTCATTAAAAATAAGTTAAAATTTTTACGTCTAGAAAATATGCAATGATAGATTTCAAACATATTGGAGTGGGCCGCGGTGGCCCGGTTGGAAGAGTAACAGACTTGCAACCGAAGGGTTGCGAGTTCGAATCCAGCCAAACACCGTCGTGTACAAAGGGGGCTGGTGCACGTTAAATCTGTCGTGGCCTCAAATGTCCTCACGTTGGCGTGGTGTGGAAGTTTGGAGAGTGGGGTGCCAGCTCAGGTGTTGCCTCGTCATCTGACCGTGGTTCAAAATTACGTGGTGTTGTCCTCGGATCTTTCCCTTTGGGAGTGATCCCGGACCGTCACCAATAGCCCATTGTGTTGCTCCAGTGTGACGTTAATTGAAATTCTCCCCCCCTCCCCCCCAAACATATTGGAAGTGAAAAGTGTTAAGAAATAATTATTAAAGTTAAGTTAATCAAGAGTGGCAACACTAGAATTGTTTATGTTCTGTATCGTATGCATGTTTGTGATCTTCTAGTCCTAGCTGTTGTAGAATTATTATTTTGCTGCTACCATGTTTTGTCCTCAATAAACTAATTTAGCCATAAACCAATGTGTTGTCTCTGCACTAAAAACCTTCAGGTCATGGGACCAGATTATCGTTTGGTGGCTAATTTGAAACAAAAGTAAAAAGCTCCAGGCAACGAAAAAGAAAAGAAAAAAAAACCTAAAAAAATGGCTAACGTATTTGAAGATTTAAGCAGTGTTGAAAAACTGAAAAACCAAAGTAATTTTCCAGTGTGGAAGTTTCAAGTAAATATACTTTTTAAATCTCATTCTTTATTCGATATAGTAAACGGAACTGAATCAAAAGAAGGCTTAGCTGATGGTGCATTTTCTTCGTGGATAAAAAGAGATGCACAAGCTCAAAGAATAATTGTGACAACTATTGATAAGAAAGTTATGATGCATATTTTAAATTGTGAAAATAGTTGCGATATGTACAAAAAACTTTGTGCAATATATGAACGGGATTCTGAGCAGCAAAAATGTAATTTGTTGCAAGAATTTTTTAATTACAATTTTGATTCTGAATCCAATATTGCTACGCATATAAGTAAACTAGAAAATATAGCATTCCGTTTAAAAGCTCTTGACATAGATGATGAAATGGTAATATCGAAAATTCTCTCAGCTCTTCCAGAAAAGTACAAACACTTTCGAAGTGCATGGGATTCCACAAATAAAGATGACAAGACATTAGAAAATTTAACAGCTCGATTGTTGAATGAAGAAAATTCCAGTAAAATGCCTGAAATTCAAGAGGAAAGTGTTGCATTTAAAGTCCAAGAAAAAAGATGCTTCAGGTGTAACAGCGGAGATCACCTTGCCAGATCCTGCCCTAAAATTAGGATGCAGGAAAAATATATCAAAGAAAGAAATTGTTATACGTGTAACAGTTCTTCACATTTTGCTAAAGATTGTAAGAACCAGAAAAATCAACTTCATTGTAACATCTGTAAAAAAACTAATCATGTGGAAAAAGATTGCTATTTTAGAAAAAATGGAAGAAAACAAGTTTCCTTTCTTGCTTCTAATGGAAATTCTACTCACAAATGGGTTGTCGACTCGGGATCTTCTAGTCACATGGTAAATCGCGAAACATTGTTGGAAAATTCTGTAAAAATCTCAACAGAAATTGGTCTTGCAAAGAATTCAGAAGTGATGGAAGCAAAAAGTGTCGGAAGTGTCAAAACAGATGGTTGCATATTAAATCAAGTGTTATATGTTCCTGAACTCTCTAAAAATTTATTGTCAGTAAATGCTATTACTAAAAACAAAGGAGAAGTGAAATTTGTTAAAGATAGAGTTGAAATTTCTAAACAAGGTGAAATTGTGTTAAAAGATTATAAAAATGAAATAGGACTGTATGAAATTGATTTGAATAAACAAAATGAAGCATTGTTGACAGAAAGTAAAAATTATGCAGATGTATGGCATCGTAAACTTGGACATTTGTGTGAAAACAACATGAAACTTCTATTGGAGCATTCAAAAGGCATGAAGCTGTCAGGAAAAGAAATAAAAGGTATGTCAAATTCTTGTGAAGTATGCCTAAAAGCTAAACAAGTTAGATTTCCTTTTAAAACTGAAAGAACTAAAGCTACAAGACCATTGCAAATAATACATACAGACATATGTGGGCCTATAGAAGTAGAAACATGGGACAGGAATAGATATTTTTTAACCTGTTTAGATGATTATACACATTTTGTTATGGTGTTTTTGATTAAAAGCAAATCTCAAGCTCTCAATGTACTAAAACAGTATACAGAGGAAGCAAAATGGACACTTCGTGTAGATAAAATACGTTGTGATAATGGAGGTGAATATACTTCAAATGAAATGAAAAGTTGGTGTAAGTCAAAAGGTATCAAGTTAGATTACACAATTCCACATACACCTCAATTAAATGGGAAGGCTGAACGCTTGAATCGAACTTTGCTTGAGAAAACTCGGGCATTGATTTTTGATTCTGGTCTTAAAAAATTTATGTGGGGTGAAGCATTAAGAACTGCAGCATATCTAGTAAACCGAAGTCCTACTGAGGTAACACCAGCTGAAATGTAGTATCAAAATAAGCCTGATTTGTCTCGATTGCAAATATTTGGAAGTGTAGCTTATGCAAAGAAACTTGGTCTACTAAAAAAATTGGATTGTAGAAGTAACAAACTTATTTTTGTAGGATATACTCACAATGGCTATCGGTTGTGGGATGAAGAGAAAAGAAGAATAGAAATCTCAAGAGATGTGGTATTCCTTGATCCAAGAAATGAAGAAAGAAATATTTTATCACTTCCAATTGATGCTGAAGAAAATAAGGAGAATATAGAAGATTCTAAAGAATCAAAATTATTTCAGACAGATGAAGAAACACAAGAAAACAATGAGGAACTTGGACGAGGCAAAAGAATAAAGAAATCACCTAATCATCTCAATGATTATGTTTTACTTACATATGAAGAAGCAGTAAATGGCCCTAATAAAGAAAATTGGATAAAAGCTATAGAAAATGAAAAGAAATCCCTGAAAAAAAAATGAAACTTGGCAAGTTGTGGATAGAAGTACGGCTGGAAATAAAAAGATTCTAAGTAATAAATGGGTATTTAAAATTAAAGATGATGACACATACAAAGCAAGATTAGTTGTCAGAGGCTGTGAACAAAATTATGGAATAGATTATGAAGAAACTTTTAGTCCAGTTGTGAACATTACATCCCTAAGAATTTTATTCGGATTGGCAGCAAAAAGAGAATATCATATTATGAAATTTGACATCAAGACAGCATTCCTGTATGGAAAACTGGATGAGGAAATATTCATGAAAATGCCAGAAGGTTACAGTGATCAGTCTAAAATATGCAAGTTACAAAAATCATTATATGGTTTGAAACAAGCTCCTTTAAGGTGGAATAAAAGGCTAACTGATTTTCTGAAAAGTAAAGATTTTCGTCAAATTAAATCTGAACAATGTATTTTTGTGGGAAATGATACAATATTAGCTTTTTATGTAGATGATGGAATCTTAATTGGGCCAGATAAATCCAAACTAATTAAATACTTAGAAATTCTTCAAAACGAGTTTGAAATGACATCATATGATAAACCAGATTCATTTTTAGGAATTAATATGGAATTAAATTCTGAAACATTGAAAATTCATCAAGAAGCTTATGCGAATCAAGTACTACAAAAATATAAAATGCAAGATGCAAAGCCAATGAACACTCCTATGTTAAAAACTTGAAGAAATTGTTTTCCCTTATCGAGAAGCTGTGAGAAGTCTTTTATATTTATCGTGCAGGACAAGACCAGATTTGGTTTTTGCAGTGAATTCTAACAGTTGTCATGTTGAAAATCCATCAAATAAAGATGTTGTAAATCTGAAAAGAACTCTAAGATATCTAAAAGGAAGCTTAAATTCAGGAATAAGCTACTCAAAGGAAAGCAGTGAAAAAGAACTTATTGCCTATTGTGACTGACTATGCGGGAGATGGTGAAACACGTAAAAGTACTACTGGATATGTGATTTATTTTTGTGGTGGACCAATAAGTTGGTGCTCTAGAAAACAGTCCATTGTAGCTACCTCAAGCACTGAAGCTGAATATATATCAGCAGCAGAATGTAGTAGAGAACTTGTGTACCTTAAAACTTTAATTGAAGAACTTACAAATGAAAACATTTCTGTTATTTTAAACATTGATAACCAAAGTGCTATAAGTTTAATTAAAAATGGGGTATTTAACAAACGTAGTAAACACATAGATGTTAGATACCATTATATAAAAGAAAAGGTAGATGAAGGTTTAATTAATATAAAGTATTGTCCTACTGACATACAAATTGCAGATATTTTCACTAAAGCATTGGGATCAAATAAATTTCAGAAATTTAAATCTGAATTAGTAATATAACTTTATTTCTGAAATATATTAGCTTAGTATTTATGAATGTAAAATTATGATTAATTTTTGGTGTATTTTTTGTCTTTTGCTGTTTTATTTTTATATTCAGTGAATGTGAAAACTTTGATAATTAAGAGGGTGTGTTAAGAAATAATTATTAAAGTTAAGTTAATCAAGAGTGGCAACACTAGAATTGTTTATGTTCTGTATCGTATGCATGTTTGTGATCTTCTAGTCCTAGCTGTTGTAGAATTATTATTTTGCTGCTACCATGTTTTGTCCTCAATAAACTAATTTAGCCATAAACCAATGTGTTGTCTCTGCACTAAAAACCTTCAAAAAGCACCCTCACACCTTTGTCATGAAATCCATTGGACATTACCCCTTACTTAATACATCGTTATTTGTTTAATTCAAAAATAGACATAACAAAAACATTTGTTTAATGAAGAGGAAACTTAATAAAGTTTTGCAAATACACTAGACAAAATAAGTTACTGCTTAAAAGTACTTTTGAGATCACTGTAAGACTTAAAGTACATTTAAAAACCCCATCATGGCAAAATTCTAAATTTAAGGGATTGAAATCGTTTTGAAAGTAGACACTTCACTTCTGTCAACATCTTTCAGCAACTAGTGCAAACGCACTTAACACACACTCACACCTCATGCATATACAAATCTTTATATGTAAAATAAAAATTTAAAACATTTTGATAGGATATTACTCTTTTAATTGTGTTAACACTAGAAAGTTGTCATATACTTAGATGGTGGGAGGCAAGTGGCACCCGTGGTGGATAAAAATCTTTGCACCCTGAATTTTGATCTTTTCTGATCTCTTATATGCCTGCATCAAAATCTTTGTATTAACTGCATTGGATTATTGGCATTATTAATTCTAAATGCCATATAAGGAGTGCAAATTCTCATAGCAACAGAATGAAATATCCCAACTAAGTTTTTGCTTCCCTGTCACTTTGTATAAAATCCAAGTATTTATCACAGATGTATCTAAAATATTATAAAAGTATACACATTCACCAATAAATTGGTAGTAAATAAGTGTCATTTGGCCTACAATGTCCATGCCATACTTTAGTTATCATCGGATATGTCTGATGTACCCAAGTCCACAACTTTGTGGTTTATTCGTAGATAAAAGAGGTTGAGATCTAGTTTTAGCTTATCACCAAAGCTACTGTCACCATTTCCAGTATCTATTTCATCCAATCTTAGAAATCCTTTCAAAATATCTTCCTAAATGAGACCTCATCTTCTCTATTCTTTATCAGAATAGAAAATGGCATCATGTTCCTTAATGGGTCATTTAAGGTGTCATGTTTGGAAACATTTAGAAAGAGAATTACTGGTCAGCTGACAGTCTGTCACCAAAACAGTGTCTATAGCTGGGGAGAGGAGCAACACATGGAAACAAAATGTAAAGGGGAAAACAAGGTGAAACTGCTTTGAATGTGATTGACAGGGAAAATTTCACAGTATTCCAAAATACCATCTTTCTAGGTATAGCGTAAGATATTCCTGGTTCTATTTCCAGCCAGGCGAGAATGATTAAATACACAATAAGTATTGATCAAACAATTAAGTCATAAAATAGCATATTCAACTCAATGGTAAGGGAGTGTGTCGCAACCTGACCAGACTTTTTGCTGAGAATCCTTTCGCAGTTGATACTACACCGTTGCCAGTGGACTGTGTTTATATTATTCGGCGCCGGCGAGGCGCATAAATCAGTTGCGCTTCGAGATGTATATGTTACCGTTAAAGTATATAATGCAGTTATTTCATAGAATACCTAGTTATTCCATGGAATAACTGATCGTGTCCGTTAAAGTATGTAATATGTTATTAATTTGACACTTTAACTAGTTATTCTATGAAATAACTAATGAGAGACAGTTAAAGTGTAAAATAAACAATTTATCTAAAATGAAATTAAACTAATGATAGACAATTAAAATGAAAAAGAAGCAATTTATCTAATTTATGCAGCGTATAAATGGTATTTATGGAAACGTACCATAAAATCATTTGTTACAACAAGGATTACTAAAATGACACTTGGAATTACAAAGAACATTATTTCTAAAACAAAAACATTTTTTGTTGACACACTGGGTTTTACACGAACATTTTTTAAATCCCTGACCAGTACCTAAACTTTGAGCTGTAGCAACCGACCGGAGCGATATTTCTACATCCGGTACTTCTTCGATTCCTCCGGTTTTCGATATATGATATAGATTATTTTATGAAATAACTAGTTAAACCATGAAATACAAGAGAGTTTTACACTTTAACGGACACGATCAGTTATTCCATGGAATAACTAGGTATTCTATGAAATAACGGATTTCATACTTTAACGGTAACATATATACTTTCTTCGGGAGGCGAAAGCAGACGCTCGTGAGATCGGTTCACAAGTGTAGAACATTAAAAACTCTCTTTTGTGGACTATATGCTTTTTCGTTTGACATGTCGGGAGCCATATGTAAGTTTCTACTATTAAATTATTTTTGATATAATTAGCTGTACTTTACTTTTTCCAAAAGGTAACTAGGAAACAAATTGCAAGTATTAAGAAGCAGATAAAAAAGACTGGTAGTTTTTTAACGTTGAGGATCTGCTATATAAAATGGCGTCCGCGACAGGACTTGGAATTTGTTATTGATAATTTGTTATTGTGAATTTGTGATTGATAAGAAATTAATTCATTTGCTTTAATTTTATGATGGAGAGTTTAAAGAAAATGCGTACTCCTCTAAGAAGTGGTTTCACTAGATTGTTATTGTTATTTCAATTAACGTCACACTGGAGCAACACAACGGGCTATTGGTGACGGTCCGGGATCAATCCCAAAGGGAAAGATCCGAGGACAACACCACGTAATTTTGAACCACGGTCAGATGACGAGGCAACACCTGAGCTGGCACCCCACTCTCCAAACTTCCACACCACGCCAACGTGAGGACATTTGAGGCCACGACAGATTTAACGTGCACCAGCCCCCTTTGTACACGACGGTGTTTGGCTGGATTCGAACTCGCAACCCTTCGGTTGCTAGTCCGTTACTCTTCCAACCGGGCCACCGCGGCCCTTGGTTTCACTAGAATCGCTAATGCGTTATATCAATGTTTAGAAGAGGAGGAACGTGATATTGATGAAATTGAAATTTTAATGGCTCAGTTAAACGAAAAATGGTTAGAACTTGAATCGAAAGGAAAAGAAATTATTGCTTTGTTATCAGATATAGATGAGTGTTCTCAAAAAAGTTTTAATCAGGCTTACGAAGTTTTTTAAGAGTATAAGGAAAGATATATATGACTTAAAACTAAAGTTAAGAAAAGTATTAATGACGATGTTAAAAACACTAATGACGATAATACAAGCGGTCTTAGTGAAACAGTATCGAAACGAAAGTTCCAACTTCCTAAAATTGAGCTTAAGAAGTTCAATGGTGATATGAAGGAATGGCTTGGTTTCTGGGGTCAGTTTCGGAAAATTCACGAAGACTTGGACATCGCGCCAGAGGATAAATTACAATATTTGTCCCATTCTACTGTAGAAGGATCGCGTGCCAGAGATATTGTAGATTCCTTTCCCGCATCTGTTGAGAATTATAAGCAAGCAGTTGAGTGTCTGAAAGCTAGATTCGGAAGACAAGATTTACTCATAGAAGTGTATGTGAGAGAATTGCTAAACTTAATTTTGAACAATTCTTTGCATCAAGCTAAAGTTACACATCTCGCCAAATTGTACGATAAAATTGAAGCACACCTCCGTGCCCTTGAAACATTAGGTGTAACTTCCGATAAGTATACTTCTATGCTGTATCCATTAGTTGAAAGCTGTTTACCAGAAGACATGATTCGAGTATGGGAAAGAAGTATTAGAAACTAAGAAAATGCCAAATAAACTGACCGCTCTTATGAGTTTTCTAAAATCAGAAGTTGAAGGGGAAGAACGAATTTCAATAGCAAAAGAGGGGTTTGGTTTAGAGAGGCAAAACGTAAAGGGAAATATTCCTATTCCACATCTCCTAATAATGATAAACAATTTCCAACCGCAATCGGACTTATTGACAATGCTGAGACTCGTCGGAATAAACAAGCACTGTGCTCATTTTGTGAGAAAGCGCATGATTCACAAGCTTGCAGAATCGCGTTAAAAATGAGTTGGGATGATAAAAGGAAAATCTTAGCAAAAAAGGGCTGTTGTTTTTTATGCCTAAAAATCGGTCATAGAGCTCGTGATTGCAGATGTAAAATTAATTGTAAAAAGTGTAGGAGTAGACATTATGCTATAATGTGTAATGAAGGTGTTAAAGAACCTAAATCGAAAGCGAACGCTGGTGAAAGTGATAGTCAAAATATGATCAATGATGCAGTTTTAAGCAATCGCA
Source organism: Meta bourneti (assembly GCA_933210815.1). NCBI lineage: Eukaryota > Metazoa > Arthropoda > Arachnida > Araneae > Tetragnathidae > Meta > Meta bourneti. The sequence continues at coordinate 51,070,483 of OW119927.1, forward strand.
CATGTTGTACAGTTCTTTTACAAACATTGTATGTACGATTACGAGTTGTAGGAAATAAGGGGAAAATAGTTCGTGCACTCGTCGACTCTGGGAGTCAACGATCTTACTTGAGTAAACGTGTAGCGAAAGAAATGAAATATGATTTTATTAAAGAAGAAAGTATTATTCATAATTTATTTGGGGGCAGAGAACATCCCGAGAAACATTTTAAATACAGAGTATTCATTAGCAGTTTGAAAGGTGATTATAATTGTAACTTTGAGGTCCTTGACCAGCAAACCATTTGTTCGGCTGTACCCATTCCAACATTAAAACCGTTCGCTGAGGAGCTTGAATATCATAATATTACTGTAACTGATCAATTAATCTATGAACAAGAAGAATCGTTAGAAATTGATCTATTAATCGGGGCTGATGTTGCGGGTAAATTCTTTAATGGAAAGATTATTCATCTGCCGTGTGGACTTGTTGCTGTAGGAATATATTTGGGTTGGACCTTGATGGGAAAGATGCCATATCAAACTTCTGATGCCAATTCTACGATGGTAGTTACAAATATGTTAGTTAAGGATGTAACGATTACCGAACTCTGGAATCTTGATATCATTGGAATAATTGATCCGGCCACACAAAAGGCCAGAGAGGAAAGAGATTTACAAACAAAGATGCGATTTCAACATTCTGTGTCCGTGAACAGTGAAGGGCGATATGAAATTGTTCTGCCCTGGTCTGAAGATCACCTACCGCTACCCACCAATAAGGATTTAGCCGTGAAGCGTTTAGAATCTACAACGTAGAAACTTCGCTCACAAAACCTGCTTACATTGTACGAGGAGGTTTTCGACAGTTGGCTCGATTTAGGTATAATCGAAGAAGTCAAACAAAGTGAGTTATTGATGATGGACACTATTTGCCACACCGACCAGTTATAAAGGAAAATAGTTCCACCCCAATAAGACCAGTATTCGACGCTTCTGCGAGAGTAAAGCATTCTCCGTCTCTAAATCAGTGCTTAGAATGTGGTCCGAATTTAATAGAGTTAATACCTTCCATTCTTTTAAGATTTCGGGAGGGTAAATTTGCAGCCATAGCAGACATAGAAAAGGCATTTTTACAAATTTGTGTAAAACCCGATGATCGAGATTATCTTAGATTCTTTTGGTGGAAGGATGTGAATAAAAAGGAGCTAGAAATATTTCGTCATACCCGAGTAGTGTTTGGTGTGAAAAGTAGCCCTTTTCTTTTAGCAGCTGTAATAGAATTTCATTTGCAGAAATATATAGAAAATTCTCACTATGAAAAAAATATGTTGCATAAGCTTATCCACTCTTTCTATGTAGATAACGTTGTCGCCAGTTTTGAAGATGAGCTTGAAATGACACTGTTTATTGAAGAATCTCAAAAAGTAATGAATGAAGGAAAGTTTAATATCCGAGGTTGGTTACGTACTGGGGATGACTTACAAACAGGTGTTGAGTCACCGGTATTGGGATTATTATGGGATTACCAGGAAGATCTTTTAACTGTGAACCTGATATGGTTGGAAAGCTTCAAATTGATGGAAGTAACTAAGAGGACTATTTTGTTTATAGCCCACAGAGTATATGACCCGATTGGTCTTGTAAGCCCTGTTCTCTTGCTTCCTAAGCTATTGTTGCAAAGCTTATGGAAAATGGGAATTTCTTGGGATACTGAAGTTGATGAAAATACGAAAGAAAAGTTTCTAAGTTGGTTCAGAGATCTGAGTCTCTTAAAAGAAATTTCTATACCCCGATGGATACACACTAACAGAGATAACAAAAATTTGTGAGCATTCACACCTTCTGCGATGCCAGTAGTAATGCATATGCTGCTGCAGTGTTCGCGAGAATTCAGACTTCTTATGGAGTTGAAGTTCATTTATTAGCTTCTAGGTCCAGAGTAGCTCCGGTGAAATCAATCACGATTCCACGGCTTGAGTTGATAGCTGCAACGGTGGGAGCGAGACTCTGCACTTCAGTTTTAGAAGATTTGCAATGGCAAAATGTTGAATTAAATTTTTGGACTGATTTAACCACTGTTTTGACCTGGATCCAAAAGGAAGAAATCTGGACTGTTTTTGTGTTGAACCGAGTGCAAGAAATCAGGAAATTAACAAACCCGAATGCATGGAGACATGTATCAGGAACCGATAATCCTGCTGACCTTCCATCCAGAGGCTGTACTGCCAAACAGCTTTTGTCAGTTAGATGGTGGGAGGGACCCGCATGGTTAAAGAGAAATGAAGGTGAATGGCCAACACCAAAATTGGAATATAATCGGGAAAACATTATTCAAGAAATCAGAAAAGGTGCTGTAATTAACACACATGTAAATCTAGAAACAGAGGAAATCTTCCATAGAATATCTTCGTATGTCAAACTTGTTAGAGTAATTGCTTGGATTTATAGATTTTTCTCTAATGCAAAATTGAAAACATCGCGTTACTTTGGGGATCTAACTTTGAAAGAAATAAATCATGCAGAATTATCCAACGCGAAGCATTTCCTGATCAACAAATAAAGCCTCTTTATCCTGTACTCGACGAAAAGGGGTTATTGAGAGTAAAAACGCGCATTTTTAACCGAAGAGACAAAAAGAACTTTAGATTACCTATAATCTTACCATCGAAACATAGAATAGTACATATGCTTATAGACAATAAGCATAAAGAACTAGGACATCCTGGAGTCCAAATATTGATGAACCAGCTCAGAGAAAATTATTGGATATTACGGAGCAGAAAAACGATTAGACAAGTTATATTGAAATGTGTCCGATGCAAACGATTCACTGTGATCCATCCAGAACCAAGAGCCACTTCCTTACCTGAAGATAGAGTAAGAGAAGCTGCGATATTCGAAGTCTTGGGTGTAGATCTCGCCGGACCGCTGTATTTGAAAGATGGGACAAAATCCTGGATAGTTCTGTTCACTTGTGCAGTATATCGCGCAGTGCACATGGAATTAATAACATCCTTGACAGCGGAAGCCTTCCTGCAGTCACTAAGAAGATTTATTGCTGTTGAGGGCAACACACTATTATTTATTGTGATAATGGCAGCAATTTTGTTAAAGCTCACAGCGAACTTTGCAAAGTGGACTGGCTTAAAATAAAGTCTGAATCCATGATGAGGAAGATAACTTGGAAATTCATTCCTCCATCTGCACCATGGTGGGGCGGATGGTGGGAGAGATTGATTGGCATGGTCAAACAAGTTTTACGCAGAATATTAGAGCAGGCTTTGTTAAATTACGAAGAACTAAACACAGTGTTGTGCGATACCGAAAGTCTAATAAACTCACGACCCTTAACTTACTTATCTGAAGATATAAACGATTTGATTGCTTTAACGCCTTCTATGTTTCTACAGGAAACGATAGAAAGTGGCGTACCTGATATCGATAGTATAGATGTCGCCCATATGCGCAAAAGTGAAGATTTACGAAAAAGTTTTCGACTGGAATATCTAGGACAGTTAACATATAACGGAAAACCTTCGGAAACCTCGAAATCTATCTCTGTCGGCGACATAGTACTCATTGGTTCAGACAATCTGAAGCGTTTACAATGGCCGATAGGGCGGGTCGTGCAAGTCCTGCCTGGAAGAGATGGAATCGTCAGAGTTGTGAAACTGCAAACAAAATCCGGAACTATAATACGCCCTGTTCAACGTCTTTATTCCTTAGAATTATCAGATGAGACATCAGGTCCATTCCTCAGAAGCAAAGTTCCCAAAGATAAAGATAACACAGGTGCCACTAATATTGACTATGAACTTGTTCCTGCCAAAGAACATCAGAAGTCACCCAAATCGACAATCACTCGGAGTGGGAGAGCAATGAAACCTATCCAAAGACTCGACTTGTGAGACGCGACAATTGGTTGAGTTCTTCCAAGTTACGAACTCAAGGTGGGAGGATATCGCAACCTGACCAGACTTTTTCCTGAGAAGCCTTTCGCAGTTGATACTACACCGTTGCCAGTGGACTGTGTTAATATTATTCGGCGCCGGCGAGGCGCATAAATCTGTTGCGCTTCGAGATGTATATACTTTCTTCGAGAGGCGAAAGCAGACGCTCGTGAGATCGGTTCACAAGTGTAGAACATTAAAAACTCTCTTTTGTGGACTATATGCTTTTTCGTTTGACATGTCGGGAGCCATATGTAAGTTTCTACTATTAAATTATTTTTGATGTAATTAGCTGTACTTTACTCTCTCCAAAAGGTAACTAGGAAACAAATTCCAAGTATTAAGAAGCAGATAAAAAAGACTGGTAGTTTTTTAACGTTGAGGATCTGCTATAGAGGGCCCCATACGTCTTTCTCGTGTTAAAATAAATAGCATGCTTAATATAATTATTTTAGAAAACAAAATGTGCTTAGATGGAAACATACCCAATTTTTTATAAAATTTACGAATTATTCTTTCCTGTATTACTCTAACCCACTTTATTTTCAACATGTTATGTGTTCATAACCAAATAAGTTCAATTTAGCTTAGGGGCTGTCGTTGCTCAGTGGGTTTGCTTGCCTGCAAGCTGTAGACGGCACAGTTTCGATTCCTGTGACTACTCTGAATGTATTTCTCTTTTTTTTGTATCAAACTTTCCTTGTTTGTTATTACATTCAGTTGACACACAAAGGTATGTGATCTTATTTGAATTGTACTCTTTTTTTATGTGCACTCTTTATATTTGCAGGTTCCTCGTTCATCAGATTTGTGACTGGCCGTTTGTGATGCAATGTGTTTATGTAATTTCTATGTTCAAAATGTTTGCTTCAATATGGTTTTGTTTTTATTTCTTGAGGCAGGTGTTATATTTCGATAGCAGTTTATATAAGTTATTGCAAAACAGTTACCGACTATATTACAAAATTAATAGAAAATGGTGTTTTTCCAAAGGAGTGAAAACTTGAACAAATCAAGTATATTTATCGTAAAATAACAGTTTGCCCTTCTGTCTGTTTACAAATTTGATGTTATTTTTGTAGCTGTTAAATTAAGTGTTATTTTGGCAACTGTTATCGAAAATATTACCAGTTGTCACCAAATGTTAAGTAATTTTATAAATGACCAAACCTTTACAAAAATAAATAGTCCCTTTAATTTTTGAAAAATGAAATTTTTTTGGGGTATCAAGAAAATAAAAGAGTAGAAGTTTCTAGATTTAAAAAAAAAATCATTTAATTGTTAAGTTTTGCCATGCAAAATTTTATCCTTGAGTTTTGGAATAATTTTTAAAAAATAATCTTATTAAAGAAAAATAAATTTTTGCATAGTATGACTGAATTACTTTATATTTCAAGTTACACTGTATATTTGATTGAAAATAAAGTTTTTATGTACCAATTCTTTGTTTTTCTTGTATAAATGAATTGAAGTATTCACTGGGAACAGCTGCAGTATAGACCCCCCAATCCATTTGGCGACTTTTTTTGGCGCCAACCCTGAGGTTACTTGGCGACATTTTTTAACAGACGTATTACAAAAAAAGTACATAAGTTGAATATAAGTTATTCTAATCTTTTAACAGATTTCACTGAAAATGAGGGTTTCCTGTTGAAACGGTACAACCTGGATCGAAATCCCTGGATTCTTTTGCAAAATGGTAATCCTAACCGCGTCCTAATGCAATAGCTCCTGGTGAACGAAATTAAAATGGTTATGGTACGCGGTCTGAATATGCATATAGCGTAGGGACGCTGTAGAATTTTTCCTTACTTGGCTCGAAAATCGCGTCCTATTCCAACAGCTACTGGTAAACGAAATGAAAATGGTGGACTGGACAAAAGAGTTACGGAGCACCCGCTGCGCAGCAGCTCATCGAAGCAGAAAAGAGTCAGAAATTAGGTTGCATAAACTTATATACTATTGGTTGAGTGGGCTGGACATCTTAAAGGTCAGCGGAGCCAATGACTCGAGGCGGAGAAGACCCCTCCCCGAGTCACGTGGTGGGGATTTAGAGTTGTTATGGTCCGCGGTCTATATATACATAGCGTAGGGTTGCTAGAATGGAGTGGAAAAAGTGAGGGGTTACCAAAAATAACATCAATCGAGGGTTGGCGACGAATAAAGTCGCCAAATGGATTGGGGGGGGGGGGGTCTATGCTGCAGCTGTTCCCAATATGCATTAAAAGATTTATCTTGATACATAGTATACTCAATTTCGTAACTGTTCAAGTTTACTCATGCTGTCTGTCTATGGTATACGTAAGTTGTTAAAATCAAGAGTTATTAAAACTTCTAGTAATTTTTCTGGATTGAACTGTTTTGAAATGTATTTTAAATAGAATTTTGGTTTACTGGACTAATTACTTATTTATGGAATATGACAGATCAAGTGATTGCTTGGATAGAGGTGATTGAGATTTGCAGGATTTGGATTTTCTTGCAGTTGTATTAATTGGCATATGTAAAGATGAAAATCCAAATATTTCCCATACTGTGTTCGGAGAAAGTCTACTTGTGTACGACGTCAACAGAGGTCCCTCGATTTTTCAATAACACTTTATCATACAGTATGAATGTTTTCTTGGGAACTTGCTGTAAGAGGTCAGCCAAGCTTTTTTATATCTTGCGGAGAACAGTGTTTCGAAATTTTTTGTTACCTCGTGTTTGCTTTGAAGGCACATGATGCAATCTAAAGTAATTTTATAATTTTCTTGGAGTCTCCATCATAGACAATGCATTTTGACAAAATGATTTAATTGCTAAAACATGCTGAAGCTTCAAACTCGCCATCCAGAATCATCAGCTTCCTAAATAAATGACAATCAAATCCAGTAAATGCTTTAGAGGAAAATGGTCCAAAGAAATCATGTGGTCGAAAGAGACTGAATTTGCAGCCTGCCAGTCATTTGGCTGATGTCATATTCCATAAATGTCATTAATTGAGTAAACAAAATGAAATTAGAAATGTTTTATTTAAAAGTTATTCCAAAACAAAATAGTGTCCTTACATAAACATCCTGCATAACTGAGGAAATTGAAAACCAATTTTTAGTTTGGTAAATATCTGTCATAAAATTTTCTGTAGCTGCAATCTGATGGGACAATTCTTGTAAATTTAGAAACCTTTAGTAATATTGGCTTTAGTCAGATTTGCATTCAAAGCAAATCTATTTTTTCTTCAGCACTATTTAAGAGAAAATACATTTAAATAAGCTTATTCAGATGGGTATGTTTAAAATAATTGAGGAGGAAAAGCTTTAGCTGAAAATGTAGTTTTTTTCACTACTTTAAATAAATATAACTAGTAATATGTTAATTAAATTTGTATTATACTATCATAATATTCTGAACTATCAGTCAGCTAGACTTGTTTAAAGTAGGACTTGTGTGAAACATTACATACTGTGCTTGGGCTATCTTCATACATATAACTCATAACGCCAGTGTGTCTTGATCCGAACATGAAAATTTTGGATGACAAAATAATTTTGTAATTTGTATCAGAATTTTGAATTGCCTTTTCTGAAATACCTAATTTAGAAATAAATTAAATTTGCATCATGCTTCTTAGTTAATTGAAACCCATTTAAACTGAGACATTGTCCAGATATGTATCCCATTTGTTTTCTGAGAAAATGACTAACATCTTCAGATGCAGTAATTTTCATTAAAATCAAAACTTAATGACTTTCGAACAGAAGGTGAAAAAGTTTTCCTCATTCTTTTTTCCATTCATAACTAGGCAAGGTCATTAGATAAACCAAATTTCATCAAAATCTGAGAGGTCATGGACTAATCAGTAACATGGAATGACTAGTGAAGTCTTGTGAATAAATCGTTGCACGCTTAGTAATTAATTAAATGAATAAGAATTACTCAGATTAATATTTTGTCATTTTATTATAAAACAAATATTTTTCTTCTGTTCATAAGAAAAATTACATCAGCAAGATATCTTACCTTATAGCAATGAAAAATGATTATTTAATCATTAATTATGCATTTTTTGGCATATAGAACTGGCACCTGATGTAACTCCTAAAGAACTACACCCTATTGGTACAGTTAAAATCTCAATTTGCTCACATCTCTTGGCCAGCATAAGATAAATAACTATTTTGTTTTCGTGAATGCAGGGACAATTGGAAACCAATGCAGTTTTTGCATTCATAAGAAACAAATTGCGAGTTTAGATATGAATGGTTCTAAATGAGCTGTAATGTAATCAAGAATTGTGATGGGTATGCCATTTGTTAGCTTCAAAGCAATACCTCCTTGCCAATGTTCATTCTATCCAAGTCTCATCATGACCAACATACAAACCACTGCTATTCTGTGAATTTCATCATAGGATATGTAAAACTAATTTTGTTGGAACCTATTAACTCAATGCTTTTCTTTCCCATGCTGTAGAAAATTGACCACTACAATAACATTAAAATAAGTGGTGCAGATCCATTTACTTTTGCTGTGCCTCTGCCTCTTTACAAACTTGAAAATATTTCTTTTTCAGTCACTTTTCCAAGCCATTAATTTTTTGATGGAAAAAAAGTCTTCAGTTTTCTGAGTGAAGTTATTTTAGATGTGTTCCTCCAAAGAATTTTTGGAGGGAAATGTAATTGGGGGAACATTTTACATTCAACTGAGTTTCACAAATCTGCCATCACACTTTTTGATGAGGCAACATAAATTGGTATGGTCAAAAATGCTTTATCATGCTTAACACATAGGAGCTTCATTTCAATCATGCTGCATATGTCAACAAAAGGAGTGACTGCCTACAAATCAAAACTAATGACTACTCCCTTAATAAACAAGCAATACTCCTTTGATTTATGTCAAGTAATGCTTTCAAATTAAAATTAATAAAATAAAACCCCTTAAATTTATCCGAGATAGGAGCACAAGAAAGCTGTTTTTGAAAGGAAAGGAAGAACCCAGGAAAAATTGTCCAACTATTTTTAATTTATACAAGTTTCACGAAATTAAATCAAATTATGAATTGCTTTAATTATATTTGAAGAATACAATTAAATTATGAAATACAATGAGCGAAATTTTATATCGAAAAAGATAAAAATTAAATTTACGGATTTGTTGATTCGCAAACGATAAAATATATAGCAGAACAGGAAATACAAAACGCAACGTAATGTTATAAAAATCAAGTTAAGAGCAAAGTACAAAAGAAATGATATTTAAAATGTTGCAAAATTTGTCCCAAAGAATGCTGAAATACTCGAACGAATGTGATGAAAAAATAAACTACCGCGCGAGATTAGCCAGAGCAGGAATCCTAATGTAATAAAACTCTTCGTAATAAAACAAAGAGAAAAACACAGATGAAGACTCTAAAACGGATCATACACCAAAGTAAAACGATTAAGAAAATATGTTTGAATATCGCCTAGTAATGGAACATAACACCGAAAAAACCAAGAATCTAATGGAATTATGGAACCCAGGTTAGACAGCAAGAATCCACAAGAGACAAAACGCGGAGCTGTTTTTCTTTTCATTTGACACCCGTAGAACGAGAATGGATGTGAGCGCTAGGGAGAAATATGAAGCTGCGAGCATGTTCCATGTATTTCATCAGAATGTCGGTATAGCACAGGAAAACAATGCACCTGTCATGTTTTGCTTTGGAATTCGTTCTAAAAGTGAAGTATTTATTTCAATATAAATTAAAGCATGTTTTGCCAACTGTGCTGCACAACCAAATGGAAGCCATTTGTATCACTTATCGTACATGAGAACCACACGCAAAATAGTCAGAAGCGTGGAAGGGCAAAGCCAAGCTGTTTTTAAAAGTCTTTTCAAACAACTTCCATGCTTGCTCAATCAAACGAAAATCACCTATTAATCAGGTCATTGGGAACGAGGCACTCGCGAAACTCATTAGCGTCTAACCTTTGATATTTTTCGAAAGGGGATCAAGCGATAAGCCTCGCAGTGAAACCTGCAGGTTATCTCTCCTTGGCCTCGTCCTTAACAAAATAGAGCAGTTTTCATCTACACGAGATACCTCGTGATTACTAAATTGGCCAGATCGTGTTGGACAAAGGTATCTCGAAGAAATAATTTGGAGTGTTAAGAACTTGCCATTTTGTCACATCAGATCAAACTTTAAAACTGCGGTATTGGCAAATTAAGACAATGTATACACCACGTTGTGCCTTCTGAATAATCTGAAAAATAATGTGTTCAATAATATAATGTTTATATTAATTTAACTCGATAATTTAACTCTTGAATATATATATTTATTAATATACAAATTGATCAACAGAACGGGCGACACACGCCGGGAACACATCCACAGAGTAAAACAAAACGGGAAGAACACGCTACAAGAGTGTTGCCAGATTGTACATAATAAAATGTATGTTGCCATACACAAATCTAAGCAGAATATAAAATTAATACTCCCTCCAATTCTGTAGATTTGTGTTAGAGATAAATACAATATACTAGTTAAAACACGGTGAAATGCATAAACATAAAAGCTTATTAAATTAAATGCAAATAACAAAAAAAAACTGGATTATCATATTTAAAGAAAAACTGTTCAGTAGTATCAGGCAGTCAAGTTCACACTAAAGTCACTTGATTTTGTCCTTTAATGTTAAGCAGCTCTCTCATGTTTTCAAATTTAACCTTTGGGAGTGCTTTCGTTAAGATGTCAGCTAACTGCTCTTCAGACTTTACGTACTTGATAATCACTGACTTGTCCTCACACTTTACACGAATGAAGTGATATCGCACGTCGATGTGCTTAGTGCGTTTATGGAACATAGGATTTTTATCAGCTTGATAGCACTCTGATTATCAACAAAGAGTGTGATTCCATCTTTGCACATTTCACTCTCACCAAGGTCTAGTAGGAGCTGACGCAGCCACAAAACTTCTTTCACTGCAGTTGAAGCAGCAATGTATTCAGCCTCGGTGGTGGAGGTAGAAACTGTTGATTGTTTCTGGCTACACCAAGTAACAGGACCATTACTTAGTTTGAATACATAACCAGAGGTTGACTTCCTTGTGTCCACATCATTGGCGAAATCAGCATCTGAGTATCCAACAAGGTGAGAAACTTCATCAGCTATTGAGGAGTACTCGATACCATAATTTGTTGTAGTCCTTAGGTATCTGAAGATTCTTTTTACTGCATTCCAATGCACTTGGCCAGGATTGGTTTGAAATCTTCTGACCATATTCACAGCAAAGGCTATGTCTGGACGTGTAGTGATGGCAATGAACATTAGCGATCCAATAGCTTCTCTGTAAGGAATTGTTATTCCCTCTGGAAATGGATTGGAGACCCGCGCTCCCCCAGCTCGCCTGACGGCTTAGAGCTTGGTGCGGGGGGCGGGGATTTGATTTGCGGGGACTTCCACCAGCACGAGATCGAGGAACCGGGCAGCCCATCCAATAGGAGGGGAGCCACTTACCCCCAACATGGCCGCGCACGGTCGAACATTTATTTAAAAATTCCACAAAAGGTGAGTTTACAGGACAGTGAAGCCACTCAGGGGCCAAACAAAAATTCTTGACTTATACACAAACAAAAAGGTGAGATGACTGCCAACAGGGCAGGAAGGCGGAAGTCCATCCGGGAGACCAAGATGCACGAAAGTGGAGGATCTTGGGGAACTCTGTGCGGTGAAGAGGTAAGTCTCAAAATAACCTTCTCTTCAAGTCCACTCAACTTCTACCAACCATCCAGACCCTCCTTCCTTTTTCACTTTTTCACCTCTTACCTCCCTTTCTTGGAAATGGATTGAATTCTGATGACAGAATTGTTCCAGGATCTGCCGGTATAGCGTTTGGACTTGAATCCTCAAAGTGTGAAACCGTTTCAGAACACGCCTGATATAGCTTTCTGAATGTAAGAAAATCGAACCATCTGTTTTGTATTGAATTTCCATTCCTACAAAACATCCTGTAACACAAATAGTTCCCTCAAATTTCTCTCTCAGGTCAACAATTTTGGTTAATATCTTCTTTTCTTCACAAAATAATAAAGCATCATCTACATACAGAATCAGCAGCACTGTCTTTCCACGAAAAATACCACTGAAGACGCATGAATCAGCAGCATTTTGTTTGAAACCAAAACTCATTAGGAATTCAGAGAAAGTTTTGTTCCAGCACCTGGAGGCTTGTTTCAGTCCATACAAAGATTTCTTGAGTCGACACATCAAGTTTGGAGCATAATTCAAGCCTGGAGGAGGTTCCATAAAGATGGCTTCTACTTCACCATAGAGAAAAACAGTTTTTATATCAATTTGCATAACTGACCATTTTTTCTGAGCAGCTATAGCTAGCATTACTCTTATGGAATCAAACCGTGATGTAGGTGAAAAAGTCTCGGTGAAGTCTACTCCCTCCACTTGAGAGAACCCTTTGGCCCACAGCCTAGCTTTAAATCTTTCAATTCCTCCATTGGGCAGATATTTTATTTTGAACACCCACTTAGATCCGATGATATTGCCTGTTTCTGGTGGAGGTACAAGTTCCCACGTGTCATTGATCTTGAGAGAATCTAATTCGTTCTTAATGTCATCTTTCCAATTCTCTGCTTCAGGGGAATTTGTTGCCTCTTCATAAGTTTCAGGTATGACAATGTCTGCTACATTTACTTCATAACGAGCGGGAACTCTTAGAGTGTCTTTGGGACGAAGGGTATAAGAGTTGTCATTGTTGCTTGAACTGGAAGGGTCATTGTGTAAGTCATCTTGTACTTCTTCCATAGTGTCCTTGTCTTTCACATCATCATTGATTGAGAACAAGAATGTTGATAGTGGTGACAGGATACTTGACTTCTCATTTTCTTCGTTAAAAATCACATCTCTAGATACTTTGGTTTTTGTGATTGGATCGAAAAGGCGATAATTCTTTGATTCCTTTTCATACCCAACAAAGATCATTTTCTTGCTTTTGGGTGCAAGTTTCTTACGCAGGGTGTCAGGCACATGCATGTAGGCTTCTGATCCAAATATTCTTAGGTGATTGAGGGAAGCTGTTTTTCCAGTCCATAACTGGTAAGGAGTCGAGTCTGGTGCTTGAGTTGATGGAGTTCTGTTTAGAATGTAAACGGCTGTATTTACAGCTTCTGCCCATAGATACAAAGGTAACTCTTTAGAGTACATCATTGACCGTGCACTTTCCACAATTGTACTCACAACTTTTCAGATCAAAGACCAAATTGATAAGAGCACTTAAAGCAATTGAAATTAACATATGCTTAGTAAATCGTAAGGCGAACAAGTACTTTACACTAAACATGTACTACTTAAACTTTTAAATTTATGTCAAGAACATTTTGATTGTGTCATCGCATTATATTTTGTAATTTGTAAAATGTTAATAAATATTTAGTTTCTTACAGGGCGCTTTTATTTATTTGTATTTATAAGACTAGACTCGGAATTTTTTTTGTAAAAGTGACCTGTTACGTGTATCTTTACGTAACGCCTCTTGGGCAATTTTTGGGTAGCTTCAGAAATCCGGCACTGGTCTGGTCCCGTTGACGCCGAATTTTTGAGGTTTTACTGCATTTCGGTTAAGTAAAAGACATTCTATACATATATGTAATGGCTTTTCCTTTCCCACTCCACTAAAGTTGGCGATTAACTTTTTATTTCGTGTTGGAATTCCTGTCCTTGGTACCTCATTAATTATCTAGACCGGTGTGTCCCAACCTTTTTTATCTCCCGTACCCCTTGATAAAACTTTTCATTTATGAGTACCCCCTTCTCTCATAATCCTTCTACGCGAAAAAGTTTGTTTTTGTTAGGTAGTAATGTTCTTAGGTTAGCTAGCAAATTAATCAAATTGATGACACTTATAGGCTTTAATTTTTTATTTTGCATTTTACAATTTTTTAAAATAGCAGCCTAACATTAACTAACAAATAGCATTAGTAATTTTCAATCACATAACCTTATGATGAAAGTTCACAACAATTTTTCAACTTGATAGGCAAGTTTTCAAACGTGGCCTTCAAGAATTTCAATGCGATCTTTGAGCTGGTTTCATGGAGCTGTTTTTTTAAAATCAGGTTCAAATGAAGACAGTTAAGTAATAGCTAAACACTTCAAAAAAAGGAACGAAGCTAGGCCTATTAATTCACGTTACTCAATTGGCGCCCAATCGAACACTAAAATGATGGCCTGCTTTCAATCGCGTTTTAAATAAAAAATAACGATGCCGGAAGCTCTGAGACGATTCGATATGTTTCTAGAAAATTACTAGAAACAAAAGAGAGAGGAGGGCACATGCGTAATCTCGTGATATGAGTGGTGGTGGGCGGGGTAATGATCAATCAATTGCTAGGTTTAAGCCTATTATTTCCTTTTTTCTTTTGGTAAGGTGTTTTCCGCCATTACTATTATTTTCGCGTACCCCCAACCGGACCGCCATGTACCCCCAGGGGTACGCGTACCACAGGTTGGGAACTGCTGATATAGACTAATTGGAGTCAATTTTTTAAACTGCAGTCTAAAAAATTCAATGTTTCTCGAGATGATGGACGATGATAGGTTTATCAGATTCCTAAAAGTGAATTTCTTCCGCAACGCTATACCCACTCTCATCTCTCAATGGATATGTTTGGGGACTTGTATGATATTGCATCCTAGCTGGAGAGATTGGAAATTTAGTTTTTATTGATGAAATCATGCAAAAGAAAAATATTAAACTTTATTGAACAACTATTCAAAAGAAATTGTTCAAAATTTGGATTTAGAGTCAAATTTTTATGTCTATAGAAAACGTCTCCATAATGAGACGAGGTACAGAGCAAAAATAGGAAATCAATGTTGCTGACCACCCTAAACACCTCCATCGTAATTGCAGGAGCTTGAAAATCTGTAGTCCCCATTAGGAAAAGTGGTTAAAAATCAGATATTCACAGAACATAAAAACGATTATTAGAGAATTGAGCAAAAAATATTCAAAGAACACAAATTCCTATTAATTCAAATCGGCCTGTCTTAATAGCAGAGCCTGATTCTATCAATCCCTAAGAGACCCTAAAATTTCAATAAGTTGAACATTTTTTCGCAGTTATGGAGATTTCTTTTTTACATTAGGTAGTTTATTTTAGTTTTATTGGCCAGCTATTTTTTTGTGAAAAAATTGCAAGTAATGCACCAATTACATATCTAATGCGCAAACTAGCTTTTGAAATTCTTGCTTTAAGGGGACTTGGCACCCAAAGAGCTAATTTCTTAAGTATGAGTTATTTGATAATATTGTAAGTTACAATTTATCTCCTTGAATTAAATAAAGGTTTTCCAGAAGAATTTTTTTAATTACCTCCCAGTTTAAAAAAAAAATTGAAAATTTCGTGAATTTTTTTTAACTCATTTTAAAATGCCACTCTTAATTTGCGATATTTTGGTCTGATATTTTTTAAACATACTCGGATTGGATTGGATGTTGGGGTTTTTTGACGCAAGGTTTAAACATATCCATAAAACCGTTCTGATGACTTAAGGATGGGATTTTGGATATCTCAAATAGTTATTGAATTAAAGATTCGAAGGTGAAATATTCCCGAAAAAACATGACAATTTAGCCTTTTCAAAAGTTTAATTTTTATACAAATTTTCTGTTCATTTTATTAAAAATACCATTCTTAGTTTCATTACTTTGTTCCTCTTAAAAATTTTCAGGTTATTTGAAGCTTTACTAAAAAAGCCTTAGCATTTTTATAATCATGGCAGTACGTGTAAAATCGAAACAGAAAAATCAATTTAAAGATTTTATATTCGTACAAAACCTTTGAAAAATTTAATAAAACAATTTATTATTTTTCTCGAATTACTATAACCCATATGTGTTTGTCTATCATCTTTTTAAGGAAACAACAAACATTTTACTTTGATATAGTCGAAGTTAAAGGTGGCTATTAAAATTTCAGAATATGGAGAAAATGAATTTTTGGCACAACAGTTCGTTAGAATGAATGATTATTCATCAGCAAACTAATAAAAATCATTTTAAATCTTTACACAATGATTTATTATGTTCAAAATTAATGTTTAAATAACTTCAGACAAAAATATTAATTTCTATCATGAGCAAAAGCCGAAATTCTAATTGACAATTAAGAGCAGAAATTTCCCAGAATACTCTGACTTTGTAAATCATGATTTTACCCTTTTATCGGCCAGTATTTGTTTTTTACTAGCAATTTAATTAGCTGTTTAACATTCTGAAATGTAGGTGGTCATGCGATTTGTAAAAACACTTTTCTTCTAACAATGCTCACAGTTTGTGGTTTACATTTTCATAGTTCTTTCCTAAAGTCCTTTGCTGTTCTGAATGTTTTGGGCATTCCAAAACTAAGCCTAATCTTAAAGAATAAAGCATAAATACTTTGAAATACAAATATGTCTTTTGGAAACTTGATCCAACTATTATGAGGAAACTCGCTACCTACAGTGGCTCCCAAAAGTGTTCGTACACTTTAAAAATTTGTAGAAAAAGCGCTGTAGCCTGGAATTGAATTCGAATATAAAGCCTAACATTCTTAAAAAAATATTGACTCATTTTCTTTTTATAAAAATGAAAATGCAAGGAGGCAGAGAAAGAACACGTCACAAAAGTGATCGTACACCAAAACATTTTCGGATAAATTCATAAATAAAATTATCGTTTATCGCTTTTTTTTATTTTTGCATCGTGGTGACATTTAAAAAATCGTTTGGCTTTAATCTTTGCTTGCTTACTTCGTAATATTCTATTTATTATTTAAAAATGGCTCGTAGTCGTAAGGAAACAACGAACTGCATTCGAAAATTGATTATTTTTCATCATAGTAGTGGTAAATCAGTTCGGAATGTCGCTAAATTAGTAAATGTATCGCATTCTACGGTGCAGTATGTGATAAAACGCTTTAAAGAAGAAAATCGGATCGAAAACAAAGTATGGAAAGGTCATCCGGCAAAGTTAACTCAACGTGATCAGAAATTTATAGTTAGAAAATTTGTGAAAAATCCACGTTTGAGTGCCGTAAAAATTTCTACAGAATTTATTAAAAAATTTTCTGAAACTGTTCGACGAGTGATCAGATCAGCTGGATTAAATAGGCGTTCTGCCCGAAGAAAATGTTTCGTAAGTGCGAAAAATAGAAAGCTTAGGCTTTTCTTCGCAAAATCAATGATAAATAAGCCCGAAAGGAATTGTAATCATATCTTATTTGCAGATGAAAGCAAATTTAACATGTTTGGTTCCGATGGGCGTATAATTCTATGGAGAAGAAAAAATAAGGAACTTAATCCCAAGAACTTAGTTGGAACAGTAAAGCATGGCGGTGGAGGTGTCCTAGTGTGGGGGTGCATGTCAGCATCAAGACTAGGTAATTTGGTATTTATTGATGGCATAATGAATCATGCTCGTTATTTAAATAGTTTAAAAGACAATTTAAAATTATCAACCCAAAATTTGGGTATTGGAAACAACTTTGTTTTTTTTTTATCAAGATAACGATCCTAAGCACACGACTCTCAAAGTTCGCCTCTGGTGTCTCTATAATTGTCCACAAGTTCTGAAAACACCACCTCAGTCGCCGGATTTAAACTCAATAGAACACATTTGGAGAGAACTGGAGGTTAGAGTACGAAGACACGACATTAAAACGGAAAGCGAACTAAAAATAGTAATGATTGAAGAATGGAAGAACACTGATGCAGAAATTACAAAAAAACTAGTGAGCTCTATTCCCAGACGTTTAAAAGCTGTTGTGGATACTATAAGATATTCTACTAAGTACTAATTTACCGAAATATTACAATATTTACTAATATGTAGAGATTTTTTTAAAGTGTACGAAGACTTTTGTGAGTTAATTTTTTTGTTACTTTTTGATTATTGATTTTCTAAAAAGAAAGTTTTACTATATTTATAAAATATTTTATGTAGTTTTGTTAAGAACAAGTTATAGATGTTATTAAAAAAATTCCCATTCTGAAATATTCATTTTTATTAATGGATAGAGCAGTATTTCATTGAAATTCGTAAGTGTACGAACACTTTTGGGAGCCACTGTATATATTGATAGCAAATCTATGAAATCTTTATTGTAGAACGGGAAATGTTCCCAGGTTGTATTAAGAATTCCTAAGTTAGAATATCTATTTTTATCATACTAGCAAATACTGAAGAAAAAAAAACCAAAACAAATGTAAAATGCAAGTAAATCGCACACCTCTGAAATGTAATGTTTCCACCTGTAATAAATTTGTAATTACATCCTGTCCATATACACAACACGATAGAACCGTGTTAGCTTTCACTTTCAATGCATTTGCTATGGAAGAAGGAATGCGCAAACTATATGCGCGTTGGAGAAAAGTCTAGGGATTACTGTTTTTGGTCACATGATCATGCGGACATAAAAAGGTTGTCATAGCTCACACTACTTTTATATCTCCTCTATGGGTTCAACCAACAGGCTATGGATTCAAACCAGGTTTGGGGATGGATATTCCCAGTGATTCGTAACGAAATCGAATGTTTTAGTCTGATTTAGTTGTCGTGCACAAAAACTGACCGCAAATAAAACAACTAGACACTTCTCTAGTACCTGTCCATGGAAAGAAAACGCTTATTTAGTCTGTTCCTGGTAAGTAGATGAAGCAACACAACGGGTTGTTGGCGATGGTCCGAGATTAATCCCCAAGGGAAAGAATCGAGGACACCAAGTAATTTTGAACCACGGTCAGATGACGAGGAAACACCTGAGCTAGCACTCCATTCTCCAAACTTCTACGCCACGCCAACGTGAGGACATTTGACGCCACGACAGATTTAACATGCACCAGTCTTCTTGAACACGACGGTCTTTGGTTGGACCGAGTTTCAAACTCGCAACCCTCCGGTTGCTAATCTGTTGCTCTTAAAATTGGGCTACCGTGGCCCTTAATCCCGAAGGGAAGATTCGAGGATAATACCTCGTAATTTTGAACCATGGTTGACAAGGTAAACATCTGATTAGCGCCCTACTCTCCAAACTTCCACTCCACGCCAGCTTGAGGACATTTGGGGGTCACGTCAGATTTAACATGCACCAGCCCCCTCCGTTCACGACGGTCTTCGGTGGGATCGAGTTTCGTACCGTTTGCTAATCCACTGCTCTTAAAACACCGGGCTACATGGGCCCAGTCTGTTCGTGGAAGAATCAGAAGCAATGGAAAGAGGGTGGCCGCGGTAGCCCATTGGTAGAGACGCGAATTAGCAACCTGAGGAATGGGATTCGAAACTCGATTCTACCAAAGACCGTTGGGTACACAGGGGCTGGTGCACGTTTTATCCGTTGTGGCCTGAAATGTCCTCACGTTGCCATGGTGTGGAAGTTTGGAGAGTGGAGTGCCACCTCAGGTGTGACCTCGTTATCTAACTATTTTTCAAAATTACATGGTGTTGTCCTCGGATCTTTCCTTTAGGGATTGATCCCGGATCGTCGCCAATAGCCCGATGTGTTGCTCAAGTGCGATATTAATTAAATACCAAAAGAAATACCACATTTACATAAATATTGTTCTTTCTTAAAAATTTAAAAAAGCGGGTTGCACGAGCTTTTTATAATTTTGAAAGACTACTCTTTTGCATAATTTTCTTTGAAATTAGTTTCTTGTAAAATAAGTATCTTCTGCTTCTCATTTCGTTGGGGCAAATGGTTTTCGGAAACCAATTTCGAGTTTCATTCGTAAACATATTTTTCTGAAATTTATTTAATACAAGGTGATTTTATGTTAACGAAATCAATATCCAGTTTTAATTTTGGGTTATCAATCATCAATCAATGTCTTTAGAGAAGAAAATAGCAGTTTTTCTTTTGTGACTGTGACGTCACATTTAGCTGTTGTATGTAGTCGACATGATGCACTTCTATTGACAACCCAATATCGAAGTTAGACATTTAATCACTCTTATCCTGAATTTGTTTAACGTATTCAAACACTTTGAAGGAGGAAAGGTAAATTTTTTTCTTTTATGCATTATGAAAATCATTAATTGGAACATAGTTCAAGAATGCATTTACGGGTGCGGTATTTGTGTATTTTTACGAATTTGATGTTTATCAAAATATAGATTGAAAACATTTTGACATACTTCGTAAATTGATTGTAATTTATACAAATCTGTTTTGAATTGTAAAATAACATTTTTGTTTTCAATTTTATGTTCCTAGTTTAGTTTTTGTGTAAGTTGCCTTGCGATATGCACTGTAAACATTGTCATTTACATAACAATATATACTGCGGTTATACGTTTTTAGCTTTGTTTATGTAATTTATTTCTGTGCATATCTGATTTCGAATGCGTGTTAGGTTTCTTATTTACTTTTGATCATTTTATTTTTGCTTGGTTTTCACTCTAGTTTATCCCTTGCAAGCAAAAATTACCTTAAACAGTAATTTGAAACACTTTCAAAATATAGAAAGTGTACAATTTTGTAAAGAAAGCTTATTCTTCCAAATTTCTCGTTTGTGATTATTGAATTGTGTTGCAATTCCAAATTTTATATTTATTTTAAATCTTAAGCATCTACAATACCCCTTGAAACTAACCTTGACTGTTTTACTGAAAAAAC
The DNA here is from genome assembly GCA_933210815.1 of Meta bourneti. Taxonomy (NCBI): domain Eukaryota; kingdom Metazoa; phylum Arthropoda; class Arachnida; order Araneae; family Tetragnathidae; genus Meta; species Meta bourneti. Next base: position 51,091,062 of record OW119927.1, read on the forward strand.
TTGAGAAATTCATATTTTGATGTGTAATTTTTAATTTTTTTGTAGATATGATAAATGGCTGTAAAGTCCTGATGAAAAATCACTCTGCCTTTTGATGAGGTACTGTGCGAGACTTAAGTAAGTGGTTTTCAGTTAAGCGTTAAAATCTTAAAGTTATTATTTTATAATTCTGTATATTTTATTTCAAAATGGTATTGTAATGTTAAAGACAACTTGGCCCTTGAAAATGTTTTGTTAAAAATTAGGTATGATTGATTGTGCATGATAATTTTGATTATGCATTGAAAGATATGACTAGAAAAATTTTAAATTTTGTAATCAATCTAGTTGTCTTGTTTTAAGAAACTTTGAAGAAAGCTGAATGATAGTATTTCTGTTGAAATTGTACTAGTTATGAATGAAATTTAGTTTTTCATCACATTCCTTGACTTTTAAAGAAAGCAATGACAAGTTATGTTGATAAAATTGTGGATGTTGTGTTTTTATGCTTGCAAACCAGTTACAGGGCTTAAGAATCAAATCTTGAACTAAAAGAATCAAATCTACCTATTTAAGATTAGTTGCATTAATTAAAGGTTCAGTTAATTGCATTATTTGTAAATGTGTTAATTCCATATCTAATTGATAGTATTAGTTATGCATTATAAATTATCTCATGAAATATGACAATTTTACTGTATAAATGAATTCAATTTCCAAAGTTTAATTATATCATTGAGTGAACTTAGTATTTTTACAATCATTTTTATTGATCCTTTGGCTTTTAAGGAATGTTGACTATTTTTACCTCACTAAGTGTAAAAAATATATACCCAAGGTATACTCTTATCTGAATTGATGTTGAATACATTTACCTTTTTATAAATATTCAGATATTTTTCATACACTGAATATTAAAAATCTTACATGCAATACATTCTCATGTGGTATCTGACACTTTTACCTTGATTATCTTGCTTCATCCTCCTTCAGATTTAAATAATGTTTACAAAATTCGTAATCATAAAGTATTTTTAAATAGCTCAATGTTTTGTAAAGTTTTCATATTTGAAATCTATTTCATATTAAATGTACCCACATTAAAAAAAATAACTGCTAATCCATAAGAACATTTTTTAAATTGATTAGTTATGACTGAGTAATCTGTCATGCTAATATTGTTAACTAGTTATGCATGATTTAAATAATTTGTAATGAGCTAAGATTGCTGTTATAAATTATAATTGCATGTTTAAAAGATTGAAGTTTGAAGGAAAAATGGTCCCTGCTATATTATATACTAAGTAGCATTAAAGCTTTATAATGGTAGACCTAAAAATGTTTATTCTGTTTTTTATTACATTTATAACAAACTTGAATGTCACCATGTTCCAGGTAGTTTTTGAAAATGGCCTTAGAAGAGACAAAAATAATTTATCATATTGACGATGAAGACACTCCATATTTAGTTAAACTTTCAGTTCCTCCAGATCGTGTGACATTAGGTGATTTCAAGAATGTTCTTAACAGACCAAATTATAAGTTTTTCTTCAAGTCAATGGATGATGACTTTGGGTGAGCTTTATTTGCTTTGTGTTCTGAATAGTTCTAAATGTTGATTTAAAAGAACTTTTACAGTATAGACTGTTAATTATATACCAAGAAATGTGCTAAAAGGTTTTTTAATTGAAATACTAATTGGACAATATTTCTGGCAATTTAAGATTTAGAATTTGAATCTATCTTGGAAATGCCTATTGTATCATGGACAGTTGAAAATTTTCCTCAAGAATTCTTTAATTCTTAAATCAATAATAATTCAGGATATGCCAATTTAGATCAGCTTTATTTAAATCAAGTGATTTTTATTAAAAAATTATTGATATTTAAATTAATTTAATTTTCCTTTCTATATATTCTGTCTTTCTAATATTGAAAATGAAATTACTATGAACAAGATGCATGTTATTTTATTCAAATAAGTTAAGAACTCTGCTCATGCTCAGTTCACCCCAACAATTATACTGAAAATCATCCTTCTCTTGAAAACACTAAATAACCTTTTTTGATAGGGATCATAATTACCAGACAACCATGTATTTTCCTCTTGGGCCATTGACCAACAGGTGTCACTCACAAGCCTGTTCATCAACATGGGTTTTGTTTTAAACATCCCATGTGATTAAATCGCACATGGCCTACCTATTGTGAACCGTTCTTTCCATATGATGGGTGAAGATCCTTAAAATATACTCACTCAAATTATTAAAATCATGGCAACTTATATTCTTTATTAAGATGTTCTAGTTATTTATTTAGTATTGTAATGTGTTGAAAAAATACTTAAGACAGTTAGATACAACAAAAAGGTTTTTTGCAGTATCATAAAAGCATTACAATTTTGTACATAAATCTTAAAAATAGGCAATTTATTAATATTTTTATTTTGTTTTTCAGTTGTTAATTTTCATTTAAATTTTGGGAAATTTTATTCATTGATCCCTTGGAATTTGTTACACAGCAAACATAATTATTTTGTATTTATGGAATTCAAATTTGGAAAGTAAAAGTTAATTCACTTATCTGATAGTTGAGTATGTTGAGAAAATAGGTTATGGATTGCAGCAGAAAGCTATTTAAATGATTATGATTGCAATGATGAATTTTTTATTGCAAGCTCAAAATTTCACTGAATTGACCTGTTCTAGGAATGCTATAATACAGTCGAGTCCCGATAATCCGAGTTGATCGGGATAGACACCAACTAGGATTAATGAAAACTCGGATTATGCGGTCTACATAATAAAATCGAAGTTCGTCTTTTAACATCTAACGAAACAGACACGTATTTCCTTTTTCCGCTCATTCTCCTCACAAACTTATCGTCTTCTAAGAGTTCTCAAACTAGAATGCTACACTAGTTGGACACTGTCACCTTTCTACTGTCCGACCACCACGAGAAAAACCCTGAACAGGGTTTGCCGTGAGTAGACGAGTCGAAGAGAGGAGGGAAGCTGGTATAAAATGGACTGCAATATTTGGCAAACTAAGCGCACTTCATTTGGCAAAGAATCCGTTTCGCCTGTGATGATACGATAGCTAAATGAGACTTGCCACGCCGGTCGCCAAATGAACTTGCCTTCATCCCCAAAATGCAGTGGAATAACCCGTTTTCATAACGACTGCCACCACTCTGGTGACTGGGGTTTTGGGTGATGGTAGCACAGTACTCCGTTTTGGGGGTGTGACACCCCTCAGAAGCAAAATGGACTAGCCCGAACCATAATGGCAAGTGGAGAAGAAAAGCGAAAATTCCAAGAAAAACTGACCGCTGGCTCAACAGGCTGGTGACAAATTTTAAGCACACTTGCGAGAGGGAAAAAAATACTTTATTTAAGCTACCTCGGAATAAGCGGAGCTCGGATTATCAGGACTCGGATTAGCGGGACTCTTCTGTACTTGTTTTATGCTGTTCATAGAGAAAAGCTTCATTTTCTTGTATGTTATGTATACATCCTTTTCGTTTGCTTGGAAAATTAGGCGTATTTGATTTCAAATTTATGTATTTTCTTGTTTCATTTTTTACTGTTTACTTACAAATAACAATTTTTTCACAAATAAGTTATTTTTGCAGGCTAAATATTAAAAAGATGCAAGAATGTTTTCAGGATTCAAGTTCCTTTTATTTTTTATTGGTGACATGATTTTTTCTCAAAAGCATTTCTTGAACCAATTAATTATTTTATATAAAAATAAAGAAATTCTATACATTTTAGTCATGTATGATAAATATCTAATGCAAAAAAATTCTGAGATTTGTATGATTGAATAATTTATACAAAAGTTTAAATGGGGGTGTCAGTGGGATCCCACAACCTTATTATGTCTAAAAATTTCACTTCACTGGTTTATGGCTTAAACTGAAAGTAATCTAAATCACTTGAGAACTAGATGGGAAAACATTGCTTATTTTTAGCATTTTTGTGGCACTGTTCTATTTACTCTACAATTTACTTTTCTAATTCCTATGTCTAATTTTAATCTTTCAAAAATTGACCCATCTAAATTTCCTAATACATTAATTTTATATATATATTAATGTTTAACATAAATCAAAACCATCAAAAAACTACGCTGATTTGCATCTCATATCCAACAAATTTAAACTTGTGCGGACAAGGAAATCATAAAAATCTGATTTAAATAAAAAAAATCCGATTTAAATCAAATGAATCTGATCTTTTTGATTTTAAAAAATCATGATTTTTTTCATACCCTACTTTTATTAGTGGCCATAACTGATTCTTTTCATAGTTCTTTTTATGTATTTTTTGCAAGAATGTATTAAATGGGAGCAAAGTTTTGTTTGCTGTATTTTTTGCACTAGTGTACTTTTTTTCAAATCTTAGTTGTCTTGTGTTTAGCACAGCTTGATCAAATGACCCTTGTGCCATAAAACCTAAAAACAACCATCTCCCAAATCTCATCACATAATATTTTGAAAGGTTTTAATGTGCAAAATAATTGCATTGTTTTGATGTTTTGAAATACTAAAATTTATTTGACTATTTTTTTCATAAAACATTGTGACTAAAACTACAGGTATAATGGCAGCTGTAATTCCTTGCTCCATTTGTAAAATAAAGGGAAAGGTAAAGGAAAACAACTTAAAAAATTAGGAACTGCTGATATTACACCCAAAACTCATAACATAAATTAAATCCTGTATAATTATGAAATAAATTGTAATTAAACTGCTTTGGAATTGTAGAGTTGTTAAAGAAGAGATCAGTGATGATAATGCGAAGCTGCCTTGTGTTGGAGGAAGGGTGGTATCATGGGTAAGTGTGCCATTTATGATAAGGTTTAAGAATGTCTTAAATTCAAAATAGATTTTAAGAATTCATTCAATATTCATACATGTCAATTCATTATTTCAGCTTGTGACGGCAGAAGGAAGTAGCTTGTCTGATAGCACATCCCAGTGTACTGACACAATGTCTCAGAGATCAGAACTGAGGTTGCCTCTTGAAAGAACTGTGGGTATAGGAGACAGCAGACCACCATCTTTTCAGTAAGTTTCTACCTGCAGTACCTTAGTAATGATGAAAAACTTACTGGGGTATTGAAGTTAGATAAAATTGTTAATATAGTCATTAAATTTGATTAAAATACAAACTCCAATTCAAGTATAACCAAAGAAAATGCATTTAATGGTTTTAATTTCAATATATTGCATAGGAAATAATTTTTCCAATTATAAATTAGCATTTTGTAACTAATGGGTATAATACCAACAAAATTTGTTCTTCTATGATTTGGTAAAATCATTTGTATTCAGTTATCTTCTCAACTACTCTGAAAAATAAAAATTGATAGCTTTACAAAAGGAGCAAAATGCAAAAAATATTCAGGTTTACATCCTGCTCAAATTTTTTAAATGCATATTTCTTAATAATAATAGTTCAAACCCTGCTTTATAATCTTCAGAACATGTATAAAAAATTTCTAAAGAATGTAATTGATGTATTCTGAGATGTCGTGTTTTGCGGAGAGTAACCCTTAGTGAAAATTGCATTTTGAGGAAAAGCTTAAAACAATATAAGCCCCTATGTCAAATATGGATGTCAGTACTTTTTAAAAATTTATATCCATTTCTAATCGTCATAGAAGTAAAATCCGAAGTGATTTGAAGAGTTGTAGTATAGTAATATGTAAAATTAAAAACTGAAATTCAGGTGAAAATGGAGTATTAAATGTATAGATACCTTAAGATGAGAGAGGTGTATAAAGAAGTAAACTTTTCTCATTTGTAAGTACAAACATTGAATATTTTTCAGTGCTCCTGTTCTTGATCACAGAGACATGGGTGACACTTGTACAGAAACAGAATCTGTCATAAGCTCAAGAAAAGGTTTGTCTTTGGTTCATCTTTTCTTTTGCAAATTACTGAATTCATATTGCCTTTCAGTACTAACTCTGAATTATTTTACAGATCTCCACTCGCATATGCATCGTTCTCTAAAGCACAGGGATAAACATTTTCATGATGATCATGGTAAAACCATCTTTATTAATTAATATTGTTCATTGAATAACACCTTTTTTTAGTATTTAAACCAATTTATATTGATTTATTCCCTTTAATTGCCAAGTTAATCTAAAACATCAATCATTCTGTTTTCATTCTTGGAGGTTTCATAAATAGTGATTCATGAACATATGTTTTTTAGTACCTTGTGGTTGCCCTCCACCTCGAATCAATGGTCATGCAAAACCCAACCACCCTCATATTCACTCTCGCCATAGAAGTGGTCATGGTTATGAGTCTTCCTCTATGATGACTAGTGATATAGAAAGCACCAGCTTTCTTGATTCTGAAGAAGAAACAACAAGCAGGTAAGCACTTTTTAATTTAAAAAATGTATAATCTTAAAAAATTTAATAACAATTACAAATAATACTAATGTGATAAAGAGATAAATAATAGAATGTTTACAATATTGTAATTATCTGTCATGATAAGTAAATAAATTTAAATAAAGAATATAAATAAATATCATCACACTGAAGAATTTTAAAATGCCATAAAAATAAAGGGCTAGTAACAATCACTTGTGTCATAATCCAAGTTTTCTCCATTTTTCCACCCTGTAGAATTATAGCGAATGAAGGCTAAAGCAATATGGTACTTTCAGTGGTTGAATATTCTTGTTCTAAGAATGTGAGAATTTAAAGGAGATATAAGTTTTATTCAATCACATGGATGACTATATTTGACAGTTCTTAAAAGATTTAAAATGTTATGTGTAGAAAAATTAACTTGTAAATTCAGAGTTCATGTTATAAAATGAAGGCTATTTAATATTACTGTTACTTGTACATGCAGCTTGTTATACATTAATGTAACTTAGTTACCTGTTAATATGTAGTTAGTTATGTGTTCTAGGATTCTTTGTGCTTTGTTTCACGTTGTATTTAATAAGCCAAGTTTTTAAATATAAGTTGCAAATTTGTTTGTGTTCGATATCCATAATTATAGCTTAACACAGGGTGTGATAAGATCTCGTTTTTTTAATAAAAAAATCAGATTTATAAAATTTAACTTGGAATTTTATGATTTTATCAACCCTCCTGGTGGTTGTCTCTATGAGGTATCTTGTTATTAACAAAACTGACCAGATCTTGATGGATGAGATATCTCGTCATTAGAAGAAAACACTGAGCAGATCTTGATCCCGTCATAAAAAGAATGGACAATATATCCTATCAGCAAAATTGATCAGATCTTGAAAGACAAGATATCCCATCAAAACCACTTGGAGGGATAATTTGTAGCTCCTAAATGTTTAAATGTGTTAGACATGAAACATCCAAATCCATGTAGTTTTTAGATAGTATTGATTTATGTTAAATATTAATATATGAGAGCTAAGAAAATGTAGCAGAACAAATTTTTGAAAGATTAAAACAATAAAAATCATTCTTGGACCTTGTTGCATTTATGTAATTTGAATTCAATTTCATGATACAAATCTGTAATATTTAAAATTCTAAATCTAAAAGTAAACATTTTACTTTCGGAGAGAATTTAGGATTAAATAAATTTTTATAAATCATAATAGAATTAATTTTAATTTTCCGTACTTATCTTAATTTTAAGTGTAAATATTATAAAGTAATTCGAATTATTAAATTGAAAATATTCTTTCCACAAGTAGAGAAGTAACAAGGGTGGAAAGAATGAATGACCTTTTCTTCACAAATATTAAATTCTAAAAGTTTCCCCATTCCGAAGCAGATATCTTAAACAGGGCATGAAAAAATTGCACTTCTTTAAAAACAAAGGTTTCTTGAAATTGAATCTACTTTATTTGAATCAGATATTATATTTATTTCGAATTTTTATGATTTTAATTTAGTTTCCCTATGTGTTCAGACTCGTCAGACATGAGGCATGTAAATTACTAGTTTCTAGATGGTATTGGTTTATAAGTTAAACATGTCTGAGAGGGTTTAGGAATTCCAGATTCCTTTATCAGAAATAGTAAATTCCTTCTTGAAATGGTATCAGTTTAAGTCGAACCAACCTTTCCATGGGAAGAGTAAGTTGGACTGGTCTCGTGTTTAAAACTCAACATCTGCTAATAAACAGATTTGCGAGTGACACTTGCTTTCGGTGAACAAAGAAAAATATTGGTCAGTTGTCATTTCATCCTAACATGAACGCTAATTCCTTGGGGTCCAACTTCTTTTTGTCCCCAAAGCAGAAGTAAATATTTCCAATAAACCAAATTTGCCAAAAAAAGCACCTACACCAAGAATGCCCAACCTCCTTGAAACCCTTTTATATTTTATAGTAGGGCTCATGACCCTCGAACATTAAGGATAAAAAAAAAAGAAATAATACTAGTAACCAAATATGCTGTGATTCATTCTGCCATAGGTATCTTGACCAGAAGGATTGCAAAGTTCTAGGGATCCAAAACTCCTTGGGTCCTAATATTTTTATGGTTGAGGCCCATCCAACATGTGATAAATATTACACACACAAATGTGTTGATAATATTTGAATGATTTATATTAGGTCATTAAGTATGAAATATCCGATTACCTCAAGTACCAAGTTTGATACCAGATATCTCTGATATTTCACTTTGACAGTTCTTTGGAAATTTTTATTGTAAAGGTACGTCATCAGCCTTTCAGATGCATATTTTGGTTTGTGATATCTGTCAAATTGCCTTTTGCAGATTAAATCTTGTAAACCATGGATAAGTCAAAAATTCGCATTATTTTCGAATATGAGTTCCGTCATGGAATTAATGCAGAGCAGACAACTTGAAATGTCAATGAAGTGTTTGGCAAGGACGTGGCTAATGAACGTACAGTATGTTGATGGTTTGAGAAGTTCTGATGTGGCGATTTTGATCTTCAAAATGAACCATGTGGGCGACCTGAGAGCAAGGTGGATAATGATGAGCTGAAAGCTGCAGTGGAAGCAGATACATCTCGAACTACGTGTGAATTAGCAGCAAGGTTTGACGTTACTATTCCAACAATATTAAACCATTTGAACCAAATCAGTAAGGTTAAGAAGCTGGATAGATGGGTTCCACATGAAATAAACGAGCGTCAGAAGAGAAATTGTTTCGAAGCTTGCCTTTCTTTGTTGTTGCATGTTGCGACATAAAGGCGAACCATTTTTACTCCGTATTGTTACGTGTGATGAAAAATGGATTCTTTTCGACAATTACAAGCATTTGGCACAATGGTTGGATAAAGATGAAGTGCCCAAAACACTCCAAAACTGAATATTCACCAAAAAAAGTTAATGGTATCTGTTTGGTGGTCCAGCGCTGGTGTTTTCCACTACAGCTTCATGAGACCTGGTAAATCGATTACGGCAGATGTCTACTATAACCAATTAGACGAAATGATGAGGGAGCTTGGGATTAAGCAGCCGAGATTGGTGAATAGAAGGCCAATCCTCTTGCAGGACAATGCTCGACCACATGTCGCATGAATAACATTGCTCAAACTACAGGAGCTGGACTTGAAAACTGTCACCCACCGTATTCCCCCAGGCCTTGCACCAACTGATTATAATTTCTTCCTGGCATTGGACCACTTGCAAGGAAAAACATTTAATTCCCAACAAGCTGTAGAAAACGCCTATTGTGATTTTTGTCACCACTCGCTCTTCAGGCTTCTTCGCTACCTGCATTAACAAGCTACCGCTAAGATGACAACTGTATCTATAGTTTAGGCCCATACTTTGGTTAATTATACTGCTTCTTGCTTGAGATATAATAAACCAAACTTTCAGTTCGAAATCGGACATTTCATGCTTAATGACCTAATATAAACAAAATAAAGTGGTCAAAAACATTTATGTATGAAGCAAACAAATCCTTTAAGTTGCCACACTGCATCTCAATCAATACAATTATCTCTAGTGCTCTCAAAGCCAGATATTGCCAGTTTTGAAAAAGGTCATTCTTGAGGTGTTACTGAGTATAAACAATTTTTAAAACTTATTTGTATCATGCATTCTGTCTCAGGTTATTTTAAATATTAAACTTAACAATAAAAGAAAATTTAAAGTGATTTAAATCATGATTTTAAAAATAAAAATCACTTGATTTAAATTATGATTAAATCGAGCTGATTTTAATAGGCATACCCTGGTTTAAAATAATATATTTAATTTATATTGTCTTCAATTTGTTACTTGACTTCAATCTTTCTTTAGAATATCCACTACTACAGAAGAAAGTAGTGTGTCTAGGATTCATCCTAGGCATCGAAGGAGGCGGAGAAGACACAGAATGCCACCTATGAGCAGAGTATGTTATTGTATTTTTAAAGTACTAAAGTTTAATCAAGCCATATAAGAATTCAAATGCTGCATTTCTACTGAACCGATTACCTGTATTTAGCTTATTTGAATTAAAAATTCATTTATTTATTTCAGACTTCATCTATCAGCAGTATCACAGATTCTACCATGTCTTTAAACATAATTACAGTCACTCTGAATTTAGGTAATTAATAATGCTATAAAATTATGAAAATGTTGCTTTTTGCTTCATTTTTACATACTTTAAGTATATTTTCATAAAGTAGCAAGTCTCAAAATATTTGAATTGCATCAAATCTATGAAAAAAAAAGTTTTTGTATAAAATTTTTTAACAGATATTTGAAACCATGTAAGAATTTGTAGTCTTTGTATTTAATTTTTAAATGATCATTTATGTTTGTTTCATTCCTGTCAGGGAATTATTGCAATCTTACTAAATTCTTTGTAATTTCATTGATTTTTTAATATTGTGAATGAGATCCAATGTTAGATAAATTTAACCTTTGTGCTTCTTTAGGTAAACTTTATAATGCCACTTTGAAACATTTAATCTTTGAATTTTGTATTTATGATAAACTCAAATTTTGAATGCAGACCAGTGACTAGTTTTAAGAGATTTTGCTCTATCTCTTGGTTACAAAAATTCTGAAAAAATGTTAAACTCCACTAATCAATAAATTGGTATGAAAGTATTGTACTGGGTTGTGTTGGGACTTACAAACTCCTACATAGTTTACTTCATTGCAGGCTAGGTTTTATTATATTTTCTGTTTCACCAAATTTTCCCATGTTTACTAAATCTCACAAATTATTTACTTGATCAGACAAGTTAGAAGTTCATTTGAATCTGTGGCACCTTTTTACATTTGTATAATTTACAGAACGTTTTGGAATTTATACTGATATTTTTCTCTTTCAGATACTGTAAATTTCCTAGGTATTAGCATAGTTGGGCAATCAAATAAAGGAGGAGATGGAGGCATTTACGTAGGCTCGATAATGAAAGGGTAAGCTTTGATAACGTTGTGCTTAATGCCTTACTGTTTTGATTCATTATAGTGATAAAAAATGCTCCAATTCTCAATTTACAAACTTATTAAAATATTTGTTTAAGTGTCCTCGAAGTTAATCTTAAATCACTACTAGACACAGCATTTATATTTCACTCCTTATAGAAATTCCTTATATACAGAATTTTTACACTATATATTCTTCAAATTAAAAAGCAGTCTTTAGGATCCAAAACAATAACAATCTGGAATCTCCTTTGTTTCAACAATACGAAAAAATGAAGTGCTCCTGTGTTTACAAAAATGTGTATGAATTATTCAATGGCTAATTTTAACATATTTGTTCGCATTTATTTTATAGTATAGACCAGGGGTCTCCAAACTTTTTCACTTGAGGGCCAGATTGAAAAATCCTGAAAGTCAGGTGGGCCAACACACATACATATATATTTATGGGTGAGTGTCCACCCAATGTACGGATGGACATTGGGTCAACGTCAATTTTTTTAAAGCTTACGAAATAAACTAGTTAACAATAGGTGTTTAAATAAAAATGTAGATTTATCCAAAGAAATCGAATTTATTCCAAATAATGTAAAAGTACATATAAGTTGGCCTGAGAAAAAAAAAACAACATTCCACAATATTCCTATGTATCATTCTTTGGCTTTCTTGTGTACGTATGGGATGTGTGGAATTGCTTCTGGCATATAATGTCAGTCCATTTTGGGTTAAATTTCGATGATCCTATCACTAGAATGGATTTCAAGTGTTCGTCTGACAAGTTATCCCTGTACTTTGATTTCACAAAGGTCATTTTTGAAAATGTCTGTTCGCTGATATACACAGTGCGTCAAATAAGTTTTAAGACTGGGTCTGTAAAAAGAAATGGAAACAAGAAATTAATACCTGTTTTGGTTTTTTATTCAAAATAGGACCCTCCGGCTTTAATGCACTTTTTACAGCGATTTATTAATGAATCGAACGCCTGTTGTAAATCACTTTGTGGAATGGCCTGCAAAGCACGCGTCGAAGCTTCTTGTATGGTCGAAATACCCTCAAAATAACACCCTTTTAACTTCATTTTAAGTTTTGGGAATAAGGAGTAGTCACAGGGTGCTAAATCAGGTGAATACGGTGGACTTCAAGAAGTTTGGATCGTTTTCAGCGGCTGAAATGATGTCTGCAATGTGCACTTCTCATTGCTTTTTGTTCAGGGATTAAAGTGTGTGGAACAAATTTAGCACACACTTTTGTTTTGCCCAAATCTTCATGCAGGATGGTTCGAATTGTTTCTTTGTCGATGTTTAAAGAGTCTTCCATCATTCTCAGTGACGCACAGCGATCGTTTGTTACGAAATTTCGTACTTTTTCAATAATTTCAGGTGTCCTAGATGAAATTGGTCTTCCACTACGCTGATCATCTTCTACCGTATCTCTTCCGTCCAAAAAACGTTTGTGCCACACAAAAACATTTGATCTACTTAAACAACAGTCACCGTAAACTTGTTTCATGGGTTGGTATGTTTCCGAAGCACTTTTACCAAGTTTTGCGTTAAATTTAATTACAGCTCTTTGCTCCATCTTAAAAAAATCAACATGAAAAAAATTCACTTCTGCAATGAACGCTCGCCTTCTCTCAGCTATTTAACGAAATGCGCACAACTTGTTGGCAATGTGCCAGTAGACGATGGACGTTATGACGCATGCGCATTTACACTCACAGCGCCATTACAACGAGCGCTCTGGGACGAGTCTTAAAACTTATTTGACGCACTGTGTAGGTCGATCCAAACACTGATCTTGCAAAGTTTTTTATTTCTTTGAAATCATCACCCAAAGACCTGCAATGAAAGAAACTGCCAGAAGTTTACTGTTTTAAAATTAAAAATAAACTAAATATAATCACCTGTAAAATGAAAGAAGGTTCATATTCTTGCTACATTCCTTGAAATATTCTTTCAATATCAACAGCAAATGTAAGCTTCCACAGCCACTGATGATCTGAAAGCTCTTCTACAGACTTACCCTGTTCAATCATGAAAATGTCAATAGCTTGACAAACCTTTGGAGCACTTTTCCTTTGCTTAACCAACGTACCTCACAATAATATGGGACATCTGGATACAGACTTTCAATACCCGAAAGAAAATTTTTAAACTGACAGTGTTTAAGAGGGTGGAATGGGATGTAATTTACTGTCTTAACAACGACCTGCATTACTTCCGATACATTTATGTTTTTCCCACACAATGGTTGTTGATGCATAATGCAATGAAAAACCATTGATTTCTCGCCTCCAGCATTTTGAATAACTACCTACTAATCCTGTTTTACTGCTACACATACTTTTACCTCCATCTGTGGTAACGCCTTTTAGTTTCTTTAGATCTAATTGAAGTTTAGAAAGGGTTTCCTTTACCTTAGTAAAGAATGCAAGGCAAACACCAATGAGAAGATGAAAACGTTATTAAATTGAAGGCACTCAATAACGAAAGTTATTTATTTATATTTTGTAATAGTTTATTTTCCATAAAATCGGTCAAATTACATGGAACCTCAAACCTACGGAGACTCAAATTACCGCGATTCTACTGTATTTGAATTATTTTTACGATTTTACGAAAAATTGCATGCTGCATCGGCCGGGTTTCCGCGGGCCGTAGTTTGGAGACCCCTAGTATAGACTTATGTATATGGTTTTTGTTACTTTTCTTACGAATGCATGGGAGGAACAAACTTTCCCTTTGGCGACACGCCATAGTTATACTTTTTCCAAAACCTGAGAAAGATCTCATCAACCCATATAACTATCGGCCAATCGCACTCACAAATTGTCTATGTCAGCTTTTTGAAAGGTTGGTAAACTCTCGTCTCACTTATACATCTTAGAGACGACACAGGCTCTTTCACCATTTCAAAGCGGTTTCAGAGTTGCCTGATCAACGGTAGACAACATCTTGTCCCTTGAAGCTCAAATACGCCGTGCGTTCCTATGCCGAAATCATCTCGTTTCCATCTATTTTCATATGGAAAAGGCGTACGATCGCACTTGGCCTATGGATATAATCCATAATTTACATTCTCTTAGGTTTCTAGGGCATCTACCGATACTCATAAGGAATTTTTTAGCCCTCAGACAGTTCCAGGCTTCTGTAGGCTCCGCCCTCTCTGATTCTTTCATCCAGGAGGAGGATATTCCTTAAGGAAGTGTCCTGAGTTTGACTCTTTTTTCATTAAAAATTAATAATATTTTAACTCAGCTTCCCCATCTGTGAAGGGTAATCTGTATGTGGATGATCTTCATATCCATTGTCAAGGTCAAGACATGCGATTTGCTGAGCGACAACTCCAGACGGCTATTTCTCGCTTGACGAGGTGGAGTGTCGACAATGGTTTCAGTTTTTCCACTCAAAAGACATCCTGCGTTCATTTCTGCAGGCGTCGGAACCTGCATCCTGACCCAGAGATCTTTCTGGACGGCAATAGAATTGCAGTGGAGGATAGTGTAAAGTTTCTCAGTATCATTTTCGACCAGAAACTTACCTTCCATCCCCACGGCGAGCAGTTATGGATGTCTTGCGAGAAAAAACTAAATCTGCTGAAAGTCCTCTCAAATACATCTTGGGGAGCGGAGCGATCTTCTATGCTGAGCATTTATCGACCTATTGTTCGTTCCAGTTTGGACTATGGCTGTGCAGCCTATGGCTCTGCCTTCTGTGTTGCTTCAGCTCGATACAATCCACCATTCTACATTAAGGATTTATTCCGAAGCATTTCGAACTTCACCAGTCAAAAGCCTCTGTTTTATGCCATGAACCATCTTTGGCTACTACCCGTCTTTTGTTGTCGCTACGACTATTTTATCGTATTTTAAGTCATCCTTCCCATCCACTGCGTGATTTACTCCTTAACATCAGATCGCTTATTCACAAATCGCCCATCATGCATCCCAGATTTCAGCTTATGCATGCGGAATGTCTTAAATCAAACACCTGAAACCATAAGCGTTTCTAAAAGAAGTTTTTATCCTTTTTCACCATGGCGGACCCAGAAGCATTCTTATATTCACCTGTTTCGAGGCTATGATAAATTCAATACAACTGACATCATTTACCACCAAATTTTTAAACATCATCGACAGTTAGAGACTACGCAGCGATTTATACAGACGGCTCGAAGTCTACACGTCGTGTCGACTGTGCTTTTATTTGTGGTTTAACCACTAGCTTTTGAACTGCCCTGTGGTTTCTTTTTTATTGCTGAATTTATCGCAATATACGAAGCCTTGACACATATATCTTGCCTCAGAAATGGCAAATTTGTTATATATTCAGACTCTGAGTGTTTTAGACAGCTTAGTATCAGACTGCCCTCAACATCCATTAGCTACTGCCGTGTTGTAATTACCAGAGAGGCCTAGATATCTTTTTCTTTTGGATACCTGGTCACGTCAGGATTGCAGGCAATGAACAGGCTGATAAAGCAGCTAAAAGAGCTGGGACCTTTTTGAGTCTCCCTGTTCCATACGATGATCTTCGACTTGCTGTCCGGGACATTGTGTGGAACGAGTGGCAAACCGACTGGAACACTCAAACAATAAGCTCCACAGTATTCAGAGTGATATATCACTATGGCTTCCTCATTCTTCTCGATATTCCTATGTAATTCTGGCTCACCTACGCATTGGACTCACAGGCATCTTTTCTTAGGAGAGTGCTCCTGTGTGGAGCCCATGTGGGGTTCCCTTCACCATTCAACATATTTTAATAGATTGTCCTGTTTTCAACCATTGAAATCACTTTTTTAGTACTTCTGTTTTAACTTTACGGGAATTTATTGGAAAGAAACCCCATCCAAACATTTTTAACTTACATAGCATTTGATTTTTAAATTCTATATATTTTTGTACCTTTTTATGCCATACTCTCATTACTTGTAAATATCATTTGCATCCATTTCATATCTGCATATTACTGATCTCAACATTTTTAAATGTTAAATTAATTAAAATCATGTTTTTATCCTAATTTATTATCCACATGTTGATCAACATGTTTTAACTCTATTTTAATCTCATGTTATTTAACTCTTTTTCCTATATTTTATTCTTTAAAAACTTTGCGCTGGAATCTTTCCCACTATTTTTTTTAATGGTTTTACATTTATAATGATTTTATTATCTTATCTGGCATTTTGCGCAACTTGTCCATTTCTGGACCTTGTCCCATAACACCTAAACCAACCATCTTATGAATGCAACCAGTAAAGAATACTTACAGGTATATTTTTCAAAAATATTTGTCTCAGTAAAAATTGTGACCGAAATAGCATTTCTTGTGATTGCTGTTGTACAAATTGACCGCAGTAATAATTACTTTTAAAACTGAATAAGTTATATTCATTTACTTGGGAATAGGAGAAAGCATTGGGAGGATATAATAAGGTTCTTCAAAAAGTGAAGGTGCAAATGTAGTCCAATAACCCCAATAAGAACAAATAATCTAGGACATCTCAATTTTAATTCCATTTAATGTTAGTAACTTTAAAATTGTAAATTAATGTTTTTTCAATTTTTTCCATCTTTTTAGGGGAGCTGTTGCCTTAGATGGTAGAATAGAACCTGGTGACATGATATTACAAGTTAATGATATTAACTTTGAAAATATGAGCAATGATGATGCAGTTCGAGTCTTACGAGAAGCTGTACAAAAACCTGGGTTAGTTATCTTTCTAGAGAAAGGGATAACTATTCATTCTGACTACATATAAAAATTGATTATTTCTGTGGATATTGTCTTGGAAAATTATACTTTAAGTTGAGCAATTACATACCTTTTATTAGTATATTTTGTTTTTGATGTAGAACATTTTTTGCAATTACTACATTTTTAAGCTTTTATGTTTAAAATTTTATCTTGAAATGTCATATTTTGTATTACAAATGCTTGAAAATTACCGACTTGTAAAATTTCTTTATAATTAATTATCCATATTTTCTTTGTACCATAATTTGAGTGCCCTGAATAAATTACATGCAGATTCTTCATTCATAATTTTAAGGTAAATTTATTCCATCACTCAATAATACTCCACATTTGGAACTGTTGC
Organism: Meta bourneti; assembly: GCA_933210815.1. NCBI lineage: Eukaryota > Metazoa > Arthropoda > Arachnida > Araneae > Tetragnathidae > Meta > Meta bourneti. Next base: position 51,108,526 of record OW119927.1, read on the forward strand.
CTGGTAACATTGGATTTTGCTGTCTAACAAAATATCAGTTAGCCTCCCCTTATAATATTTTGGTCATTAAAATAGGTACCATCTTATTTGACACCCTTTTCCCAATTAGATAAAAATTTGCATATACTGTTTCTGTAAAATGTATTGTCTTAAGAAAAACGCCTGGCCACTTCCGATTTTATCTCTGCTTCATTTCTAAACTGTTTATTTTGCATGTGGTTCAGATAAAAAGTAAGATGATAATCACTGGGGGAATGCCAGGGAAGTAAGGTGAATAAGACAATAGTTCACATTCTAAAACTCCTATCAAATTGTGAATAACTTTTGCTGAATGAGGTTTGGCATTGTTGTACAAGAACCTGACTTTTTTTTCACCAGTTCTGATTGTTTTTGAAATAATGCTTCCTACACGTGTCAGAATTGATAAGTGTAGACCTTGGTCATAATTGTTTGACCTTTGGAAGGAAACTTGTGCACAATACCGGCTAGAAGTCCACAAAACATCTTAGGATTGAGTGGAGACTTCTATTTTTTGCTGTGTGGGGGAATATTGGATCTAATGGTAACCAATAATGTGTCCACTTGTTTCTGGAGTACTGGATCCACTTATTGCATATCAACAACAAATCCAAAAATGGTTAATTTTTATAACAGGAGGTAACTGTAGAGTGGATGGTATAATTACCGTATATTTCCGAATATAAGCCTATCCGTGTATAAGCCGAGGGTGCGTTTTTTCTTCAAAAATTTACCCAAAATTCAAAACCCGTATATAAGCCGAAATAAAAATTAAAAAAAAATTTGTGACTTTCAAACATAACGTCATGAGGGCGTAAATGTTGCCAAGAAGGTAAAACGGGTGGAATATTTTCCAATCAAATCGCTGTAAAGTAAAACGCCACTCGCCAACGATGATAGTTTTAACCAGCTCCTGATATCCGACATCTGATGGGGTGATTGACAGGTGATGATGTATGGGACATTAGGATTCAAAAGGGGGAGGGGATTCATTATGGCTCTTGAAAGAAACTCAGGTAGGGTCTAAATGAGATTGAACTCTCCAACCGGTCGCCACGATTTAACTTGGCAGTAAAGATGTGTAATGACGAGCGTACTGAGCTTTAAGCCGCAGGTTTCACTGCGAGGTTGTCTAATTCGCCCCCTTTCCACGCTATTACAAAGGTGACCACTAATGATCTTTCTCAGTGTCCTGATGCCGGACCTCTGACTGGGTGATTGACAGATGATCAGTTTAACAATAGTCAAGGGGAGCGGCTGGGGCTTGGGAATTTTTTTTATCAGTGCCACTTTTCTTCGCCGTGCAGCCTAAAACATGTGCGGAACAAAGTTTCAAAAGGGGGAGCAGGCTCATTATGACCCTTGAAAGAATCTCAGCTACGGTAACCCTATCTGATTCCACCACAGTTTTTCCATTCATTTGCTGTCTGCTGGAACAGCTGTTGGATTCGGATGGCACGAAGTAAAAAAAGTAGGGTTGCTTTCCCAACACCCGTTGAGTTGCTATAAAGATCGTTAATCGCTCGTAAATAATTCGAAAATTTCGCCAAGTTGCTGCCGCCGGACGGAGATCCGAATCCAACAGCTGTATCAAAAAATATTCCCTTTCCAATTGTTATTTTTATGTGCTAAATAATTACGGTATTCAATTATTATTTTGTGTGCTATATTTGGCGATTTATCGTTTACGCATGGCTAACGGAAAAGTACCTTCGTTTTTTGCGAAATTAGCGGATCCGTATATAAGCCGACCCCCCACTTTAGCTTTAGAAAAGGTTCCAAAAATTCTCGGCTTATACACGGTAAGTTTATTGCTGGCTGACAAATTGTGTGGGACCCACTTATTGAATGCCTTGTCAAGTTGATGTATATGCAAGTGGATGGTTTCTTCATTTCAAATCATTATTAACAGGTCTTCCAGAGCATGATGTATGCATGCAAAAACTATGAACATTTTGATAAAATCAGTTGCAGTGATTTCTACCAAAAGGCAACAAAGCCTCTTTTTAGTTACCAGATACAATTGGTTGCGAGTTCTTGAATATCAAAGTTTATAAAATGGTAAATGTATCACAATTATGTAGTTTTTATCGTGTGGACCTTCATCCATTCCCAAGGTTTTCATGTTCAAAACTATTGTTCTTTGTGTGTATCAATTTTTGTTTTACTATGTTTGATTTATTGAAGTTTTGTGATTAAGTTGACTGATTGTTAAAACTTTTTCTTGAAGTCCCATAAAATTGGTGGTTGCAAAATGCTGGGATCCAAATCCTACTGGTTATTTCACAATACCCCGAACAGAGCCAGTTCGTCCAATAGATCCTGGTGCATGGGTAGCACACATAGAGGCAACAAGAGGTAAGAAACGATTAGTTGCAATTTTTTATCAAGGTACTAACTTTATTTTACAAAAGCTACATGTATTTATCTAGTTATTCAATTAGCTCAAAAATTAAAGATATATATCTAAAATTGAAAATAGTCTTTTTATATTTATATCAAGATAAAATAAATGGCTAGTAGTGAGATTAAGAAACAACATATTTATATTTCGAATAATTAATTATGCAATTCCCATTAAGTGACAACAATTCTTTGGAGCTTATACATTAAAATAATATAATCATTGGAATGATAAGAACAAAATTCAGTTTTTTGCTAGTTTATGTATATTTTGTTGCTTGTATAACGTTTGACAAGCCGTAAAAGTTGACAATTCAAAGCTTGAGGTTTTTCTTTGAAAAGAAAGATCCTTAAAATATACACAGTGCATCAAATAAGTTTTAAGACTTGTCCCAGAGCGCTGGTTGTAATGGCGCTGTGAGTGTAAATGCGCACGTGTCATAACGTCCATCGTCTGCTGGCACACTGCCAACAAGTTGTGTGCATTTCGTTAAGTAGCTGAGAGAAGGCAAGCGTTCATTGCAGAAGTGAATTTTTTTCATGTTGATTTTTTAAGATGGAGCAAAGAGCTGTAATTAAATTTAACGCAAAACTTGGTAAAAGTGCTTCGGAAACATACCAACTCATGAAACAAGTTTACAGTGACTGTTATTTAAGTAGATCAAATGTTTTTGTGTGGCACAAACGTTTTTTGGACGGAAGAGATATGGTAGAAGACGATTAGCATAGTGGAAGACCAATTTCATGTAGGACACCTGAAGTTATTGAAAAAGTATGAAATTTCATAACAAACGATCGCTGTGCGTCACTGAGAATGATTGAAGACTCTTTAAACATCAACAAGGAAACAATTCGAACCATCCTGAATGAAGATTTGGGCAAAACAAAAGTGTGTGCTAAATTTGTTCCACACACTTTAACCCCTGAACAAAAAGCAATGAGAAGTGAACATTGCAGAGACATCATTTCAGCCGCTGAAAACGATCCTAACTTCTTGAAGTCCATTGTTACAGGTGATGAAACCTGGTGTTTCCAATATGATCCTGAAACAAATTGACAAAGTGCGGAATGGAAGTCGCCAAATTCACAGCAAGCCAAAAAAAACAAGAAAAGTTCCATCCAAAATCAAAACAATGCTCCTTACATTCTTCGATAGTAAAGGTATTATCCACAAAGAATTTGTTCCAACTGGGGACAAACAATTACAGGTCAATACTACTTAGCTGTTTTAAAGCGTTTGATGGCCAGAATTCGTCGCATTGGTCCAGACTGTAGGACTGAAAGCAGTTGGTGTTTGTTACATGACAATGCACCCAGTCACACCTCCCTTATTGTTCATAGATGTTTGGCAAAAAATAATTGTGTGTTGAACCATCCACCGTATTCACCTGATTTAGCACCTTGTGACTACTCCTTATTCCCAAAACTTAAAATGAAGTTAAAAGGGTGTTATTTTGAGGATATTTCGACCATACAAGAAGCTTCAACGCGTGCTTTGCAGGCCATTCCACAAAGTGATTTACAACAGGCGTTCGATTCATTAATAAATCGCTGTAAAAAGTGCATTGAAGCAGGAGGGTCCTATTTTGAATAAAAAACCAAAACAGGTATTAATTTCTTGTTTCCATTTCTTTTTACAGACCCAGTCTTAAAACTTATTTGACGCACTGTGTATGTTGGTCATTGATTGTACCAGGGGATTATAATTAAATTTCTACTGAGGCTTCAAAAGTAGATCAATCTGAGCTCTTGTTGATCCCATCATCTTTAAAGTCCTTTAGTACAGATAATGCAGGCCTGCTACTCAACGTGGATTTCTTCATCCATAGTGAATCTTTGCCCCTTGGACTCATTTTCATCTTAAGAATAAAGTTCTATGGAGCTAAATCTGGACCAGGCTTATTCAACCCAAATCATTTTGGGCGACACTGATAAGCTGCAGTTTTTACTTAGACTGCATATAAAATTCGTTTTATTCACTTATCTTTTTAAATTACATTCACTAATTTGTGGATTTATTTTAATAGCTGAATCGACCATTTACATCAAACACATGCAAAGCTTTTCACTTGCTTGGCCTTGGATGTTTGTTGATTCAAGATTTTTCCATTAGATTCATTGTTAATTAGTGTCGATTGTAGGCATGGACCTAACTTCCCATTACCTGTTATAATATTCAAGAAGCGGTTTGGGTCAGTTACAGATTGCTGTTTTTTTAGCTGAGAGCAAGGATCGATTCCTACTGAGTTGGGAGCTGAAGCACAAAGTTTACTGCAAGTTATTACATTTTAAGAATGTTGAGTAAATTTGGCAGCTAATCTCATGGCTAATTTCTATCATCTTATATCTTAAGTAGAGCTAAGCAATTTTTTTATGAACTTATGAGATGAATGTAGCAGATGTGGAATTGAAGTGTGTTAGTCCAGAAATTTATTGATTGTACTTTCGATCCTTTTAAATGAATAGAAAGCACTGTTTAGATTTTAATCTAATTTTCCTTTTCAGCTGCAGATTATCCCCTGAGGCCTCCATCTGTTAGCACTTTAACTTCGACCAGTTCATCAATAACTAGTTCTATACCAGAGTCGGATAGTAAGTTTTTATTTCTTGTGGCTACATATATAAAAAGATTTCATCACTATTTGTTTATTAATATCTTATTTGCATTGTAATTACAGGACCATACCAGGAAAATACTTTAACTGTAGAATCGGATATGATATCTATTGTGAAGGCCATGACAAATCCAGAATCTGGTTTGGAAGTAAAAGATCGAATGTGGCTGAAGCTTCTTATTCCCAATTCATTTATTGGTATTTTTTCTTGTGTTGTATATAATATATTATGCTTCACATTGTTTTGATTTGGCATTAGTAATGTATTTGATTTCTATTCATAGGTGCTGATGTTGTTGATTGGCTTTTCAATCATGTACAAGGTTTTCAGGACCGAAAAGATGCAAAAAAATATGCCACCCTATTACTTAAGGCCGGTTATATACGTCATACTGTAAATAAAATAACCTTTTCTGAACAGTGCTATTATGCATTTGGAGATCTCAGCACAAGTAAGTTTTGCTTATAATCTATTTCTTAGTTCAATTAAATATTTTGGAACACATTTAATCATGAAATACTGAATGTATGTTGTCCTGAAATGTCCTGCTTGAAATTGAAGTTTAGGTAGAATTAAGGTATCTTTTTGCCATTTTGTAGCTTCATAACTAAATGCTATCGATTTTATATGCATTCTTGCAATTTTATTAGAAAATTTTTCATTCTTACTCAATGTTCCCTTGTGTAAAATATTGCAGTTCTCTTTTTCCTTTATTCATGGAACATTTCGATCTTTCTCTACTTTCTCCTCCAGAATTACTTTATATTGTCTCTTGTGTTTCGTGTAGCTCGGCCAAGTATGGCCCTTATGCTATAAACCCCAAAACCAGCCAATCATGGAACATTTTGTTTCCTATTGGAGGGCCACATTATTCTTATGTAACTTGTATGTTAGCTATGTAGACGATGTGGCAAAGTACCATAAAATACACAACCCTGAGGTATCCTAGTGATCTGTCCTCCCTCTAATTTTACCCTTCCCTTTTCATATACTTTCATCTTTTCCTCCTTTTTATTGCTTTGTTTTGATTTCTCACTTTTGGTCTTGCATCTGATGTAGCTTGTCCTATTTGGGCCTTGTGCCATAAAGTTTGAAATAGGGTTCTCATATACATGCTTGAAGCGAGATTGGTTTGTCTGACAGAAAAATTTGTTTTATTTAAAACAAAGGAGAAACTTGAGTGAATAATGCAGTAAAATGAAAGCTATTGCGAAACATGGTTAAAGAAAATGCCTTCTAAAAAGCGTGATAAAACTATGCAGTGCATCATTGCATAATCTGCATGTTAAAATTACAAAGCTGATCTGAAAAGGTTGTACATTGACTAAAATAAGGATTATTGATAGCATATTTGAGAGGTCCAAATAGCCTGTGTGTAGCAAAAAATGACTAGAGCAACAAATCAATGAAGCTAAGCCAATGTTTGAATAGTTTTAAATATTTGCAGACTTGATGGACATTACTAAATTTAGTAATACGATTAAGTTGTCAAATATGCCACCTATTATGAAATTGCTTGTATTAAAAACCACTTTTTGATTATGTGGAATTACAGCAGGTGTTAGAAAGTCACTGTATTTGTGTATCCTATATTTATAACCAATATTTAGAAACAGTATGACTCAATGCCACATAGAAATTTTGCTGTTAGTAAGTTTCTTTTGGTAAAAACTGAATATCATGATTTGCTCCATTATTTTACACCTATGTTGATTTCGATTTAAAAAAGTAATAAAATAATGGCATCAATTATAAAACATTGATTTATCTCTAATGTATTCTTTAACTTGAATACTTAAAATGTATGTAGATGTAAATAGCTTCATTGAATATAATTTTTTCTTGTTTTTTAAGTCATGATTTCTTTTCCAATGTTAGGGATCATTCAGCTTGGATATTCCATAGGGCCTTTCTATTTTGTATAATATACTCTGTCTTTTCAAATGCATGACTGAGCTCAGACTAGTTCACAAATTTATTATAAAGTTTAATTAGTATTTGAATTTGCTTGAATTTATATGTGAATAGTTTTACTTAAAATTGTTTCCATTACATAAAAGAGTAGAGCAAACAGAAAAGTTATAATTTTTATTCATTTTAAATCTGGCAGAAGAATATCATTGTGCAAAGAGATCAGTTGAAAAGATTTTGGTCTTGAGTAATTAGTTAGCAAAAATTGTGATTTAAAAAATGCTGAGAAATCTGCCTGTTTTGTCTGGACTTTTGGACTCAGAAATATTGAGTCTTACTTTAATTTCTATTTGTTACCTCTAGATATATTGGTTTAACTTAGCAATTGGTACTTTTTGTGAATAGACATAGCTGCTTTGAAACTAAATGAAGATGATTCTGTGAGTGAAGCTGATCGTGACACACTGGGACCGCTGCCTCCTCCTACTGGTCCTTCCCCTTGGGGAAATCAATTGCCTTATTCTGGTAGCTATATCCCTCCGAACACAGGTTTCATGCCTTTGCCATTCAACTACACAAATGAGAATAACAGTAGTTGTAAGAACTTTGCACGGGAAGGCAGCGTCCATAGTGGATCAGGTACTCTATTCAGTATTTATTAGTTTTGTAGTTCTGTGTTTATGATCTAAAATATTTTTGATACTTGGCATTATAATTTGTATTTGTGTTATATACATTGAGTGAACTAAAATAAGTTGTAAAGTATTATGATTTTTAAAGGTATTTTTGTTGAAAATTGTTTGTAAGTCATAATCAATGTCAATGACTTTCACTATTCTAAATTGCACTTAGTTGAGTACCATTTTTGTTACAAAACAAGAATAAATTCTAATTAAACTTACATTTGTACTATTACTGTAGCTGAATATAAAGTCAAACGAAGTGAATCACATAACGAGCTTTAAGGTAATAACTCTTATTTAGTTTACTTTCTATTTTGGCATAAAAAAATTATCACTTGACACAAATTAGTTGCAACAATTTTTGTTTCCTTTTTCCCTCATCACTCTATTAATATTATAGAATGCTGGCTTGCACTTGACAGTATTACTGCTGATTTGAGTGATAAAGGTTGACATTTTTAACAAAGTATTTTCTGTTTAAATTTCAACTAGGTTATTTGAATAGATTGAATTTCTGTGTTTGAGGAAATAGACAAATTGAAGTTATTCCAAACATATTTAAGGAGTTTTATATATAAATTAAGAAAATACTATGGTAGAAGGTTGAGCCCTCCTTGCCATAATAAGAAAGGTACAGTGATGGGAAAAAAACCCAAACCATCCCCTTTATTTCGAGCACTATTCATAGTAGAGCAAATTCAAAGATATCATTCAATAGAGAATAACATCCTCTATAAATTTAAATGCAAAAATATTGCATAAGGGGCCATCTTCATATACAATTTCGCACAAACAACGAAATTTCCAATGGAAATACCCTATTTTGATGCCTTAATCAGATAAATTAGTCTGAAATTTCATGACTTTGAATATCTCCAGATATAAAGATAGTAATGTCAAAGTTGCTATCAATTTCAGGAATCATCTTGATATTGAAAAATTACTATTCGTAGATCAAGATTGCGGCAATTGTAGCTACCCGAATTTCAAATTTAAATACTATTTGCCTGCTCGTGCAAATGATCCGAGAATTATATTATATTTATTATGCAAGGTGCAAATGATCTGAGAATTATATTTATTATACGAGCTCAAATGATAATATCGTGAATTGCAACCATGATTAAAATGTGATGAAAGGAGGATTTTTGAATTGAGAACAATTCGAAATGGAAAAAGCGTTGATTGATGTTCTGTATAATTTTGTATCGTCTATAGTGTTCTTAATAAATGTTAATTTTTTAAAATTAGCTTTCGTCTCCATGTATGCAACCTAAAAGCCTACTTACGATTATTTAATACAGTCGAACTTTGGATGACACCAATCATCCAAAAAGTGAATAGTGAGTCATTCAATCGATCATTGATTAGTAGAGTTCATCTATACGACACATAACTGGTAAACAGCAATGTATTAGAAATGTGAAGAATTTAAATTTCCAACCATTTTTTTTAAATTTAAACATTCCTCAGATTTGTTAGACGTTTTTTAAACTTTTGGTTGCCCCTAAAATTGTCATAATGAGGAAAATTTAATGTAATGCAAAAACTAACAATTGGAATGACCTGAAAATTTGCTTGATCACATTAGAAGTCCTGAATCGATTCCCATCAAAATATAGTAAGGTTCCAAATCATAATTTTCTCAAACATTAATTTAATAATTATTGCATACTAAAAACTATTTTTAAACTAAAATATTAGGTGGATTTTGTCTGGGTTGCTGAACAGTAAACACACATGGTTCAAAATATCAAATAAATAATAGAAATATTATTTAGGAAGATATCCATAAAAGGTCTAAAACTGATTTAACATTAGGAGCTCCTATCTTTCTATACTCATAACTTCGAAATGGTAAGATCTAGTAACATGAAATTTGGTAACTGAGGTTAAATTTTGATGTAGATTTGGAATTGTGTGTGAAAATAGGGGTTTCCATAGGAAATTTTGAAGTTGGTGCTCAATTTAACATGAAGACGGGTCCCTCATGCAAATTTTATGCATTTAATTTATAGAAAATGTTAGTTGTTGTCGAATGTCATCTTTAAATTTTCTCTACTGTTAAAATTGCTCAAATGAAGAGGAGTGGTTCGTTTTTTCCCGTGACTACCTTTGTCACAATTGTAGTTATATTTTCTTCATTTCAGTTGATAAAAAGTATTAGTGAGTAGAGATTTGTGGAAGAACCTGGGCTGCACAGGTTCTCTATTTACTGTAATTTAACCTCTTGACTGAATGGCTATGAGTAGAATCAACAGGGGCAAATTGATTTGAGAGTAGGGGGTGCAGGGCACCAATGGAAACACTTGTTTCTTCCATTATCGTCAGAAGGTATTCATATTACACAGAAAGTTTTTCTATTTCTACCAAGGAGTCAAGAGTATACAATTTTACTGGTGAAAGGGAGTTAGGTATAAGTAACTATTTACATTTAAAGGTTTAAAAATTTAGTATGGCTTATGGTCTACCATTACCAGTTCAATGAAAGTCATTTGAGGACTTGCTGGATAGCTTCATTATCAATAATTTCCAAATTTTAGAAGAATTTAAAGGCTAATTTATGGAAGTGTTAACTGATTTCTAACACCCAAGTCTACCTCTAATTTTAATGTTTCTATAGAACCAGAGGCATTCACAAATTATCCTGAGTGGGAATTTGGAATAGAATTTAGTTTTTTAGTATCGGTCTGCTGCATATTCCCAGACATGATTGGCATAGTTGATTACTGGTCTGAGTATAGTTTTATAAATGAACATCTTGTTTTTAATAGAAAATATCTGGTTCTTAACCTTTTTTTGTATCATGTCCCACCTTAATAAAATTTGACGATTCCTATAAATAAAATGACGGACTCTATGGAAAAGACAGTATTTTAGTTAATAATTCCACTTTTGTTTATAAGTGTAGTAAAAATATAAGCAGTTCATAATACTTTTAGTAGACCCAACAGTCCTAGCTCAAGGAAAAATTCATCAAGTTTTAGCTGCTCAAATTTACGAGATCATTGATCTTTGGGTTAACTACTGATGGTTTTGATTTCAGGCACAAATTGAGTTAGCTTATCTTGAAAAGTTGATATTAAGCTGATCTAACTTTAGCATTCAATAAATTAAGAATGGAAATTATCAATGGCTGAACCTTGAGTTATGGAACTTTTTCTCTTCTAAATGAAAAGTTTTATGTGTGGTGCAATTTTCAAATTGTCCACGTAAATGCATTAACGTCTTATCAAATTATGCAATACTTTTCATTTTATTGGTCACATATTTACACAATTGTAATGTAATTTTTAAAGGTGGAAGTAGTAATGGAGGAGATTTGATGCAAGATAAGGAGAGAAAATCCGGTAGTCCAGGTGGCAGTGACTCTGAAGTGGCCAGCCAACGAAGTTGCCGTAGAATCCCAATCCCAGTGGAATGTGGAGGAGCTGGGAGCAGTGGTAGTGACCGCAGTGCCAACACTAATGTCACGCAAGATGTTCCGAGACTGGATTCTATGCCTCCTGAACTTTCTGGTAGTTCTCAATCTTTTCGAGCAGCTATGGGAAACCCTTGTGAATACTTTGTGAATGTCATATGAATATATATTTTTTATTCAAATCATTTTAATGTTTAAAGCTTTCATCAAAGGGTATTTGTTTCATCCAAATTTAATATTTATTAAATCTAACATTTCATCTATTACAAGTTTTGTGTCGACAAACTTCAAAAGCTGACTCCATGAAAGAATCAGTTCTCTTGTCCCAAAACTTAGCTTTCTTCAAAAATGCAGATATTTTGACAAATGTAAACTTTTATGTTTGCAAATACTTTAATTTGTTTTTACTTTTTTAATTATTAATTAATATTTCCAATCTTATTAATTTCTTCTAGTATTCAACCCATATAAAACTGATTTAAGAGATTAAGATTTAATGTTAACAAAATAAATGTACTATAGTGGAATACAACAATTTTTAGATATGTATTAGAAATTCCACTTTAGTTGTATAGTTGAAAATATGATGAATGGCTAAATCTCATCAACTATTCAACATAACTTTTTATATTAAAAACTTTCTTTTCATTATATAAATAAATATACCTACCAACATCTATGCTGATGGTTTTATCTTTCATACACGACAGTAAGAAATACATTCTTAGTTGTAATTCTCAAAATTTTCATATTGCATTTATAAAATCATCTCTACAACTGAATTAGTTTTATTTAATTATGAGTATGTTGCACAATTCTTTACTTACTGTGACTTTTAAGTCAAAGCTGTTAAAATATTTAGTCAATTAAGCAAAAATAATTTTAATTAATGCAACTCATTAAAATTTACCTTTTAAGATCTCATTAGGTACTATATTCAATTATGCCATATTAAATTATGGAAAAAAATAATTGGCCTCAGGATCCTATCTTTTGAAACTCAAAAAAAATGGAACTGAAAATTGTGAAATTTGTCAATCTCTTGATTCTTTTACTAGCAATAAATAGAATTTTAAGAATTTATTTTACAAGTGTACTTTGCAAGTATTTTGCACTGCAGTGAAGCTTGCTGTCACTATCATGACTATTGCTTCTAATATATGTTATGTTCAATTCTTTTAGTCAGCAGAAAATTTTATGGTTAGGAATCATCTGTTTTTTAAATTTGATTTTTGATAATTATCTAATATATAAATGGCAGGTTTCAATGTATGAGTAATATGTTTAGTTTTGGTAATTTTTGCATTCATCTATGTGATTGTAATTTCCTCCAAAATTAGGCTAGATAAAAATGTATTCAAAAATTCAAGTTATTTTATAGTGTTTTTATAATTCATTGCACTTACTCATTTTTATGCAAATTTTATTTTTGTACTTGATTATTTTTAGTTAAAGGACTAAAACAAAAAAAAGATAAAGGCATATAACATTTAGATTTCTTTGTTGTTTCATGGCACAAAAACCTCTTTTGCATTTTTAAAAGTAATATTTTGAGGGAATCCACAGGAAGAATATTCAGTACTCTTTTTCTTTGTTTTAATGCATTCATGACTATTTTAGGAATAACTATTGTTATGAAATTTTGGTTGAAAAAGTTTTTATTTTAATATTTTACTCCAATATAGATTTTCTTTAAAGTTCATTCTATTTAAAAATCCATTTTCAAATTAAGCTTACTAAAGTAACTTTATTTATGTAACATAAAGTTGATAACCTCAAAACTTGTGTTAGACTTTTCCATAAGTATTATGTTGCGAAAAACGACTTGAGTGAAAAATCAAATCAATTAAGTATTATTGCAAGTCCTTTGCTGCTTTTGAGCACTATTAAAATACTCAGCATATGTGACAGTATAATTTTCTAGATGTTTTTTTTTTGTTTATTTCTATGCATGCAAAAAATATGAAATTAAATTGGAAGTGTGCAATTGAAGTACACTTTCATTATGGCAATATAATTTTTAGTGATCTCTAATATGTGTGTAATTTTAAGCAATACTATATTTCTGATTAACATTAGAAATGAGATGTAGGTAACGTAATTAAAAGAAAATTTTCTTTCTCTTGTATATATTGATAGTTATTTTGTTTTATACAGTATTTTTTACTTTTTAAATTTTGAGCTTTATGGATTTTTGCAAACTTCTTTTTCATGCTGCTTAATGTAGTTGAGGATGATATATTGGAATACCGCTTCTCTGACAAGGGGATTGTATAATTATCAAGTCTTCAGCCTGAAAATTTTGATAACAGTTTCAAGGTCCAAGTATAAACTTGTACAGTTCTAACATGTGTATCATAAATATTGCATGATTTCTGTGAAGTTCATATTATTTTTAATTTTCTTTGTAAGTATCTTAAAATACCTGATATAATTACATGAATATTTTAAGAAAATTAACAAGTAATTTTGATACATGAATTTTGTTATTTTCTTTTTCTGTATGTAAAAATTTGTATCAGTCAGTGTAAAAACTCTTACTGAATTGTCATGCTGTCGAATGATTTTTATTTGATATCTGTCCCTTTTAGGATTAAGTCATGGCTGCCAATTATAAAATACCTAATCTCTACATTTTCTGATACAATGGCAGAAAGCGTCTAAAACTAGATTGACTTTGTATTTTGATCTAAGGCAAATATTTTAACTGTTTTCAAACTAGAAAAACCACAGAATACCCCAACATTGTTTATGATAGCTTAATCTGTATTTAATAATTATCAAATATCTGGTGTTCTAATTTATGATGTAATTATATTGGCAATTGACAATACATGGTGTAGGTCTTTTATTTATGCTAAAGGTGTTTAAATTTTCATTTTCAGGAAACAATCTGTAAATTTTATGAAATTTAATTACTCTTTTTCAAGAAAAAGTAGATTCATATTATGTTTTGCCATGAATAAACTAAATTCAGAAACAAAAGATCTTGTGTTTGGTGCAGCTTGTCTATTTTTGGACCGTGTACCGTAACCAGAAAATAAGATATTTTGCTAGTATAGGTTTGAGTTATGCAATACATCTGAAGCTTTCAGAATGCAGATTTGGTGGATGTTGGCAGGCATGTTAAACCTATAATTATTTAACTAGATATTTGAGAAAAGGAATTAATGTTCAATGTTTCATATTTGAAAAATCATAGCCAAAATGCCACTGATTAAATTTTTCCATCAGATTTTAGAAAAATTGTAGCAATGGATTACAACTTTTAATTCAATTGAGGCAATTTCAGAATATTTCACTGAAATTTACTTTTAATATACATAATTCAAAAATAAGTTTTAAAATTTTTTGAGAAATTTCTTTTCCTATTTTGATTGGATCCCAATATTTCTTCAATACTTAAAATTATATGCTGTAGACATACCTGAATCTCAAAACTTGTATTGTTAATGATTTTTGATATCAGTTCATTTTTAAATTAAAACAAAGTTCTTGTTTTTATTTTCAATAAAATTTGCTTTGGGAAACAAAGGGACTAATTAGAAAAATTCTAGCAGATAGAAAGTATATCTGAAATTTGAAAAATTAAGTTTAATTAAAATCTTTCACTCTTTGCATTATTGATTTTTCTATTTTATCCAGTACTTTGAGCTTAATCCTTGCATATCATGAAATAAGTTTTCAAGCTCTAAATGTTCTTTGTTTAAATTTTTTAAGTGGTAATCAAAATTTTTCTGGATTTGATTGTTTTTGAAGTAATCCAAATATAAAAGCATTAAAGTTTAGTAAACATGCAATATCTATAAATATGTAGTTTAAAATCATCTTGTGAAAGAATGAAGATGAGAAACTTTATGATCTAATAAAATTCATTTCTCATTAATTAAATTTCAAATTCATTAAATGTGTGTTTAAGTACTTCTCATCTTTATATCATTTGGATATACTATTTTTCCATTTCCAGAAGTGAGTTTTGTATTTCAAGGCATTTTTTTGTTATGAAAGGGTTTATTGTAGCAACTCTTTCATATCAAATTATGACACCATATATTTATTGCATTAGCTAAATTAATCTGAAAGAATGAATACATTTAAATTATGTTTATTACTCTATACTAGAATACAAACTAAATTTTGTGCATCTACTTTGTTTATCTAGTCAATAAACACTGCTTTTATACTTATAAAATACAATGGAATTTTGAAAGAAATTGCTTTGGAAATTTTAAAGGCTATGTGGTGAAAATTAACAAGTCTTTGTAAGTTATTGATACAGATATATTTTCCAAAGAAAATCTGTGCAATTTGAATGTTTTCTAGGGGCACTGTAAATATTATCTCAAACAAATTTTTAAAGCCAATCCTTTGCTTTATTTTCTTTGAAATGGTATGAAAGTTTTAAAAAATGTTAGAATAAAAGTGTTTTGTCTATATTTGCATTTATTTAAATGTAATGTTTTTTTACAAAGCCCAATCTTTCTTTTGCTTTCCAAGAAAAGCCTTTGTAGGTATGTGTATCATGGAAAAAGGCATTTGTATAAATAAAACATGAAAATGATTCTTTTTCTGCAGTCTTTTATTTTAAATTTGTTGAGTTTTGCGCTCATTTATTTTACTTCATTTTCAATTTATCAACATAATTTTTTGTTATATTTTACAAGTCTTTACAGAGTTGTATTGCTGTAAGTAGACATTTATTTATAAAAACATTTTTAAATTTGCTGATGTGAAACAAGAAAATGCTGTTTTGTTGCATAGATATCAGTCACTAAAATATCAAACCTTATATTGCAATCATGTAAACCTTTTCTAATGAAATCCTTGCAAATTAAACAAAATAATAGAAATTATGTTTCTTTAAATTAAAAAAAATTCTAATTTAATGTTTGGAAAATTTAAGTTAGAGAAAGAAAACACACATTAAGATATCAACTAAATATTTCGGTTTTTAAAATTAGGGGGGGGTATTTCAATTAACGTCACACTGGAGCAACACAACGGGCTATTGGTGACGGTCCGGGATCAATCCCAAAGGGAAAGATTCAAGGACAACACGTAATTTTTGAACCACGGTCAGATGACGAGGCCACACCTGAGCTGGCACCCCACTCCAAACTTCCACACCACACCAATTTTAAAATTAGGATTCGTAGCAACTAGTTGATTTTTATCTACCAGTGTGGTCTGACGATGTATTCATGTCAATTTTTTAAAAATGCAAGATTTAAAACTAGCTAATAAATAGTGCAATAATTAAAAAAAGTACATTTATTACTTTATTATAACCATAGTTAAAATATAAAAATATCTTGCTTACTCCATTTGAAAAATCCTATATTTAGAGGAAGTTATTTCCTTAGAAACTTTCAATACTAAAGGATTTCAAGAAATTAATTCCAGGGGAAGAATTCTTCGATTCAAAGTTTGTGCATTTAGAATATGAGAATTTAAAGCTTAAAGAACACTCAAAAAGATGCTTCAAATTAGCTTAATATCTAACATTCAGTTATTTCATATCCCTTAACACTTCAAATTCATAAGACCCGGTAACAAATGATAGCGATAAATCAAACATTATATTCGTATCTTAAGGCTTCATATGTGAAAAGGTTCATAGAGCATTGAAAATTAATTTTTTAATAAAAATCAATTTTCCCAATTTAAAATAGCTTTTTATGTATTCTCTAAAATTGGGAATCTAACATTTGTGGGATGATTGAAGTTATTTCATGAGTAAAATATGTTTAAATTTTGTATCAAATAGTTTCATTCCATCAAAGTACTTTTTTAGTAGAAAAACCAACAGAGTTTGCAATTATTGAATCAGTTCCTAAAATTGTGCATGTCATATTTAATTGTTAATGTTTCTTTTCTTTTATGTATAAACTAACAGTGGATCAGGTATTCGTACATTTTAAAGGATGTAGTTAAAATTATATGGTTTATAAACTTTAAACCATGTAAAAGCTCTTATTTTAGTCTCCCATCAAAATAATGAATTTGTATTAAAAGTTTTGCTAAAAGTATTTAAAATGTCAAGTTCCCATTAAATCAGGCACACAATAGTAATCAACCACCTTCTGTAAATACTACAAATGTTGAACAAAAATGTCGATTTTTTTTGCATTAGGTAGCTTCAAGTCTAAATATTGCATCAAGTACTTGGTGCAATAATATTTTGACATGGGATCCATTTGATAGGAAGATGGATGCATTATTTAGTGACAAAAAGTATTTTGGATTTTATCAATGGTAAAGATGTAGGATACAAAGCTTTAAAATTGACAAGATTTTAAGTCGATCTTTTATTCGTATTGAACATTGGTAAAAAATTAACTTGGTTGCCCACTGTGTAATAAAATAACTTTTTTCTATATTTAAATGCAGTCTTTAAAACTTAGACGAATTTGAATCGTTAAAAATTCTCAATTTAATGAGAATAAAAAGAACTAGGAAATATAACTTGCAACTTAATGATGGGGATCAATCCCATAAACTTTGAAACATGAAAGGTTTTTCTGTAATGCAATTATGGAGGATGCGTGCTTTGTTAAGCAAAATCAATTTTATTCGGGAAATAAGTAACTTGAAAAGCCAAACTCAGCGATGATAATTAGTTTTTGATCGAAAGTGTTTACCTTGAGAAATCCTCGCTTTTTATTTAAAAGCAATGTCACTTGGCTGTCAAAGCGCATGCGTGTTTTTAATCACGATGGACAATCACTAACCAAATAATTTGTCTCATTAGGAATAAAGTGTTTCCCCACAACCACATGAGGCCGCGGTAGCCCGGTTGGAAGAGTAACGGACTAGCAACCGGAGGGTTGCGAGTTCGAATCCAGTCAAAGGGCTGGTGCACGTTAAATCCGTCGTGGCCTCAGTGGGGTGCCCGCTCAGGTGTTGCCTCGTCATCTGACCGTGGTTCAAAATTACGTGGTGTCCTCGGATCGATCCCGGACCGTCACCAATAGCCCGTTGTGTTGCTTCAGTGTGACGTTAATTGAAATACCTACCTACCCACACCCACGTAACGTTTTCAAACCAAGCGCCGAAGAAAGAGCATGAAGCTGCATGCACAGAACCAACAAGTCAACATTCCAAGAAAATAGTCATGTTTACGATAACTATGTCTATTATCTTTGTGTGGACTGATTTTCTTTTTTCAAGTTACACTTTAACCACAGCATACCCCATTTTCTGACGTAACGTAAACCAAGCGCCGAAGAAAGAGCATGAAGCTGCATGCACAGAACCAACAAGTCAACATTCCAAGAAAATAGTCATGTTTACGATAACTATGTCTATTATCTTTGTGTGGACTGATTTTCTTTTTTCAAGTTACACTTTAACCACAGCATACCCCATTTTCTGACGTAACGTAAACCAATCCGTCGACGAACCAATCAGATTTGAGAATATTTCCTCTGCAAGCAATCTAACTGCATTATAACCACCTCCACAACGTACAAATTTTCGCACCCTGTGATTGGGCCCTTAAAATCCCACGACCGGAAACTACAAGCGTGTTTTGTTGCCAATCCATATCGCCACATGAAATGCTGCAAACGTTACCTTTTGGAGCAAAATGAACACGTGTGCATTTTAAAAATAACGGTAACATATAAGGTTCAGTTTGTTCCAGATGTGTTTCTTGCTTTTAAAAAGTGGATGGCGGTGTTTCTTGTTCTATATGAAGTTTGGAAACCAGCTAGGTTAAAAAAAACGTGACTTGTGAACCGATAAGTGCGGTATAGATACTTATACCTATTCAGTGTGAAACGAAATGTTTGCAAATTACTTTAAAATCTGATCACTGTTTTTCCATTGTGTATATTATTGAATTAGGCCTATATGTAAAGTCAGTTAAAAAATATTTAGATACTATATTCAGTGTGAAACGAAATTTAAGGTCTTTCCATTTAGAGATTGAATTAAGCAAAAAAAAAAAAGATTTAGTAAAAAGATATCTAGAAATTGAGGAGGCATGCAAATTACAGATAGAGTTTCTAGATAGTTTTGATTTATTCAAACATTCATATTTTTTATGTGAAACATTAATGTATTAGGAAATATAGATGGGTAAATTTGTGAAAGATTAAAATGTGACAGGAATTAGTAAAGTAAATCACATGATAGAGCAAATAGAACAGTGCCCCAAATGGCAAGCATAAGCAATGTTTTAACATGATTCTCAAGCAGTTTAGATTACTTTGAGTTTAACTCATAACCAATGACGTGAAAGTTTTGGACCCAGATAAATAAGATTACGGAATCCCAGACACCATATTAAGAATTTTTCAATCATACAAATTTCAGAAATTTTTTGCCATCATTATATATTTATCATATATGAGTAAAATGTTTTGTGAATTACTTTAATTATTTTGATAGAATTTAATAAATTGGTTCAAGACGTGCTTTTGAGAAAAAATCATGTCACAAATAGAAAATAAAATAAAAAGAGCTTGTATCATGAAAAAATTCCTACTTCTCTTTAATATTTAGCTTGCAAAAATAACTTATTGATGAAAATTGTCATTTTTTGTAAGTTAATAGTAAAAAGTGAGACGTGAAAATACATAAATTTAAAATCAAATATGCCTATTTTTCAAATTCTTTGAGCATTGACAGGTGTATAAAAGGGTTTTTACATAACACAAGAAAATGAAACTTTTCTCTACGAACAGCATAAAACGAGTGTCACAGTGGCCCCCAGAACTTGACAATTCAGTGGAATTTTGAGCTTGCCATAAAAAATGTATCATTCCAATCATAATCATTGAAATAAGCTTTCCGCTTCAATCCATAATCTTTTCTCAACATACTCAATTATCAGATAAGTGAATTAACTTTAACATTCCAAATTTCAATTTCATAACTATTGAATAGTTATTCTAGCAGTGCAAATAATTCTAAGGGATGAATACATAAAATTTCTCAATAAATTAAAATAAAAATTAACCAATAATTACACAAAACAAAATGAAACTTAAAATTGCTAATTATAAAGATTTATTTGCAAAATTGGAATGTTTTTATGATACTACAGAAAATACTTCCGTTGTCTTTCTTTTTTTTATGAACAGACGACAAAAAATACTAAATAAATAACTAGAAGATCCTAAAAAAAAGAAAGTTGCCATAATTTTAATAATTTGAGTGAATATATTTCGAGCATCTTCATTCATGACATGGAGAATGGTTTAAAATTGGCCATGTCCGATTTATAGTCAAATGGAATGTTTAAAATAAAACTCACGCTGATGAGCAGGCTTGTGAGTGACACCTATTGGTCAATGGCCCAAGATGGAAATACAGAGGCTGTTCGGACATTTTTGAACGATTTTGATGAGCTGTAAAATATTGTATGCTACGAAAAAATTTAATTTTCGTTGCATGTAAATAGTCGAAGAATAACTTATTGTCTGCTAACTCAGTTTTGTTTACTTTCAAAATGTCGCTTTTAAATAAACAATGGATGTTAAGGCTATGTTTCCGCTCTTTTCGAAGAGAATTATGCTTATTCAATTATTCAAAAACGCTGTGAAAGTCATGGTTTTTCGATATCGAAAGGTACGATAAGTAATATTATTAATGAGAAAGGAAAAAATATGTAAAAGTGAAAAATACTTCCAAATATGTATCCAAAGAAGAATTTCTTATAATATTTGTAAGCGAAGATCTCTAAATTTAAAAGAGAATCCACCAAGTCAAAGGACTATTGCAAAGTCATTAAAATGTTCAGTTTCAACTGTAAATAAAATAATTAACAGTGATTTGAATCTTAAAAAGGCCAAAAAATACAATGTTCATCGTCTATCTGTACGACATATTGCAGAACGCAGAACTTGCTGCAGAATTCTGTATAAGAAACATTTTGCTGGAGAAAGATGGAAAAATGTTGACAATAGACGAGGCATGGATGTATTTAAATAACTGCAATAAAAAAGAACAATTTATTATAAAAGACAGGAGAAAAAAATCTTAAAACGTGGTTCAGAGAATTTAAAGAACTTTTCTCTAAGGGATTTATGATTGTAGACGGTTTTGCATATAATGGAAAATTAAAAGTAAAGAGAGTGGGAAAAATGTAAAAATCAACTCTACATACTATCAAGACCATATTTTATCCGCAATATTCAAAAAAGAAATACCATATCTTTACCCACAGTGCCAACAATCAGTAGAGCTGCATCAGGATAAAGCAAGCAGCCACACATCTAAATCCACTATTAAATTCTTGGAAAAAATGGAACAAGAAACTGGTATCAAGTCAATGCCCTTTACTAATATTCCTGCTAAATCTCCAGATGTCACCCATGGACTTTTGGACTTCTAAAAAGAGCATTATCAAAACGTCGACCGAAAACCATTCAAGGACTTTGGAAAACTGGAACAAGAATGGGACAAACTACCTCTGTCAATACTACATGAAATTAGTGAAAAAAAATTAGGTGTAAAAGATAGTTAACAATAAGGGCTATCAAATATAGAACATTTAAAACACAAAAATTTCATGTAAAAAATTGATCTTCAGTCCATTAAAATCGTTCAAAAAATGACTACATACGTATCTGGTAATTATGATCCCAATCAACAAATACTGTTATTTAGTGTCTTCCAAGGAAGGATGATTTTCAATATAATTTTGGGGTGAACTTAGTACATGCAAAGATCTTAACTTATTTGAACAAAATTACATGTATCTTATTTAATTTTCAATATAATTAAACATTATAGAAAAAAATGAAATTTAAAAATTTTGATTTAAATCAATGATTTTTTTAATAAAAATCACTTGTTTTAAATCAAGCTGATTTAAGTCGGCATACCCTGATACTTAAACAGGAAATTTCCCAAATAGCCACATGACTCAAAACAAACAGCAGGGCTTCCAGGATCAACTAAATATTGACACTAAAATTTTTTGATTGCAAAACTTTTTAAGGAAATAAAATATAATTGTGTGAGTATTATATTTTCCATCTTGCCAGGATTTGTAATTAATGAGGCTGCTTTTGCACACTATACTGCCCCTGATTCTAGTCATTATATAAAGAGAATTTGTTAACTGTAATATACCTAAATAACCCTAAACTCTTCAAATTCTATATACAACTTGGAATTTGAAGAGTTTAGGGTTATTTAGGTATATTACA
The DNA here is from genome assembly GCA_933210815.1 of Meta bourneti. NCBI lineage: Eukaryota > Metazoa > Arthropoda > Arachnida > Araneae > Tetragnathidae > Meta > Meta bourneti. The sequence goes on from OW119927.1 coordinate 51,130,740, forward strand.
ATTAACAAACTATCTGTATCTTATCTAAGATAAAGGGGCAGTAGAGTAGTGTGCAAAATCCAGCCTCATTACCTGGTAAGATGGAAAATATAATACTCACAAAATTTTATTTTATTTCTTTAAAAAGTTTTGCAATCAAAAAGTTTTAGTGTCAATATTTAGTTGATCCTAGAAGCCCTACTGTTTGCTTTGAGTCATGCGGCTGTTTGGGAAATTTTCTTTTTATGTATGCCTTTCTAAAGCTATTACATATTTTTTGTTCTAATATAAACTAGATAAAAGACTTGTAAAGAGATTCCAATAAACAGGTAAAAAAACAACTACATTATTTTTAATGCTAGATGTTTTGATATAAAGTGGATAGAGCATTAGGCTTTGCAGCAACTTTTGTGAAACTTCTTTTAGGGATTCCTCTAAGCTGAAGATAATTTTAAATCAGCTATAAAATGAATGATGTGTGCATATATCTTGGATGAAGCATTTCATTATAGAAGTTTTTTTTAACACACCAGAACCTACATTTGATAATTATAAGCAGGGGTGCCCACAGGGGGGATCATGGCGCAAGTTGCGCCATCAGATTTTTTCAGGGCGGTTTTTTTTTTTGGAATTTCCAGAGTGGAAATTTTTTTCGGGCAAAAAATTATTTAATAAGAAACCTTTTTATTGTTATATATATACATATTTTCATAAGTAATTAGACTATCTCTGAATTTGTTTAAAAGACTACTGTTTCCTGCTATGACAACAATTTCACTATAGGAAGTTATTCCATAATCTTTTATTGAGCAGCGCTTAGTTGGCAGCGCTGATACTCTGCCCATTCATAAACATCTGACACCTTGAGGTTTTCCGTCCGTCACCGTTACGTCATGTAGATCGCTAGCAGTCCCATAGACAAGATAAAGTTAAATCACCAGTTGAAAGCAGGTAGCCGTGTACGTTTTGTGTAGTCTGTCTCGGAGAAGGAAAGGAATTTTAGTTCAGTGCTGTTCGATTCGTGAAAACGTCATTGAAGATTTAGAAATACAACCCTCTTCATCAAGTATGACCCAAGGCGTAGATTTTGAAAACCTTGATGAAAATGAAAGTCAGGAAGAAGTTGATGATGAAACTGAATTAGGACACGGAGAGGTAGAATCATGTAGCAATCCATCTGCTGAAAGACCTTCAGTTTCCATTCAACAAGAGGAAACTCTAACAACTGAAGATTCTCCTGATGATAGATTGAAAATCCCAAGAGATCCAGCATCATATGCCAACATCAAACTGTCAGCTGAGGAAATAAATAAAGCACTATATTTGGAAAATCAAGATTTGTCTTGTCACTTTTCCTTCAACAGGTGGAAGAAAATTCAACCCATCATGGAAGAATCAAGTTTTACCATATAAAAGTGTAAAAGTTAGAAAATGGCTCATGGAGGATTGAAGTTTTATCAAATAAAAGTGTAAAAGTTAGAAAATGGCTGGTATATAGCCAAGAAAAAGATGCCGTATATGCTTGTCATGTACTGTTTTCCCTCCCACGCGAACAGTCAATATGGGGAACAACTGGCTATAGAGGATGGACAGAGCATAGGGGGACCGGGATATTGTGCTCCATGAAAAATCTAAAACCCACTCAGCATAAATTGCGAGGATCCAATGGATCTCTCAAAAGAGGATTGATTCACGTTTAGCTGAACAATCAGATCAGTTAGTCCATCCCAATCGAGAAGTGCTCTCTGTTGTCATCGATTATTGTCGATATTTAAGTGAAGAAATGCTTAGATTTCGTAAAAAGGATGTAGCAAAAGAAAAACTCATAGGTCTTTTTAGGCTATTGAGTAAATATAGTACTGATGCTAGGGTATACCTTGAAAAAGTTGATAAAGCTAGAACTGAAAAAGTAAAGCTGGGGTCTAATTTCTTGAGTTATCGAAACATTTACGATGTAATTAACATAATGAGTGACATTGTTGCTTCAAAAATCATAGATAGCATAAAAACGACTAACATTTATTCTAGACTCAAATCAAGACATTAGTAAAAAAGAATGTTCAACATTAGTGGTTCGTTATATTGAGCATACTGACCCGCATGGTGCCCCAAAGGAAAATGTCAAACCTGATGAGCGGTTCATTAAGGCTTTCATTAGTGGAGATACCACAGGCCAAAATCTTTTTAAACAAATAATGAAATGCCTGAATTTACTTGGTCTTGACCCAAGTGGAATTATTGGTCAAAGTATGGATGGGGCTGGTAATATGAGATGAAAATACAATGGTGTAAAAGCGCTAATCCAGAGAGAATGTCCCAAAGCGTTCTATATATGGTGTTCTTTGCACAGATTTGCGTTAATTGGTGGAAAAATCTATGGACATATGCCCCCAAATGAAAAATCTATTTTCTCTTTTAGAGGAATTATGTCTTCATGTTAGGTCATACAAGGCAGGATCTTTTTACTACAAGGGTCCAACCAAAATAAGGAGACTGAAAAGAGTGCAAACTACAAAATGGTCAAGCAGAAATGATGCACTACAAACAGTTGTCACCTGTTATGACACAATAAAGGAGACGTTGCATACTTTGTCCATTGACAAAAAAGCTGCTAATGAATCAAAGGCACTGGCAACTGGCCTGTGGAAACAAATGACCGATTTTGAAAACATTTGCTCAATACATGTTGCCTTGGCTATTTTCAAAGTGTCACCAATCACAATTGTTCTACAACCAAAAGTAATTAATTATAGCAGTGTGTCAAAAATTGTTGATAAAACCAAAGCTAAACTTGTAAAAATGCGAAGTGAGTCGGAGTGGAATAAAGTGAATGATTCAATTATTGCCTTTGCTGATGTGAATAATATTTCGCAACCCCACCGTAGAAGCAGAAAATGTAAGAGGTTTATGGATGAAATGGCTATCGATGATCCTCTTAAGAGGATCAAAGTGGAAGTTTATTTTCAAGTACTAGATTCACTTATTAAACAACTCAATGACAGATTCTGACAGTTCTATTTCTATAATCTCACAAATGGCAGTGTTTTCACATGAAGAAATTTTGAAAATTGCAAGAGAAAAAGAAAAGCAGGGATATAAATTCTTGCCAGATTCTTCATCAGTGAAATACTTGTGTGGGTTTTACGATCTTAAAAGTGACCTAATAATAGAGGAACTAGAAACTTTTGCAAATTTGTATAAGGTTATTCACTCAGAAATTGACATTTCCGTCCTGCTTTTAGAGAAAGAAAAGTGTAAAAATAGGACACCAGACAGGGAATCTGATCAGGAGGTGAAGGTCAAATGCACAGAGAAAAAAGCTTCTGTTAAAATCTTATAAATAGTACATAAATCCCTGTGCTTAAAGAATTTATTTTCTGGTCATACTATAAATTTTTGTCAACCTAGAGTGTTCGAATGTTTTCTCTTCCCTCCGCATAAGATAGCTGTTTTGTCACTACTCTAAAACAATTCAGTTTTTAAGGTTTTATGAATACTTACGCAACTCATGTAAACATTACGATAATACTCATATCATTAGTTTTTACACATTTAGTACGTTTTTTTAATATCTGATTATTAAATTATTGATCTTCATTGATGTGTTAAATTTTTTTATATTCTATTCTTCCATTCACTCAATTTTAGAGTTTTTCTATGAATATAAAAATTATTATACAAAAGGTCAAGGTCAAATACTTGTTTTATTCATATAACATTCATAATCTTTCAAAACAACTGTTTTTACTATATTATAGTTATTTTCATTTGGAAAGTGTAAGTAATATTTTTTTATACTTGAAATTGCTGTTATAAATATAAACTGATCATTTTCCTAGCTGTTTTGGTTTTATTTATCTCATCCAAATTTATCTCTTAATTTTATTTATCTCTAACTGATTTACAAAACGTAGAGCTTTGTGTGGATTCAGTTGGAAATTTGAGATTTCAATAAAGGTTATATATGGTTAACTGGATTTGAGGGGGGGGGGGGCGGTAAAGATATTTTTTTTGGGGGGATTTGCGCCATTGGGTTTGAGGGGATGGGCACCCCTGGCGCTAAGTACGTACTTATATCGTTAGATTCATTCGAATCAAAACTTTTTACTATCTTCGATAGTTCCTTTCCTCTATCCCATGCAATGTTTATACGTGGTGTTGTCCTCGGATCTTTCCCTTTGGGATGGATCCCGGACCGTCACCAATAGCCCATTGTGTTGCTCCAGTGTGACGTTAATTGAAATCCCCCCCCCCATGCAATGTTTGATTCTGTCATGTGATTTTCCCGAACTATTGGTGTCGCATTTTGCAGTTTCAATTTCTCCAATTCGAATTCGCGCAATTCTCTTTCTTTTTCTGATTGACGCAATTCTTTTTCTAATTGACGTAATTCTTTTCCTAATTGACGCAATTCTTTTTCTAATTGACGCAATTCTGTTTCGACTCTTTCACTTATTATCGTATCCAGAAGCGTTTTCGTATACTCCTCATCGTAATCTTTTTGTGTTTCTTCACTATCGTTTTTAATTTCGTTATTGTTGCGTTTAAGGGAATTTCTAAATCTAATTCCGTTGCTAGACGGCAAATATCGTCCTTTCTTGCTTTACCAAAATATGACATCGTTTTATGAAAAATGAGCAAAATGTACTCACAGTTTGTAATCCGATTTCACTTCACTCGGGTTGATCCCGGGACCGAGCCCCCAATTTTGTCAGAAGTTAGGATAGAACAGGAACAGTTGCTTTCAAAAAGAGTTCTACTTTTTACGAACACAGAACATTTATTACGAAAATATTTAATTTAGCATTGACGTTGATTGACAGGAGGAATCCACATTCAGAAGTAACAATATCCACAGAGGATTAATATGGAGCCACTGAAGTCTCCCGTTCTAAAGACGCACGATCGGCCACACAGGTCCTGTACCGTTTCACTCTCGCTGAGAACTCTAAAATTGAAGACTAGGGATGGGGAAAAAGAGAGCGAACTGTTCTTTTTCACCTGTTCTTCAAAAAGAACGGATCGAGAGCCTGTTCCCACTTTTCACAAAAAACCGTTCTCGGTTCTTTTTGTAAAAAGAAATATTGCAATCTTCTTATACTTCGATTTTAAACAGGTGGGAATTTTGCAAAGTTCTCTTCTCGAATTTTCTAAGTTCGCAAAAATCTTCGTATATTCTAAATTGTGGTAAAGTCCGAAACACAACTGTTCATCCTACAGTTCGTGACTCACTGTTTCCTGTTGATTCATTCATCCGTTCTCTGTCCAGAAACCTACTCCCTGCTCTGAGACTACTTCCTGTTTGAGAGCAGGAATCAAATTTACCGAATTAATCGATTACTGCTCTTAAACTGATCCGACCCTGTTCTCCGTTTTCGGAGCTGTTTTACTTCCTGTTCGGAAAATGATTCCTGCTCTCAAATTGTTCCCACCTGTTCTCCGTTCTCGGAGCAGTTCTCTGTTCTCGATGAACGGTTCGCGGAACTGATCTCGATGACTGCTCCAGGAACTGTTATCGACTGAACTAAGCTCCGACGTTTGATGAATGTGCGAGGAGATAAGCGTAATAATTGTGAAATTTTATAATTGTTAGGCAATGACATAATGATGAATTTTTAGGGTGGAGATGTCGAATTCGGGGCACTGGCGATTTCTCGCCAAACATGGTAACCCTGTGGTTTTGTCCGGGTTTGTCGTTTTGGCTTTATGGCAACCCTATGAGGGGTTTTTTTTTCAAGGGAAGATCGCTCCCCTATGAGGTGATTTTTTTCCCAAGGGAAGATCGCTCCTTATTAGGAAATGTGGATGTTTTGCGTTCTCTGATTGGTCAGCCGTTTTGAAATTCGGATTTTTTTGCGCTCTCTGATTGCTTAGAATGATTTTAATTGCTTACCGCTTAAACGAAGTTAGCAAAGGTCACAACGTTCTTTGCATTCTGTGCGTTACTGTCTTATTGAAATTTTGTGCTTTCCGCTGGATTTCCCAAATTCGGAATACAGTTTTTTTAAGTAAGTGGCTGATTTCTCTTGATTTTTTGGGTTTTTTTTTTAATTTTGGTAATTTGAAATTCAATTTATTAATTATCGTTCGTGATTTTATAGATTTATTAGCCGCTCACTTCCCTTAATTAGGTATGGCAGTAGATGGTTTGACTGGACGAATAAATGCTTATTTTTTTGGAAAAATGTATGATGAATCTGTAGCGAATCCGGAAAGCTTGAAAGTAATTGAATGGTGTCAGAGAGTTGGTTTGATTGCTAAAAGTGTTAAATGTCCTGAATGTGGGAGTGAAATGTCTTTGAAAGCGAGAAAGGATTGTGGCGATAGGTACGAATGGCTGTGTAGAAAGGATGGACATAAGCGAAAGCGATCGGTGCGAAAGGGAACGTGGTTTGAAAATAGTAATTTGCATATGTGTAAGATTCTTTTGATTACATGGTACTGGGTGAATGAAATGCCAATTAAATGTGTTATGAATGAAATGGGTGTGGCGACCCATACGATGACTGACTGGTTTAATTTTTGTAGAGAAGTGTGTTTGGATGCTTGCTTGAAATTTAATGGTAAGATTGGAGGAGAAGGAAAGACTGTTGAAATTGATGAGAGTAAGTTTGGCAAAAGGAAGTTTAATAGGGGTAGACGAGTGGAAGGTAAATGGGTGTTTGGTGGAATTGAAAGGGGTACGGACAAATGTTTTATGGTTGTTGTGAATGAAAGGAGTAAGGCTGTGTTGTCTGAAATTATACGCGAAAGGATTTTGCCGGGAACTACCATAGTGTCTGACTGTTGGAAGTCTTATGCTGGTATTGATAACCCTAAAGACAAAGAATTCAGGGGTTATCGATTCGAGCATCTGACGGTCAACTATAGTGAACACTTTAAGGACCCGGCTACAGGAGCCCATACCAACGCAATTGAGGGGACGTGGGGTGCCGTCAAACGATCACTGAAGGGAACAAGTTCAGTCAAGGATCAATTTGACGGTTACCTTGCCGAATACATCTGGCGGCGGCAACACATGGGAACAGAAATCCAGCGGATGTTTCTGGCATTTGTGGCAGAAATTGTCCGTAATTTCAACCCAGAAGATTAGACCGTAAGTTTAATTTTTCTTTACTTTTCATTGTTTATTTGTGCATTCCTCATTTTAACTTGCGATTATAACATCGAATCGTCAAGATGGACGCCATACCGGTATTGGACGCCATTTTGATTTGGCGACAAAAATTGCTTGGCGACAAACATGCCCCGGATTCTACATCTTTACCAAGGAAAGTTCAGAAGAAAGCGTTTTTAAAATTCGCCATTTGAAATGGCAAATTAATTATTGTTCTTCAACTTTCTCCGATTATTTATTAAGTTGTATTTTTATAAAGAACACATGAGCTAGAAATTTTTTTCTATTTTTTTGGTTTGTTAAAACGTAAAAATTTTTCTTTCAACCTCTTGTAAATTGTTTTTAATTCTAAAAAAATGAATAATGTGTGTAAAAGTAGGTGCTTCTGAAAGACTTTATACATTGAATGAGTCTATATCAGGGGGCCAGAAGATGATTATTTGATTTCGCTAGTGAATAGAATAAGAATATGGCTGCATGCTGATTTTTTATACTGAGAAATTTCTTTTATTCTGTAAGACAATTTCACTCTTTTCAGTTTTACCTACATGCAGCCATGCTTTAGAATTCAAAGATGAATTATGGGTATTAACAAAGGGAAGAAAGAGTTTTAAAAGTGTGTGAAAGTAATGTGATTGAAATGCAATCATAATAATTTTAAAAATTTAAATATAAATTAAATGACTTGAAATATGGAATTCGAGGCTAAATTTTGATATAAATTCTAAATTTTTCACAAAAATTGGGTGTTTGTATGCAATTTAATATGAAGACAATCCCTTATACATATTTTATGCATATGCATTTATAAAAGTTATAGAAAACAATATTTGCTTTGGCAAAAGAAAATAGTTAATTTTAGATTTGAGTTTTATAAACACAAATGGATTCGGATGTTACCAGAGATTTGGAAAAATTACTTAATGTTTTAAAACAGTTGCTCCTTGTGTGTGTGAATATTTCAATACCTCCAGATTATCAAATGTAAGGAAATTGTCTTGTTACACATACAGTGTAAAATTTTTTTCTTCAACTAACCAATATTTCAGATAAGAGTAATTAATTTAAATGTTTTTAAAAGAAAATATAGATATGTGAATTATTTAATAATTAAAGTTCAATAATTTACATTCAATTAGAAGCAAATTCATCAAGTATTCTAATCCATATATCTTGATTTTAATGTTTGATTAATTATGAAATTTAATTTAATTTATATGAAATAAAAATATCGATATATTTTAATCTGCAAAACCAGTTATGAGCAAGGGGCTTCTAAGTTACCTGCGCATAATAGCTCAAAATGACGATCTATCACTGTCAGGAAGAGAAAAAAATGTTGTCTGAAATAGTTTATTGAGGGGAAAAAGTATCTTTAGAGAAAGAAATAACGGGCTTAATATAAAATACGGCTCATCGGCGGAAAATGTTTTATTCAATTTAAATTGTAGGTTTATTGAGTGGTATTGTGTTTGATTAAATTTAAAAAAAATTAAACGATATTTCATTTGTTCTGGATGAAAAGGAAAACCTAAGTTCGAACTGGGTTCCCTGGGTAGTAAGCCGCGACGCTACTAACTGAGCTGTGCATTACACTTACTAAAACATCTATTAAAGGATACTAAAACATCAATACGAGCATTCCATTGCCACGAGTGGCTACGAGCTTTACAATCAACCAATCAGATTCAGTCCCAGTTTAGAATCACAATCACAGTTTGGAATCACAGATATTCTTCAGTAGCAGTCACAGTTAGAATTGTTACTGTGAAATCACTCTTTGTACCATCGTTATACGTTATCGAATACCTTGGTATTCGTTTCTGAAGAGGGGAGGATAAACGCTATCTCCCAGTGAAATCTGCCGCTTCCCGTTCAAGATTGGACAACGAAGCTCGAAAACGGGAGAAATCGGAAAATGACTGTGCCCTCAGAAAAATTTAGTGTTCTAATTTTGGGAAAAATAAGGAGTTTTTAAGGACTTAATTTTAAAACTAAGGAGTTTTAAGGGATCTTAGAAATGATAGATAAAATAAAGAGTTCTTAAGGAGTTTCTAAGGAGCGTGGGAACCCTTTAAGATACAGACCAAAATGGCTAAAGTATTAGCGTTTGTCTAGAAGCGGAACGCAATTACAAGGTTGTATAGAAATGTTTTTGTTAGAATATATATATATATATATAGACCATCACCACAAATCAAAAAGGAGAAACCAAATAAAAACAAAAACAAAATGCAAATAATAACAAGAACAAAAATGGAGCAAAATAACAACAATAATATTGACCCTTTAGATGAACAGCGCTGAAAGCCGCAGAGAACAAATAAAGGGAAATAATAAGTAAAACTACCCTAAGAATAGAATAGATTTCCCCGAGAAACAAGATGAAATAAAATATGTAAATGTTAAGTGAGCCTGCCTACTTTTTCAAGGGGAGCAAGGCCAGGTTGTCACTTAAAAATGCGATGCTTTGAGTTTTTTCTGTACTTATGTGAGGCCAGGCCGAAGAGATCAACAAAAGTTACCCCCGAAAACTCAAAGTACTACCAGAGAGAAAAAATCATGAAAATAATACCTGTTACCAAGGTTAGGAATCAAAAGAACATAGCCAACGTAATACCTTACCAAAAGTTGCCGCCCAAGCTAGGAGAGCAAAACATTGCCAGATCCGTATTATGTAGAATAACGGATTTAAAAACGAAAGAGGGTGGCTTGGAGATAATGTGAACAAATTAGCGCAAATGAAAGGGAGGGAAGAAAGGTAAATTTTAACAAGAAAATAAAATTGTGACAAAGAGTAAAGATTGTGGGCAGTGATGAAATTGAAAGAAAAAACGAGGGAAAAAGTGAAAAAAATAATTATATAGTTATATTTTTTGGCTCCATCTGTCCGAGGAGAAAGAAAGTAAAGTCGAGAAAAAGAAAATAATTTTTAAGAAAATTGTTGGGGAAGTTGTTATTTAAGAGGGTGGTTTTAAGAGTTTTGAGCTGATTATCAATAGTAGTTTGGTCCCTGCAAATATGATGAATTCTATAGATTTGATTATAAATTAAGTTTCTGTAGATGTTGAAAGAAATATTAGAATTCCAGGGAACAAGTCTGTTAATATTAAATTGAAAGTCATTTCTTTTGTCATAGATATCGGTTGAAGATTTAGAACTGACATCAATATGAATGTCAAGGAAGTTAGTAGATAAAGGTAAGCTATTTGTTTTTTTGAGGATGAGTTCAGTGGGATAAATACTTTTCCAAAAATCAGTGAACTCTGGTGAGTTAAAAATGATTAAATCATCTATGTAGCGATAGGAGTTAATAAATTTAGAAGTGTGTGATCTTTCATAGAAATGGAGGTAGAGGTTAGCAAGAATACTGGAGAAAGTGGTACCTTGTGGTATTCCTTGTACTTGTTGGAAAAGATGTTCACCATTAAAGATAAAATTGTTGAGGACACAAAGATTGATAAGACTGTTCCAATATTGTTGAGAAATATTAAGAAGAAGGTTAAATTCAGTGTAGTAGGAGTTAAGAACATCTATAAGGTTATGGAGCGGGATGCTAGTGAAGAGGTCTTTAAAATCGAAAGAGTCAATTTGTGAGATATTGTTATTAGAGGAAAGAAAATTAAGAACTGGAGTGTTATTATTAATGATCCAACAGTTTTCTTTAACCGTGATAGCTTTAAGAATGATTTTTAAAAATTTAAAAAAGATTTTCCCTGGTTTATGCATGTAATTTTGGCTAGTGCCACAAGTGATGAATCTAAAAGCTATGGGTTTTTTGTGAAATTTAGGGGTGATGGTAATGTAGGGGAAGAGTATATTGTAGTTCTTAAGCTTAAGAATTTTGTTGAATGCAATGATTTTTTTAACAATAATATTATGAGTAGCATGTGGTTTTTTGTAGGTGATGGAATTTTTAAGTTCTGAATCAAGTAGGTCAAGATATAGTTTTTTGCAGAAGAAACCGAAATTGCTGTTGGCTTTGTCAATTGGCGCAATAATAAAAAGAGATTGTAGGTTTTTAATAGAATTTTTAATTTCTGCCAAATTGAAAGTGCTAGTTTTAAAAGAAGTAGAGGAGATGAATTTTTTAAAGAAACTGTAGAGGCACCACTTCCATTCAGTGAAAAAATCCAGGGCTAAAGAAAATTTGTTTGAAATTTTGAGGCAGAAGAGGTCTATGTCGTTAAGAAAAGATTTGAGTGCAAAGGATTTTTTAATTTTAATCAGAGGTCGGAATTTAGTGCCTTTTGCCATGAGTTGTCTAAGTAAAGCATTTTTGACAATATCGAGGTTACCAGTGATTATGTGTTTATGGTGGGGATCGATAAAATTGGAGTAGTTTTGGTCTTCACAGATACAGATGGAGGTGTCTCGGAAAAGATTGGTGGAGTTGCAAAATTTGTTGTAATTAAAGATCAACCTACCGAGTGTGGTGTGATATTTGAAACTTTTGAAAATGTTGACATTTTTAATGGGGAAAAGATGAAGTAATTGATGAAGTACTGAAGAGAATTTGAAATTATCATAAGTAGGGTTTAGAAAATTAATAGTTAAGTAGAGAGTGTCCCGATTCTTATTGAAGTTGAAGGAAGGTATGCGAGAGCGAAAAAGGTCATAGATTAGGATTTTAAAGTGAGTACTTTTGAAAGCAAAGGTGTCAAGCATATTAAGGAATTCAAGACCTTCTTTTTTATTTAGAGAGAAAATGTAGTTTTTAACCTTTTTCCAGTTAAAAGATGTGTTAAAGTGTGATTCCAAATCTTCCAGATCTAATATGAGATTTTTACAGGGTGTAGAGTGACAGGTTTTACTTCTATCTTTATTTCTTTTTCTACCACCTCTACAACCACGTTTAGTTTTATTTTCAGTGGTGTGAAAGATTTGGGATGTGTTACAGTTTGAAGGATTGATATGTGTGCCATTAAAGGCATCATTGAGTCCATATGGCAAGATAGTTTTAAATTTGGAAATATAGAAGTTTTCTAATTCGAGTCTTTTGTTGAGGTCAGGACAAATATTTAAGATGGAGATTTTAACATTGGTGAAGGAGTGAATTTGAAAATGGTTGAATTCAGCATTAAAGGATTGAGTTTTACTGTAATTTTTAATGTTGGATCTGTGTAAATTGATGCGTATATTTAAGGAGTTGGAAGTTTGGCCAATGTATTTCATGTTACAGAGCTGACATTCAAGAAGGTAAATACAATTGCTGCATTTGCAGGCAATATTATCGCAGTCACTATTGATTTGGATGGGGTTAAAATTAGGACAGGTTTTACATCTGGAGTCTTTACAAATTGAAAATTTAAGAGGTTTGGCTACGTTTGCAAATGAATTATTGTTATAAAATTTTTGAGAGGATGAAACGGAAGTATTACAATGTTTCTCGTGGAAAGAATTACCAGTAGGTAGAGAAGAGGACGTGGAAAAAGGGGACAGGGTCACTTGATGACGATCCAAGACTACCCCCTGAAGTAGTCAAGTACCGAGCACAGCTGTTAAGCTTATTGCCAGTCGCTAGGGTAAGATTGTGTGCAATATTCATTAGAGAAAGGAAGGAGAAAATATACCATAAAGAGCGCTAGAGCTGCATCATAAATAGTATATTAAATAGACCATCACCACAAATCAAAAAGGAGAAACCAAATAAAAACAAAAACAAAATGCAAATAATAACAAGAACAAAAATGGAGCAAAATAACAACAATAATATTGACCCTTTAGATGAACAGCGCTGAAAGCCGCAGAGAACAAATAAAGGGAAATAATAAGTAAAACTACCCTAAGAATAGAATAGATTTCCCCGAGAAACAAGATGAAATAAAATATGTAAATGTTAAGTGAGCCTGCCTACTTTTTCAAGGGGAGCAAGGCCAGGTTGTCACTTAAAAATGCGATGCTTTGAGTTTTTTCTGTACTTATGTGAGGCCAGGCCGAAGAGATCAACAAAAGTTACCCCCGAAAACTCAAAGTACTACCAGAGAGAAAAAATCATGAAAATAATACCTGTTACCAAGGTTAGGAATCAAAAGAACATAGCCAACGTAATACCTTACCAAAAGTTGCCGCCCAAGCTAGGAGAGCAAAACATTGCCAGATCCGTATTATGTAGAATAACGGATTTAAAAACGAAAGAGGGTGGCTTGGAGATAATGTGAACAAATTAGCGCAAATGAAAGGGAGGGAAGAAAGGTAAATTTTAACAAGAAAATAAAATTGTGACAAAGAGTAAAGATTGTGGGCAGTGATGAAATTGAAAGAAAAAACGAGGGAAAAAGTGAAAAAAATAATTATATAGTTATATTTTTTGGCTCCATCTGTCCGAGGAGAAAGAAAGTAAAGTCGAGAAAAAGAAAATAATTTTTAAGAAAATTGTTGGGGAAGTTGTTATTTAAGAGGGTGGTTTTAAGAGTTTTGAGCTGATTATCAATAGTAGTTTGGTCCCTGCAAATATGATGAATTCTATAGATTTGATTATAAATTAAGTTTCTGTAGATGTTGAAAGAAATATTAGAATTCCAGGGAACAAGTCTGTTAATATTAAATTGAAAGTCATTTCTTTTGTCATAGATATCGGTTGAAGATTTAGAACTGACATCAATATGAATGTCAAGGAAGTTAGTAGATAAAGGTAAGCTATTTGTTTTTTTGAGGATGAGTTCAGTGGGATAAATACTTTTCCAAAAATCAGTGAACTCTGGTGAGTTAAAAATGATTAAATCATCTATGTAGCGATAGGAGTTAATAAATTTAGAAGTGTGTGATCTTTCATAGAAATGGAGGTAGAGGTTAGCAAGAATACTGGAGAAAGTGGTACCTTGTGGTATTCCTTGTACTTGTTGGAAAAGATGTTCACCATTAAAGATAAAATTGTTGAGGACACAAAGATTGATAAGACTGTTCCAATATTGTTGAGAAATATTAAGAAGAAGGTTAAATTCAGTGTAGTAGGAGTTAAGAACATCTATAAGGTTATGGAGCGGGATGCTAGTGAAGAGGTCTTTAAAATCGAAAGAGTCAATTTGTGAGATATTGTTATTAGAGGAAAGAAAATTAAGAACTGGAGTGTTATTATTAATGATCCAACAGTTTTCTTTAACCGTGATAGCTTTAAGAATGATTTTTAAAAATTTAAAAAAGATTTTCCCTGGTTTATGCATGTAATTTTGGCTAGTGCCACAAGTGATGAATCTAAAAGCTATGGGTTTTTTGTGAAATTTAGGGGTGATGGTAATGTAGGGGAAGAGTATATTGTAGTTCTTAAGCTTAAGAATTTTGTTGAATGCAATGATTTTTTTAACAATAATATTATGAGTAGCATGTGGTTTTTTGTAGGTGATGGAATTTTTAAGTTCTGAATCAAGTAGGTCAAGATATAGTTTTTTGCAGAAGAAACCGAAATTGCTGTTGGCTTTGTCAATTGGCGCAATAATAAAAAGAGATTGTAGGTTTTTAATAGAATTTTTAATTTCTGCCAAATTGAAAGTGCTAGTTTTAAAAGAAGTAGAGGAGATGAATTTTTTAAAGAAACTGTAGAGGCACCACTTCCATTCAGTGAAAAAATCCAGGGCTAAAGAAAATTTGTTTGAAATTTTGAGGCAGAAGAGGTCTATGTCGTTAAGAAAAGATTTGAGTGCAAAGGATTTTTTAATTTTAATCAGAGGTCGGAATTTAGTGCCTTTTGCCATGAGTTGTCTAAGTAAAGCATTTTTGACAATATCGAGGTTACCAGTGATTATGTGTTTATGGTGGGGATCGATAAAATTGGAGTAGTTTTGGTCTTCACAGATACAGATGGAGGTGTCTCGGAAAAGATTGGTGGAGTTGCAAAATTTGTTGTAATTAAAGATCAACCTACCGAGTGTGGTGTGATATTTGAAACTTTTGAAAATGTTGACATTTTTAATGGGGAAAAGATGAAGTAATTGATGAAGTACTGAAGAGAATTTGAAATTATCATAAGTAGGGTTTAGAAAATTAATAGTTAAGTAGAGAGTGTCCCGATTCTTATTGAAGTTGAAGGAAGGTATGCGAGAGCGAAAAAGGTCATAGATTAGGATTTTAAAGTGAGTACTTTTGAAAGCAAAGGTGTCAAGCATATTAAGGAATTCAAGACCTTCTTTTTTATTTAGAGAGAAAATGTAGTTTTTAACCTTTTTCCAGTTAAAAGATGTGTTAAAGTGTGATTCCAAATCTTCCAGATCTAATATGAGATTTTTACAGGGTGTAGAGTGACAGGTTTTACTTCTATCTTTATTTCTTTTTCTACCACCTCTACAACCACGTTTAGTTTTATTTTCAGTGGTGTGAAAGATTTGGGATGTGTTACAGTTTGAAGGATTGATATGTGTGCCATTAAAGGCATCATTGAGTCCATATGGCAAGATAGTTTTAAATTTGGAAATATAGAAGTTTTCTAATTCGAGTCTTTTGTTGAGGTCAGGACAAATATTTAAGATGGAGATTTTAACATTGGTGAAGGAGTGAATTTGAAAATGGTTGAATTCAGCATTAAAGGATTGAGTTTTACTGTAATTTTTAATGTTGGATCTGTGTAAATTGATGCGTATATTTAAGGAGTTGGAAGTTTGGCCAATGTATTTCATGTTACAGAGCTGACATTCAAGAAGGTAAATACAATTGCTGCATTTGCAGGCAATATTATCGCAGTCACTATTGATTTGGATGGGGTTAAAATTAGGACAGGTTTTACATCTGGAGTCTTTACAAATTGAAAATTTAAGAGGTTTGGCTACGTTTGCAAATGAATTATTGTTATAAAATTTTTGAGAGGATGAAACGGAAGTATTACAATGTTTCTCGTGGAAAGAATTACCAGTAGGTAGAGAAGAGGACGTGGAAAAAGGGGACAGGGTCACTTGATGACGATCCAAGACTACCCCCTGAAGTAGTCAAGTACCGAGCACAGCTGTTAAGCTTATTGCCAGTCGCTAGGGTAAGATTGTGTGCAATATTCATTAGAGAAAGGAAGGAGAAAATATACCATAAAGAGCGCTAGAGCTGCATCATAAATAGTATATTAAATAGACCATCACCACAAATCAAAAAGGAGAAACCAAATAAAAACAAAAACAAAATGCAAATAATAACAAGAACAAAAATGGAGCAAAATAACAACAATAATATTGACCCTTTAGATGAACAGCGCTGAAAGCCGCAGAGAACAAATAAAGGGAAATAATAAGTAAAACTACCCTAAGAATAGAATAGATTTCCCCGAGAAACAAGATGAAATAAAATATGTAAATGTTAAGTGAGCCTGCCTACTTTTTCAAGGGGAGCAAGGCCAGGTTGTCACTTAAAAATGCGATGCTTTGAGTTTTTTCTGTACTTATGTGAGGCCAGGCCGAAGAGATCAACAAAAGTTACCCCCGAAAACTCAAAGTACTACCAGAGAGAAAAAATCATGAAAATAATACCTGTTACCAAGGTTAGGAATCAAAAGAACATAGCCAACGTAATACCTTACCAAAAGTTGCCGCCCAAGCTAGGAGAGCAAAACATTGCCAGATCCGTATTATGTAGAATAACGGATTTAAAAACGAAAGAGGGTGGCTTGGAGATAATGTGAACAAATTAGCGCAAATGAAAGGGAGGGAAGAAAGGTAAATTTTAACAAGAAAATAAAATTGTGACAAAGAGTAAAGATTGTGGGCAGTGATGAAATTGAAAGAAAAAACGAGGGAAAAAGTGAAAAAAATAATTATATAGTTATATTTTTTGGCTCCATCTGTCCGAGGAGAAAGAAAGTAAAGTCGAGAAAAAGAAAATAATTTTTAAGAAAATTGTTGGGGAAGTTGTTATTTAAGAGGGTGGTTTTAAGAGTTTTGAGCTGATTATCAATAGTAGTTTGGTCCCTGCAAATATGATGAATTCTATAGATTTGATTATAAATTAAGTTTCTGTAGATGTTGAAAGAAATATTAGAATTCCAGGGAACAAGTCTGTTAATATTAAATTGAAAGTCATTTCTTTTGTCATAGATATCGGTTGAAGATTTAGAACTGACATCAATATGAATGTCAAGGAAGTTAGTAGATAAAGGTAAGCTATTTGTTTTTTTGAGGATGAGTTCAGTGGGATAAATACTTTTCCAAAAATCAGTGAACTCTGGTGAGTTAAAAATGATTAAATCATCTATGTAGCGATAGGAGTTAATAAATTTAGAAGTGTGTGATCTTTCATAGAAATGGAGGTAGAGGTTAGCAAGAATACTGGAGAAAGTGGTACCTTGTGGTATTCCTTGTACTTGTTGGAAAAGATGTTCACCATTAAAGATAAAATTGTTGAGGACACAAAGATTGATAAGACTGTTCCAATATTGTTGAGAAATATTAAGAAGAAGGTTAAATTCAGTGTAGTAGGAGTTAAGAACATCTATAAGGTTATGGAGCGGGATGCTAGTGAAGAGGTCTTTAAAATCGAAAGAGTCAATTTGTGAGATATTGTTATTAGAGGAAAGAAAATTAAGAACTGGAGTGTTATTATTAATGATCCAACAGTTTTCTTTAACCGTGATAGCTTTAAGAATGATTTTTAAAAATTTAAAAAAGATTTTCCCTGGTTTATGCATGTAATTTTGGCTAGTGCCACAAGTGATGAATCTAAAAGCTATGGGTTTTTTGTGAAATTTAGGGGTGATGGTAATGTAGGGGAAGAGTATATTGTAGTTCTTAAGCTTAAGAATTTTGTTGAATGCAATGATTTTTTTAACAATAATATTATGAGTAGCATGTGGTTTTTTGTAGGTGATGGAAATTCTTCGGCCTGGCCTCACATAAGTACAGAAAAAACTCAAAGCATCGCATTTTTAAGTGACAACCTGGCCTTGCTCCCCTTGAAAAAGTAGGCAGGCTCACTTAACATTTACATATTTTATTTCATCTTGTTTCTCGGGGAAATCTATTCTATTCTTAGGGTAGTTTTACTTATTATATATATATATATATATATATATATATATATATATATAACTTTCGTAAAACATCCGGAGGGCAAAACCAAAAAATAAGAAGAGCGAAATATTTCTCAATGCCGAAATATGAAGATTAAAATTTCACTGCATGTCTGATAGGAAAAATATCCATAGATAATAAAACTGTTTTTCCATTGCTTAATAACAGGTTATCACGAAATAGCAATAACGGTTAATATGTTACAGTAAAATAACTGTTTTGTTCATTTCTACAAATAAGCTGATACATTGCCAATTGAGGCGACGTAGAAAGGAGCAACTCTTTCTCGTCATGTGATTTTGACGGCCCAATCACAGGATCCGAAATTTTGTATGTAGTGGGATTGGCTATTATGCTCTGAGAATGAGGCTAGTTCCTACCTTTTTTGTTGAAACAGAATATTTGATTTGTGTAGTTGGCAACTTTGATTATTGTTTTTATTTGGAATTGGATTTGCTTGTGACATGGTTTGGTGATGCAAGCAAAGGCTGTTCGCGAAAAGAATGCAGACTTTTTAAACAATATCGTAATAAAGGTAAAATTTAAGCTTGATTTCTTTGATTGGTAAATTAAATTTGGTGTTTTATTTCACGCAATTGTTCGTGAATTTGTTTATGCGGAATTCCATTCGGGTCAAAAATAAAACTTTTAAACATTTATCATTCGAAGGTATTCCTTTTGATTATTTTCAAATTTTGTTAAATAAAATTCAATTATTCAAAACAATTCTTTCGTTGAAATGTTCTGTTCACAAAATATTTTCGCACTTTTGAAAATTACTTTCGAATCGTTAGTTACCTATTTGAAACAAAAAATATAAAAATTTTAATTTTGTCTGCATGAATTTTTATTTTAGTAAAGAAATCCCCCAATTTCTTTCTGGGATATTCAATTTCTTTGTAAAGATAATATCTATATGCCATCTGAACTATTTTTCATTTTAGCTTACTTAAAGCTTATTTAACAATATTTTCATATATTTATGATTATTTTTGCTACAAATAATTAAAGTAAATCTATTGTTGTTAAATTCATAGAATATCTACTCCTAAAGCAACAAAATGTAGAAATCAAAAGAAAATGAGTTAATTTTGGCAATACAATTCTTATGGAGGCTACCACTAATTTACAAAATCTGTGTTTTATACATATCTCATTTACAATTGTGTGAAACAGTAATAAGCAGTTTTTTCGACAGTTTCCAAGCACCATTTACTTGATTAAACAATAAGTTTTGTATGCATTGGTTGCATATTAATTACACTTTTTAATTTCATATATCCTGTATATTAGATAAATTTCCAGCATGATTCTGATTTAAAATTTTGGTGCTTTTACCCATTGACTCTTGGACTCATTGACGTTTTGCTTGACAAAATTAATAAGACCGTTACTTTTATTTATAATATTTCTAAAAGCAAAAGAAACCATTGTATATTTTCCCCATTCTGGGTCATCCAAATTATTATTATTATCCTAAATATTGTCAGCAGGATTTGTTACTTTCTACAGGTTTCATGGTTTATTTTGTTGAATCCAGTTTCTTTATCTGAATATAAATCAGAACAAGATCATCTGAATATAAATCAGAAAATCAGAGCTCAATACTGTCAGATTCATTTTCAGATAGTTCTTGCAACACATGTCCAATTTCTTCAGATCAATCACAAATCAGACCATTTGTGATTCATCGGTTTTGTGTCTGAAAAGTGAATACCTGAGAATAACATAGTTGGGATAATTGCTAACGATCCACAAACTTAGAAGTAAGCAAGCAACTGAGACTGACCCATTTCCACCTTTGAAAGGGATGCTGATGTATTCAAAGTCAAATAAGGAAATAAAAAAGCACTATTAAATAGTGGTTAGAAATCTTGTTTTGTTATCCTTTGGTCTTTTATTTATTTAAATTGTTAAAATTTGTAAATTTTTAAATTGTAAATTTTTTAAATTGGGTAACTGCTTGGTGTTAAAAGACACTAGCGGATGTTCTATTTTCTAGCTAAATTTAGCTGTAGAATTTTTCTAAATTGAGTTATACAAAAAAATTCTGCTCTGCTTATCAAGAAAAATAAATAATAAAAAGTCTCAAGAATCAAAATCCAACGAAAGATGCAAAAGTAACAAACGCAATCCATTGCAGAAATGACACCAATAACTGTTCTGGTATTAATTGAAATTAATTTAATTAAATTTATATGTAGACTTAAATATAAATCAAAACCAGCCACAAATCTGGAAAAGTTAAAATGTTACCTTTGATTTCAAAATCTTGTTTAACACAGGAATTTGATATCAGAAAATATAGTTAATTATAAATGTAAAATAAATAATTCAGTGATACAATCACACAGTATGGTACCAAGTGTTTCCAGCTAAATACCTTAATGTGCAACTGAAAATGACTTACACTTAAAAAATACCTTATGAAATAACTAAATCCAAGAAACAATTAATGGTTTTCTGAAGTATATTAGGAAATGTAAGATTCTTAAAATGTTAAATGCTTTTGTTTCTGTTGCATCTGTGTATTGTGTATATGTATTTGGTAAAATGATGATAATCATGAATTAAAAGTGTAAAAGTCAGAACCATTGAAATCATTTCACCTGTTATACTTGTTTCCAGTTAGATTTTCCAAACTTTTTAATAATATTGCATCATATGACAAATAATGAAAACTAGTGAATTTTCTCAAAATAACATTAAGTTTAATAGTGAAAAGGGAAAAATTGATATTTCTGTGTAGCAAAGAAATTAAGTTGGCACCTTTGATTCTTTATTTTGTACAAGAAATAATTAGATATAAATTTTAGAAGCTATAGTTACATGTATATGCATCATGAATTGTATCAGCAAATAATGTTAGGTATTGCTATTTTTGATCTAGTCAGATTTCAAGCTGATTGGTAAAAATTGTTACATTTCTAAAGCATGTTATTGTGTAATTTTCTAATCTTTTTGTTTAATTGCATAGATGTTTATTGTATTATTTCAATGTATGTAGTATTTTTATAGTAATATATTACTCTAAATATTAATCTATTAGCATTCTTAATCTATTTTAGTACATATTAATCTTAATATTCAACTATTAATAGGCAGAGAATCCTGAGAAGGTAGAGAAAATATGTGCTTCCACAGATCCAAGAGCTGATATGACGAATGGTGAAGTTAAAAAAGAATTGCCAAAAGAGGATATCTTTCCATATGAAAAGAAATATTTTGCTCTTTTACATCGATGTGAAATTGTGAAACAGGTACAAGTGGATGTTAAGTTTTATTTCAGGTTAATTCTAGAAGCTTGACTATAGTAAAATATTTCCAAACGTATTAGGAGTTAAGAGTTGTTAGCAGTAGGGTATACTTTTTTAAATCAGCTTGATTTAAATCAAGTGATTTTTATTTAAAAAATCATTGATTTAAATCAAAATTTTGAAGACTTTCTGTATTAAGTTTAATTATATTGTAAATAAATTGCTATGAACAAGGTACGTGTTATTTTATCCAAATGAGTTATAACTGCTTGTAATTTAGTTCACCTCCAAAATTATACTGAAAACCATCTTTCCTTTGAAATCACTAAATAACAGTATTCATTGATTGGGATCTTAATTGCCAGATAAGTATGTATTTTCCTCTTTGGCCATTGACCAACAGGTATCAATCACAAGCTTATTCATCAATGTGGGTCTTAACATTCCTTGTGATTATAAATATCGTATGACCAATTTTGAACTGTCCTTCTCCATGTAATGGGTGAAGATGCTCAAACTTTATTCACTCAAGTTATTAAAATTGGGGTAACTTGTATTCTACATTGTAGTCTTCATGAAAGAAGACACCTAATCACAAAGAAAAGGTTTCCTGGCAGCATCACAAAAGCATTCCAGTTTTGCACATTAATCATTACAATTGCCAATTTTTATATTTGTTTTGAGCAATATGTTAATTAATTTTATTTGGAAATTTTATGCATTGATCCTTAGGACTTAACACTGCTAGAAAGTTTTTCTGTATTTATAGAATTAGAATGTGAATGTTAATTCGCCCATCACAATTGAATGAGTATGTTGACAAAATATATATAAATTATGGATTGAAGTGGAAAGCTATTTCAATGATTATGACGATTGCAATGATTAATTTTTTAATGAAATCTTGAAATTCCACATAATTAGCTTAATTTTCTTGCATGTTGTGTATAAACCCTGTTTGTCTGTGCTTGGAATATAGCTATGAAATACTTGTTTATGCTCAGAGAAAATTTGAGAAATAGGTATTTTTATTTCAATTATGTATTTGTCATTTTTAACTGTTTATTTACAAATTACATTTTTTTTACAGAAAGTACTTTTTGTTAGCTAAATTGGCAGGAAAAATTAAAGGAACAATTATAAAAACTCATGTAAGTTGAACGAATTTGCGGCTAAGAACATGGAACTTGCACAAGATCTTTATTCTGTCATGCCTGACATATCTTCAAAATGCAAAATATCCTATTTCTGCAAAAAATGAATTTCAGTAAGAATATAGGAAATGTGATATAAAGTAGGATTGGGAAAAGTTCGTATTACAACTTTTTAGAGATACATAGAAAAAATTAAGTGTGTGGTCACCCCTGACCAAAATGCAAGTTTTACAGCTATTTTTCATGCTGTGTATTAGATTGTCCAAGAGTTCCTGCGGTAACAAAGTGTATCCATGATGAATAGCGCCTTGAAGCTCCTGAAGAGTGCTAGGCAGGGGCTGCAGTGATGCAAGTCCACACATGTTCTATCGGATTTAAATCCGAAGAATATGCGGGCCACTCCATCTGTTGGATTCCTTTGCCCTCAAGATAATCGGTCACTAGTGCAGCGCAATGGGGACGAGCATTATCATCCATTAGGAGGAAGTTATTACCAATTGCACCCCTAAACAACTTGATGTAAGGATTAAGAACCTCATCTCTGTATTTTTCAGCATTCATAGTTGCACTGGTAAAAATGTGTAGGTCGGTGCGGCCATTCAAAATTATGCCCGCCCATACCATGATTCTACCACCTTTGTACCGATGCCTTTCACGGATGTTTTTAGGCTTATTGCGTGTTTTGCTCCCTCCAAATTATAAAACGTCTGGAATCACTCTCCAAACAAAAACGAGACTCATCAGTGAAGAGAACTCGGCTCCAGTCCGTGGTACTCCAGTCACAATGATCCCTGCACCACTACAACCAGGCGCGTTTTGCAGCCCGAGTTAGTGGGACACAAATCATGTGTTTCCTTACATACTCTTTTATGCAGCCTGTCACTCACAGTATATCTAGATAGTCGAGTTCCTGTAGCTGCAGCGAACTCCCTTGAAATCTGGGCTGATGTCAGTTGCCTATTTCTTTTAGCAATCGTTGCCAAATAACGGTCCTGAGAGTCTGTTGTGGCATTTTTCCGACCTTGACCTGGTTGTCTGCAACCAGTGTCTTTAAACCGTTTCCAGATTCTTTACATGATGCTTTTGGCTACTTTTAGGTCTTTACAGACCTTTGTCAGTGTCTGTCCTCCTTCCATTCTCCCTATTAAACGGCATTTCTCACAATCTGTCAAATGCCTTCGCAACGACATGTTCCACCTACCACACGCGAAAATTTTATCCAACTACTCATACAATCCTTGACATTCGAATTTTAAGCAACCCCTTACACTCCTTTCCACATGTTCCGAAAGAACGGGTGCAAAAATTTGCATATTTCTGTGTAGAGAAGGTGAATCCCATTGGACGATGTGATAACGTTGACCAACTTTCATTGGACTTCACTTAATAGAATTAACGTAAAGCACCGTTTTATAGTAGTTCCTTTAATTTTTACCGCCAGCATATGAAAAGCTACTATACTAATAGTAGGAATTTTATGAAACTTGATACAAATTCTTTTTATTTTATTTTCTGTTGGTGACATGATTTTTTTCCTCATAAACAAGTCTAGTTATTTTGTATAAAAATACCTGAAAACATTATGCATTTTTAATGTATAATAAATGATAAAAAATTCTGAAATTTGTATGATTTTTGAATAATTTTATGCAAGAATTTATAATATGGTGTTTGTAGAAAAAATTGGTGTTAAAATCTTATTCATCCCATGATCTTATTCATCTACATTCAAAAATTTCATGTCACCAGTTGTGGGTTAAGATCAAAGTAATCTAAAATGCTTAAGAACCAGATGAAAAAACATTGCTTATACTTTTCTATTTACTCTCATATGATTAACTTTGCTAATTCCTATGCCATGTTTTAATCTTTCAAACATTTACCCTGCTATATTTCCTAAATCAGCATGTTTAATTTTTGTCATAAATCAAAAAGATCTAGAAACTACTGATTTGCATGTCTCATGTCCAACAAATTTAAACTCGAGGGACAATGAATGAATTAAAATCAAATCTGACTGAAATTAAAAAGAACATTTGATTTAAATCAAATAAATCCTATTTTTTTATTTAAATAAAAAATCATGATTTTTCATATCTTGGTTAGAAGAGAATGTTCTCAACATTAAAATTTCGAGAATTTTCTATTTTAAATCTCATTTTTCTGAAAATTGCATTCTATTGATTACAGAAATAAACCTGAAGCTTATTTTAAGTATTAATCACAGTATATATTTGCACTGTTTTATAGAAATCTATATATGGGTCATTCCATGTCAAACAGTGCAGTCCACAACCCGACCTCCTCCTATTTTTTTTAAAACTCTGCTAATTTGTTGCCCATTCATATATAAGAAATTCTGGAAATTTTTAGCTTCCAGCTTGCAATAGCTTTTTATGTATACAGTAATACCCCGACTTACTCTACTCGGAGTTACACGGTTCTTTAACGATATCTTTGGAATGTAAACTTAACATTATCAAGGATTTTGATAGCAGAATGAAAATTTGTGAATTGGCAAAGAAGTTTGAGCTACCGGAATCCACAGTAAGAACAATCAAAAGATAAAGAAAGAATTCTCGATGTGGTGAAAATAAAAAGTTATTAACTTGCTACGAAGAAATTCTGCACGAAAAAAAGAAGGCGTGTTGTCCAACAAATTTGTTAGATTTTATGAAGTCATCGACATTGAAATAACTTTTTTACGTAACTCATTTATTTTTTTAATATTTTGTATTAATATATATAAAGAACTGAAATTTTATTAAATATTTTCTTCTAAACTAGTGAATTGTTAGTCCTTGGTCCCAATTAAACAAAATTTATATGTATTTATATGCAAAGTTGTGTACCCCGACTTACACGAATTCGACTTAAACGATTTTCGTCGGACCCACCTATCGCGTAACTTCGGGGCATTAATTATTATTGTAAGCTGTATTAATTGTAAATTTGAAAAATTGAGCAATTTTTCATAATTTTAGACTCACTAAATCTCCTGTACTAGTGGACCTAATTCTCCAATCATACTGAATGATAGCTTATTTTGTAGAAAAATGTACAACCTTTCTAATGACGTATCATATGACCTTTTAAGTGACCTTTTTAATTCTAAGGTAATTCAATTTGACCTTTGACCTACAATTACAAAAGAAGTATAATTTATATTTTTTTTCTAAAAAATATATGTTGAAGACATGTTTATCTTTGCTTTCTGAAAGTTTCATAGTGGGACATGCATGGATTCATAGTTAAAAAATATTCAAAGTAAATAGAAGTATGTAATCGGTACCCATAAACACCTATCTTTTGACCTGCTTGTCCAACCAAGATGAAAGAAGGCTTATTTTATAGAAAAAAGTACACCTAATTCTGTTTTTACACGATAGATACGTTCCTGAAGAATACGTGTAAAAATAATTTGTGTAAAAAAAAGACATTGTATCTATAGAAGAAAAGAAGATTGGTTCCGGATCTAAAAAATCAGTAAAAATAATTTAAAAACCATATGAAAATATTCGTTTTAAGCTTATTATTTTATTTCAACAAAATACACATGTAATAGTATGTAATGAAAATGAAAAAAATTCTTCATGAACAAAAAAATCTGTTTTACATCCCCTGTCATCCAACCTGTACTTGCAGAAAATTCATACTTTCTGTATAACTGAGATCCTCCTTTTCTTTAATCTGTCTATAAATTCTTAGTGCTGTTTGCTTGATGGCATTTCCATCTACTGGTACTCTTTTTTGTGACTTATCTTCTGTCTATATTACCAGAGCCTTTTCCATCTTTTCCTTGACAATATCTCTTGTATATGATGATGAATTAACACTTACTTTTGTTCCAGAACATACCAACTTCCTAATTGCAGCTCATTTTTCTTAATTGTTCTTATGGTAGCTTCATGTACACCAAAATGCTTTCCTACAGACGTAGCACCTTATCCAGTTGTAAGACGATCTAAAATTTGAATTTTAAGTTCCAAAGAAATCGCTTTCCTTTCCGTTTTGGTACTGGGTGAATTATGTGACCATTATATAAGGGCTACCGAAAAATATCTCAAAATAAAATTAATAAATAAAGGTATGAAAATTTGTAAACTTACAATTTATTGACTTTTGGCAAAATTTATAAATTTACATGTGCACAAATTTCACTATAGATTCTTTCACTTTGAAATACAGCTACATACTAAATGTCTTCCGAAGATACAATGCACGAATATGGTAGATGTGCACCAAATTCAATAATAAAAACATTATGCAATGTATCTAGAGGAAAGCACGTGTTTCAAAACACACACACTAGCTGTTATACATATAGAAAATAGAAATGATCTACTATGCCACAAATAAAATTTCGTTTTCTTAGAATTTAGGCAAAAAAAATTGTTAGAAATTGGATTGGACTGCTCGTGTTAAATCAAAATGACTCGCGTAAAAAGAGAATGAAATATTTATTTTGAATTCGTGTTAAATCAAATTCGTGTAAAAAAAGTTCGTGCAAAAACAGAATTAGGTGTATAACCTTTCTGATAATATATTACATGATGCTATAAGTGACCTTTCTGATTTTAAGGTTACGTTACCTTGAAGATTCAAGGCTTTGATCTTGAATTTAAAAAAAAGTATTTCGTTATTTCCCCCCTAAAATATATCATCATGTAACATCATCAGAAAGATTATGTTTTTCTATGAATTAAGCCCTCTCATCTCGATTGGACAAACAGGTCAAAAGATAGGTGTTTATGCTTCATGTACATACTTCTATGTACATGAAGCATAAACACCTATCGAAGATACCGAAGTACATCGGTATCTTCGATTACATACTTCTATATACTTCGAATATTTTTTAACTACGAACACATGCATGTCCCACTATGAAACTTTCAGAAAGTAAAGATAAATAGTGAACCTTTAACATATATGTAGGTCAAATTGAATGACTTTGAAATTAAAAAGGTCATACGATACATCATTAGAAAGATTGTACATTTTTCTGCAAAATAGGCTTTCATTCAGTATGAGTAGACAATTAGGTTCAGAGGTATAGAAGATTTAGGGAGTCTAAAATCATGAAAAGTTGCCCAATTTTTGAAACTTGATTAATGTATACATAAAATTATTGCAAGTTGGAAGCGAAAAATTTCCAGAATTTCTTATATATGGCTGGGAAACAAATTAGCTGAGTTTAAAAAAAATCGAAGGTGATCGGGTTGAAAATGACCCTTTTTCGTGCGGTTTGACATGGAAAGACCCATATATAAAGTAGAATTGATGTCTGTCTGTTCTCTACAAATCTACACCGTTTGACCAATCCACACCGATTTTGGTACACATATTCTTTAGAAATTTGTATTAACCCCTGTTCGTCCCAGGTGTGCAGAGGAGGCTAAAAACAATTCAAAATCTCCATAGGAATAACATTGAGTATAAAGCGATTGCTCTAAGCAACTCTGTTTTACCCGTATTGGTGGAAAAATAACTTCAAGTAAAATTGTTTTACCAGTATTGCTCGAAAAACAATTTTTTCCAAGACAAATTAAATTATAATATTTATGTCTGAGCTGATTTGTTATTCTCATTTTTGAATTATTTATGAATATTAAATTGATGAAAAATGGATACTTAAAATATTTAATTTTACATAACTCACATTCTGTAATGGAACACGAAAAGCCCAAACAAAAAACTCATTGATCATCAAAATGTAATTTTGCTGTTCGGTATCTGGCGATTCCAGAATCAATGTATTATTTGATAAACTAGCTGAATTTACCTGGGGTTGCTCAGGTTTAATTGGTTAAACGTCGATTGAAAGTGATCCAAAAAATCACTTTTCTGTCAGAAAATGCAAATAGAGAAAAAATAAGCGAGCGCAAAATAATTTTAAAAACTGAGATTTTTATAGCTTCTACAATTTACTTTAGATCCATTTCACATACTATAGGTAAGACAAACCCATAATAACTGATACTGGGATGACTATATGCTAAAGTCGATTTTTAGTTTTGGAATGATTGTGAATGCCCTTTAAGTTCATTTTCTAAAAAATGACATATCATATTATTGCAGTCAGTTTTTTTCTTATCAATATTTTTTTATTGGTAGCTCCTTGCACCAGGAATATGAATTTTGGAATTCCTGCATCATTATGAAAGGCTGACAAATCATTGATATATCATGATCAACGTTTCAAGCAATTACACTTTATGCTTGAAAATTCCATCCCGCATTTTACAGACAGGATACATAAACGATATGGTACTGAGCGATTTTCAGCGCAACCACACCCATCTGCGATTGCATAAAATTTAAAAAAACCCTCCAAGGTCATCTTGAGAGGTGACTCCTGTTGATGTTAACTCTGACGTCATCTGCACAGCCAGACCGGGAGAGAGTGTCCCTAGCAATACTCAATGTTATTCCTATGGGGATTTCAAATTGTTTTTATCCCCTACGACAAATAGAAAGGTGGTTAATATGTAGCCTACATTACCCGCAGGGTTCTAAAGTTTAAGTGTACCAAATTTGGTGTGGATTTGTCAAATGGTGTAGATTTGTATAGAGAACATACAGACAGACATCGACTCTGCTTTATATGTACAGATTTTATTTAAAATTCCTTGTTTGTGTATTTGAGTTGAGAGGGAAATGTTGTGGTCATATTTGAGCATTTCTAGGTTTTTATAAATTTGTGTTCTTTTTGTAAATAAATCCTAATTGTCTTTATCAATATTTTTCAAACATCTTTTTTCGAATTTCTCTACTTCAGAATATACTCAGGAAGTTGAAATTCGATATGCTTGCTCATATCTTTCGTTTTTGAGAATTCTGCATTTTTTCAATGACTGGAATTTCGTTTCTGTTTGTATTTATGTGTTCCAGTGTTTTACATATTGTAGATATATTATTTAGAAGTTAAATATTAATGAATCATTTTTATTTTCTGCAGTGTAATTTCTTGGCAGTATATATGTATATTTCGACCAACTTTCCTCAAGTGTTTGGTTGAATACGTAATGGTTTGTAAAATTGTTTCATAACAATAAATAAATGTACAAAACAAAACCTTTTTATGTAAGGTATGTAACTTCTTATTTTAAAATGACTAGTAAAGTTAAAATAAAATAATTAAAAAAAAGATAGGTTACATTAAATTAAAATAGGTAGCCATACATTGTAGTTCAGATATTCCTAAATTTTGATGCAGATTTTCATTACATGACAATTAAAACAAATTAAATTTACATTTGTTTTTATGTTTCATGGGTATTATTGAAAGTTGTACTTTATAGTCAAGTAACTACATCTATCATTCAAAATAGGTACGCGGTTTCCATATAGAAACCAAATCTCTCAATTGAAAAGAGTATCATGAGGATTCGATTTAAAACAGAATGTCTGTTGTAGTAAAGTGAATTTTAAATAAGTCTTAGTTGATCTTGGAATAATCTCACAGTTAAGAAGTATTTGAACTAGGACTGTTGAAAAATTGAAAATTTTTGTTTTAAGTGACTGAAATTCGAGGTTGCTTACTTTACGATTGAAGTTCTAATGCAACTTATTTACCTGTTAAACATTTCTTGAAAACAGTGAATTTCTTTTTTAAAAACACTAATATCGATCTTCTGCTTTTTGAAAAATTGTAATAGATTGAATTTGCTTTGTCTACACTAATGACATTTATTTTTAAAACAAGCTGTTATTCCACGTGCCATTGAATTTTCAAGAAAAAATGTGCTCATTTCAAAACAAATTAATCACAAATGACTAAGCAGGTTTAATTTGCCATCCTGTCATAATGATGAAATTCGAAAATATCGCATCCCTGATGCAAGTTAAAGAGTGCCACAAGTAGCAAATATTGATAGGAAAACTGAGTAACAAACGTAGGAAGTTCTTCATTTTTACTGAAAACGAACTTATGGGGCATTCGTAATCACTTCAAAACTCAAATCTACTTCTGTAGTAGTCACCTTAGAAAAAAAAACTTTTTTGTAGTTTGTCATACAGCAGGATTGCGATGAATATGAAATGGATTACATGGATATATCATGTATTCATATTTGCATCAGAAATTAAAAAGCTATGCAAAAGTTAAAACGATGTTAAAAAATAATTTTCCATACACTTAAATGATGTTTGCATTTTTCTATGAAAGAGATTAGTATGATTACTTTTCAATCAACATTTAACCAATTCTACCCAATCAATGCCGGGTAATTCTGCTATTTATTTATAATTGTTAGTTTTTATTGAAAATCATGATACATTTTTCATATATTACTGATAATACTGCTTTCTGCATATAATTGAGAAGCATTCACATTAAACTTATTGGTTTGGCATATACTAAAAATAAACTCTGAGTGAACTCAAATAATTGTACACATTGTCAAAGAAATAAATAATTCGCACTTCCGGCAAAGTTAGTGAAAGGAGCAGAGTACAAAAATAACTGAAATGTTTACTTTTTTATTTTTAATGTTTGTCTGAAAGTACTACATTTTAAAACTTATGATATATATTTTTTCTCATTTGTGTATTCATTATTCTTTGGTTTAAAAATGTATTGCAGGGCATTTTTTAAATTTGTAATGCCTTTCGAAGAAAATTCTCGATTATTCTCCTCTTGAAGAATATTCAGAAAACTTACCTATCTATTTGGAGTTAAATAAAATGTGTGGTCACAGATTAGTTAACATTTATAGTTCTCCAATGCTTATTAGTCTGTTTGGTTTAATCAAATCACATTTTATAAACTGTAAATCAATGAACTAATGTTTAAAGCTTGTAAATTCTAAAACAATTTTATGCACAACATTAATAAGACTGATATCTGTAAAAGTTAAAAGGCATGTAAACATACGAAGCTGCTTGTAAAATAGTCTTCTAGTTCCATGTTAACCCTCCGAATGTTACAAGTTTTCTAAGAGTAGCTACTATTGTATTAATCTCATGTCAAATTTTATGGTTGCATCAGTTGCTTGAAAGGATCTTTTGATTGGTCAGGAGCTTAAAAAACTGTTTACGTGTCTTGGCAGGGAAACTTTAGCCTTCATAATATTCAAAGGGGAATTAAGAAAAGTTTTATTTTTCTGTTCTTTTTAACCTGCACCTGTCATAATTTTGCAAATTTCGAAGGTCATAAAATTGCAAATATGTTGCTAGCAAGACTTTCAAATATGCATTTTTATCAATAAATGACTTTTTATGTGAAATCTTGTATACATAATAAAATATTCATTTAAATTCGTCTGAAATATTTCTCTTGTGTAATTCATGCTAATTTACTGTCTCATTCTAATTTCGATTTTGTTTAAATCTAGAGCAATGAAAGACTGGTTAACCGAATTTATTATGTGAAAAAACTTTTAAGGAGGAGGAAAAAAGAAAGGAAGTATGTACTTTTTTATCACATTTTGTGACTGATATGTAGATACACTACCTGACATTGAAATGCAACACCCAGAAGGAGTGCGCAGAACTGGATGAAATTTACAGGGTAGACGCAGCTCACCGAGATATGTAAATGATGCAAACTGCGCAGCTGTCCCGCGCACGGCGAGTGAAAAACCAGGGAAGGAACCTGCAAAAGTGTTCAGTTTCGCGCCGCTCTGTTTGCCAGGTAAATCAAGTTGCAATTTGTTTTTGTGTCTCAGAGGAAACGTCTAGTAGCGGAGAATGCCAGGACGCCGACAATCAAGACAGTTCCAGCAAACAGACGACTTCACGAGGGGTATGGTGATTGGCCTCAGAAGGGCAGGTTGGTCCATACGTCAAATCTCAGCAGATACCCACCTACACGCGTCCACGGTGCACCGGTTGTGGCACAGATGGTTGGACCAAGGGAATGTGGCACGTTTGAGGGGTTCCGGTGCAGCCAGAGTGACGTCAGCACGCGTGGACCGACGCATCTGCCGGCAAGCATCGGCGGCCCCGCAAGCCACGTCTGTCGCCCTTTTGCAGCATGTGCAGGACACCCTTGATGCTCCCATACCGTCAAGGACCATTAGCCGCCGATTGATCGCTGGCGGCCTGCACTCATGGCGCCCGTTGAGAGGACTACCATTGACCCAACAGCACAGACGTCTCCGTTTGCAATGGTGTCGGGATAGAGCCACGTGGACGACGGAATGGCACAGGGTGGTGTTCTCAGACGAGTCACGCTTCTGTTTTAGCAATGACAGTCGCCGTGTACGAGTCTGGCGCCGACGTGGTGACAGGGCCAATCCGGCCGCATCTCTGGAACGCCATACCGCGAGACAACGCGGTATAACGGTTTGGGGCGCCATCGCCTACGATAGCAGGTCACCTCTGGTCCGTATTCAGGGCACTATGACGGCCCAACGATACGTGGATGACGTGCTGCAGCCGGTGACACTACCTTTCCTTCAGGGGTGCCCAATGCCATTTTCCAGCAGGATAACGCCCGGCCGCACACGGCACGCATCAGCCAACTTGCCCTGCAAGGTACCCAGGTGCTTCCCTGTCCAGCTGTCTCCCCTGATCTCTCACCTATCGAACATTTATGGGACGTCATTGGACGTCGCTTTCATGCGTTGCCACCGGCACGTTCAGAAGACGAACTCTGGCAAATGGTTGACAGGGAATGGGCAGCCATCCCTCAGGACACCATCCGCACGCTCATTGCGTCTGTACCTAGACGTGTTGCTGCCTGTATCGCCGCTCGCGGTGGTTCTACAACCTACTGATCAGACGTTCTTGCTGCTCAGTGGCAAGGTGTATAATGTTGCAATAAAGATCACTTATTGCTCGCTGCTGTCTCTCTCTGTTTGCCAAATTTCATCACTTTCTGCCAACTCCTTCTTGGTGTTGCATTTTCAATGTCAGGTAGTGTATGCTTATGTATATTAAATTCTTGAACTTATTAGTATGATAAATAAAAGAAATTTATAAATTACTTCATTTATAAAATTGAATCTATCGTTTCTTTGGAATCAAACCAGCTTTCTCTTGGTAGCTTATAAGCATATATCCAACCTTACACAATGCTTGTTATATTAATTTTGTTAAATCCTCCCTCTGATTGTTTTCTTAGCTTTATCAAGTGTCTTAGTTTAGAGATTCATTTTACTTTTGATGTCAGTGAGATTTCAATGGTGGACAACTGATATTTTATTAAGTCTTACTGTAAGTTTTTAATCTGGTTTGGCTGGTGTGCAATTAGACTCCAGTATTTAGAAAAATAATCCTTTATTCTTTACATGACAACACAAAATGAAAAATACAACAGGAAGTAACAGAATTCTCGTTCTCCTTATGTGTTATACCTTGCACATCTAGCTATGCTGAAGAGAGATCACACAGATGTGGATGCTTTTGGCATGGTGCCAATATTTTTACTGTGCTCTTCACAACCTTTCTGCTTCTATGACCATTTCTGTTATATTTTTTATGGGATCAATTTTGTGTAAAAATGTAAGTTTATATGTATATTTAGATTTCTGTTGGATCGTTTGGATGGTTATGGTGATGATTACAAGAGTGTAGCACAGTCCCTATTCTCAGAGGTAAAATAAATTAGATATTAAAAGCAATGAAATATTACATTAATTAAACCCCAAACAGCATTTTAAGTACTGTCTTTTATACATGTTTTATTTTTGTAGATGATTGATGACAGTCCGTCTCAGGAAACAAATAAACCAGATCTTCCATCCACAGCATTCCAGGTCCAAGTGAAAGTCGAACCAGAAAGCTGAAAACTAAATCTTTCATCCTGTGATTGTAAATTCACCAACTTTTCATTTTATCTGAAGTTTCATATTAAATTTACTATCATTCTGTAAATAAAGATATTATATTTTGGATATGACTGAGTGAATTTCTTTTAATCATATATTAGTTTACATTTGAGTAACTGCTTTATGATTTTGACTCAAAATACTGGGTTGCCTTATTTCACAAATATTTTACTTTTTAGTGTAATTGAAAGATGTTTTTAGAAATGTTATTTCTATGTCTCAAATAAATCAGTGTTGGCAGATAATAAATAAAATATTAGTTTTAACCATGGTTTGTAACAAAAATAGCAGTGTTTTATTTTAAAATTATACTCAGCGGAAAATATGGTGTTTTATTTTAAAATTATATCAGTAGAAAATCTTTTTAAAAGCTATTGAAGTCGTTTTGTATCAGTCATTTGCGGTATTTGTACTTCATTAACTGTAGACAGTTTCCTCCTTGTGCTAATTTCCAAATTGTTTTTTAATTTCAGTTTTCTATACCAGTTGTGTACGATGCTAGTTAGATTTCTGACTTTTGATTAAATTTTCATGGAGTTTCATGCATAGAATGGCAACAACTTTGTCATTTTTGTAATAAAGCAATTTGAATAATATTTAATAGTTACTAATTTGCATAACTGCCTGCAACTGCTGATAACAATTCATTGTTTTGGATGGGACTGAAAATCATCTACCTATATTAAGGTAGGTTAGTTGTAAATTTTATTAGTAGTAAAATATTCCTTGTATAAGATAAATTAAAAATCTCAAGATTATGGCATAAAAACCCATTCTCTTTAGTCTTATTGATTATCATAACCCATGAACTTGAATTTGTTTAGAACTGACACACCATTTGAATTTCATCAGTGTTATGATTTTTCCATGATCAACACTGAAATTCTGAGTCTTAATTTTGTTTTCAGTTAAGTTCAGAAAGTCTTGTGCAATTATATTTCCATAGATTTGTAAAAACTGATGAAGTTTGTATATCTATTACAAAATGCACTGCTGCAACAACAAAAACAAACTTCCTCTGGTT
Source organism: Meta bourneti (assembly GCA_933210815.1). Lineage (NCBI taxonomy): Eukaryota > Metazoa > Arthropoda > Arachnida > Araneae > Tetragnathidae > Meta > Meta bourneti. The sequence goes on from OW119927.1 coordinate 51,166,027, forward strand.
TTTCATGCATTGTTCATAGAGCAAATTGAAATGTACCACCTGATAGGGTATTTTGGAAGATATTAGAAGTCTGGGACACTAATTTAGTCTAACTAATTTAGCATTAGGAGCTCCAAGCTTTTCCATACTCGAGTTCCAGAAACATGTGGATATGATTCAATTTTGATATAAATTTGAAATTACAAATTTATACAGGTGAGTTTGTTTTTCCCCTGCAGCTTATACATTACAATGTAGGTAAATTGACAAACCAAACATCCCAATATAAACATGTAGGTAATTTTCTATTGGAAGTTGTTTATAGCATTGTTAAGATCAATAAGTAAGGATGGTCAGATCAAATGTAGAGTTCTTTGAGTTAAAAGTGTGTTTTATTGAATCAAAGTGCAATTCATCTAATGTGCAGAAACATGTTTCATAAAGGACTGATAATGTTTAGTAGAACTGACAATTATCCTTTCCAGTATGATCTGGATTTATTTTGCCTTCGAGTTTTCTCTTGAGTCTTTGAATTGGATGCATTATGACAACTACAGTACTTTCTATAAAATCGAAAATGGCAATCAATGAAATTCCTAACCATATTCCAACATAACCTCCTAAGTAGCAGAAAATTTCAATAATCTGAAAAATAAATTAATTCTTATAACACATTCTTAATACACATAGGAATTATGTGTGCTATTCCTCTAAACACAAATTCTTATGTATTCAAATTTTATATTTTAGATTTTAACGATATAATTTTTATTAAATACATATTGCAGTTCTATTAATGATTTAAAACTCTGCACTTTATACAAAATGGGTGCAATTTTGATTATTTCTTTGTACGAGCGGATGTAAACTTTGATAACTAGTAGATTAATTTTAACTTCAGATTGATTTTATTCATTAATTTAATCCATGTAAAAGTTTAACAAGTCGGCGCCAGCTGCGGAGCTATAAACCCCAGAACTGTTGCCGAACTATAAGTGAACAGTTTCACGCCGGCTGCGATCGTGAACACACCCCTGTTTGTGTCTACTTGTGTATGTAAATTTTTATATTTTAACTTCTAAATTAAACTTTTGTAAATGGTTCGAGCGATTCATGTTTATTCCTTTACAAATTCCATTAAATTTATAACATTAATGATTTTAAGTTAATAAAATGTAAAGAAAATAAAATATAGAAATAATTAAATGTCTAAATGTAAGAAACCAAAATTTATAAAGAATATCTCACTTCAAATTTAGGAGAGTATGTGTACGATGTGATATCAAATTTATCAAAAGAGAGGCGGACATATATGTAATTCTTCCTGAAAATAAATAAAAATCCACAATTCAATGATTTGTTTCAGAAAAATATGACCTATTAAGAAATTTAAATTACGAATTAAGAAAGAACTACGTATATTCCAATGAATAAACTTGATATTACATACTTACCATTTCTGCCTCTTCGGTATATGTGCAAAAACCTAGACAGAATCAGATGGACATTAAAACAACGCTAATTGTATAAACAATATCAAACTAACTCCCTTTTAGCGTTCGAAAAATATTCTCATTAAGGTAACGAAATTTAAGTTCTTTGGCAATGATCAAAAGATAAGCTTTAAATTCATACGATTATTGATTTTAATCCTTACTTGAATAATGTTTTGGGTTTTATCGCTGTATATAAAATATAAAAAAATAAAATTTTCGGTTATTAATACGTTTTCCTACTTAACTTTTAAGAGAAGTAAATTTATGTATCAACTAAAATTTTTTTATGACTGGTTTTAAATAGTGTACCTCGTATCACATATACTAAGAAAGTAATATAAATATCTGTTGAAAAAATAAATGTAAAATAAATTGTCCCTGAGGATTTCTTAAAGAGGTATTTCTAAAAATATTCTGGTCTGACTCAAAATGGCCCTTGCGCCATAAAACCCCAACCAACCTAAAAATATTCTGATAGAATTATCAGATGTATTACTAAAAATGTGTCCTACTCTAACTGAATTATGGTATACTAGAAGAAGGTTAGGATTAATTATAGCTATCATTTACCAAATTAAATGTTTTAAAATCGCAATGGGAAAAAAGGGGAGGGGGCCGTCGTGGCTCAGTGGGTATGCCCACTGCGCTAGCAACCTTCGAGTTGTAGGCGACGCAGGTTCGATTCCTGTCAGGTGCGTTTCTCCCTGGGTATATTTCTTTTCTGTGTCAGTAAAACTTTCATTGTGTGTGTCTATTGATATTGTACACTGCTGTTTGTGAAAATTGCAACACCATGAAGGAATCATGCAAATTAAACGAAACTTGCAGAAAATGCAAAACAAGTTAGGATATGCAAATGATTAGAATTACAAAGCGATCACTCATGTGTGGGCCGAGAAACACCCTCTAAACTTCCAAGTGAGCCGTGTATAAAAAGCACTGTAAAGGTGTGTTAAAATGTGTGTATCATCATTTGACTGCTGTAAATGATTGATTAGAAGCCAATATGCCTCGCCAAAAACGCAGAGTGCCATACGAGCAACTAACGGAGTTCGAACGGCGCAGCATGATCGGCCTCCGTGAGGGTGGACTTTCGTATTGTGAAATCGCCACTCGCACGGGGCGTAATGCCACAACAGTGATGCGTGTGTGGAAGAAATGGACCATGAAGAACCGGACAAGTCGAAACCCCGGCAGTGGGCCAACCAATATGACGTCACCAAGGGACGATTCATCCGCATGGCGGTGATGGACCGTACAGCGTCCTTTCGTGCGTTGGCACAACATTGAAGCACGTCTACAGGTGTGTCACTCTGCTGCGCCATGGGCTACGTGCAAGGATTCCTCTACGCAGGATTCCCTTGACGCGGAACCACCGACGCCTCCGGCTACACCAACACAGCCAATGGCGTGCCGATTGACAACAAGTCGTCTTCTCAGATGAGTCCCGCTACAATCTGGACTATAACGATGGACGCGTACTCGTTAGACACTAGAGGTGAACGCCTCCCGGAGTCTTATTCAGAGTCATACTGGACGAACGCCTGGCGCTATGGTCGATCCCGCCTACTCCAAATTGTGGGGACCCTGAACAGCGGGCGCTACATCAGGGAAGTTGTGGAGTCCGAGGTCCTACCCCTCCTGCAACTCATTCCTGGAGCTGTATTTCAGCAAGACAATGCCCGTCCACATATTGCTCGGAATGTACAAGCCTTCTTCAGTGCAGGACAAGTTCCGCTTCTTCCATGGCCTGCACATTCCCCGGATATATCGGCCATTGAGCATGCATGGGATTACATCGGACGGCGACTCGCTCGTGCCGCTCGTCGGGCATAGAGCACGACTGAACTTTGGCATCAGATAGAGGCCATCTGGAATGCCATTCCTCAGCATGACATTCAGAATCTATGATTCGATGCCACGACGTGTACAGGCTCTCATCGCTGCTCTCGGCGGCTGCACAAGATATTGATTTTCGGCATTATTTTTGTTTTATTGCTCTGTAAATTTGATCGTTTATTTAAACCACTCTAAGTAATACGTGGAATAAATTTCATTTATTTCTGATGATTCTTTCAAAGTGTTGCAATTTTCACAAACAGTAGTGTATGTCTTGTGTCTAGCGCAGCATGGCCAAATATGGCCCTTGTGCCATAAAACCCCAACCAACCAACCAACCCAATGGAAAAGGTTGGCGCCTCTACCAAATATGGTCCTTGCACCATAAAAACTCAACCAACAAAACGGAAAAGACCCATATGTTGTGTCGCCGCTTTTTCTCGAGTAGTCTTATTTACTTAAATCACAAAATAAACTATTTAAATGATACTTTTTCTTTCATGTTACTATAAACGTAAACTGGAATAAGCTGAGGTAGGTATTTTAATTAACGTCGGCACTGGATCAACACAACGGGCTATTGACGACGGTCCAGGATCAACTCTCGAAGGAAAAGATCCGAGGAATAAGCCGAGAGTAATTTCTTTGAAAGGGGTGATATATATATTAGTTTCTCCATAATAAAATACTAATATATTTCGATTCGCTATATGTGTTGTGTATTAAACATAATTTTAAAATGTTTCTAAAACTTCCTTGTTTTAAATTCTTTTCATTTAACGAGGTTTTGACTTTCATTTCTCTATATTGAAATTATTTTTTCTCTATTTTTATTATAATTATCGGTAATCCTCATTTTTCTGAGCTCATACCATGTCTATTCTGTTTGAATCAGTCATTTTATAATTTCGTTGCATCTTGAGCGAGTGAGTTTTCGTTCGATCCTTGTTTGGGTCCTGATTGTGCAACGTAAAAACTAATTATCAAACCCTTGCTATTCATGTGTACAAAATGCTACGATTGCAATGATAATGCACAACCCTTGTGTAATTGGAATAATCTTCCATTAGAAATTATTTTTTGCGATGCATTACAAATATAAACGTATATTTTTATAATATGCACATTAAGATCAATTCTAAGTAAGATAACTTTTGTTCCTTTTTGAGTTATATATACCTCAATGCAAAATTCTGTGCAAGTATCAGCAAATATTTTCGATCCAACTGGGTACTCTTATGGTAATTTAATTTATTTAAATAACTTCTGGCCATGAGATGTTTGTTATAAATAAGAAGGGCAATCCGTCGCATATTTAAGTTTAAACTTCTGAAATATATTAAAATTACATGATGAATTTTTGTGCTTGAATAAGCGCCATTAAAATGAAGAAAATATATTATTTATTGTAAATATTTTATTCTTTTTGCGACAATTGCGTCCCAAATCAAGAACATTTGAAAATTTATAACGATTGATACATATCAGATTCCCACAATTACTTATTTTTCAAATATAGCCTTGCCTTCTAATACGTTTCAGAAACAGAAAATGCATCTCCAAATTTGAGTAGATAAAACAATCGAGGTATGAAATAACTATTCCCACTTACTTCTTCGGGAACTTGTATTTCGTCTTTTGTCACTTCATAAACTCTTTGACTGAAATGTTCAATCACACATTTAGTAAATTTCGTCTCCGTTTTATGAGTGAGATTAACAAAACATTTTATGAATAAATACAGCATTAAATATATTTTTCCAATAAACCTCGTCAAAAACTGAGCCGATAAAATTGCTTTGACATAGAAACCATATTAAGAATAATTAAAACCGTTGTCTGTTTAGAAATTATAGTATCCGTTTATTGTTAAATTGCAGCACCAGTTAAGCTTCAATTACGGCTATGAAATTAATTTGAGATGTTCAGGGTAAAAACCATTGGATAATGTGTCAGGGCTGTTCCTGGGGATAGAGCTGAACACGTGCAACCCCTTTCTAAAAGCATTTGATTTTGCAAAAGAACGCCTTTCATCAAGCACCCATTTAGAAAATAATTTCGATGGCCCTATTTTCTACCAGTTCTCTAAACGCCGTAACATTTAATGAGCATTGCATTTTATGATTTGTTTAACTGTTTTAAGATTATTGACGAATTCAAACGTATATTTTACCTATAATGTACGAAACTTCGCTAATCTCTGATATCACTAGCTTCAGTATGTGTGTTTCTGATAGCTTTATAATTCAAAAATCATTTCGGTAAGGATACGAGTCCTGTTGGCTCTGCCCCTCAAAACATCCCTGTCCTTGTTGAGCTGCTTTTTGTATATGTTAATGTAAATTAAGAACAAAATATGCAGATTCAAAAGTATCTTTTGCTACAATCGCAAAAAGAACCCAAAGACCGAACAAGTACAAAATTAATAAAATCGGAAAGTTTAATCGCTGAGCATATTTGTATTTAATGTTGGACGCATACTGTAAGCATTCGGCCGCTCCTATTTTTTCTGACTTCGGGCAAGTGCACGAACATTACACTTCTCAAGAACGGCCCGAACTAGATTAGTCCTTTATGTACAGTCGCGGAAAAAGACCCCAGAACCACCTCCTTTATTTCGAGCACTATTCATAGTAGAACATTCAAAGGTATCATTCAATAGGGAATAACGTCCTCAGCAATTTCAAATGCAAAAAAATTGCATAAGAGGAAGTCATCAAATTTTGCACAAACAAAATTTTCAATGGGAACACCCTGTTTTGATGCCATAATCAGATTCTGCATCGTTAAATTAGTCTAAATATGAAATTTCATGACGTTACTATCTTTATATCCGGAAATATTCAATGTTAAAGTTGTTGTCAATTTCAGGGATCATCTCCATATTAAAAATGGCTGTTCATCGTGGATCAAGATTAATTGTAGTTATAGCTACCCGAATTTCAAATTTGAACACTATTTCAAACATATTTGGCAGAACGTACAAACAACATGAGAATTATATTTATTATGCGAGTTAAAACGATCCAAGAATTGTATTTATTATACAAGCTCAAACGATAATATTGTGAATTGTAACCATAATTAAAATGTGATAAAAGGATTTTGTAATTGAAAACAATTTGAAACGTAGAAAGTGTTGACCGATGTTCTGTATAAATTTTGTATTGTCTTTAGTGTCCTTAATAAATGTTATTTTTTAAAAATTAGGGTTCGTCTCCATGTATGCAACCAAAAAGCCTACCTACAATTAATTCCAATCATACAAAAATTGAATAGAGTATGTCATTTAATTGATCATTGATTAGTAGAGTTCATCTATACGACCCATAACTGGTAAAAGGCAATGTATTTTAGATTACATAAATCAAATTTCCAACCATTTTTCAAAAATTTAAACATTCCTCAGGTTTGTCAGACGTTTTTAAACTTTTGGTTACCCCTTGTGACAAAACATCTTATACTCCTTTTCCCGGAGGTGTTCCTCTCCCCTTGCAGACTATGGAGGCGCCGATCAGCCCAGCAGCCATGGTTCGGTGCCCGTGCTCAAAAGGTGAATGGGAACCGAAGCCCCTTCATCTCTGCCGACGCTCCCAGGGTTTTGAAGGAATGCGGGGACAGTTCGTCTCGGCGGCGCCAGAACCTTCTGGAACGCTGGGGGGGGGAAGGAAAATCCACCAGGAGGAGAACTTTGGCCAATGGGAGACGAGAGGACGTCCCCCACCGCCTTTTGCCGACCCGAGTCCGGGGAGAATGAGGCAGACGACGCTAGGACTTCAACAGTGTTGGAAGTGTCTCTCAGAGGTCCCAGAAAGGGTACCGCCTTTAAGTCCCGTTGCGGGCAAATTTGTTTTCTGTGCTGTACATATTTCATGTAACCGGAGATATTTTTTTTGTTATTAAATGATCCAGAAAGCAGTACAACCCTTAGTACTTACTTATACGATTTCCCACCACATAGCGTGGAAGACGCTACTCCCCTAAAATCTCCATAATGATGAAAATTTAATGTAACGCAAAATCTAACAATTGGAATAACCTGAAATTTTGCTTGGTCATATTAGAAGTCCTTCTGAATCGATTCCCATCAAAACATAGTAAGGTTCCAATTCATAATTTTTTCAAACATTAATTATTGCATACCAAAAACTATTTTTAAAATAAAATATTAAAATCCATCTTGAATTTATAATATTTATTATAAATTAAAGGTGGATTTTGCTTGGGTTGTTTAACAGTAACATGGTACAAAATATCAGCACTATAGAATTATTATTTCGGAAGATATCCATAAAAGTCTGAGAAACTGATTTAACATTAGGAGCTCCAATCTTTCTGTACTCATAACTTTGAAACGGTAAGACCTAATGACATGAAATTTGATATTTGCAGTTAAATTGTGGTATAAATTCAAAATTGTGTGTTGATAGGGGGTTTCGATTGGAAATTATGAAGTTGGTGCTTAATTTAATATTGAGACGGCCCCTTATGCATATTTTATGCATTTGAATTTATAGATGTTAGTTGCTGTCGAATGCCATTTTTGAATTTTTTGTACTGTTAAAATTGCTCGAATGAAGAGGGGTGGCTCGTTTTTTTTCCCGCGACTGTACCTACCACGAGCAGTGATAACTATCTCTTCTGTTGCTACATCTAGTGATAGAGATTCTGGATGCCGTCTGAGGAACGTTTTAACTTAAAACGTTAAATAAAATGTAACGTTAAGTATATACTTTATATTTTGAATTGCGGAAAGCGTAACCTAAAACATCAGAGTTTAAGTTAAAAACACGAAAATAGGCTTGTGTTTTTTTACGAAAATATTTTAATTCCTGTTAGAAGCATTTTTTGTCAAGCTAAATGTAGGTGGCGGTAGTATTTCTGCGGCGATACGTGTTTCCTGTACGCATTCCGGACATGATGTCACTTGACTTGTTTTTCGAATACGATGGCTGCGTTTCACCAATAAAAATTCGAACGAATGAATATGTTAGATGATTGGTCATGCGAACTATATTAAACGCCAAACTTTGGCAAACGGCGATAAACTACATTTAAAAATAATATCGATATGTATCATGAGAGAGCATTTAGGTAAAAGGAAGTAAAATCTCAGTTTTCCGTCTGCTTTAGGTGTTTACATACTGGAAATCCTTTTCATAAAAGTTTTCTGTATTATTTTTACGTTTTTCCTATATGGTAGGTAGTATCATCCTTTGTCTTCAGGGAATATTTCGTGTATTTTCCCGGTTTGTCTCGCCTAAATACAGAAAAGCGCTTAATGCGCCTGATGATTCGTTTTATTTTATTTCTATCCTTTAAGGGCCGCGGTGGCCCGGTTGGAAGAGTAACGGACTAGCAACCGAAGGGTTGCGAGTTCGAATCCAGCCAAACACCGTCGTGTACAAAGGGGGCTGGTGCACGTTAAATCTGTCGTGGCCTCAAATGTCCTCACGTTGGCGTGGTGTGGAAGTTTGGAGAGTGGGGTGCCAGCTCAGGTGTTGCCTCGTCATCTGACCGTGGTTCAAAATTACGTGGTGCTGTCCTCGGATCTTTCCCTTTGGGATTGATCCCGGACCGTCACCAATAGCCCGTTGTGTTGCTCCAGTGTGACGTTAATTGAAATACCCCTACCCTATCCTTTCATATATACAGGGTACAACGCAAAGTCCGTGCTCGGCCTTTATTTTCACAACCGTTGGTCGTAGACATATACTTCCAATTACAAAAATGTTTCAAATGAGGTAAACATTCATGTTATGACATTTTGAAATTTAAAAAATCAATTTTGTAAAAATTACAAGATCTAACTTTTTATACAGTCCCCCTTTCCCTATAGTGATATTTAGTAAAAGTTTACAATCAGCCTAACAAACGTAACACAAAAAGTTTCACTTCTGTGTGACAAAAATTGACCGAGATATTTAATTTCAAAGTTTGGGATTTATTCAGATTTATTTTGCCTTCATTGAGGGGTCGGTTAAAATATAACTTAGAATAATTCGAGATTGAAATCAGAGTGCAACGCCTATTTTACGGCGAAAGGGGGGTTCCCCGACCATAAACGATGGGTGCATGTATAGTAAAGTGGACATGCCCGATTCACTGAAAGCGGTCGCAGCGCCCCCAGTGGCAAAACATGGAAAGTTTGGAAATCTAACTCGCACAAGTTACAGACAAGCATACAGCGGAAAACAACACATAAAGTGGAGAAATCTACTGAAAATACTGCTCAAAATGTTTCCCATTGGTGGGTGGCAATGCAAAATTGATTGCGTGACAGTACTGAATCGTGGACGCGTTGGAGCATAGCTGGTGTAACTGTGCGACAAGCAAGACTGATACGCTGTTTCAGATCATCCAGAGAGGTTGGCTCGGTCGCATAGATCTGTTTCTTGACGTAACCCCAGAGGTAGAAGTTCATGGGAGTCAATTACGGCGAAAGCGGTGGCCACTCTACCCGACCACCATATCCGATGATCTGTTGGCCGAATTCGGTGGCTAGATATGCACGAACGTTTGCTGCTTTATGCGGAGGGGCCCCATCATGTTGGAACCACACACGACATGCATCTCGGAGAGGCAGCTGTTCATACCAGTCACGTACCGTGTCTTGTAACAGGTGCAGGTAACTGAAATCATGATGGTGTGCTACACATCCGCGTAATATGCCGAAATGATAGTGATTTATGGCGAATGTCAACGAAATGCCAGAGCTGCTGCGAGGCTTTATGGCGAACGTTTTCTTATGGATCGACGTCCATCGCATCGAACTATAGCTACTGTACTTAGCCGTTTCAGAGAGACCGTCGGCTTCACACCACCACCCAGATCAGGCAGACTGACAAGATCGGGCATTCGAGTGACACCGGAGGAAGTGCTGTGATACGCCCTTGCAAATCCACAGCTAAGCACGGCGGAAATAAGCGAGGCATGTGGATACACGCGTCAACATATTTGGGGATTGTTACATGCGCATGGTGCGCATCCATACTGTCCGCTACTGCTGCAAGCATTGATGCCGGGTGACGACGCATGAAGATTTGACTTTTGTAATTTCCTGCTCAACACGTTGCACGACATTTCGTCGTTGTTTTCCGATATACTGTGGGCAGATGAGTCGCAATTCACACGGGATGGCATCGTCAACACCCACAATGTGCATTACTGGGCTCTGGACAACCCTCACATGGGACGCACAGCACGACACCAGGTACTCTGGTCAACGAATGTATGGTGCGGTTTATGGGGAACCCAGATTGTTGGACCCATCTTCTACGACGGGACCTTAACGGGCAATCGTTACCTGCACCTGTTACAAGACACGGTACGTGACTGGTATGAACAGCTGCCTCTCCGAGATGCATGTCGTGTGTGGTTCCAACATAATGGGGCCCCTCCGCATAAAGCAGCAAACGTTCGTGCATATCTAGCCACCGAATTCGGCCAACAGATCATCGGATATGGTGGTCGGGTAGAGTGGCCACCGCTTTCGCCGTAATTGACTCCCATGAACTTCTACCTCTGGGGTTACGTCAAGAAACAGATCTATGCGACCGAGCCAACCTCTCTGGATGATCTGAAACAGCGTATCAGTCTTGCTTGTCGCACAGTTACACCAGCTATGCTCCAACGCGTCCACGATTCAGTACTGTCACGCAATCAATTTTGCATTGCCACCCACCAATGGGAAACATTTTGAGCAGTATTTTCAGTAGATTTCTCCACTTTATGTGTTGTTTTCCGCTGTATGCTTGTCTGTAACTTGTGCGAGTTAGATTTCCAAACTTTCCATGTTTCGCCACTGGGGGCGCTGCGACCGCTTTCAGTGAATCGGGCATGTCCACTTTACTATACATGCACCCATCGTTTGTGGTCGGGGAACCCCCCTTTCGCCGTAAAATAGGCGTTGCACTCTGATTTCAATCTCGAATTATTCTAAGTTATATTTTAACCGACCCCTCAATGAAGGCAAAATAAATCTGAATAAATCCCAAACTTTGAAATTAAATATCTCGGTCAATTTTTGTCACACAGAAGTGAAACTTTTTGTGTTACGTTTGTTAGGCTGATTGTAAACTTTTACTAAATATCACTATAGGGAACGGGGGACTGTATAAAAAGTTAGATCTTGTAATTTTTACAAAATTGATTTTTTAAATTTCAAAATGTCATAACATGAATGTTTACCTCATTTGAAACATTTTTGTAATTGGAAGTATACGTTTACGACCAACGGTTGCGAAAATAAAGGCCGGGCACGGACTTTGCGTTGCACCCTGTATATACGATCCATCGATCTATATCCGGTATTCATCAAATCGCTTATTCCATCTTCTCTACTATTATAAAAGGAAGTATTTGTGGGTCTTTCTGAGGTGTCCAGACGAATCTATAGCACTTACAGCCATGAAATTTGGAAGGTAGTCCTAAAGGTGACTGAATGTCCCTCGAAGCCCGAATTTTAAAATTTAATCTAGAAAATCTTTTAATTTATATTTTGTGCTGCGGCGCGAAGCCACTCCTCAACTATGACGTATCTGCGCAGACCGATCTGACAAACATACTTATCGCGCATACTAACTTCTATTAATGTTTTGAAACTGAGGACCATCTCCAAAGTATTCATTGCAATGAAAACTTAGCTATAGCGCAGATCCCCAGGTATGACCATCGTCTTCCTGCAAATTTACACCGGACCAGAGCCATTCTCAGCTATATAAAGTAATTTTTTAAATTGAACAAATTCATTTCTTCACTAAAAACACCCTACTCGCTTTGAAATGAAGGCATAGTGGGTAAATCCACGCACCGAAGTCGCTCGTTTGTGCCTTAGAGGCAGACCTCTTGAGTTCGAACCTGGCCAACGGATAATTTTTATTTTTCGCCTCTATATTTTTAAAAAACAGTAAATATACTCTAATCCTTTCAATTTTTTCTGTGCTTGCTTTTACTTTATCCTTTGAATTCAACACAATTATTTAAAAAATGTAATTGATTTTATGCAGCTTTTTCAATTCTGAAACTCTGGTTTCTCTGTATTGTTACTGTTTTGTCCTTTTTCGTACCACCAATGAAAAACAAACCACTGAAGCTCCACCCCCCTACATGTTCGACTCCAAGTGCCAAGTTCCTACCATTAAGAAATTTTCTGCAACTCATCGTTCTGCTTTTATGTTTTATTCAATCGGGAGATAGAGGGCCTTCGGCTCAGATGCTTCCCTAAAAATGTTAAAAGATTGAATGTATTCAAAGCGCTCTTGATTCACTTTGTTAATTTTTTTGTATTGCTTTCTGTTTTGTTTGGGTATTTTTCGCAAATAGTATAATGCTTGTGTTAATAAATTACATGAAATGAAGTAACAGTGTTTATTACTGTTTAATTTGGTTTTGATTTCGCTGACATTGTGATTCATTTAGGTTGTCGGAATCAGTGAGGTGACATAACAAGACTTTTTAAAAGTATAGCGTTATATTTAAAGATTGAATCACATTTTTATTTCAGTAGTGGTTATTTCATAACTTACTTTTGAATTTGTATAATTTCTGTATTTGTATAATACAAATCTATTGACACTACATGTGACACAGATGAGGCTGTGAACTACACAACAGAGTTTTTGAACGCATTGGAGCCATCTGGAATACCTCGCACATATTACAGCTAGAAAATAGGGCACCGATTATGCTTCTCAGAAATCTGTATTCACCTTCACTTTGCAATGGAACAAGACTATCTATCAAGAAACTGATGCCGAATATTATTGAAGCCACCATCATGACTGGACATGTCGCAGGCGAAGACGTATTCATTCCTAGGATCACAATCATCTAATCGGATCTCTCATTCCAATTTAAACGACTTCAGTTCCCTGTTCATTTAAGTTTCGCCATAAGCATCAACAAGGCACAAGGACAATCGCTGGAAGTTGTAGGACTCGATCTCATTAAACCGTGTTTCTCCCATGGTCAACTGTATGTGGATTATTCAAGAGTTGGTAAAGCCGAGAATCTTTACATCCTAGCTCCAAATGGAAGAACATTGAACATAGTGTATCATGAAGCTCTCTAAGCAAGAATCAGTGAGGTGGAAGGAATGAGGCGACATGCCCGTGTCATGTCGGGTGGTGGTAGGACTCATTCTTAAAATTATTGCTTTTCTTAATGTTTTCAGAATCAGTGGACATGACAAGAATGATGCCACGGGCAACTTCGTGCGAGTATTGCTAGTATTTACTATATTGATATGTATTCAATTTACTCACTTGCAGTCCGATCTACATTTTCCCGAACACTGCCTTTCCAACTCCTTTAGACTTTTGCTCATATTATTATTGTCCTTATCTGAAACAAAAATCCACACGAAATTCTTGTCTTACAACGATTTCATTTATTTTTATGATGATCAAAACGCACATAAACAAAAGATTTTAAAAACTAAAAGGTTTGTTTTGTTTAAGCTTAGTTACACATCAGAATGGTATGAATCATGGCTATGCATTGAAATACTTAAGATTAATCTCATTAATGTAACATAATATATTACATACTTGTACATATGTACTTTTATCTGCACTTTAAATGTACTTGACCACATATAATGTGGTCAAGTACATTTAAATTAAGACATCTTTGTATTTGCGTTTTAAAACGCATAGTTAGCTTAGATTTAAAATTTAAAAAAACCAGACAAAATCATACATTTAAATAATATAAGGCATGCAATTGTGTACTGTCACATAAACATTTTTAAAAGAAATTTCTGATTATGTAAATATTCTGAGCCTTTGTGAGTCTTTTTTTTATTCGTTGCCTATTGCTTTAATTTGAAAATAAAGACATGCTTATCCAGGTAAGAAGGAGGTCCTCGAAAAAGTTGAACCAGATGGAGCACTTTTTGGGTCTTAAGTCACAAGAGGAATGTCGATTCTAGGTGAATTAATGCCCTTCCTGAAGGCACGATCTCATTTAAGTACATCCACTACAGAACATTTCAACAATTTTGTTAACTGCGATTCCATTTGTGTTCGTTCCAAAAACCGATAACCGGTCGGATTGTTTTGAGAGTTACAAAGTTGCTTGCCATCCTTGTTTGATAACCATTAAAATACCTGTCAACTCTTCGGGATTTTCCGGAAGTCTACTTTTTTCCGGAACGGAAAAAATACCTTCCGCATTTTTTTTCAATATGAGAAATTTTCAAGTGACACCAATTCGCCATTTGGTTCCACATCGTGGCAATCTATGAAGGGAAGTTGCATAATTGCCAAATTTTCCGGAAGTCTTCTAGAAAAACACTTGGGTTTTCGGTCTTCCTGACGGAAGTAGTATCCCGATTTTTCTTTCTGGAGAAAATTTTCATATGGCTCCAATTTCGAATTTTTGGCGCCAAGCCATGGTGGTAACAATGAAAGAAAAAGTTTGGAATCAGTGGTTTCTTGATTGTCGTTAAAACCTTCTTTGGCACTAATTTTCAAGAACCTGCAAATATACCTCTATAGAAAAGTTTAATTGCTTATTTTTGCACATGTCTGGCGCCATTTTGTATAAAATATCACCAAATCGGTTTGCCCAGTTCTAACTTTACTTTTTCAGTTTAATTACTGTTTTAAAACCCGATTTGAATCAATTGTCGCTAATTTAGCTCTTTTAATTACTTTTTATTTTAAAGCACTTTTCATTTCTAACAGTTGCGTGTTGGTTTTAATGTCGCAAAGTCTTCCGGAACTTTTTTCTTGGAGGTTGGCTGGTATGCATCAACACTAGCGAATTTGGTTACATTACGAGTTACAGTTTGTTAGTGGTTGCGGCTTGAGATCTTTAAAATGTCATTATTGAAGTTTAAAAGGGTAAGTTCATCTTTTACGGACAAATCGGAAATCAAATCTTTGTCTATTCATTTTTGTAATTACTCCATTGAAATATTGACACTACTTTCTGCGCAGAGTGAGAGAAAATTTTCGAATACGCTTTAAAGATTATAGTATTTGGGCTTCACCTAGTTGGTGATTCTCAGAGCAAGTGCACTACACCAACAATGGAAAACATTTGACTTCATCTGATAGTTGCGTGTATATCAGGGTTCTCGAAAACAGTCACTTGTCAAACATAATACTCACATCCGTTTGAACAGACCAAGTCTACACATCCAGTGTCACACAAAGGTTCGTTATGCGGGTAATGGTTGAAGGAATCGACGCAGCCTTTTTCCTTCAGTATCATTTCTAACTTGCAATACTCAATGCATTCCTGTGAAATGACCAGATTGATTAACAATGAAGACGCTTATATCATGTGATTAACGAAAATTATAAAATTTTTAACACGTATAAAGATTAAATTGTTTCTAAAATGCAGGTTATATGAAAAATAATTATTAGGATAAAAGTGTAACGAGATTGTTTTTACATGAAGCCGAGTGTAATAACATTAAATTCTCTCACACCACTTACATACTTTAATACTATTCTCTCTCGACCCCTGAATGCATCGATTACATCTTTCTCTACTTTCGGATCCCTTTTGGAACGACTTCATTACAGTCTTGTTCAGTCCAGTGATGCGAACCGATACCTTCAGTTTATTTTTAACCTTAGGGAATATGTGGATGTTACATCTGGTCTGGTGTATACAGAGGGTACATTTTGATGCCTAGACTGTCAATAACTTGCTGGAATTTGCCTTGTGCAAATGAATAATCCATTTTGAAGTCACTTTTCTGCATCCAAACCTCACATGTTTCTCATAATGTTAACAGGATGCATCAAATGGCTGTTAGCAACTTTCTCAATGGCCATTTGGTGATCTTTTAGGAGTGACTCCATCCACACATAACGTTCGTAGTCGATGTAGAAGGCTTATTGGAGCATGGTGCATCATCCAGATACTCTTGATCATTCACAAATTTCCCTGCGCTACTCAAATTGTTTTAATCATTTCTAGAATTGTTTCATTCAAACCCATACATGAAATTTATAGCGTAAATATTCAAAACATACAAAAATATAGCGTATATATATATAAATTAAATGTTCACACTACTTGACACGCAGAGTGAGAGAAAATTTTCATTATTAATTATTTCTAGGATTTGTTTAATCAATTCTAGGATTATTTCATTCCAACTCATACAAAAAGTTTATAACGCCACCGAGCTGATTCGTTTATAATCGCTTTTTGGTTAGAGAAGCACTTCTGAACTGTTCGCCGTCTACGCCAAATATAAAATCATTTTGGAGCTATTTTGTCAGTCTCGTTATTTTTTGAATGACTCTCGCATGATGTAACCCTTCATTTGTTTGGATTAAAAATTAGATTCAATGAGTTACATAGTTAAAATATCAAAAGCACCTATTTTTTTTAAACATAAATAGATGGTTTGTGAATTCAAATATTTTGTTCTGTGTTTAACTTCTCAAAATGGAATTTTTCTTTCAGGTCAAAAATTGTGATCACCAGATTTCTTAGCTACAGAATATAAAAAACCGTACCTTTTTGTCAATATAGAAGACGATAAATAGTTTCCATTCGAAGTGCTAAGTGTGTATCATGTGCAGTCAACTAATGTAGGGAACAAGACAACCGTGATGTACAGTCGCAGAAAAAACCCCAACCACCCTCTTTATTTTGGGCACTATTCATAGTAGAGCAAATTAAAAGAGATCATTCAATAGGTAATAATGTCCTCTACAAATTCAAATGCAAAAAATTGCATTAGGGGCCATCTTTACATCGAATTTGGCACAAACAACAAAATTTTCAATGGAAACACCATGTTTAGATGCCTTAATCAGATTCGGCATTGTTAAATTAGTCAAAATATGAAATTTTAAGAGTACTTTTTTTATATCTGGAGATATTCAATGTTAACTGCAGTCAATCTCAGGGATCATCTCCACATTGAAAATCATTATTCGTAGATCGAGATTAACTGTAGTTATAGTTACTGGAATTTCAAATTTGAACACTATTTCAAACGTATTTGTCAGCGCGTGCAAACAATCTGAGAATTATTACATTTATTACGCAAGTGAAAACGATTGGAGAATTACATGTGAAAACGATCCGAGAATTATTATCCAAGGTATGTCAGACGTTTTTTAAACTTTTGGTTGCCCCCAAAATCGCAATAACGAGGAAAATTATATTATTACTATTTTTTGGGTTGTTTAACAATAACATGATACAAAATATCAGCGCTATAGAAATATTTAGGAAGGTATCCACAAAAGTCTAAGAAACTGATTTAACATTATTAGCTCCAATCTTTTTGTACTCATAACTTCGAAACGTTAAGACCTAATGACATGAAATTTGGTATCTGAAGTTAAATTTTGATATAGATTTGGAAATTCTGTGTCAAAATTGGGGGTTTAGATTGGAAATTATGAACTTGGTGCTCAATTTAATATGAAGACTGTCCCTTATGCACATTTTATGTATTTGAATTTATAGAAGACGTTAGTTCCTGTCAAACGCCATCTTTGAATTTTCTCTATTGTTAAAATTGCTCGAATGAGGGGTGGTTCGTTTTTTCCGCGACTGTACATGATATACACTATATGGACAAAAGTATTTGGACACTGCATGTTTTTCAGAAAAAGTGCTTTATTATTCTATTTAGTAACGGGTAGGCCCTCTTGCTTGTATTACAGCTGCAACACGTCGAAGCATACTTTCCACAAGTTCTCTATAAGTTTGGACAGGAATAGCTCGCCATGCCTCTTGCAAGGCTGTGAGAAGAGATTGTTGTGAAGATGGGCGCGCGTTGCCGTGTCGTATCCGTCGCTCCAGTTCATCTCACAAGTGCTCGATCGGATTGAGATCGGGGCTCTGAGCAGGCCAGTCGAGCAAATTCACCTCATTTTCAGGAAACCAGTCCTGTACGCTTTTTACAGTATGACATGGAGCTAGATCCTGTTGGAAGAAACAACCATCATCGCCGTAGTATTGCCATAGTGTAGGCAAGGCCGAATTATCCAGAACGTCGAGGTACACGTCAGCGTTCATGGTACCAGGTTCATAAAGCAATGGGCCGAATCCTAACCAGGAAAAACAACCCCATATTTGCCGATTTTCTGCAGTGTCCGATTACTTTTGTCCATATAGTGTATAAGTGAGGTATCCGTTGCATTCAGAATTGTGTGTGGAACGTGTCGTAAACGTATGAATACTATCGTTGCTATTAAATGCGTCTAAGGCAAACCACACATTGGTTCAACAGCTGTCCTGCGACACTAAATTGGCTGAAATAAGCATGCACACCGACATGTTTTCTGTACAAAAATGGAGTACGCATGCGCATGTCGTACGTTTTGTTGCATGCTGTTCCATTGTGTGGCCAAGCTAAAGTCAATGAAAGTGTTCCTCTTTGGAATATCTGTCTGTCTTGCGTTAGGCGCAGCTTGGTCAAATATGACCCCTAGAGCCATAAAACCTAACTAACCCATCTTTTTAGATGTGGAAGAACATCAACCGGTGAATATTCATCGTAGAATGCTGGATGTATTCGGCGATATGTGTCTGTCTGGTTTGTCTGTCTAGCTACATATTAAAGGCTTATCTTATTACAACCATACCCAACGTTCCTGACAATTCCTGACAAAGGCTGACTGCCATTGTCCAATAGCCTGAGTATGCCATTGGAATGGAACTCTTAGGTGGGGGGACCTGAACAGAACGACCCTGGTTCGCTTTTCTTTCCTGACATGGAAGAAAACCGACTGAACCGCTCGGAACGCACCACCGAAGTTATGAGCCAAATTGCGACGAAAAGACCTGGATCGCAATTCCTAGATCGTCTCGCCTGTCGCCACCCTTTCGTCATCTGGTCGTGGTTCAAAATTACGAGGGGTTGTCCTCGGTTCTTTCCCTTTGGAATTGATCCGGACCGTTGCCAATAGCCCGTTGTGTTGCTCAAAGGTGACGTTTATTCAACTATCTACTTTCCTGTCGCCACTCTTACAGTGTCTTCGTACATGAAATCACAATTTATTAAGAAACTGCCGCTAAACAGTCAGATTCCCATGAACGTATTCAAATCAATACAATATTTTTGCAAAGTTGCCGATTATAAAATGAACATCGCCGCTCAACATCAAAATTATCAAATATAGAAATTATCAAATCAATTTCAAATCTATTAATCAAATTTTTTCAGTTTGACAATATTTAGTAATTCAAACAATGTTTACTTTATTTCTGGAAATTAAACAAATCTAATTTCCTTAGAATTTACCAAGGTACTATTGTTTATCACTTTGATTTTATTTATGGTTCAATAGAGAGCATAAAGGTTTGATACTACTTGACTTGATTTTATAAAAGTTTACATTTCAATTACCAGTTATAAATATAGGCCACTGAATAAAATAAAATTTTTTGGAACAGAAGTGATATTATTAACTTATAAGTACTAAAATGCGATGGGTTCTATTCGGATGATGACGTGATGGTGGCTGTATACTCGGCAGAAGACAACCAACTTCTAACAGAAGGGCATATTTAAACAAGGTTGTTAATGGGATAAAAATGCCCCGGCGATACTTTTGAGTAGATCGAATTTGTCGATCCGCACAGATCTTGAGAACGGAAATTTTTTGATTATCTATCCAAAACAGACTTCACAAAATTTTTTCACAATTAATGAATTTACATACCCATTGTGAAATCGGTCCACTATTTCCATTTCTCTTCCAATCTGTCAAATAATCTGTACAATGGGTTGGATACGGTGCTGGTAAAAGATTCAATACTCTCTAAAAATAATCAAGTTAATAAGTATTTCTATACAATAGCTTTATATTAAATATTTTAAAATTGAAATTAGTAAATTAAAATAATATTTTTAATTATTGACACCATTATTATTAAATTTTGTAACAGTACTTTCATCACAATGCACTGAAGTGCCAGAATCACTGGTACAGATGAGCTCATGCAAAATACATAGCAATGCCATATATGTATGTAATTGGTTGCGTCTGCCAGAGCATTTTTTAGGCGATAGACATTTCTGGAAGCAGATTCTGCAGCTAGAATAGCAAGTTTTAACGATTTAACCGTTTTTCAACGTGGTTAATTGTCGGAGGTGAGCGTAGCATTTCGAAAGTAAAGAAAAAGTTCGGATTTTCACATACTACCATTTCAAGGGTGTACTACACTATGACTACACGAATTCTGGCAAAACCTGTAAATTACGATATCAGTGTGGCCGTAAAAGGACTCTGGAAGAATGCGACCAGTATCGGTTGGCAAGAATAATTTCACTTGATAAGCGTCAACTTAGGGGCTCCGTAATGGTATGGAGTTTGTTTAGCTGCCATTCAATGGGACTCCTGGTATGACTACAAATGACTCTGACAGGTGAACCCTATATATACATCCTTTCTGACGAGTTACATCCGTTCATGTCCTGCAATCATTCTGATGGGTTTCGCCATTTCCAACAGGAGAGGCCATTTCCAACAGGATTCCATTTGAAGTATTATTTTGTAATTTGATTGTTTTGTATATATATATATATATATATATATATATATATATATATATATATATATATATATATATATATACACTGCTGGCCACCGTAAATGCAACACCCTGAAGGAAGCATGCAAATAATATGAAATTTACAACATGCATTAGCGGAGGTGAGATATGCAAATGATTAGAATTTCAGCGCAGACGCACATCACGCGCGCCTGTGGCGCCACTTCAAAGCGCTATTTAAGGCTTGGAGATTTCGACGATTTCAAGTACGGCAATTGTGTTCTTCTTGTGGTTTTTTCAAAAAAACGATCAATTATGCCTCGTAGAAAACAGCGATCATCTTTTGATCAAGTATCCGAGTTCGACAGAGGAAGGATAGTGGCCTACCGAGATTGTGGATTATCTTTCAGGGAAATCGGTAGTCGTGTTGGACGAAACCAAACAACTGTAATGCGGATATGTGATCGTTGGATGCAGGAGGGTACGACGGACCGACGTGTTCGATCGCATCCACCTCAGTGCACCACTTCACGTGATGACAGGCATATTGTGCGTATGGCAGTGACGGATCGCTCAGCCACATCACGAACCATAGCACAGCACATTCAGTCTGTACCGCATCATCCAGTGTCTGCGCGTACCATTCGACGCCGTTTACAGCAGAGTGGTCTGTCCGCAAGACGTCCATTGCTTCATCTACCCTTGACGCAGAACCACAGACGTTTCCGCCGCCAATGGTGCGATGAAAGAAGGACGTGGACGGCAGAATGGAATGAAATTGTCTTTACTGACGAGTCACGCTTCTGTCTGCAACACCCCGATGGTCGGATTCGAGTCTGGAGACACCGTGGAGAGAGGATGCTGAACAGCTGCGTTATGCACCGCCACACTGCTCCTGCACCGGGTATTATGGTATGGGGCGGTATTGGATATCACTCTCGCACTCCTCTAGTACGCATTGCCGGTACTTTAAACAACCAGCGCTACATCTCCGAGGTGTTGGAGCCAATTGTCCTTCCTTACCTTCAGGGCTTGCCCACAGCCATATTTCAACAGGATAATGCGCGACCACACGTGGCACGCATTGTCCAAGGGTTCTTCGTCAATCGCCAGATTGAATTGCTTCCCTGGCCATCTCGCTCTCCGGATCTTTCGCCGATAGAAAACATGTGGTCCACGGTTGCTCAACGATTGACCCAGAATACATCCCCAGCTGCCACACCAGATCAACTTTGGCAACGTGTGGAAGCTGCTTGGTCTGCTGTACCCCAAGAACACATCCAGTCTCTTTGAATCAATGCCGAGGCGTGTGGCAGCGGTGATCTCCAACAATGGCGGCTACTCTGGCTACTGATTTTGGCAGGAACCACACTTCACAGAAGTCTATAAATTTAATCATTTGATACTTGGTCAACATGTTATCTACAAAATAAATTTTGTTGTGATATCTCTTGTCTTTCTTGGTGTTGCAATTTGGGTGGCCAGCAGTGTATATATATATATATATATATATATATATATATATATATATATATATATATATATATATATATATATATATGCTGCATCAGCCGTAGTTTAGAGACCCCTGCCCTAGAGCATTAAAATAGTTTAAATCTTTTCACGGATACTCACTTCTTTTATGAAGAATTTATATCTGCCCCCGGGGTACATTACAAATCCTTCAGTAAAAGGATTAACTGTTGCCCTAGGAGAATGGAAGTTGATGTACATGGCTATGTATTGATCAGGAATGAAAGGAAAGTAATCCGATTTGTTTGTCAACAGCATCAAATTGAGGGCTGAAAAGCAAATTACACAAGAATCGATTCATCAGACAATCATAAAAGCTAAGAAGCATTTGACAAAAGGTATAGCAATAATGAAAGTACTATGCGCACTATTACATAAATGTAATGTTTTGGAGTATCACATCGAATATAATTATTTTTAAAACAAAAAATGTAGATGATGGCAAAGATTAAACGTATAATCGTAAATTATTTTCTTGCTCTTTACTATTGCTTGATATTCTTACAGACGAAAAATACTACCCCGTGTTACTAATATTGGAAGATAAGTTTATTTTAGATGTTACGAAAAATTAATATTTTTTGTTGATCAGCGTGGAAGCAAAAGTATTTCTTAATTTTACTATAAGATGAAATAAAACTTTAAATTGTTTTATTTTTATTTTGAAGTATAGCTTTAGTTCTGATGTGATTAGTTAGGGCGTAAACGACAGCTACGAGAGAGATAATCTTGGAAGGTAAGATGTATCCAACGGTATTTGTGATTTGTGACATTAATACAGTTTTTGAACTGAGTAACGAATGTAAATTTAATTTTAGAATGTGTGAATATATTTTTTAATTAAATAGGGTATATCTATTTTACTTAAAATGCAGCCAATATGGTAACAAAGTTTTTAAAGTATTTGTGTTCCGTGTGAAATAACATAATTTAATATTATCAGTTGCTCACGTTAAATTGAAACATGACGCATTTTCTTTTACAGTACTTACAGATTTCGAATTAGACTTGATTCTGACTTTAAAATTTTCGAATGTGTGTGAATATATTTTTAATTAAATGGGGTGTTTATCTATTTTACTTAAAATACAGTCAAAATATGGTTTAAAATTCATGTTTGATAATTATAATACAATCTGATTTTAAGGTTACAAAATTATTCTAATAATCTTGAGAAATATTCACATACTTTTATTATTTACGTAAAAAAGCAAGTATTACAATTGTTTTTGCATGCTGCCATTTTTCCAAACTTTTTTGTAGCATCAATTATAATTCTTTGCACATTCCAAAAATTAAGATTTATCCATTTACCCCAGATATTGTTGTAGTTATGCATTTATGAAATAAAGCAGCATTTAAAGGGAAACGACAGCATGAATTTAATAGAAATCTAGTATTATTTCAATATGAGAACAATTAGTAATAATGCGATTCATGTTTCACGAAGGAGTTTAACCGCCCCATTGCTAAAGGAACGTTTAAAACAATAAGTTGATGTAGCAGATTATTCTATGTAATTATAATAGATATTTGAGAATATTAATTAAGTCTATGTTTAGGAACGCCTTAGTGAACAAAAAATAAAGAAATTTTAACCCTTTTCAAATGTGTCTGGGGTGTACAAGTTAAAAAGGAGATAATTTCAAAAACCAATAGTTAATTCCTCTGAATATGAACGCAGTTTTTAAAATTAATAATGCTTTTTAAATGTAAAGAATAGATGAAAGTTTTATAGGTACAAAAGTAAAAAAGAATCTTAAAATTATACCTGACGTGGAGGGTATTTCTTTTACTTCTGTCCCTGGTTTTTTCGAAATCGAATTAAATATGAAACAGTTTGTCCTTGTTTCTAAGTCCCCTTTCATATAGGGAAGTTTTCTTGCCCTTCTGTAATATATGCATTAATATTAGAGTAAATGTCTGCTCACAAGTGAAATACATTAAGTCAAAAACATAGTTATGAGAAAACAAAGGAGAAAAAATTCTACTCACTAGCTAAATTCACTAAATAAAAGAAATCTAACATATCCATGCAAAGAAAAAATGACTTAGTGGAATTCACCAGACTAAGTTCACCACATTCTGATCTTAAAAAGCTTAAAAGCCCATTTTTTGAGATTTATGACAATGTGTTTCACTTGCAAGCCGACCATATGCACAGAGCAGAAAAAAAAACAATCTATCTTTATTTGTGCACAGTTCATAGTAGAACAAATTCAATGGTACCAGACTTTTCGATGAGGAATAAAGTTTTCTATACATTTATATGCATAACATTGGCGTAAGAGCCATATTCATGTCAAATCATGCACAAACTTCATAGTTTTTCAATAACAACACTCAATTTCAACGCCAAATCTCAAATCCATATTCAAATTTAAATTTTACATGAATACGAAGTTTCAAGTAATTTGACCCAGTCATTTCTGGATTATGAGTATAAAAAGTTAGAAATCCTAATCTTAACTCTCCAGGCTTTTATTCATATCTTTCGAAGTAATCTTACTCCATCAGCTGATATTTTTTATTATGCTATTTTAAAGTACCCAAAAATAAAATCTGCGTAATATTTATTTAAAAAGTAATTATTAAGATTATTAATTATGAAATTATATTTCAAAAACATGAATAGCAGTTGAATTGAAAAGTAACTTCATGTATGTTATTTAACGAATTGTGATAAAGGTGTATACCTATTGAATGAGGTTTAAGGTCGATTACATAGGGGATCAAAATCATCACAGAAACTTTATAGTATACATTGGTGAATGATAAAATAGACATTGAAGTTTTAAGGAAAATCTTTCGACTGAGTGAAGCCATAGAGCAGTAATTTGGGAAAAAAGCCAAATTAAGAAGTTCTACACTCGGGCGAAATGGAAGTATTAATATCGTAGAGTGAAAGAAAAGTTAATGCGCCATTATTTGCAATGATGATTTTGTTCAACTTTAGAGTATGAAAGTAAAATGACCCAAGTTAATTCTACCCAATTTATAATGCTCTCATTAACTTTTTCTAAAATGTCTCGTAAATTATAAACGTGCGCCTTTTCTACCCCTATGATCAAGATTTAATTCAAGGGTCTATAAATTTTATCGCAAAAGTACATCAGTACCATCAAATAGTTTTTAAATGGATGGGGATACACTCGCTTTTATATTCGGTTATGCAGAAATGTTTCATGATCAGTAAACATGAATGCAACTTGAAACCAGTAATAGAATTTTAACTTAAAGTAAATGTTTTTCATTATTAGGAATTCTTATATGTTTAGTAACACCACATGGCATGTCTAAATTGTGACTACAGACCACTGTAAATGTCAGAGAAACCCATATGATGACGTGCTCCGATGCATCGCAACAGAGACATACAGTGACCCACAAAATTGAGTAATTTCACGTAAGAATTGAGTAATTTCACGTCATCATGAAGTAATTTCTTTAAAACTCAAGACTCCATAATAAATAATAATTAGCACTTAATTCCAATGGGAATGGCAAAGTGTAAGTTTAGAAATATATTAAGCTAAATAAATAAATCTATATTCACTATGATATTTTAAAGATATATTTTAACTGTTAAATTTACAAAATTCTAAGTCACAAAATTGAGTATACACCTAGCCTATTTCGTTCAGAAACCAAATAAAAAAAGTATTTTTTTATTTCGCATAATTTTATTTGTATAACAGTTTCTAGAAGGAAGGACATGAAGAACTTAAGTTATTTTTCTGGATATTTCTGCCCAATTGTTTCTTTAAATCATTATTATGTTCTGTGCTCCGAATATTATGATTTTTCCTGCAAAGACAGCAAATTTTCAAGCCTATTAAGGTCACGAGATTGTGAAGGAGCATATAATTGCTTTTTAAGGTGGTATAAAAATATAACTTAATTATTTTTGCTGTGAACCCCATCTCTATCTCTGTGGGTACAGAAAAATTTGACCCTTATTCCAAATTTTGATCACTTTCTTAGAACTTATTCTTAAACAGAGTTAAGTATTTCACTTTTTCATGATTTCATCAATAAAAACTGAACTCTCCAGCCAATATGCAATTCCATATAATCAGCAAAACAGCTCTATACTTGAGAATGGTTACAATGTTTTGAGAAAGCTTCCTGCTTCTAGAGTTCTGATAAACATATTATAGGTAATCACTTCCCAAAACATAAAGCAGTTTTTAGCGAAGAAAGCAAATTCAATGTCTCGAGGTGATGCCGATGGTACGTTTATAGGAACACTAAAAGTGAGCTATGTATTGTCACCATTGACTTCTTTTCAAATACCTAGTGGCGAAAATATGTTGAAGTTGAGTAACCTCTTTGTTATTGAAATACCCGTTTGGATACATTAAAATAATAAATATTTTACCCTCAAAATGTTATATCTTCATTAATTCTGAAATTGGGTTCTAAATAGTCATTAACCAATTGGGTAATGTATCCATTTGGTTTTTAACTATTACATTTTTCCAAAAAATAATTTAAACATTATTGTTTCTGAGTCTCCAAATATTTTAATAGCCAATAAAGTAATATTTTCGAGAGGATTTTTCTCGGTTGAGCCTGTTTTGTTTTCTTTCTTCAAATATGAACGTGTCATACATACGGGCATTTTATGGAGGGTGTATCTCCAGCGGATAGAATTTCACACATCAAGATGTTATGATCTTCGCCAATAAAAGCTATTGCTTCGACATCAAAATCCTTCATAATTTCTTGCATAACGAGAGTTTCGTTAGGAGGAACCTATTTAAAACGATATTTTTATATCAAATAATTCGCTACACTAAACATATTAAAAATAATTAATGTTCTTTTTCAGATTGCACGTTTACATGCAGGGGATATTACTTGGTTTGCACGTAATCTATGTAAATAAGAATGGATGTACATTGAATATTTTCAACCCATTTCAAGTTTTCTATCCGTTTTGGACCCTTCTGATACAAAATCCGTCTCGCGCGTTTGGTGTCTGTTCATCTGTCTGTCTGTATGTACACGTGCTATGTTCAAACTGTTAAATATATTTTCATGAAACTTTGCATACTGTGAGTACCTACATTCATTTAGTGATTGAACTTGGTTGCGTTAGTCTGTCCGTTTCCCCGTTCTATATCTGATTTTGTGTCTGTGTTTGCACAACTATCACATAAAAGTTATTCAATATATTTTAATGTAATGTTCTGCATTTAATACACCATATTTTAGTTTAGTGAATACATTATTTCAAATTTCTTTGCTTATATATTTAGGCAAGTTTTACATCTGAGTTACTATACTTAAATCAACCATGATTTGGTAGTTTTGGAGTAGCTGGGAGGTAATTGGGCACATTGAAATTACTTGGATCGTTTTACCAGTACTGCTGAAAAATCAATTATTTTTTCAATCTATTTTCATGGAATTTAATTTAAAATACTTTTGTATCTTGAGCCTTATTTATTTTCTTTGCGAACTATAAAGTATTTCCGAATATTTGGGACAGACGATAATTGTTACGTGACGTGTTATTTTCACTAACATGTTATTTTAATAACACGTGCAGTGCTATTTTCTGTTTCTTGCTTCTTCTTCTGCTTGGAATTAATTTCGTATTTTTAATTTTTTTTCTAATTTTTAGTTGTAAATTGTGTCAACTGTGCGAGATCAAGAGGAAAAAAAGAATCAACAATTTATATCTTTAGAACAACCTTTTTCCCGTCAACTTTTATTTTGTTTCATTGCTTTGTTTTTTGTTTTAAATATTTATTATTTTAATAAATTGATTCCTTTTCATCACACGCAACACCACCGCAAAGTATTTGATTTAAAGCGGCATATAAGTTAGATTAAAGCAAATATTAAGTGGAATTTTGTCATTATTGAAAGATCGTTAATGTTAAAAAAATCTGAACTAGGACTTTTGAAATATTACATATTCTTTGTCATATAGCGACAGAAGGTCAAGGTGGCTTATTTTAGAAATTAAAGCTATACTTAAGCAACTTGTATAAGGAAGGTTTTCTTAAAACAATGATTTTTTAGAAGAAACTATCCAATCGATTTACAATAAAAAAAATGGTAATAGGTTACTTTTGTAAAGAAGACATTCAATTTTAAAACAAGTTCTTTTATTATTGCACGTGCCTTAAAACGGAATTTTCAAGAAATAATGGTATCCACTTTTAAACAAATTTAGTGATAAATATCTTATGAAATTAATTTGTCATCTTTCCCTTAATGATGCCAAAATTCGAAAATGTCGCAAACCTGGTTCCAGAGTGTACCTTTAGCAGGGATGAGATATATGTTAAATGCATTACATGGATGGATATGTATGTATAGGATTTTTGTCCAAAGTAGGTTGTAGAAATTATAAAAATGCCGAAAAGGTGTTAAAAAATTATTTTACTCACACTTAAATGATTTTGCATTTTATACGAAAGACGAAAATGATTATTTTCTGGTCACTTTCGGGTAAGGTCGGGCAATTTTGCTAGTTAATAATAAGGTGTGACGAATAGGACATTCCAAATTCGGACACTATAGAAAGGTCTATCAAGACAGTATGGTAACCATAGTTATATTTCTCCATATGTGAGGGACTAGAAATTAAATTACTTAAAACTTTGCACTTTTTTGAAGAAAAGGATCATGAGACACTTTTAGTTTAAATTTATAACAAAGATACAATTTCTTAGTTAAAAAATATTCATCAAAATTTTGAAATGAATTCGAAAAAGTTCTCAGGAATTAATACTATCTATTTAACTATTTGAAATATTTTCTTACTTAATTACATACAATTAATGAACATTTTTAATAATTATATTAAAAATTTAATTTAATTTAATTTTTAGTTTTAAAAGGAAGAGAAGTTCCTTGCTCTAACACTTGTTGGCAAATGCTAGTCAATTGGTGATCAAGTCATCCCCACAATGAGCTTCCCAGTAGCGTTGAATAGGTCCAGAGCCTTTGAGTGCATTGCGAGTCCAAATGTTGCTGCTTAAATAGGCGTAATATATAAATTTCCTCGTGTATTATTTTGATATTTGGACAGCTTTGGTGGGAAATATTTTACAAGAACTAAAATGAATCAGAAAAAATTAAATTAGACGAAAAAAATTTGTGAATCTTTCTAGAGAACCATTTACTTTTCCTTCTTGACGATTCGAGTTTTTATTACTAGTATTTATTAAATACAAATAATAGAAGAAATAGACGAAAACAACAAGGAAAAAGAAAACGAAAGAAAAGAATAATCCAGTGTTGTGCCCAAAAGAAAAATTTTAAATAATTTTTTCTTTCTGAGAACTGATAGAACCGATTCTTTAAAAAATGGGACCAATGGTGACAGAGAACGAAAGTAATAGTTGAGAATTATTTTTTAACAGTAGTTAATAATCCTGTAAAATTTAAATAACACACCATCATACAAGAGAAAATACAAAAAATGTTGATCTTGATTTCATGTTTTTGTTTAATATTTGTTCTTTTTTTCAGAATACTTTAGTGTGCCCGATTTCATAAGTTCTACTATGATTTAAATATTTTTATCAAAACTTTTCATAATTATTCAAATTCATGTAATTCAATTCTAAATTACAATTTTAAGTACACTTTTATAAAATGCATGAAATTGAGTAGTTACAAACGTGAGGTTGACGAATGCTATTGTGACCCCTGTATATTAAAATTCAGCATGCAACAAAGTTGTTTTATTTCGAAGTTTTATAACATTTTAAGAAATATTAAAACGGCTCTAAAGTACAAAAATTTTAATATTTATTTATTTTAATACAAATATTTTCTTTGTTGCGTCACAATGGAATTTTAATGGTTTATAGTGAATAAAATTATAAATGCACTAGAATCAACTCTAGCTTGGCATTGTTCGAGATGCTGTGAAATGTAAACATCTGCCAAGACAAATTTTCAGTGTAAACAAACAAACCACGGGAAGACGAGGATTTTCTTTCTATTAACGGAAATCAATACGAAATACGTACAAGAAGTACGTTCTACCACTAAAACACTAGTGACATCTACATTTAATTTTACAGAAAAGTCTGTCAAATCGGTAATTAATTAGTTTTGAAGTTTCAGAATTCTTAAAATGCTTATAGGTTGTTTTTTTCCTAAACGAACATGAACATGAAACGACATAAATATAATAGAATTAAAAACAATTTGTATATTTTGTGTTCATTTTTTTAGTCTAAAGCGTGTGGAACAACTCTTCTCGTAACCTTGAAAAACTTTAGCAGTACAGCCATTCATTTCTACTTGTAGAAAAAAATGCAGATTAATTTATTTCTTTCAGAGCGTATCCTGAGCTTGTAATTTACTGGATTTCATTTTGATGTTTTGGCTACAAAATCTATAATAAAAAGGCAAGCAACTGTTTCATTTCTTTAAAAATTCTTTTTTAATATTAAATTTTGGGATAAGGATATGATAATTTAATTAGCTTTACGTAACGTTTACAGTTCGGATGAAAAATAATGATGCTATTTTTGGAAAATCCTATTCAAGAATATTTAGAGTACTTACTGTGAATTCGGTCACTTCTCGTTTCTAACTATTTTCATGTATTTTTTAAGATATAATTAAAATTACGACTTAAATTTCAGCTACATAAAAGCTCTATCTCTCTATTGAAGTCTCCCATCAAAATTGTATAGAACTTTTTGTTAAAAATATTTAAAATGGAACATGACTTATGAAGTCAGGCATATAAAAGTATTCAGACACATTCAAATAAAAAGTACGAATGTAAAACAAAAACTTGAAAATCAGGGTCTCCATTTTGTCTAATACATTAGACTTACACCTTTTTAAGTTTAAATATCATTTTTGTACCAGATATTTAATCAAACTGGAACAAATTGAATTCCAATCTGATTGGTGATAGATTTTCAATGGGTTTCAGTATATTCTAACATAAGCAATTAATAATTTCTTCAGATTTCCATATAAAGGCAATTACAGGATACGAATTATTAAACTGAGTCAGCTGAGTAATCGATTTTAATTCATTTTGATCCTTCATATACCAACCAAACCATTGTAACCAAAGCATTACGTATTGGGTTATTGTCATGTTGAACCAAAATCTGTACTTAATTCAAATTTACCTCCATAACTTTTCAAATTTCTTTTAAAAAGATGAAAATTTGCATTAGCAATACATCCAAGTGTATGTATCCACACTATCTGGCTATTTACACCCATGGTCATTAGTTCCTAAGTCCGACCACTGACCTCTTTAGTCTTCGGCACTACAAGGGGCGGGATTCGAACTCGGACCTATCTGGTACTAGACAAACGCTGACCACTGTACCAGTTAGGCAACGGCTCTCAATGATTAAAGAGTATGTTTTGCATTTGATAGTGACGCGGATAATAGATTCACCGAACACTCAGTGAGCTTCCTTCATATTGAAAATTAATTTCCAAATTCTCAAAATTTTTTAATTGAATATTGAAAATTAATTTTGAATGCTGAATTAAAGAAGTGTTTCACCTTTGATGTCTTTCACTTAGGAAGGAAGCTCAAATCAGGGTTCGGTCAGTGTAATATACGCGCCAATGCAGTAACGACCTGTCTGAGATAACCGAGGTTGAAAACGCAAAATGGATCGTGAAATTCAAAAATAATGACCAGCTGGTAAACTTTGTTGAAAAATGTGTGAAAAGGCTGCTATTGGGTAATAAAAGTGCCAGGTTATATAGTTGATTTTAGTAAAATTTATAGAATATCTCTACCTGTGTTAAAATAAAACTTGTTAATAAAAATTTCTCATTTAAATCTAATATAGGTACCTTTATATTTAAGAATCTTGTCCATGTAATAATATTGTTTTACAAATGGTCTCTATTGTTTAAAACTAATGATTATGGGAAACAGCATTTTTAATTAGTTAGACCTTGACTCAAAGAAATGCATTAAAACAGATTAATATATATATGCATCTGATATAAGCAATTTAAACTCACAAGAAATCCTTCAGGAAGTTTTTGACGTTTGCAATATCTTCTTCTTTTATGGCAAAATTCTGTTTCATTCTGCACAGGTACGCATTTGTGCCTTGTTACGGAACAATACGTTTTCAACGTGTATCTGTGAAGAAACTCTATTAACATTTCAATAGTAGACAGTAATATTTTCCCTGAATGATGAATTAATTATAGGATAAAAGGTATTAGCATTTTAAGTAATAAAACGCAATTAAAAATCAGATAAAATGTATTTGCAATAGATTAATTTAATAATGTTAACATATTAAGAGATTGGCAAGATCAGTAAAGCAACTATAAAAACGAACAATTATAAAAATGTAACGGTCCTCTTTTCTGTTAAGAATAGTTACTTTTACTACAACATCAAAATTAAGTCTAACGATTGACTCATGAATGCAATTGTAATAAACCACGAAAAAAGTTTTGAAAGGATTTTTTTAAAACGAGAGATATACATCACCCATTATAGTCACAGATGGTGAAAGCTGGCATAGGTAGCATCGTAGGGGATGTAACTTGCACATCCATAACAATTGGATAGGTCCAATACAGGTCGAGAAAAGCCGAAAACTGGTATCCAAAGCCAAAGAAGCTGCAGAAAAACACAATCGAGCGAACAGCTCTCAGAAAATTTGTGTTGGCGCTTACAATTTGAGAAACTCCAGCCACAGTCGAATTCACACAGGTAGTTCGCAAGTGTTTCAGAAATCCACTCCAGTACTTATTCTCTCGGGGATATTTCTTTGTTCTCTCCATTTTTACACCACCTGTTTACCTAAAAAAATAAAATTTCAATATTGGATTTAACATCTTTGCAATCACTTCATTTTGACCTGTAGTTAGGTTAACGCCTGAAACTCTATCCTGATATTCGAGAAAGATATGGAAGTATTTTTTATGAAAACTATTAAGTAATGAAACGCGGGAAATTGAATTAAAGTATCCAGAATTATACGCAAAATCGAGGTTAATACTGAAGATATCCTAAACATCCAAAGTATCATTGTTCACTTCATAGCCCCAACAATTTAAGAAGCGCCCTTAACAGAATTAAATTTAATAATCGAAAATAAATTATTATATTGCATCAATCGCTGCATTTTTAAGCGATATGAGAAACTAATAAATTATAAACCTTGTTCATCTATTTATCTATTGTCTTCATACTTATATAAAAATAATTCGCCACCAATTTTTTTGTGTACTATCTTATAAAAAAGTGTGACGATATTAAAATCGACACATACATTAAATCACGCTTTCGGGAAAAGAATTTCCCGATGAATATTGTAAGCTTTAGTTCTCAATGGTAATTAGTATTTTAATATTAAAATTTCGGTAAATGTTTCTTTACTCCAGAGCAGTTTTCTTATAATCATGATTTAAATTTATAATAAACTTTAGATCTACTTGAGAATAACACTTTTCACGGACAACTTTTTTATGTATTTTAATATAAAATTTTGTGATAATCAATTTGTAAATTGAAGAATAATACATTTAAAATTTCGGCAACACACAAGACACATCATTAAGTTTACTCTGACAAACATCAAAAGATCAAGAAGGGAAAGTCCAGTCTTATTTGCAATGTTGTAACTAGTGTATAAGGCAAAAATAATTTGATCGTATAAATAACATAGGAATCAAAACACTGCACGGTTTTCAGTGCACTAAAAATTGAAACAGATAACAATCAAAATGAACAACTCTGTTGATGCGCAAAAAGTTACAACATAATTAAATCAAGTAACGAAATCCAGTGGTTTTAAACATTAAAAGTCTAATAAACATTTTCAAACATTAAATTTCTCTTTCATCTTTACAAGGGACGCTGTATTAAACCCTTCAGTGGATCTAAGATAACTCGATTAACTATTAAAGTCAGCGTGTTGGGTATTTAAAATATTGATTCACATATCTAATTTTATACCGTTATATTCTTTCATTCTTAAGAGCCATATTTCGAACACATCATGGACAAAATAATGAACAATATAGCAATTTAATGATAAACATACATACTGTACCTTTGACGACAGTATTTCTATACCTTTTAAAAATTAATTTTTAGCTTTAATAAAAGTACTTATGATTACAGATAGCTTTACTTACTATAAAGAACTGTTTGTTATCAGGACCGAACTGAGATTTCATTTGATGTATGTGGCCAATTATTGATTACGCTTGGTGAGATTGAAGAACTAAACTAATGGATTATCCTAAGGCCGAAAGTAATTATTATTTGTCAATAATACAAATTATTGGTGATTACGATCGAAAAGAAAGTTAAAAAGCAGTTAATTACAAAGCACAATGCGTTCATTTTTGCCATTGTATAACGCAATTTTTTTAATTTGTACAGTTTACCAAAAATATTGTTTATTGTTGTTATAATTGTTGTTATTGTTGTTATAATTACCCCAAAACCAATACTCAATATTTGCTACAATAAATGTAGCAAATATTGAGTATTGGTTTTGGGGTAATTATCTATTCCTTCTGTGTTTCAGAAGCTGGCATTTGGAAATATTACGAAACATTTAGCTTTAACTGTAATATGGTTTGACTATTTTGTGTTGATCTTAATTTTTGAATGTAATTTTTTATCTTAGAATCGAAAACGATCATAAAATATTCACGCTCAATTTATTAAAAGATCGAGAAAAAATGTCCAATTTAAAATCGGATAACTACAGAAATAGAAACTTTTGAGATAAAGCGATCAAGAAAATGTGATACTCATTGTTTAACCAAGAGGATTTAAAACAAATTGATCTGTAGTTAATATTCCACAGAACTAGTAAAAGTATTGAAACCTCAATTAAAGTGGAATGGTTCTAGAGGATCTCTAGCATGAAGTGAAATTATCACCGACCTTAAAATGAAATAGACGGAGCATGTGCCTGCAGCTTCATGTTATTTCTTCCAGTGGCTCGGTTTGAAGATCTGTCACGTGGTTGCGGGTAAAAGCATGAATCCTAAATTATCGATTGGTTAAAGTGATTAATCCATCGTTATCAAAAACACTAGTCTGCGCTTCCATAGCGGCTAAGTCGATTTGTTATTTACCCTTCAGAGATCTTACGACAGCGATTCCGCCCACATGATCCGTCTATTTTATTAGAAGGTCGAAGGAAATTATATGGTTTAAAAAGCATTTTTTTCTAAAAAGTGTTTACATTCTTTAATTAAATTATCTCATCTCCCGTAGAGGTTCATCTTCCACAGTATGAACTGGTTAAATAAAAAATTGGAATATCTTGTGAGTTTTCAACGCTGGAATAAAATAGGGTAGCCAGCAATGTTTCTTCATTTAATTTCTATCCATAGCAACCTTTAATTTTTAGTTGAAATAAATTTGTGTTCGAATATTCAATGTTTTATGCAGTTACGTTTCATTTACTCCTGTACATCTATGAAGATGGGTAGTTCAGCATTAAAAAATGAAAAGTATTGTGTGTTAAAACTTTGCTAGAAATGGTCGAATTTATGAAAGATGTTTACAAAGAAGATTGAGTCAATCGTCAATTTTTCGATTGTTTAACTTTAAAGATGCTCGATTGTCGACAGAACTCGCTCCTAAGATTGGTCGACATAAAAGTGTATTGTTTCAGAAAATAAATGTTAATATTGTTTAGAATTTCCTGAAAAATGATTCGCAAGTAAAATTGGCAGACACAGCAACTATGAACATTTCGAAAACTTGAGTATTTTGCATTGTTCACAAAAATTACCTTCGAAACTAGTACTTACGGGATGGCATGAGTTGATGATCGAGCAACTGTTAACTCGATTTGGTTCATCGCTGTGCACTCTTTGTTATGAGGGCTTATTAATAAAGGGACCTATGGCTTACAACGAATTCCAAAAGTTAGCTCAAATCAATATGTGTAAAATATAAAACGAATGCTAGATGATGATTAAAGTTGCTGAACACAATAACTGACAGTGAGAACCTGGGTTCACTGTTTTGATTCTCTAAAGCAGCCATCCACAAGTGAACAGTTGACCACCAGTGAATGTAACCAGCTTCTCCCCCGAATAAAGACTATACATTCACAGCCTTCTTGCATGTCCTCTAACATGTTGCAAACAGTCGAATCCAGTGCTTAGAGCGTTCTTGTGAGTTGCCTCCTCCACCATCAACGAGTTATCATTGCTATAGCTTTCTGCATCGAGATAAACTAAGAACCAGAATCCACGCTAGACTCCAGTTGTGGAAGCGCTTTGTTTGCATTACCACTAATCCTCTAATTTAAAGAATAGATTCGTTTTAAACCATGTGACTTGACTGCCTTCTCGGTGGATCCGAATTATATTGTAACCATCTAAACAGTCTCGCAACTGGATTGCCAACAAATAGTCTTTTTTTGGTTTACATTTCTCGGTAAAATATACAAAGTTTATAACAGTAAGAAGAAAACGTTCCTAATATTAAATATAATTGATAAAAAAATTGCTGTCATTTCAAGCCCATGCTTAAGCAGAATGGGTAGGTATTTAATTAACGTCGCACAGGAGCAACACAACTGAGCAGAGTGGGAAATGGATAAGTTCGTAAATTCATTTCCTTTCTCCACGGTGGCCAATTGTTGGAATGTGTGGATGCAAATTCCGAGTGTTCACGTCAAGAGGTTTATTACATTGACCTTCTAATGAAATTAACAGAGCATGTAGGCGGAATCGCTGTCGTAAGATCTCTGAAGGGTAAATCACTTGGGCTTATGAATCGACAGCCGATTGGCTATCGAAGCGCAGACTAGTGTTTTTGATCACGGTGGATAATCGCTTTAACCAATCAATAATTTATGATTCATGTTTTTCCCACAACCACGTGACAGATCTTCAAACCGAGCGACCGGAAGAAATTACAAAGTTGCGCGCACTTACTCCCTTCTATTTCATTGTAAGGTTAATGGTTTACTAGAGCAATCACTCATGATAAATGATTTTTTTCTGATGCTTTTGTATCAAGAGTGATATTTTCTCATGATTCGAATGATGTTATTATGATTCATTTTCCATATGGCAGGTAGCCAATTGTTTTATTTTAAGTTATTATCGATTTTTTAAGTACGTTAGCTTTTGTAAACAAACTTTGATATCAATCGCTGATGAATACTTCATATTTTATTCTCAAAATTTATAACACCGCACTCTGCAATGACTCATACGATAGCCGTGTTTCAGTCTTCATCAATTACCATCTTAATGCACTGCCCGGCTCATCGACTGAGAATTGCTATTGAGAGGATCTTCAGAGTGCTCTGTGAAAAATTGACACGATTTGGCATATCGCCTCGTTTGGCGATATAACATCTTATGACAGGGTAGGTGTGAATGAGCATTTCTATAGTGGTGACAAAAGTGGCGAAATTGCCAGTTTACTACTACGTTGCATGGACCAATCAGATGATGAATCAACGGATGGGCGTCTTCTCCCCCTTTCCGTGGACCAATCAGAATGATGAATGTTCGGTTCCACCAGGCAGACGAAAGTAATCTTCACGTTACTACTAGTTTTGATCACATGATGCTGAACATATAAAAATATTACTATTGCTCTACTTTTATATTTCCTCTGTGGTCCGTCCCACTTTCGCGACAACTCACGTAAAATTTGATCATGATTGGGTAGATTGGTAGATCCAGCCAAAGCATAGAAACTTAGTTCAGTATCACTTTGGCGGAAACAGTTTAAATATTACTGGAAAGAGTAATATCCCAAAATATGAGGAGCCTCCTCTTCCTCTGGAGATATGTGATATAAGAGACAGTGAAAAGGTCTTCGAAAGTAATTTACTACTCCCACACACATCTCCCTCCATTTCACAAGGATGTGTTTCGTAAGAAAACCTTTAAGGTGTCTGGCTGGTTTTGGAAGGAATGAAATGAGCAGAGATCATTGGATGCAATTTTGCTAGGGAGTCTGCTTCCCCGATTCCCTTCTGTCCGGCGTCGACTTTAATCCAAAAGATGGAAATGAAGGAGTTGATGTCTTGGACTTTACGAATAATAGAACTTTTGTATGCCATGTTTGCGATGCCTTGTCGTGCTTAATTAGTGTTTAATAGATGCTTAATTGTCGGTGTGGAGTTCAGTAGAGCTGAAAGCCTTGAGATATTCTAGGTCTTCCTTAGTTACCAAGAAATCTGCCTGGGAAATATTACATTCATCCGGTTGTTGTTGTTAATGTGTTGTTAATGTAGATGGGGTGGTAACATATTGCTGCTCCTACTCAAGGAACTTCGTTGTTGTAGACCTAGATTTGTCCCTATTCTTGTGGGAGGGTTTCAGTCCAGGACACTTTTGTTGGGTTGGTTTGTAGTTTCGGATGGGTGATTCACGATTCTTTGTTGCATTTGTATTGCTCGGGGCTTGAAACTTGGCCTTCATGTAGAATGTTATTTTCAAGCCTAAGTATCTTAATCTTGACTGCTTCTGCAGGGAAGGGAAACCCATTGCAACACAAAGTGCAGACGTGGAGTTGTTGGAATAAGCCCCAGTTATATTTAGCAGGAAGTAATGCTAAATGGTAGTTAGTAGTTTTGCGTTTCTCGATAAAGTTGGAATCTCAGATGGAAACCACAAACATGGTGATTTTATTCGTACAGCTCTGAACGGCTTCCTTAAGGCAATGTATATTCCTTAGTTTAGACCTGTAATTCTTCTCACGTTTCTTCGGAGGTTTATAGCATTCTCTTAACTGATTTCACATGGACACTTCCGTTTAACTTCCCATTAATCTTAACACCTAAAAGTTTGATGGTGTTCTGATGTTTGAAGGTTATTTTCTAGAAATATGGGTTTGGAGACAAGTCGGGTCTTTTTTTAGTAGTGTACATTTTCGTTAGTAATTTATTTAAAAGAAGGCCTTAGATTTGACATTTGCTAATAGTATCCATCAGGGTATGACGATTTAAATCAGCTTGATTTAAATCACGATTTAAATCGAGTGATTTTTATTAAAAAATCATTGATTAAATCAAAAATTTAAATTTCATTTTCTTTCTGTTATGTTTAATAATATTGAAAATGAAATCACTGTACAAGATGCATGTTACTTTATTCAAATAAGTTAAGAACTTTGCTCGTACTAAGTTCACTCCAAAATTATATTGAAAATCATCCTCCCTTTGACACTAAATACCAGTATATGCTGATTGGGATTGTGAGAATGTGCAAACGATCGTGCCCCAATTGAGGCTAAGAGTCTCGTTGAAGAACTCATGACAGGAAAAGGCAGGTGCCATCTTTCCCCGTCGAAAACAATTTTGTTTACAAACATGCGGGGAGACTGACGTCACGACTGCTCGCAAGCGATTTTTTATTTCAGAGAGATGAAAAGAAACTCTCTTGAACGGGGAGATCGCAATGTGTGATGCGATGAGCTGGACTGCTCATTTTTGTCTGATCCTTTGTAAATACATATACATATTAATGTTAAAATAAACGTGAATGTCTCTAAATATTGGCATTTGGTTATATTTCTCTACTCTGGGTTCAACCTAATTGATAGATATTTTTAAATATTTCCGTGGAAACGGAAACATACGGCAAACCTGTTGGGCGATCTGTCCAAGGTGCAAGTCCAGATGTCCAAGCTCGGATCACCACGCTACGTATCCCGACAGGGATCATAATTACCAGACAAGTATTTCCATCTTGGGTCATTGAACAATAGGTGTCACTCATAAGCCTGCTCATCAGTGTTGGTTTTGTTTTAAACAATCCACTGAATTGGCATGTTCTGGGGGATGCTATTACACTTGTTTTATGCTGTTCATAGAGGAAAGCTTAATTTTTTTTGTTTTATATATAAACCCTTTCTGTGTGCTTCGATTATACCTATAAAATACTTGTCAATGCTTAAAGAATTTGAAAAATAGACATATTTGATTTAAAATTTATATATTTTCATATCTTATTTTACTGTTCTTTTAAAAAATAACTTTTTTCACCAATAAGTTATTTTTGCAAGCTAAAAATTAATGAGAAGTAGGAATTTTTTCAAGATGCAAGTTCTTTTTATTTTATTTTCCCTATTGATGACTCTCAAAAGTAAGTCTTGAACCAATTACTTTAAATCAAAATAATTGAAGTAATTCAAAACATTTTATTCATATATGATGAATATATAATGCAAAAAAATTCTGAAATTTGTATGATTGAAAAAATTCATAATATAGCGTTGGTTGGATCCGGCAACCTTATTTATCTGGGTCCAAAAATTCACGTCACTGGTTATGGGTGCTCAAAGTAACATAACTCAAAGTAATCTAAACCGCTTGAGAACCAAATGGAAAAACATTGCTCATGCTTGAATTTGGGGCACTGTTCCATTTACTCTATCATGAGATTTAATTTGTTAATTCCTATGTCGCTCGCGTTCTAATCTTTCAAATATGTCAGATGTCACATTATAAATTTTATATATTATAATTTAAAATATTACATGCATTTTGTCATTGAACATGACAATAGAAATACTATATGACAAAAGAAATTATTTAAGTTTATAAAATGTGCTTTCGAGAATCACATTTAAATAATGTTTCATATAGTACTTAGTTGGTAGTTGGTTTGTTTCTATACGGTCATTTTTGCTACACGAGAAATATTAGACCGTAATCAATACTAGAATATTATAGTAGCATGGTTTGAATTTCACGAAGTATCAAAACTGCTTCGTTACGTAAGCCTTTGTGATTTTCGTCTACTTTCGTCACAATTGAAAGCAAAAATACAAAATTTATCCCTTTATCTTTAAATAAATATTAGCTAAGAGAAATAAAGGAAATCAAGGTATTAACTTTGCTCTATATTAATAAAATTATTTAAATCGTTGCATTTAAGCTCAGTATTCTATAGTGTTTTGTATGAATTTCTCACTTATAACATCCA
The DNA here is from genome assembly GCA_933210815.1 of Meta bourneti. NCBI lineage: Eukaryota > Metazoa > Arthropoda > Arachnida > Araneae > Tetragnathidae > Meta > Meta bourneti. Next base: position 51,207,285 of record OW119927.1, read on the forward strand.
CACCAAGAGTGGGATTCTAATCCAGAAGTGTTATACTAACAGCCAGAGAGCTAGCGACTCGATCAAAAAGTAGAGTGGATTAATTTTTGAATTAAACGTTGTTCCTGAAGGCATCATTATGATAAAGGCTTTTTCATAAAAGTATTATTATATATAGGCTTTGTTGTATCGGATGTATAAATGTATTTCTCATAGAGTCTGTAAGCGTTTTGAATTCGAATGAAAGTACTACAACTGAATTTAATGATCTTGTAAAGTTTTATTTTGTAAAAGTGTCAACAACCAACAACACTGAATATAGTTTGAACACAAGCAGACAAGAAAGCAAAGCAAAGAAAACAATATTTACAAATATAGATATGTATGTATCGTTATATATATACATACATACATGTGTATATCTATAAATAATATTCACAAACACACAATAATATCTACAACTTTATAATTTTACACAAGAAATACAGCGTCATCCACACAATCAAGCGACGAATTTAGGATATGAAACTCACTACGAAATTAAGAAAGTCTGAAATACACAACAAATGACATTAAAATACCATTATTTCACAAATCGTTATGATAAGCTTTGCGAATTGTCCTAGCTTCTATAGGGAAATGATCTCGCAGCAGGGTTTGTTGCAGAACCTGCAGCACCTTCGTAAATGATAAGAAAATGTCGAATGCAAAGACCTCCATCGTCCATTTTCGTACCAACGTGTCTGTTCAAAAGTAGCCTTTCGCTTTAAAAAGAAAAATCAGTTAAGTACAGAAGTGTTGCTGCACTTTAAAGACTGAACAGTTCTTCCTTCGCAGCGTATTGTCATAAGCAAAAAATCTACTAAAATGTACTTTGGCTTGTTCTAAAGAAGTTCATCACCTGTGAGCTAATCAACCCATTTGTAATTATTATTTGTTTCTTAAATTTAATTGTAACCGTAGCTGCCTTTGTTTTTTGTCAGTTCAAAACTAAATCTACCCTTTGTATCACGATTACATTCAAGAAACTCGGCATCATTTCATTCACGACCTAGAACTATATAATTATTATAATTAGTTTAGTTATATTATTTACAATACAGGCATCGAAATATATACATATTATTTTCCCCCATCCGAACAGATGGTTTGTCTAGGATACTGCGAATGACCATCCCCTTTGTTAGGACGATCTCTAGTCTACTGTCACTCTCTCGCAGTGGAAGTTGTTTTGTGAGCACTTGTTGTTGAGGATTGCTAATAATAGGAAAAGGCATTCATTCTAAGATTGAACAAACATGGTTAATGGATTCTGCCGATGGACCCCTCGTGGGTTCTCGGAACTGCACGGGCCAATTGATTCCTTTCCTCTCATATACACGTATTTTCGCGGTAAAATAGACTTCTCTGTGGCAGCACGTTGGAGGCAACAAACGGATGCTCCTTTCGCGTGCACTATTGCTCGAAGAAAACAAAATCCGGCATTGTATCTTATTTTCCCATTTGCACAACGCACGGAAAGTGAGTTGCACACCACTCCCTCTCGATTTCGGCTTTTATCCCTCTTAGATTTTGCACCGATGGCGTCGTTTTCTACTACTTTCTTTTATTTTAACCAGGAATGCTAACTGTTAAGTCGATATATTGTGTACATGTGTGTGATACCAGACTTCGAAAGATTCGCACTGCCAGAGGAATTATGAACTGTGAAAATTCTAAATTTCCTTTTCATAGATACTTAGGATGAGTTTATAATATTTACTGTTCCATAGTCTACGAGGATACTTTTACAAATTCTACTGGGATACGGAATGTTATTTTTAGTTTCAACCATGAGTCACTCAACTGATTTATAATTCTTTAAAAAATTCTAGTAGTGGACAAGGCACAGCAACTTTCCGCAGTACTCGCTTGAAAAACACCGATACAAACAGTTTACTTTTGAGCTGTGACCCTTTATGACGACAAAAGACCAATTTTTTATAATACAGGCCTACTGTACAGTGTGAAAAGGACTACGACCTATCATAAACAAATATTCATGCAAAAGAGAGGAATATCATTAAATCTATTTTTCTCTGAGCTATGAACCGACTCTCTGGCATTTATTATACATTCTAATAATAATAATTGAATTACGACCTAACTGAGTCATTTGTTTTCTATGATATGGAGACAAAAGTAGTATCAATAAAGTCTCAAGGAATGTAGATATTTTTTGTAGTGCTCGAATAGTTCTTTCATTGACCGACGTCAGGTACAATACAAAGTTACTGGACTAAATTTCATAAACAGTTCAGAAGTATGACTGAGAACAAACAGGAGCGATATGGTTGAATAAATGCAGTGATAAATAAAACCTCCCTCGTTTCACCTTTTTCCACTCGTGGGTGTCTGGTTTAAAAAATATTCTTCAGCACAGATTTTCTCGTTTTAAAAACCTTAGAAATAAGATCTCTCTCGTCGACACAGTGCTTTGAATACCTTCTCTCTGTGCTTTTTATTTTTCTACGAAAACAACTGACACACGAGGTCCACATTTAAAGACTTTGGGGTTTGATTAGAGCACCAAGTATTTTGTAAGAGACTAAAACGTTTCATTTGAAAAATATGACCTAAATCTCCCGTACTTATTACAAGGCAACTCTGGCACTAACGATTCCTGTGCTAGCAGTCCGATTGCTTGCTTGACATAGTGGTTGGCTGCTCCTTCTTGGGTACCGTCGGTGGTATGACGTAGAGCGCAGACCCGTATTCGTCGTATACAAAGTATTGCTTGGTTTCCGTGTCTTTGCCTTTGTAACTAGCAGGGAGTGTCGAGGCTTTATCGAAGGAGTTCTCGCGGGGCTTCCAGATGGGGGAGCTCGCCTGCACTGTCTGCGGGTGGTAGCTCGACGGCGGGTTGCTTGACTGAATGAGCTTGGCCGAGGAGCTGCCCATGCTCGAGTTGGACAGCGAGGAGGCTGCGCTCAGGCTGAGCGCCTTGGGCGTTCCCAGGGTGCCGCCGGGCTTCAGTTTTCCGCTCCCTCCGCTGCTGCTGCCATCGTGCGACTTATCCGACTTGTCCGACTTATCGGACCGGTCCGATCTCTCTGACTTTTCCGAGTCGAGGGTGAGGGGCGAGTGGCCCCGCGAGTCCCTGAGGTCCCTGACCGAGGTGCTCATTATGTCATCCATGCCGTCGGCCACCGTGCGGCTCCGAGTCCGGAAGTTGGGGTCGACGTTGTCGTACGTCTCGGTCGTGTAGTCACGGTCGAAGTGGCCCGCAGAGTGCCGCTGCGAGTGGCGGCCGGACCGCTTCTTAGAGCTCAGCGTCCTGGTCATCCCCTGACTGTCACTCTTCTTCGAGTGGGGGGACTTCTCCCGAGCGCCCCCGGCTTTCGTTGCAGGAACAGTCATGTTGCGAACGCTTTCTCGAATGATCTGTCGGATAGTTCGAAGGAAAGAGTTCCTAAGCTCGCTCGTGCTGGAAGAAAACAGGCACTTCTATAGACTGTGGCATTACAACAGACTATTCAGTTTTCATCTCATATTTCAAAATGTATTACACGAGCCTTGAAGTGGCAAGTTATAATCAATAAATAAAGATGCAAAGAGAAGAGCAATATCAGAAAAAGAATAAAAATGAAGGAGAAAACATTCAAAAGAATCATAATATAACACGCATTATAAATATTGCTGTTTTACAGTCAAAATCTTGTAAGTCTTGAAATCAAAATTTTTTCAGGTTAAACTAGATATCAAATTGTAGATCAGTTATGAGATATGCATTTAAAAATTTGTCGATAAGGAGCTTTATAACTGATGTAGGCTTTGGAACTTTTGAAACAAATTTAGTAAGCAGATTTTTCACAAAATAATGTTAAATTGGATTTGAGAGGGATTTGATGGTAAAACTACGATGTATTCCCAGAAAAGTAAAAATGCATTCGGTAGTAAAGACACATAAAACATTGTCATTATTATTAGGTGATGAATTATTAGGTGAATTAACTTTCCACATAAAGTTTTAAAATAATTAATTTTGTTAAATATTGTAATTAATGGGACCGTTAAGTTTCTGGAATGAGGCAAAAGTAGACCAAACGCACACTTCAGCTGCTTGCGTCATATTCAGACTAGTCCAGACAACGATTCTAACAGAACAACCAAGCAGTTCTGGAAATCCTTTCACTTAATCTTCAGTACCGTTGGTCTGAATCACTTTAAAGCTTGTTTTACACTGCAACAACGCAGACGTTGAACAGACACGGAGTGTATCCCTACCGCCAATCACCGACAAGAAAGCAGTGATCGACAGAGGAATGACTGCTTTTTCATCGCTGATTGGCCAGCACGTCTTGTTCGAGACGGCACCGCAAATGTGTTGCTCCAGTGTAAAGCAATTTTAACCGTCATTTATCTTTCATATTCCATTTCGGGAAGAGGAAGATCATTCAGAAGGAATCTGGACTATCACATCAACATTTGTAGTATGAAACTGAGTTTAAGAACGTTTTGAAGGTGGCGTGTCATGTACGTAAACAGATAGAACTTGTTGACGGGAGCTGACAATTTGGCGGCAGATCTCATGACTAATTCCTATAATTTCACAGATACCGTGAACGATTTTCCGAGATGATTTGACGAATATTTTCTATACATTTTCCGGCGTTGTATTAACAAACTGCCTACCAAAATGCATATATGATGGTGCTCGAAATCGTGAAAAACTATCAAAAACTTGCGAATGCCTATAACCTGACCTTGAAAAGATCTTTTAACTTATTCCAAGCTCTTGGGTGATTTTCCGTAATTTAAAACCAAACTTTACCCAAAGACACTGCTTGTGTCTAATTCAGTCACTATTCAAATTGCAAACACCACTTGGCATGAAACCGATGGAACTATTTACAGTAAGCTTCCACAAACAGGCTATCTTACTATCCTGGAATCTATAAATTAGTAGCTACCTGATTTGACAGTGTTCCTTCCCGTTCCTCTTTACGATGTAGGGCGTCAACCTGGAAATTTATTGACTGCACTAGTACTCAATCATTCATGTTGACGTTAGTTCTGTTTCGGCATATTTTGCCATTTTCGAGAATAACCATAATTTAAATCATGTGAAGTTGAGTTTTTATCATGTTGAAAGTCGAGTTCGTCTTGAAAACCCAGGGGGTCATCAACGAGAACCCCAGGAAGTCGATGATGGTCAATGTCAATCAGCTCCATACGTCGTAATCAACCATATGAGGTGCCATGAAGACATCAGATATAAATCCTATGTCATAAGAACAGGATAGTTCATGTCTGATAGAACCCTGGATAACCATGTGATCCAGCGCTTTCATTTCACATTTGACCTCCCAGCTTGATTTAAACCACGTGGACTACTATGGATCTGGGCTCTATTGACAGGGTGACAAACAAGCATGCTCACAATTCTAAGGACTCATTGAAGGCTGCCATCAGGGCTGTTATGACCAACATAAATAAGGATCACCTCATCAACACATGTAGTAGTTTCAGAAACAGTTTTATTCAATGAACGTTTTTGTAAGGTGCAGGTATGAACATATATATGTATTAAATTCTATGAAGAAATATTGGTATTTCTACTGAAAATTTTTCTGCTAATTTCTTCTATTCTACACTACCTGACATTGAAAATGCAACACCCAGAAGGAGTGCGCAGAACTGGATGAAATTTACAGGGTAGACGCAGCTAACCGAGATATGTAAATGATGCAAACTGCGCAACTGTCCCGCGCACGGCGAGTGAAAAACCAGGGAAGGAACCTGCAAAAGTGGTCAGTTTCGCGCCGCTCTGTTTGCCAGGTGGTAAATCAAGTTGCAATTTGTTTTTGTGTCTCAGAGGAAACGTCTAGTAGCGGAGAATGCCAGGACGTCGCCAATCAAGACAGTTCCAGCAAACAGACGACTTCATGAGGGGTATGGTGATTGGCCTCAGAAGGGCAGGTTGGTCCATACGTCAAATCTCAGCAGATACCCACCTACACGCGTCCACGGTGCACCGATTGTGGCACAGATGGTTGGACCAAGGAAATGTGGCACGTTTGAGGGGTTCCGGTGCAGCCAGTGACGTCAGCACTCGTGGACCGACGCATCTGTCGGAAAGCATCAGCGGCCCCGCAAGCCACGTCTGTCGCCCTTTTGCAGCATGTACAGGACACCCTTGATGCTCCCATATCGTCCAGGACCATTATCCGCCGATTGATCGCTGGCGGCCTGCACTCATGGCGCCCATTGAGACGACTACCATTGACCCAACAGCACAGACATCTCCGTTTGCAATGGTGTCGGGATAGAGCCACGTGGACGACGGAATGGCACAGGGTGGTGTTCTCAGACGAGTCACGCTTCTGTTTTAGCAATGACAGTCGCCGTGTACGAATCTGGCGCCAACGTGGTGACAGGGCCAATCCGGCCGCATCTGTGGAACGCCATACCGCGAGACAACGCGGTATAATGGTTTGGGGCGCCATCGCCTACGATAGCAGGTCACCTCTGGTCCGTATTCAGGGCACTATGACGGCCCAACGATACGTGGATGACGTGCTGCAGCCGGTAACACTACCTTTCCTTCAGGGGATGCCCAATGCCATTTTCTAGCAGGATAACGCCCGGTCGCACACGGCACGCATCAGCCAACATGCCCTGCAAGGTACCCAGGTGCTTCCCTGGCCAGCTGTCTCCCCTGATCTCTCACCTGTCGAACATTTATAGGACGTCATTGGACGTCGCTTGCATATGTTGCCACCGGCACGTTCAGAAGACGAACTCTGGCAAATGGTTGACAGGGAATGGGCAGCCATTCCTCAGGACACCATCCGCACGCTCATTGCGTTTGTACCTAGACGTGTTGCTGCCTGTATCGCCGCTCGCGGTGGTCCTACAACCTACTGATCAGACGTTCTTGCTGCTCAGTGGCAAGGTGTATAATGTTGCAATAAAGATCACTTATTGCTCGTTGCTGTCTCTCTCTGTTTGCCAAATTTCATCACTTTCTGCCAACTCCTTCTTGGTGTTGCATTTTCAATGTCAGGTAGTGTATTTCCAGTCCAATTTTCTTCCCAGATAGCTGACACACCTTGAGGCCTTCTACACAATAATTGCGTACATAATATTTTACAAAAGCAGCCAGATATAAGTAAAAATTAGGTTTAGATAAGAAATGTTAGTTACTAGTCTATATAAATAAAAATGGAGTGAATATTTTCGATCCATTTCAAGTTTCCTATCCGTTTTGGGCACTTCTGATACAAAATCCGTCTCTCGCGTGTTTAGTGTCTGTCCATCTGTCTGTCTGTATGTGTGTGTCCTTACTGCGTCCAAACGGTTGAATTGATTTTCATGAAACTTTGCATACTGTGAGTACTTACATTCATTTAGTGACTGAATTTGGTTGCGTTAGTCTGTCCGTCTTCCCGTTTTATGCTCGATTTTGTGTTTGTGTGTTTGTACAAGTATCACATAAAATTTATTTAATATATTTTAATGTAAGGTTCTATATTTGATACACCATGTTTTAGTTTAGTGAATGCATTATTTAAAATTACTTTGCTTACATATTTAGGCAAGTTTCATGTTAAAACAACTGAGTAACTATACTTAAATCAACCATAATTTGGTAGTTTTGGAGTAGTTGGAAGGCATATTGAGCATTGCAATTACTTGGATTGTTTTACCAGTGCTGTGAAAAAGCAATTATTTTCCAAAAACTATTTTTTACGGAATTTAAATTCTAATACTTTATTTTGAGCCTTATTTTTTCTTTCCGAAATATAAAATATTCTGAATATTTAGGACAGACGATAGAGAATAAAACATTATTAATAAAATATACAGAACAAGACCTTTTAAAATTGGACTGGTAGGTAATAAAGCAACCTTGGTATTTTTATTAATCGTTTGATTTTTTAAAATTTGTGTCCGTTGTATTCCAAGAATCTATTTTAGAGTGAAAAAGCAGATACATTTATTACTTTTCGTTCGAAGCTTTTTTAAAATTTGTTTTAAGATGTATTTCTGAATTTTGAATTTATTGTTTTTCTTTCAATGACTGTAATCAAAGTAAGTAATGGTTTAATTAGTTTTGAAAACATTTTCAATCATTGTATGATAATTTTGGGAAACGCTTTTGTTTTTAAATAACATACAAGACATTTATATGTATACTCTGAATTGAACTATTCTATGCCTTTGGGTAATATTGACACACTTGGAGACTTTCTTTCTTACTAAAAATTTAAATTCTACAAAAATGTAAAATATTAAGTATGACATTTATTTACATTTGTAAAATTGTGTTTTTAACAGTTGTGTACCTTTATTAGAGTGTGGTAGTTGTTACATGTGATGAATAGGAATTAATAATTTATTTACGAAAGCGGAAGTTAGTTAACCAATTCAACCCGAGTAACGCTGGATAATTCTGCTAGTTAAGAATTAAAAAAAGTTTATATTACTTAAGGAAATTTTTTCTTGTTTAGTAGAGCTCAATTTTTTCAAGTATTGTTTTAAATAAATTAGAATGATAAAGACTTAGTTTGTCTCTACATGGTCATTTTTTGCTAAGCATAGGCTAGTTAGATCAGTGAAATGTTTGAAGTTTTACCTGTTTGAAAGTTGATAGACTTTTTCCGATCGCCTCTGCAGTTGAGATTTGAGATGAATAAGTTCCCACAAAAAATGAGTATCTGCATCCTTCACTGTACTTGACCGGACTTGAACCTCGGTTACTGGAATCAGCACCTGATATCGAATTATTTCTACTTCCGATGTACTGTTCTTGTTTGAACTTCCCTGAAAAGGAAATTCTTTTAATATATTGTTTGCTCACAAAACTTAAAATACTAATATTTTAAAAGTGTGCTTATTGTAATTTATTAAGAGTACAAATAAAAGTTAATTGAGAGCCACCCATCAATTAATTTAAACTAACTTATGCGAGTCATCGAATAATGCTGGAACTTAATTCTTATATATTTATTGTTCTAGACAAGCAGCATGTAAATTGACTATAAAAGGGCTCTTCACATACAGAATTTTTCACTCAAAAGGTATACATTCTGTGTTTTTTAATAACAGCGCAAAGCAATTTAAGAGTGTTGGAAGGTTCGATACCGGCAAAGTTAATTTACTTAATTTCTATGTATCTTTCCTCAGAATATACTGAAGATACCGGTTTGTCTACTAAATTGGAATTTGCTCATAAACTAAAATGAGAATTTATTATATCCCATAATATTAAAAATACTAACATAAAATTTACTAGAAAATAAAAAAATTGTATTTTATGCTCTTAAAAATTTGGAAAACAATAATTACTCTACATATAACGAACAGTTATTTCAGTATGTCTATAGTACGTTTACAGAACGTATTGGGAAAGTTTTACATACAAGATTAAAGCAATTTATTAGATAAAGTATCTCGAAGATAGAAAATATTCAATTTGGGAAAGTCGATTTTAAAATTCAAAACTTTGAATTTATTTAATTTGCATCATTTATTAGTTTTATTTATGCCCTTTTTACGCCACCTAATTGGTATAGTAATCATAGCATTCGTTTGTTGCCCAGTAGGTCCGGGTTGGAAACCCAGTTTGTAAGAGCATGGATGTTGGTAATTGTCCTTGTCAAAAGTAGCGGGGGCTCACCCACTAGTTGCTCATTCTCAAGTAGCCGTCACTTCGTCCCTTATAAAGCTGAAGGCAGAATATGTCAGTGGTTGGTCGTTAGAAATGAAAAATGTTTTATTTATACTTTTAAAACGTCTAATAAAAGTTGAAACAAACATGAAGTAATATTTGAAAGAATAAAATAGACTATTCAAACCTCTAAAAATCTTAAAATGAATTATTTTTTGAAAATTTTGGATTCCAATTCCCCTTAAGTAATAATTCTTATTTTTTGTTCTGTTGTAGATGATGGATAGTCTGTAAGGGCAGCCAATGATTCGAGCTAAATGACAAAAAAAAAGGATTAGCTTCTTCACCGTGATTCTTTTTTGTATTATATACAGCTGAACAATATATCTTTGTTATTAGTTTTGACTTCAGATCACACTTTGATCAAAAGTATTAAGAGTTTTATGTTCTTCAGTTTACATGGAAATGCTTTTATAAATGCTGATGAGTAGTAAATAGAAATTTAGCTGCCTGTATGCATCATTTTATGTTTTGTATAATGTTTTCTGCTGTTATATCACAATGGAATGACCGGCAGAAAAGAATTGAAATGTCTTCACCGTTAGATCTAGCCTGAAACCTGATCTTAAAGAGTGTGAAAGAACGCTAAATATTGATATGTGGTGGTAGAACAGGTAATTCATACTTTGATTCAAAGCATTACCGTGTTCCTGGCATTTAAAGTTAACAAAATCTTACCATAAGTTTTTTCTTTTGTCTTATTTTCTCTTTACATAGAAAAACGACGGCCGTCTTGAATACGAAGCACATAGCGTATAGTTCTAGACCTTTCTTAATTTTACCCAAGAATTCGAAAATGTTCAGCCATTCTACGCCAGCATAGAAAAGCAGTTCACCTGGGCTAAGATCTACATGCTGTAAGAAACAAAAGTTAGAAAAATTGAGCGAACACATATTTTTCATATTATATCTGAGTAATATCAATTTAAGGTTGCAGAGTAGATATTAAATTACTTCCCGTCTGCATGGAATTTAATAAGTATTGATATTATGTTAGAAAGTTATCATACATCGTAATCATGTTAAATCTAAGCCACTAAGTCATTCACGATTCAGCTGCATCACAGAAACATTTAAACTTTCGAATCAACTCACTTTGAAAATGTTTCTATAGATGCATGCTCGTTAAATAAAAACAGTCAAAAAACATCAAAATAGAAATAATTATAATTCAATTTACTTATTAATAAAGTAAGTGCATTTGGTAACTTTAAGGAACTGATTGAATGTAAACAACATTTCGTAGTTAGGAAAACGTTTCTTTTGTACATGAAATATTTTTGAAGAATCTGCGAGTAAATAATTTACTTGTCCAACGGTAAATAAGATTCGAAATACTTTGAAACGTCAAGTTATTTTGAATTACAATGTAATGAAGCCAATAAGGTTAGTGGGATACTGTAAAAACCTCTCGTATGAAAAAAGCTCATGCATTTAATACTATGAAGGTCATGCGCACATTATTCCACCATGCAACCTGTAGTTGTCCCTACATGTCTTCTAAAAAGTTTTAGACTTCTTGACCAATAGAATCCTGATTCTTTCAACTAATGGATATAGCTGTTTAATTATTATGTGTATAGGGTAAAAGGCACACAGTATACTATTCGGAAATCTCGTGAATTCCAGAGGGTTAGTACATCGACCTTCCAATGAAATAGGCAGAGCATGTGGGCGGAGTCACTGTCTTAAGATCCTAGGAAGGAAAGTAACGTGACTTACGAATCGACTTGGACCGATTGGTTATCGAAGTGCAGACTAGTGTTTTTAATCCCACTGAATAATTAATCTCTTGAATCAATTCATAATTTGCCCCACATTAGGATTCATATTTTTTCTCACTGATCTTCAAATCGAGTGACCGGAAGAAATAGCATGAATCTGTGCGCACATATTCCGTCTATTTCATTAGAAGGTCGACGGGTTACTACGATGTATATAGTCGAGTCTATCTTCAAAATTTCGTGATCGATTGCACCACTTTCAAAGAGAAATGGAAACTACTTCTTGGTACCTGTTTGGATGATTTCAGATGCTGTCGATGTAAATGATCAAATATTGCCCCGTATTCTTCGTGAATCCTTTGCATTTCATTGATGTGTTCTGCCACACGTTCCATTCCTTTCAAAGCCTCTGAATATCACAACATTCATTCATTAACAGATGCATTGAACAGACGAATGCATTCGATAAATATAAATATTATTTATTCTAAAGGTAAGTTTTTAGATTATAGTTTTGAATGAATAAAAAATTAGTATTTAATGCCACCGAATGTTTAAAATCGAAATTCACGATTATTATTCACAGAAATGCCAAAAAGTTATGAGCACTTCTATAAGCGCAATTCAAATAGAAAAGTAAAAATTATTAAATATGCGTCTTTTCTGATTACTTGTTTTGCTATTTTTATGAATATGATAATAATACTTTAAGTAGTTTCCGCGAATATTTATATCTTATTACAGATTTAATTTACATTTAGTGTACTTTTCAATACAAAATAGGCATTTCGTTTACATTATAAGAACATAATGTCCGAAAATTAGTTAGTAAATACGAGATGAGTGATCGGGAAACTTGTGTGATAATTTTTAGTTATTCGAAATTACGTGTGAATAACATGCAACGGTTTGCATTTTAAGGATATGTGTCAGAATAAGAGGAAGCAAGTAAATTTGTTTTAAACCCCATAAAATGTGAATGTTGATTATGATTCGGGGTTCATATATTTATTTATTTTTAAAAATTTAAAGATCATTGTTCAGAAATTTAATTTTAGTAGTATTAAGGATATTTGTTTTTCGATTTCATTGTTAATGTTCCACAGCGCAACAAAAGAATAGAAATGGATATTACAAATATAAATTTTATTTAAAAGAAGTGTACTTAAAGTGAGGTGAACAAAATACAGGACTTCAGTATCCAACATGACTTTTACTTTGTTCAAAATCATAGTAAAATACTCCATTTCCATACCGATTTTCTAAAATTACCATAAGATTTATTTTCATGTATGAATATTTGATGTAGAAGTAATTTAAAGTTAGTGGGGCAGTTGCAGTTTACTGGTAAAATTCTTTGAGCTTATATTTTGTGTAACCCGATTGAGACCACCAATTTTATTTTGTAAAAACATTTATTTTGAAGAAAATTTCTATTGCTCATAAGTAAAGGCGGTCTCTCGAGATTGGGCACTTGAATCTCGGGTTTTTTAACGAATCTATTCTTTAAATTAGGGGTCAGGTTAAAAGTAAACAATGCGTTCCCACAATTGGCGTTCTTAGCGTGGTTTCTGGCTCAGAGAACACCGTTAGATGTCGGAAGTCATAGCTGTGATTAGGAGTAAACGAAACAAATAATCACTTATGGTGATCGTCGAGCATGATTTTGAGTGTGACAGACCTGTCCCCTGCGAGCTTTATCATCCTTGTATATATGGACTTCCCCAAGGTCATGTGCCTTCTCACCAGAGCCGTACTTTAATTTTTTGTGGTTAACGGATGTGCAATTACCTGCAAGGTGTTGGTGCTCCTCTGACGTAGGATCGGTGAGGTGCTTGAGCTGTTGCAGAAGCAGAGGGTATTTAAGTATCCTCTGTATTGGCTTGATGAGGTAGGACTCCAATGAAAAGGAATGCTGGCCTCGAGGGTTACGAGACTGTAAGAACTCCACGAGAGCCGCGTTCCCCTCGCCTGAAGAAATAACACTCTTAATATATGAAGGTAAATATCTCCGAGAGGGATTTTCAGTGTAAACAACAAACCAGACGGTCTGCGACGATTTTACTTCTGCTGTCCAAATGCTCTTACATGATACGTATTGGAGTTACCTTAAATGTAGTTTATCGCTGTTTTGGTAGCGTTTGGTTTTAATCTAATTGGATTTTACCAATCAACTATCATACATCAATTCGAAGTTCATTCTTTGGAATATTTATTGGCGAAGTGCTGAAATCGTATTTGTAAAACAAGCCAATTGATGCCACGTTCAGAATGCGTACAGGGAACACGTATCGCCGCAGAAACACTACGGCCATCTATAATACGTTTGACAGAAAATGCCTCTCATACCGCTCTCATAAGTGTTTTTTGAGAACGTTGAACCAATTAAATACCTATCGCTCATAAGAAACAAAATACTGAATAACAGTTATCAGTTAAAATGCGACATTGTAATGCATACATTATGTTGGAATAAGAACAAATAAATGCAAGATTATTATTTCCAATATTAGCAAAATCCAAGCAAAAGCATAAAGAAAAGAAAATACATAAAAGAGAGTGTGAGTGTAAAGACGCGTGAGATTAATTCTAGCGTGTTTGGGCAAAAAAATGCAAGTCAAAAATTGTAGACGAGTACATGTAAAAAGTTATCTTTTATTTGGTCGAATGAATAAAGAAATGTAAATACTGGTTGAAATGATTAAATTGATTTATAATGTAAAAAATACATTCAATGAAAAATTGTTGAAAAATTTGTTTTCTCAACTTATACGGTTTTGCCTTAACACCCTAGAATTTATATTTCTGAATTAAATTTAAGCATTGGCTATTCTTTGTGTTTCTGAGGAAACAAACTAGGAAATTATTGTATAATATAGCTCAATTTTAACCACAATCATTAAAAGGATGGAATATATCAAAATCGAAACCAATTTTATGAGATAAAATCATTTTCAAAAGAATTGTATGGTTTTAAAAGCATCAAGAGTAAAAATGTCTTTCAAAATTATTCACTTCAAAAAATCTCAAAAAATGACTTTCTAAAATGTGAATCATACGTTAAAAGAAATATTTACCTGGATGAAGCACTTTCTGAGCCTTTGAGTGACTAGCACAAAATGAACTGTATAACTTGAACTGATCTGCGTAGTACAGAAAAGAATTCCCCAATGCGAACAAGACGTTCTGTAAAACAAGGAAAGATATATTTGATATGAATAATTAAATTTTCTTTCTTCCCGGAGGAAAGAAAGGAATATTTTCCCAGCCTCGATCTGCAAGATATTTTTTATAAACCTTCACGAAATTAAATAATATCGAGGATGTTTTTTGTAGAAGAGAAGTATCATTATATAATTTGTTATTTTTGTTATTTCAATTAACGTCACACTGGAGCAACACAACGGGCTATTGGTGACGGTCCGGGATCAATCCCAAAGGGAAAGATCCGAGGACAACACCACGTAATTTTGAACCACGGTCAGATGACGAGGCAATATCATTATATAAATATACCATACATTTGAAAGCGCTTAAGTTAAATGTCGTACATAGGAAAGGAAGAATTTCATAATTTAACAGATCCTAAATATATATAAATGAAAATAATAGTTAATCCAGGAGCCTTGATTATAAACAGCTCAAAATGAAGAATAATCTAGCGGTACTCTGAATTATTCGGGATAGCTCTCTCTCCACTGTGAATGTTTTACGAATTTTTGTCAAAAAAATTTCTTTTAATAAACAATGGATCTCAGAGGCTTGAGCAGTATAGCTTGGATTAATATCTAAGACACATGTCAGACATACCCATGGATATATATTAAGTATGTAAAATGCAAATTCCTATTATACATGATCCCTGTCCCAGATGTCCTAAATTTCGAATGCTTTCCTTTTGACTAAAAGATTTATAAACATCAGCCATGGAAAATTCTTCGGGAATTGGTTCATAATTTTTCATAAGTAATGAAAATAGAGTTGCATTAATGATAAATAAGCTTTGATATAATAAAAAGTATATTATGAGTCGAAAACTATTGTTAACTTTTTCTGAATAGCAAGTGCAGTGCAATGTTTTAACACATTGATATAACCGTTGTGGAGGGACACTGAGTGTAACATCCGTTTGACTGCTGTAGTAGTTTTGGCATGAATGTCATATTTCTAATTGTTTATGAATATAAACGAAATTTAAAAGTAAAGCTAAAAGAATATCTTCTTTCTTTTTCCTTATTCATTCAAAACCTACTTCAGAGCTATGAAAAATAAGTTATATTAGAAAGACTTTCTGTAAACTTGACTTTGAGTGTAGACAAAACTGTTAAGAGAGCAACGGTTTTTAAGTTTCTACGTATAATTAAAGGATTAATACGAATATGTTATAAAGTATTCTGATAATATTCTGATTACAAAATTCTCTCTCTCTCTCATTAATATACAAAGTCGAGTGTATCTTTCTGATAAAAGTTGATCGTCAGTCAGATCATGATAAAATACTTATACAATATTTATTATGACACTATTTGTACAAATAGTATTAAAAATTTGTTTCACCAGTTTGGATTACACTCTTAAATAATCCTAATATTTATATGAAAATGTTCCTAGATATATATTTTTGGTACATTTTTGTTTCCTCAATTAAATCACTCTTCTATCTTGCAGTGTATGGATATACAGATTTATACTTTTGCATGATTTTCTTTACTCTTACATCATTATTTTTTAGACACCACACTTTTATAAATGTGTTTTATAACTGAGTTATAAGCCCAGGCATTGAGACTTGTATATTCTATAAAATATAAACCACGAGTAAATTCTCTCAAATGAGGAAATTTCTTCAGAGTTTATATATTAATTGAAAGGCTTCGGACAACATAACGATAAGCCACTTTTCGAATTTTTCATGCTAGTAGCTTTCAAGTTTTAAAAATTCCAAAATTACAATTGTTTATCCACAATTCAAGAAGTCATGTTACCTTAAACTCTTGTACCGCGCACTCTATCAAACAATCAAGTATTATCTTGATCCTCTTGAATATTTCACTTTAAATTTTCTTCATTTCGGAACACATTTCTGTTCAATAGTATTGATAACGTTGCAACTTTTCATGGTCTTGATGACTATTTTTATGACTTGATACTTTAATAGTACAGACAAGACCGTAGGGAATTGGGTTGCGGTATCATGATACTCGGGCATGGGAGTAAAGACTTTTTATACAGTAATAACAATCAGTTTCGGAGTAGAGTTCAATTTAGAGAAAAAAAAAACAGAAACAGAAAGTTATAAATCTTTTCATAGTGAAAAGATTAATAAGAATTATCAATCTTCATTTGTGTGCATTCTTCTGAATTGCGAAACCATTTTGGTTTCATTACTTTGAAGCTCCATACAAATACTGCTTAAACAAAGAATTTGTTAACCTTTTTTTGCAATATTAATTCGCCATTTTTAATTTCTTGTGTTGGTTTTAACGTCATCAGGTATATTTACCAGAAACTGTAAATTATGTTTCGTTAAACCTTTAAAAAGAACGTATGTAACACTTTTGCTACAAATATAGTTTTAAACTGTAATTCTTTCTCAAAGGTTGATAGATTTTTTAATGATTTTAACCCATTAAGCAATCTGCTTCAATGAAGATTTTTGTTTTATCTCGTACCTAACTATATTTATGTCTGTATTTCTTTGCGCGTTTTTTGTTCTCTGTAATTGGATAATTTTCTGAAGAACAATTAAATAAATAAAATAACGATAACGATGTAAACAATATTATAAAGGAAAGATAAACAATGGGACATACATTCTTATTTCACGAGGAGCCCAACTCGTATCGGGACCCAGAATTAACATGCATTAATGATAAAGATTTTCTAACGACTAAGTTTGCATACAAAATGTCCGTAAAATGGTGGATGGCTCACCTTGAATTGGGAAGGAAGCTCGAATTTAGCAAAATCCGGTTCAGCGGAGATTGCTTCTTCTAAGCTCTGGAGGAAAACTCTTTGAAACTGCACAATCTCTTGGATGTTGCCGAATAGGGCGTTGATTTCGGCATTCGAAAGAAAGGTTTCCTTCTTCATCGGCTCCAGGTAGTGCTCCAATAGACTGTTTAGGTGCTGAAAAGGAAGAAAGAAGTAAGGGTGGCAATAACACTGGAATCCTTACATCTATGAGGGCATGCTACAATTGTATCTAACCTATAGTATTTTACGGTTGGTCGAGTTTGTAACGCAAAACATTGTTCTTTACAATGGGTCACAAAAGTATTATACCATTATTATGAATTTTATAAGAATGTAGTTAAAATTATAATTTAAAAATTTTACCATCTAAAGTTCCGTTTTTCTATTTTAGCTTCCCGTCAAAATTATCGAATACAAAATATCTTATAGACATTGATTTCACTTCTTTTGTTTAACAATTGTTCTTTTTTAAGGTAGGTGATCGAACACTTTTGTGTGTCTGATTTCATGGTTTAAGTTACATTTTAAATATTTTTCGTAAAACTTTTAATAATTATTCGATTATTTTGACGGGAGGCTAAAATAGAATGACGGAGCTTTCATAAGGTAAAATTTAATTTTAACTACATCCTTATAAAATTCATGAAAATAGTGAAAAATGTGAGGTGGACAAATACTTTTGTGACCCACTGTATTTTATATTTTGAACTCTATATTACATTCTGTATTTCGTAATGAGTTTGAATGATTCATCGTAAATGAGTTGAAATTAAATTTAAAGAGATGTAATTAAGCATATATCTGTGATTGGAAAATATATACATCGCAACAAGAATTTAAAAGTTTCAAAACATAATAATTTAGGTAGAAAATAGATATAAATAAAAACAATGTCAGCATTAGAACACTTTTGCAATAACACATTTCAGCTCGAGCTATTAGGGAGGCATTTAAAGTCAATGAATAAAAAAAAATTTGCAATGATAAATACATTTTGTTACCAATTTCCTCATTGTTTATCACAAAAGTTCGCTAATTGTTTTTGTTAGTAAAATAGTCTTACAAATAAATTATCAACTTAAAAAATAATAAGTAATAAAATAATAAATAATTTTCTTTGTTTATGTTTTTTCTAATATATTGTAAATACTTTCCATGGAGCTAAGAATTTATCAACGGATGAAAAATAGACGATAGCTATTGCCTAATCTTAATTGAAAAATATCAGTCAATTTCTCCTTAGTGTGGTGACTTTTATAGAATTTGCCTTATTTATAAATATACATGTGTTTGAATTATCTTAGGATATTTCTTATTTAATATAATTTAAATTTATCACATTAATATTAGAATAATTAAAACGTATAAAGCAACTGTTATTCGGTTCTGCACCTATTTTTGCAATAACAAAATTTGTGCATGACTTCGAAGTTCTAAAGAGCTTTTAATACTAAAAAATTACCTAATTGATTTATACAACTTATTTCACTTCATTAATCCAACGTATGACAAAGGTTCTAAACATGTAATGTATTTTCAATGTATCAACGTACTATAAAGGTACACACTAGGTACTGTTACGAATTTTTAGACTACATATGAAACCTTAATTAAAATACTATAAACTGTCAATTTCTATTAAAACCATTAAAATAAGCGAAATTAAATATATATAGTCCTAAATACTGATGAAACACTTCATCACCTTTTTGATCGAGATTAATATTTATATATATATGTTCTTAAGAATAATTTATTTCACGAATGTATATTACTCGAATCAAGCCTGTTCTCTCAAGTGATTAATAATACTAGCAAGAAATATACATTTAATAACATGTTACACAGTGTATGATAAGACGTCTACTTTATAAAGTACTTATTTCATATATACATTGAATACAATGATAGAAGAGCAGGGATTATATCATCGGGTGTACTATGTACCACAGTAAAGGAGGGTTAGAAAACGACTTAATGATAGTCGGAACTAAGGAACATCAAGGTCATTCCAACTAGCGTGTGAACACCAATACGACAACAATAATAATAATTAGAAAACACATTCAGGGGAATACTATTATATATCTGAGCACCCATTCTTGAAATCAAGCAGAAATAGAAGAGGCACGACAGTGAAGTGCACAGACAGTTTCTCCGGGGAATAAGAAAAGAAGTGAGATATAAAAAGGCGGGAAACAACAGACAATAGCATTCCAGAAGAGTCCCATACTTATATTGATGGTGCAGAGAGAGGGATTGTAAGTAAGGGGAGATTAATCATCATGCTAAAATATGTGGAGCAGTAGTAGAAGAATGGAGGAAGGCATAATGAAAGGTCTGAATTACCTTTTTTAATGCTTCCACATACCAATCAACCAGGTCGCTCATGTGCTGCACCAACAACATAAAGGACTAGGTGTCAGAAATAGCAGGGATACAACACTTCCAAAAATGGGGCTTTTCTAAGGGAGTTCAAAACAGTCAAGTAGATCTTCTTTAAAGAAAGTAAGAAAAGCACAAGAGACCAGTCATGTTTTGTTCTTTTTCTTTCTGTTTCGTTAAGCTTATAGTGTTTGCTTCCTTAATAACAGTCAGGCAAAACTTATATGAAGAAAATCATACCTCTCTCATGCTGGTAAGATACCAATCTTGTAGACATGCAAGCGTGGATGGGTATGTGTGTGCAATAAAGCAAAAGTGTTGTGGAAAGATACACAGAATATTCTTGAATGATATCAAAATAAAGATAAAAAATGAAATTCAAAGCGCATTTGTTGCATTCTTTGGAAGGTGGAAACTAGACTGAATACTAGAAGAGGACATTCGTGTTTCAGCTCAATGATTATGTGACACTGAGATTGTCAAATGTGTCGTTCTTATTTTACTATGTTTAAGTTTGAGAGATGAGTTTCAAACATTACTGATTTGGGAAGTTTAATTTAGTTTCCTTTCTTTCAATTAAAATATTTCAAAGTAGTATTATTTTAATACTTTCTGAATCTAAACCACAAATGAAATTAAAAATTATTCAAATTTATTCTTGAAAGTCGTGGCCAGTATAAGGCTTGCTTATATTGGATATTCTAAAATGTTTAATACAATTTTGATTATTAACTAACAAAGCTCTTTAGAGTTTAAATAAATTCTCAAATATGTAAAAATCACCCAGTCTTTGCAAAAGAAGTGGTTTCTTTATTCACTAATTTAAAATGTAAATTACAATACTCAATCTGAGTGAAAGTGGTTATTTATTGAGTCTTTATTTAGACTTCTTTCAGTCTTAAAATACGATTTATGCATCCAGATTTCTATGTACTGCAAATTTGGATTTGGAAAATCCTAATTTTTTTTCCTCTATTCAATGATACAACAGACCTCTACTATTGAGTGTTATTTTTAATATTTTTACCCTTTCATCTTTATGTGGTTATTTAATTTTTTTTATTTTTTAATGAGTAACATACTTAAGCTTTGTGATGAAAACTAAAAAATAATTCGATATAATACCTACCAGAAATTCTTAAATGTTTTGAATAATACATTAAATCTTTGTAATGAAAGTTAAATATATAACTAGTGTTCTTTTAATCTACTAAACATGCTGGAAACGCGCAAAAATGGTGATGACAAGGCAAGCAAAAGACTACTAGCAAACATGTGATTAGTTGTGGGTATTTTGATGTTGTGTTAAATCAGAGGGCTTAGTAACAGGCTCAAAATATTCTGAGAAAAGTCATTTCTAGGCACATAATGAAAAATTGATCTCTGCACATCAGAAATGAGGGGTAAAATGTTATACCTTCACGTATGTTCTCTCAGTGTCTATGAGCTCCATGATGACTTTGCGCAACTTCTCGCCGTCGGAGAGCTGCCGCGACGGTACGAACGGCATGCTGGTGGCAGACCCACCGCTCCCCGTGCTGGCACCACCCAGGCTTGAGCTTCGTCTCTCCAGGGGGGCTCGGCAGTATTCGGTCACAGTGTCCGCCGTCTGGAGGGAAGACAAATCGAAAAGAGCGAATTGACGGTGCTGCTCTTTTCAGAAACAGATCAACAGATGGTGCAAAACCAGGGCCCTGCAGAGGGGCTGCGATAGTGGAAGGATGTAACCAGAGGAGAGGGGCAACCCCCAGAAAGGGTTGATTTCTTAATTTTATATCTTTTGCAAATGAAATGTAAAATGTATCTAATATTTTTGCAAAATCCTTCAAACAAAACAGTAATTACATTACGTAATAGTTTTTATTACTAATAATTAAGAAATAAATTACGAAACAATTCTTCAATAATGATGAAAAGTGAATTTCGTAAAGCCAAATTTAAATACTGGCTTAGTGTTATTTATTGTCAATATAAACATTGGGAGGATCAACCATTGCAATATTATGTCTGTAGTCGGATATAATGAAGTGCATCACTTTTTATGTCTCCAATACTTCCTTACATTAAAGAAAATGTAAAATGAAAACCTTTAGAAAAACCCTTATCAAATGTATAATAATTAGCTTCAAATCTTCAGTTGACTTGAAACTTGATTTTTATCTTTGAATCTCCTTCGAAATCGCTACCTTAGTAACTAGAGTAGATCAAGCTTCTGACCTTTTTTCCCCTTTGAATCAAAAGTGTCCTTGTAAATGTTTACATAACTTATTTTTGCACCAAAGTAGAAAAGGCGCTAATGTTCATTTTGCAAGTTTTTAGAAACATCTGACTTTGTAATTTTTATTTTTAAAATTACTAGTACAACGTACAAAAATTATTTTCTAATTTTTTAATTCTTTCAATTTAGTACCATGTATGTGCATTTACTAGTTCAACCATGATTTTAATTCTTGTCGCTTTCCTCGAAAATTTTATTGGACATCGGCCCTACAGAAAAATTCCATAGAAGTTGATTTTGGCCCTTTCAAGAGATGTGAAAGTTGTTTGTTTTACAAGGAAATCATTCAATAATTCATTTTATTGAAGATATTATAAACTCAAGAAAAACTTAAACCATGTAAATTATAGAAACAAGAACACGTAAAATAAATTGATAACAAAAATTTAATATGTGATATTATCTATATTTTTAATAAAAATTCAGGAAATCTGGTTATGTGAAGTCTGATTTACTATTGTTTCGTTATCAATTCTAGCGTGCTTTCCATGTTTCTCTCTGCCGTAGGGTGGGCAAAAGTTAGGGTGCACTTCTTTTTTTTTTCAATTTTTTTTCCCTCACTTTTTAGAAGTTGTTCCGTAATGACGGTAGATGGCGCTCTTGCGCCAATCAGTTGAACTGTAACAATGGAAGTGTAATGACGTTTATAATCTTGGCCGCGAAATGAAGCGGAATTGTATTGTAATTTTAAATGTCACCTTATTAAATTTTGTTAAATTTTATTCTCAGTGAATTTATTGAAACTGGATTCATAAATCTTCACTCTGGAAAAGAAAATTTGCACTTGAAACAGATATCGACTCTTGAAATCATTAGCTCTCCCATCCCTCCTTCAGAAGTATTTAAGAATACAGCAAACCATGTATTTAAATAGATAGACTTAATTAACCTCTTGAATTGATTAATTGCTTGATTGTTTTATGAATATTTAAAAGGTACTTTTTTGAAAACTGTCTTCGACTTTGTGTTTTCTGAGTACAAATCAGCTCTCTCGTTTTGAACTTCGAGAATTGTGTTAGCGATTAGCTGGTCCTGGTCATCGCTGGAGAGTTCGGAGAAATCATCGTGCAAGACTTTGAGGGGTACTGATTAAAGTATAATACCACCTTCTGCATTCACAGGCACAACCCATCACATCACCTTTCTTTTAAACACCGTTTTTATTGTCAGTACAACCTGCAAAAGGGCCAATGTTAGAACATTAGCCGTTTCTACTTAAGTTAGCAGAAGTATCGTAATTATTTAAAGGACCAATGCCCACATTGGCTCTTTTTAAATTTGTGAATGGTTGACATTGGCCTTTTTGAAAAAGATACAGTCGCGGAAGAAAAAACGACCCACCCCTCTTCATTCAAGCAATTTTAACAGTAGAGAAAATTCAAAGATGGCGTTCCACAGGAACCAACGTCTTCAATAAATTCAAATATATACAATTTGCATAAGGGACCGTCTTCATATTATATTGAGCACCAACTTCATAATTTTGAATGAAGAACCCTATTTTGACACACAATTTCAAATCTATATCAAAATTTAACTTCAGATACCAAATTTCATGGCATTAGGTCTTACCGTTTCAAAGTTATGAGTACAGAAAGATAAGAGCTCCTAATGTTAAATCAGTTTCTCACACTTTTATGGATATCTTCCTAAATAATATTTCGATATCGCTGATATTTTGTATCATGTCACTGTTAAGCAACCCAAACAAAATCCACCTAATAATTTATTTAAAAAATAGTTTTTAGTATACAATAATAATTATTAAATTAATGTTTGAAAAAATTATGAATTGGAACCTTACTATATTTTGGTAGGAATCGATTCAGAAGGAATTCTAATATGATCATGCAAAACTTCAGCTTATTCCAATTGTTAGTTTTTGCATTACATTACATTTTCCTCATTTTAGCCATTTTAGGGGGCAACCAAAAGTTTAAAAAACGTCTGACACACCTGAGGAATGTTTAAATTCTTAAAAAATCGTTGGAAATTTCATTTATGTAATCTAAAATACATTGCCTTTTACCAGTTATGTGTCGTATAAATGAACCCTACTAATAAATGATCAATTGAATGACTCACTCTATTCACTTTTTGGAGGATCGGAATATCAGTTTGATTGTATTAAATAATTATAGGCAGGCGTTTTTTGGTTGTAAACATAGAAGCGAACGCTAATTTAAAAAAAATTGACACTTATTAAGAATACTAAAGACGATACAAAATTATACAGAACATCGATCGACACTTTCTCCGTTTCGAATTGTTTTCAATTCCAAAATCCTTTTTTATCACATTTTAATCATGGTTACAATTCACAATATTATCGTTTGAGCTCGTATAATAAATACAATAATTCTCGGTTCGTTTTCACTTGCATAATAAATATAACATAATTCTCGAATAGTTTTCGTTTGCATAATAAATGTAATTCTCGGGTTGTTTGCACGCGCTGACAAATACGTTTGAAATAGTGTTTAAATTTGAAATTCGGGTAGCTATAACTACATTTAATTTCATCTACGAATAGCGATTTTCAAATGGAGATGATCCCTGAAATTGGCAGCAACTTTTATATTGAATATCTCTGGATATAAAGATAGTAAAGTCATGAAATTTCATATTTAGACTAATTTAACAATGCAGAATCTGATTTAGGCATCAAGACAGGGTGTTCTATTGGAAATTTTGTTGTTTGTGCAAAATTTAATATGAAGACGTTACCTAATGCATTTTTTTTCATTTTGAATTTGTACAGGACGTTATCCCCTATTGAATGATACTTTGAATTTTCTCTACAATGAATAGTGCTCGAAATAAAGAGGGTGATTCATTTTTTACTGCGGCTGTATAACTCAGAATCGATTGACTAGTAGACATTGTTTTATAACTTTCATTACCTTGAAGTGATTGGTGACCATAACTCAAAATTGGCGAATTTGGACACTGGCTCTTTTCTACCAAGGTACAGATTTGTTCCAAACGTTTTTGAAGATTCATTCCTTTGTAAGTTTAAAACGGAATCTTCGATAGTAAACGCTATTCATAATATTTTTTAGAAACAGCTGAATAAATTGGCGAATAAGTGTTTAAAACATTGACAAAAACGCATAACTTAATTTTTTTTTAAATTTTGTAATTTTATTTATTTACATCAATTTGAAGTTAAATAGTAAACATATAAACTAGCTTTACAGAATCGTGGCTTTAAAAGTTACTTATGGTATTTCAAGACCCGGGAGGTTTTCCACTCGAAACAGTTCAATTCCTTTTGACTTTTAATTTTTCAACCAAAACATTTCAAGATATTTTCTATATTGAAAATTTTCAAAACGACATATCCAAATTTACATATCCATAAATTATTCTTTTTTACTCTGTAATTAAATGGGAAACAACTTTAAACAAGAATGATCACTTGATGTGTTTTTTAAGAATTTCTAAATTTTTGTAAAATACGTAAAATTATGTAATAGCTATACTTGTTGATAATAGAGTCCTAGTCGCTTTGGTGAGACTATGCATCGACCATTGCTCAGGACTGAAAATGAACGTGAGTGCAAAACTTGAGTTTTAAATAAGATACACTCAATTGGTGCTACCAGTACAATTGTAATTTAACCTTTCTAAGCAGCCTGAAAATTGTTGAATTACAAGTATCATTTAAGAGCACTAATATCTTTTAATAGTGTTAGATAAGGCAAAAATTGATGACTTCTTAATATTCAAGTTAAAAATAGGTGTTGGAATTATTTTTAGGGGTTCAAAATCAAAACGGTGAGAACGATGACGATCATTGCTATTTTTAGCTCTGGTAGGTATGTCAATTTATTTTTGAAGTTACTTTTTGTGCTCAGCATAAACAGAATGTTAGACCATATAACCCAAACATGTAAAGGGTACGGGGTATCCACTTATCGGAAGTTTGATTCATTCCGAATCTTAATTACTTCTTATAAGGTGAAAAGTAAGACGAAAATCAAAAACCCTCTTATTAATTTCCTTAGATTTGAACTCAAATGTGGAATGAAAGGAAGCACCCTATGAGAGTATGTTACGATTGGTTGAACTAGAAAAACCCCATAGGTAGAAATTTTTTAAATTTATGAGTCAAGGGTCAATGATATGGGAATAAAATCCCTGTCAAAAGCTACGAATAGCCAATAGTTTTTTTTCAATCAAAACAATAACTATTGCATGATGATTTTAAGTATTTGACTACTATTTTTTGCTAATGAGTCTTTACCTTTGTAAATTTGTAAGTTTATTTTAAACACAGTATATGAGGAGCATATGGCAGTGATTCACTTTTACCTTTCTGCATGAATCTTCAATTACCTTCAAGATGCTATCAATCTGATCGACAGACAGAGCTGAAGTATCTGCGTTGGGAACAGGAGAAGGGGTGGGCCGACCAGAAGTCTCTGGAGATCGTTCGATAGAGCCTAAAGAGGATGGAAATAGCGACAAATGTTGAATTATAATTTTTGAAATAACTATATATATATATATATATAATACATTCCTAATTGATAAGAATACAGTGCGTTTCTAGTAAGAAGGTAGATGGCCTTATCCACTATGCACTTCTAGAAAGGTATTAAGCTCTCCGTATGAAAGGGAAGCCTTATCCAAAAAAATGTATGGCGATCGCCATGAAGGATTTTTTTTTCGCTAAATTATAATCGCTGCTATCGTTTTCAGACTAATCCTAACCATAAACTCAAACCTGGAAACCGCTCTAGAAACGTCAATTATGCATTGCTTACGTTTACACACTTATCACCTAATTGAACGAATACGTTCAAAAACGCGTGACTCTAATGCTAACTCATCAGAGCTGGACTATGTAAAATCTTTTTCTTGAAAATGTGCCGATGAAGCAAATAAACGAGTGTATCCAATGGCAATGTCTTATTTGAACCAAAATACTTTTTGACCTTCTAAATGGTTTCGACGAGATGGAGAGGGTCAAAAAGTATTTTGGCTCAAACAAGACATCGCCATTGGATACACTTGTTTATTTCGTTCATCAGCACATTTTCAAGAAAAAGATTTTACATAGTGGTTTCGACGAGATCTCTCGTCCATCAAGATCGGCTAGTGGTTTTGCTAATGACGAGATACCAAGTCAACACAACATCTAGGAGGGTTAAATTGTGAACTTTCTATTCAAATTTCTTTAAATAAGAAATAAAACAACAAGGGAATTTATGCAATATTTTTGTTTCAGATAAATTACCTCCTTTTGTCCTTTCGTACTGCGTTTAGCAATGGATGTGTGCTACTAAAGTTAAAAACTTATATCTGACAGAAATTGTAATCTGCTTAGACCTAAATGGAATTATATCATCAAAAGGGCATCTATCTGTATCGAAACCACAAGAATAAACATTATTTATACTCTAGTGTCAATGATATTAACATGGATTCTGATCATCGCAAAAGTTACTTATTTTAAAAGAATATTTGGCTTATATAATTGGCTTATTTAAAAGAATATTTGGCTTATATAATTGGCTTATTTAAAAGAATATTTGGCTTATATATTGAATATATTGCCAGTTTCGGAGATAATTTCCTTATTTTTTTACCAGTGCCCGGCCAATTTGAACTTGATGTAAGTGCTTTAGTCATCATAGCACTACAAGGGCGGAATTGTGAATCACTTGACGTTGCCCTGGTGGACCATGGGGAGGGGATTCACGTTACAATTCAAGGCACAACCTGTTTTTATACAGAGGTTACACATTCAATCAAGACGAACAAATATGCTTTACCCCGGATAATCGATAAACTTAGTTTTATTTAAAAAAATTTATTGGTTGAGGAAACGGTTCACATGCAATGCACAAAGTAATTTGCTCGTTGATACTATTCCCTTTAAATTCTTGAAAATAATACCATTATTTATGATTTTATAAACTGAAGCTTTTATTAGGTTTAAAGAATTGAAGTTAATTTTTATTAAAGTAAAACTGGATACAAATAGTTGAAAAATAATCGGTGCAAATGAATTACTTTATTTACAAATATAGTATGAATAGAAATAAAATATACTTTGGAAATAGGGATATGATTAAAGTTCAAGTAAAGCTTTGTATTTGCATTGCTTACAAAAAATAAATATATTAAGAAATATTTAATTAGAGATATTAAAACTATTTTATATTATGTACTAATTGGAGATATTAGCGTTATTGGCGAGTAAGTTAAATTTGATATTTTTATAAATATGTACCCCTTGTAAAATAAATTATCCATCCAATATCCATATATAATTTGAATCTTTTTCTAATTGGAAGTATGTTTGTACGACAAACAGATTAAAAGAATTACTGTAAGTTATATTCTAAATCACCATGTATATAGATAGCGCATCACAAATTTTCATTCGTGAGGTATGTTTCATGTTTTGTTAAATTTCCAACATATTTTTGCAACAACCTTTTAATGCAACTTCAAGCTTGATGTTTGTATGGGCGCGCTACTTACTTGACTGTTGTGATTTGAGCAAATTGCCTCCTTCCTTGCACCACATGGGGGAGGGCACTATGAGTTTTCCAATCATATCTTCCGTGATGACAGAGTCTCCTGGTGGAGGAGGACACACCAAGGACTCTATGTAGTCGTCTGTGGTTGTCCTCATGGCACTCGCCAGATCGGGAGGCTCTGTCCTGGAAGATCGCATCATCATGCAGAGAGACTGTTCCTCCTGGAGGACGCTTTCGATGTACATCATATCTAGGTCACTGACGATGGCACCATTAATCACCATGATTTCGTCCCCTTTCATCAGACCTATATAAAGGAAGCAATTGTTTAGGAGATTGATAGATATTTGTAGGGGTCAGTCATTTATATTAACCCCTTCGTTCCGGAGGTCCCCATTGAGGGTTAATTCCAAAATCCCCCTTCCAAATTCGACATGGAAAATTCAGTTTTGAGAGTCATCTTCCTTTAGGATTTTAAACTGAAACATTGACACAGCATTCGGGGAGAATACAGCCAATGAACGAACCATCGGGCGATGTTAGCGAAGTTTCGAAGTGGAGATATGGACCTGAAAAACGAACCACGTGGTCACCGAGAAGTTGCAGTTTCTGACGATGTTCTGCTAAGTGTGGTTGAAGCTGAACCGCGGAAAACATGTCGTGAGATAGCGGCCCAGCTAGGTGTCCATCACACTACAATTGTTTGCCGTTTGGCTGCACAGGGTAAGGTCAAAAAGATGGATTCTTGGGTGCCTCATGAATTGATAATTGCCAACAAGATGAGACGTTTGGAAGTTTGTGCATCGTTCCTTTCCAGGAATGAAAAAGAACCTCTACTGCAGTAAATCGTTACCTGCGACGAGAAATGGGTCCTTTATGACAATCGGAAACTATCTGTACAATGGTTGAGCAAAGCAAGCCTCCTGGACACCATCCCAAACCACCCTTACATCCCAGGAGGTTATGCTTCTTGTATGGTGATCCACAGCTGGAATAATTCATCGCAGTTTCCTGCCAAGTGACCAAACCATCACTTCAGAACGATATTGTGATGAATGACGACAAATGCACCAGAAATTGATGGTGAAACAACCGGCTTTGGTAAACAGGCATGGCTTTCTCCTCTTGCAAGATAATGCCCGTCCTCATGTCGCACAACGGATAATGCTGACACTACGTGAGTTGGGCTATGAAGCGATGCCTCATCCCCCTATTCCCCTGAATTGTCACCTACAGATTTTCATCTGTTTCGTCATCTGGATCGCTTGCTGTCTGGTAAACGGTTCACCCAAGATACGGAGGTTCACGATGCAGTTGATGACTTCTTCGCATCCCAGTGACAAGACTTTTTTCGTTCCGGGATCATGGCCTTGTCAGACAAGTGGCAACAGTGTGTCAATTCAAAGGGAGATTATTTCGAGTAGGTCAGTTACCATATTTTCAGTTATCGCCATCGAAGTGTGATGGTTATTTTCCGGACATTTCATTCGCACGGAACCAATATGTCAAAGTTAATCAAAATAAAGTATTGATATTAATTAAGTTGATTTACGCTGAAATGCTATAGGATAATAGTTTAATATTATAATCACACTAAATGCAAAACGTCAAATTTGTGGCTGCATGTGGAAAAATAAAGATATTTTGTAATTTTAAAGTAAAGTATTAAATAAACCAGGGATGAATCAATCGCACGCACGCGTGTGTGTGACCGGATTTTTGCTGTAATTATTTGAAAAACGACAAAAACTTATGTCGCAGAAAGGCAGTTATACCAGTACATCGGGATATTTAAAATACAAAGATTTTGTGTACCTTTTATAATTTTGTTAAGACAAAATTATGCAAGACACAATTTTGGTTGTGATTAATATAGAGTTTCTATAGTTCCTACAGCGAACACCTTTGAAACAAAATGAACTAATATTTAAATCACGTTGCATTGTTGCGATTAGAATAAAAGTGTTTAAAACACATCAGGATTTGACGTTAAATTAACAAAGTTATTGACGAATACTAAATATGGCTTTAAAATTCTATCACATTGGTATCAAGCAACTTGAATGAAATAACTGAATATATTTCAAACTCGAGTAATCTCTCTATTTCCTTTAAAAACGTTACTTTGAGCACACAAAAATACCTGACTTAAAAAATAACAAAGACTATTTGTTTCCCTGTTCTCTTAACTGGATTCTGGTTTCTTGGACTATTTCATATCTACCTTGCTGATGAGCCAGACTTCCCTCTTCCACTCTGCTGACATAAACACAAAGTTCATCTTGGTGTTCGATATTTTCGACGAGCTCTGCTTCTACACTGAAGCCGAACAACTGCTCCAGACTGTGGCGACCGAGTTCCACCTGGTATAGCACTTTAGGACACACTTCTAGCACTTCATATTGCTGTGGAAAAAATACACATACTGTTAGAGCATCCATTTAGCCATTGCAAGCAGTTTTTCGTAATAACAAATGTACAAGTTTCATTAGTTTAGACTAATTTCGGATAACGAAAAAGTTAATGGGACAAAAGTTAAAAATGCGATGGTTCAATAGATTGTAATATGTTGAAAATAAAAGAAGGCTATTCATACATTACTTAAAAGAGAACTCAAGATATAAAGTTCTGAATTAGAAATTTGACAGTCAACTATTTCATTCTTTTGTGTTAAGAATAAATATATGTGACAGTTACGTAGCTGTATAAAACATTTTTGTCTTCCTTTTGAACTTGGTTTCTGTAAATATATTTGTGGAACAAAGTATAAATTAATATATGCAACAGGTAGGTAATTGAATTTACGTCGCAATGGAGCAACACAACGGGCTATTGGCGACTGTCCGGGATAAATCCCAAAAGGAAAGATCCGAAGACAACCTCGTAATTTTTTACTATAATGTGCATTAGGAAGCTTTTGGAAAATAGTAAAGCATATTTTTAGATAAATACAAGGGTTTAATGAAAAATGAAACGATCTTGGCGCAATAAACAACGAACCATACTCCACAAATTATTACTTGGCAATATTGTAATTAGATACACAATTTAAAAACATGACGTTTGTTAATATTAGAAACACAAGCGTCAAAATTATTCTCACACAAAATATTTTTAATGATAAACGATAATTTCAATTTAATCAGTGAAAATAAATCGAGATTGCGTAGGATGTATTTGTGCTATTTTAAATTGTATTAATCGTTTTCGCTTGTCTAATATACGTAAGAAACATTAATTTTTATTTTCAGACTTAACATCAGAACTGCTGAAATGATCAAGACAAATGGGCTTGGGAAACGACAGGGCCGATTGACTAAAATTAGTGTTCCTTATCACGCTGGGCAATTAGTTTTACATTAGGACTCTCCAATGTAGAAATTATTGACACCGTGCTTTCTTCCAATGTCACGTGACTTTCAACGGTAGATCTTCAAACCGAGTGATCGAGAGAAATGCATGAAACTACACTCATTCATTAGAAGGTCATGGTTTTGACCTGTTTGATCAATCGAAAGTTCTATGAATTCATTCAGTCAACAGACATCACCGTTTAATCATTAACTGTATTATAGGGCAAAACCAATAATTATCTTTTGGAAATCTCGTTTCCCACAGTGGGCTATTCTATATACCATATCAAGTATGCAAAGCATACTAAAGTAATTTAGAGTAAATTTAAATGAATTTAAATTATGTTTAATTTAGTTACATATTTTAAGTTCAAACAACTAAACTAAAAATGAAATATACGTATTTATACATTTATTAAGTTTTCTATGAGTTCAATGCGTGGGGGCACGAAATATTCGTCAACATCTTTTCTTTTCTTCGCTCGCAGGAAATGATCATTTGGCGAAAGCTGTTTTTTACCGCACGCACTCCAAAGTATTTCTTCTACTGTCATATTATCCCTAACGTTGAGCGAAGTCGTTGATACGCTCTGCGAAAAGAAATATAGAGTTTTAGAGATAAATCTAATTTGAGAACAAGCAACATTTAAAACAAGAAATGACGATAGCACATTTTTAGTGGATACACAACAGTAACTTAACATGTAGCTTTTAATCTTTTTTAAGGAACAGTACAATTTAACATTTCTCTATAAAATGGTACTTTCAAGTTATTTCTAAATACTAGTTTACTTCTTATTCTTTTAAGGGGTTATGAGACAAATTTTAATATTATTTAAATCTTATAAGTAATTCTTATTTTAAAATACTAGTATTGAATGAAACGATTATTTTATTAATTCTGTGGATATATTATTGTAAATTAAGGTAGCAAGGGTTTTATCTTTTCCTTTAAATGGTTTTGTAAGTAACAAGAAAATTTTTCGTGAGTCGTAAATTAAAATTTACGAAGTTATAAATTAAGATAAATATTGGACGCCTATTTGATTATTTTGTAACTGAAGTATTTAAAAAAGTGAAGTAGGTATATCGAGAAAAGGCTGGGGATAGAAGTTATAAAATTTTGAAATAGAATTTATAACAGATACCATTTAGGCTATAACAACTATCGAATTCGATGGTTTCTCATTGGAAATATGTTTTTGGAGCTTGGATAGCTGTAGTTTCAAAAACCTGAGCCTAAAGATTAAGGTTTAAAAGAAAATTCGTTCTTCAAACTAGTGCTTAAAATCACAAAATTCATTATCTTGGTTACAGGAAACTTTCGTAAAGTGGTTGATATTAAAAACTGGAAAATATGATTTAATTTAACAATCTCTCAGAGATGGTACCCAAAATTACATAATTGTTCATTGCATCTAATCACATAATTACGAATAAAAACTATACATAATCTATCTTTGAAAATAACGCACTTGAATAAAACATATACTCGTATAATCTGTTGTGAATCGCGCTTTAATGTGAAATAAAAAGCACGCTCTTTTTAAAAACAAAAACTGTAGAATTATGATACACCTAAAATCAAATAGATTGATAGCAAATCCACATGGAGCTTATTCAGCTCGAGAAACTGTAGGAAATTTCATTTCTAGCTTTTCGTAATATATTTTAAGTATATTTGTTGATAACAATTTATGCTTATTAATTATTTTTATTCATAAAATTCATTTTAAAATCCATCTAATAAATCCTTATTTTCCATATTATGAATTTAAAACTTTATAAAACGATTTAATTTTGAAACAAATGATCTTACTTGGTTGTCAGGAATCTGTATTTTTATTGATCTTTCGGGCATTGAAGGTAAATCTAAACTGCAGCTTGATGTAGTTGAAAGGCTCAGAGATCGTCTGAAAAAATGACCCACTTAATTTTCAAAAATAGAGGCAAATATTTTAAAAGTAATTATCAAAACTATCAAAGAGTAAATTTAAATATCAAATATATATGACAGATTTATTAGTCTTTAAGATATCATTTTCGAGATGTTTCTGTTAATACATAATTTCACAGAGTCAATTCTTCATGACAATAGAACTTTGAAATATCTCCAATAAAATTCATGGCTAAAACATAATTTTCATGAGAATGGGGGTAGTGGTTTTTCAGTTACAAGTCAAGCATTTGGGAATTAGTAGCGCCATCCATTAACTGGGTATCTGCACAAGTTTTTTTGTGTTTACGATTTAACTAATTTAGTCAGTGTATTTCTTACGTAGTCAGCGTTAGGGGTTCATCTACATGGGTGGTTCAAAAGAGCGAGACTGTTTTCACATGGTGCAGAAGCGTAATGCCATAAAAATATTTATACATTCATACTTTTGAAATATTCTCCCTTGACCCACCTATCTTTCCACTTTCGGAATATGTGCCTGAAGCCCTTCTTTGTGTTCTATATATCATTTGACGTTGTGTTGTGTATGACCATTTCAGTATTGTCCAGTTCAGTATTTGACGCAAACTGATGTCCATAAAGTTTGTATTTTTGCTTCTGGGATTATGTAGAAGTCCACCAGGTATAATGAATTGCCAAGTAAACACAAGCATTTATCCACTAACCAGTGGTGAATCCATTTACATGGACTTTTCTCTTTCTCAACCAGTTTTTCTCAATTTATCGGTTGCTTTGGAGTCATGGCATCAGCTTTGATGCTAAGGAAACAAACGAACATCTGTTTATTTGGTAGTCGTACAGGAGCGACTCGATGATATAGACACTAACCTCCATAGCCTATGTTAAAGGTATATAGGATCATAATGACTCACCCGAAACTCTTCACCATTCACATATTTCCTTCGACTACCAAAAGAACTCTTACAAGGGAAAAGAATTTTCCTTATAATCCTGAATTACCCTGTTTTAATCATTGTTTGCGTTTCGTTGATGTTTTCCCCCAAACTTCTAGAAAGGCTTAAATATTTTCTTTGAAACAGTCTTAAATCCAAACTGGATTTTAGAAACACATTTGAACTATATGTATATCCGTACAAGCGAGGCATTGCAAATGACGCGTCTACATATAACTGGAATTACAGGGATTCCAACAGACAGGTGCTTTTTCTAAAAGCCCTTTTGGACCAATGTTATATGTTTTGACCTATCTCGCCTTCACATTGGACATACCACTTAACTCAGAATTTTCCTTTACTACAAAATAGTGCTCCATATGTAATAGATTCTCAGTTCCTATAACTGTTCATCTAATTTTAATTGCCACACTCTCTTGCTTATAATCATTATCATCTTAGATTTTACAAAAGTGCAATTTTAAATTATAAGATTTGATTGGAAAAATTCGCCATTCAAACATTTTCTCATTTTAAGATACTATTGGTTTTGTAAATCTCACTCAGTTTGATTTTTATCCATTTTGAGGTACAAGTCTACTTTTTTCAAAACTATCTTGTTTTAAAAAATTTCTGTGTTTGACTCCCTTCCTATATGTAAGATTTATTGCTTTTTCTTTACACTCTTTTCAGCTATTTGAAAGACAGCTATTGTCCTGGTTGCGATCTGATGGCGTTCACAAAAACATGTAAACGTAAGATAAAGGTAGGTAGGTAGGTATTTAATTAACGTCGCACTGGAGCAATACAACGGGCTATTGGCGACGGTCTGGGATCATCCCCTGAAGGGAAAGATCCGAGGACAACACCACATAATTTTGAACCACGTTCAGATAACGACGTAAGATGAAGGAGCTGTAGCGAATAGGTCTACCCGACTCGCTGATCATATATATAGTATTCATGGTCTGCGAGTCGGGCAATATGGTCTGCATGTATATGTAATATATTCTTGCTTAATCTTGCATTTGGCGCAGTTTGTTCCTTTTTGGACCTTGCACCATAAAACCTAAATACCAATCCAATTTTAAATGGATTTTGTTTTGGAGCTATGGCATCTGTCTCGTTACTTTATGAATGCCCCTGTATTTAATGATTTCATAAGTGTAGAAATATCAGAATTGGTATGCATTGAACTTAACGGCGATATCAGACTTACCTCCCACTGTTCGATCTCGAGAGGGATCGCCTTTTAGTCGCACCCCTTCCCGACAGGAGGTTTGTGAGCAGAGAGGGGCTTCGGGCACAGATATAGGCATGGAACGAGGAAACGGTGAACACTCCAAGCTTGTTTAGAGTGGACTTCGTAGCCTTTGATACATGAGTCAGCAAACTCTGCAAAATGAAATGGCTCAGAGCTTAGTTACCCGTTAACACCATCTGAATTTACAGTACACGAATTATAAAATCTGTCTACAGTAAACTTGGTTGGATCAAGAGAAACAAGAGGTTTTTGTAATACTAACAAGATAATTTTGTTATTTAATGTTTATTTTAGATTGTGAATGGAATATAGATATTTATTAGAATTCTTATTATGACTGCCTATCATTGGTTGAAATCACTGAAAGAATCTTCGAAGAGATATCGCTTAAACAAATTTTTGTACAACCTTCTACATAACAAACTGATTTGCCCTTTAAAGCTTCTTATATCGATTTTAACGTCTTCAGGCATATCACCAGAAACTATAAATTATTTTTTGTTAAACCTTTAAAAAAGAATATATGTAACAATTTTACTACAAATAGATTTTTTAAATTGTATAATACTTTCTAGGAGGTTGATATATTTTTGATGATTTCAATTCGATATGTAATCTGCTTCAAAGAAGTGTTTTGTTTTAGTCTGATATAACTGCATTTTTGTTCTCCGTGTAATTGGATATTTTATGTAGAGAAACAACAATTAAAATGGTAAAAATGTTGAACCTATAACGTAATTCTTCTAATCAGCGTTCATAATGTGTAACGAGAAAGTATAAGATTACAAAATACCGTACTGCCTGAAAAACTGTTAATGTCATCTAAATTCATAGTATGAAACCCCAAACAATCGAAATTCTTCCTCCTTATTGACCTGCTAACACTTATATAATTAAGAAGAAGTTCTGGAATTTAAATAAAAAATATTAGTGAATTCTGCAGGTATCTTCTGTTGAAATACTCCATTTATTTCAGCAGAAGATACCTGCTGAAATACATGTAGTACATTAAATTTTCATGTAAAATGAACTTGAAATAGATTGCTATGGTACTCACCTTCGGGTTCGGAAGCTCTCCACTTTGTAAGGAGGACATGTAACAACGCAAGCGGAATTGTTCGCAATGCAGTCGCTCCATGTTTTCCTCATATTGACTGATCTGGTTATTCAGCTGCTCTTTGCTCTCCGCATCGGCTACGACTGTCAACTGCAACTCAGCCATGTGCTTCATCTTGAAATCCTGCGAGAGGAACAAGGACATCTGATTCATAATATTTTAAAGCCAGTAAAATACTAATAATAATTCGGAGAAATTATTGAACAGGGATCAAGAATAAAGTATCCAATATATGTACAGTCGCGGAAAAAAAAACGAACCATCCCTCTACATTCGAACAATTTTAGCAATAGAGAAAATTCAAAGATGGCGTTCGACAGGAACCAACGTCTTCTATAAATTCAAATACATACAATTTGCATAAGAGACCGTCTTCATATTAAATTGAGCACCAACTTCATAATTTTGAATGAAAAACCCTATTTTGACACAGAATTTCAAATCTATATCAAAATTTAACTTCAGATGCCAAATTTCATGTCATTAGGTCTTTCCGTTTCGAGTTATGAGTACAGAAAGATTGGAGCTCCTAATGTTAAATCAGTTTCTTAGACTTTTATGTATATCTTCCTAAATCCACCTAATATTTTATTTAAAAAATAGTTTTAGTATGCAGTAATTAATGTTTAAAAAATTATGAATTGGAACCTTATTATATTTTGATAGAAATCGATACAGAAGGACTTCTAATATGACCATGCAAAATTTCAGCTTTCCCAATAATAAGTTTTTGCGTTACATTAAATTTTCCTCATTATGACGATTTTAAGGGGCAACCAAAAGTTCAAAAAACGTCTAACAAAACTGAGGAATGTTTAAATTTTTGAAAAATGGTTGGAAATTTCATTAAATTTTAATCTAAAATCCATTGCCTTTTACCAGTTATCTGTCCTATACATGAACTCTACTAATAAATGATCAATTGAATGAATCACTCTATTCACTTTTTTGACGATCGGAATATCAATTTGATTGTATTAAATAATTGTAGGTAGGCTTTTTGGTTTCATACACAGAAGTGAAAGCTAAATTAAAAGATTAACTTTTATTAAGAACATTTAAGACGATACAAAATTATGCAGAACATCGATCAACAATTTCTCCGTTTCGAATTGTTTTTAATTCCAAAATCCTTTGTTATCACATTTTAATCATGGTTACAATTCACAATATTATCGTTTGAGCTCGTATAATAAATATAATAATTCTTGGATCGTTTTCACTTGCATAATAAATATAATAACATAATTCTCGAATCGTTTTCGCTTGCATAATAAATATAATTCTCCGGTCGTTTGCACGCGCTGACAAATATGTTTGAAATAGTGTTCA
Organism: Meta bourneti; assembly: GCA_933210815.1. NCBI lineage: Eukaryota > Metazoa > Arthropoda > Arachnida > Araneae > Tetragnathidae > Meta > Meta bourneti. Next base: position 51,245,755 of record OW119927.1, read on the forward strand.
AATTTGAAATTCGGGTAGCTATAACTACAATTAATTTCATCTACGAATAGCGATTTTCAATATGGAGATGATCCCTGAAATTGCAGCAACTTTTATATTGAATATCTCTGGATATAAAGACAGTAAGGTCATGAAATTTCATACTTAGATTAACTTAACGATGCAGAATCTGATTAAGGCATCAAAACAGGGTGTTCCATTGGAAATTTTGTTGTTTGTGCAAAATTTAATATGAAGACGTTCCCTTATGCATTTTTTGTATTTTGAATTTGTAGAGGACGTTATACCCTATTGAATGATATCTTTGAATTTGCTCTACTATGAATAGTGCTCGAAATAAAGAGGTTGGTTTGGGTTTCTTTTCCGCCCGATTGTACATACACCCATACATTACATACACCATTTTACGAATTTCCTTCAAGTACGGTTCAGATATAAGAATGAGTTTTAAATTTCATTTACGAACTTTCTATTTTCTTTACCTCTTCCATGTTCCTGGGGATCATAAAAATTAGTACCAACTGAGTATGTACTGTAGCCAAAATTGGAAAAATGGATGAGCACCAAGTACCCAATAAATTCATATGATTTGCATAAGAATTACGGTATATAGTTATGTTGAATTTAGTTTATATCCATTCATTCCCTAACCTTCAAAATATTTCCTATCATTTATCCCTCACTTTAAAGAGAACCTAGGCTTCAGTACTGGGTAAGATGGCAGATCTCGGTACCAGGTAGAGAAGATGTGCCCTTCATATAACAAGTAGTGATGGATCAAGTCATTTTAGACCTAGGCGCATGTTACTATAAGGCTCCTTTTTTGTAATTATTTTCAGATTTGCTGACCCAAATGCATTTTTATATTTTTATTACAAAATATAAATAAAATACTTGATATAATTAATTAATAAATTCTATAGATTGTGACAAATATGATTATTAAATTAATCATAAGGTGTGACAAGAAAAATTTTCACACATATTTGTTAAGAAAAAAAAATCAAGCATTCTAACGAATCTTGTCTTCGACACCCTGTTCTAGTTAAAAATGTATACAAATTATACCATTATATTATTAAAAAAATGTATACATTTCTAAGTGTTAAATTCTAATATTAAAATAAAAATTAATAAAAAAAATATTCACTAAGTGAAGTTAATGCTATAATACTTTCACTCATTCATTGAAAATTATGAAGCTTTAATACTGTAAGCGAATTATCAGTTCTCAAAGTTAAATCTTGACTACTTTAATTTGTACCTTAACTTTTTAATATCTAAATCTGAAGGAAACTTCTCAGATTATGGATCTAATGGAATAATCTAATGGAATAGATGTGTGCTAAGTGGGTGATCCGCCACGAATACCAAGTATTTATTGTTGAACTTGCAAAAACGTATAATTTTTCCCTCTAATCCTTTGCACACTTTTTGCACATAGTTTTGTTATTAAAAGTACTATACAAATTTAATTTTTTAAACTTATGGACTATATATAACATTACAAAAACTCTCAACATTTCCCTGCCCCTCCCATGAAGGGGTCCGGGGCTTTTTCTGCTGACCACTGGTTTCCCGAGCAAAACTTATTGGGGAGTGGGTGCCTCTGCTCTCCATACAATAATTGTTTTGAACTGAAATACAAATAAAGAATAATCCCTCTATACATATGCAAACATGGATTAAGATGCATTGAAGTTTAATCACTGACCGATTCGATTTCTTTTTCCAGTCGGAATATCTCTTCCTGCAACAAGTGCAGTGTTCCAGTCTTCCCTCGGTGTCTGGCAAAAGCGGCTGCACATGCGCAATGGATGCTGTTCACCCAATTCTCCAATTCCACGTGACAGGGAGCCTGCAAAAAGAAAGAATGAAATACATTGAACTTGATCACACAGTAGGAATCCTTTCCTTTTTTGTGCGTAGGTTTCGGCACAACCTTGGAGGCATTTTATTTAACAGTCGGACAGTACAATCTTAGAGCATGGGCACATTGTGATGACCACGTGAATGGGGTCCTTTTTTGGGTCCCATGGTTTCACTGTGTTAACATTCCCGTGGTCATCATCCATATAATTAATTTTTTTCAAATTTTCTAAATGATAGAATCTTAAAAACAAATGTGTGTTTGGGTGTGAAAAATTCAAACCTGCTACTATAACCTATGTGTTCGAATTGGAGAATATTTGTCTCAGTAAATCTATATTAGGTAAAAAAAACCCGCATAAACTACCCTCTGAAAACATAAAAAAACCCAAAAAATTTTGCCATCTTAAATGAAATAATAGATTACAAATTCAGTTTCCGCCTATAAGACATGCTGTTATCGTATTTTCTAATTTTTTGAGCACAAAAAATACTATTAATATCTGTTAATAAACTATTATAACAAGTTTATTAAAATCTTGCTCTGATTCATTCTTCTTTAGAAGCCACCAATTCGCCTCTTGACCTCCTATGATGCCTTCACGTTCCTCGTGTTTTTATACTCTGCCTGATGCCTCTGCGATACTTTAGTACTTGACAAGCTACTCTACCCATAGTCGATCTCACATTTTTAGCATACTTTGATTTCGAGCTTAAATTGTACATATATTTCATGCTTATTTTTAAAATAGGGGTTTCGCATCTTCAAATATCTTTTATTTTCCTTTACAATTCATTACCTTTTAATGTTACCTTTCCTAAATATACTTCACAATTGTTTTGAACAGCAGTGTTTGGAAGTTTGAGCAGAGAATAGAATGTTTGAAATTTTGTGGTCATTAAATGTAGTGTTTAATTACCCTATGCAAAAGTAATATTGAATACATTTATAAAAATTATTTTACATTCCAAAATATAAAATTTCAAACGAAAACTTCCAACGCATTTGTATAATTTTTCGAAAATCTAATTAGTTTCTACAAATAATTAAAATGTGGAGAATAAGAATAATCAAATAATATTTATGAATGCATGCTCGTTTTCTAAAGTTTCTTTGTGATTGTTCTAATGTGCATAAAATCCTTTGAAGCGAAAATATATTAAGTATAAAAGTTAACTTTTACTATATAGTGGTTTCTTGTCAGATATTTTTAATGTACACTTAGTGATCAGTTACTGATGATGAATGAATTCGTCAAGAGCATATGAAATAAAATAATTTAATAACAAATGACTTTTTAATAGTATTTAGGATATCTACCGTTAAGTACTTTCGTAATTAAGGCGCATCAAGGCTAGGATAGCAACGCATCCAAAAGCTTTTCAAGACCCAGCTTTAAGGTTAAACCCATAGATTTCAAATAACTGTGCTAGGAATCTATTATAAAAATTGGCACTCTGTAAATTTGTGATACACTAACCTCTTGTTATATCAAGTCTATCTATCGTATATTCGGCAACAGCGCTCTTTTATGCTCGATGAATTTTTGTTTTGCGAACAGTAGAGAAAGACTCAATCTCTTTTGGAATTGGGTGCTCACTTGCTACGTGTCGCTGCTTGTATAAGTTACAGATTAAATCATCATGGAGTGGCCGGCTGCAATTTAAATTCGTCCGAGGGAAACTCATTTCACTTTGAAGAAATAAGCTCCTCGTACAAAAAGGAAAGTCTGGGACGGTGTACCACAATACCATTGGTACAGGGTACAAAAACCTAGAGGAATAGCCACCTTCAAGTTATGTTGAGAAGAACAGAATGTATTTCAAGATTTAGAACTGGTCTCATCAAAGCAATGAAAACTGTGGCAGGGTAAAGATAAATCCTGACTGTCACAACAGTCAGGGTAGCAGCATGTCTAGTCCTGACCGCATATTGCATGTGTTTCGGAATGTCATGGAAGGACATTCATGATGATCCAAGACATCATTTGGATATTTTTTGCAGGAAGGACATCATAAAACTGATATAATTTTGATCCGGGATAAAAAAAAACAAGTCAAACTTGTTGGTTAAACGGGGAGTGGAACCTGAGAACTGGAATGCAGATATTCTCAAGTAAACAATTAACTCAGAATAGATGGTAAGTTCCTCTTGTGTGTGAATAAAAAATCACTTCTCTCAATGACCAAAAGTATTTCTATCCTCAGATCTGGTGAGACGATATGAGCTACATGACAGCATGTATCCCAACTCCCCCAAGAAAGCAAACCTGAGTTGGCTGAAAAGATGGAATACATTAAAGAGAAGGAATATCTGCTTTCAAAAGCATTCTACAATATCTATACATATATTTCACTAACGTACGTGTCACAGAAATCAACATTACCTATTTATTGACAAATGGCAACAACGGATATAAATGATATAAAATCAACCGTTGCGGGATTTATTCTCCAATTTCACGGCTTAGTTTAAATATTATTTATTTGAGCTGTGGAGCTGTATAATATTGCTAAAACCAAATGTAAAAGCTCGCCACTCTAATGAAATTCGTCAGCAGTATGGAAGATATAAATCAGCACAGAAAAGAAAATATGAGCGGTCTAACGTTCAAAAATGCCGAATCGCCTTTGAATGAAAATAAATTGACGTTAAGAATTTAATTGTGGTAACAGGACTGAGGTGGGCTTTTTGCCATGCATTTTATTGGAAATATGAATTAATACCAGTAAATGTAAACGAGATGCTGTTACATATTTTTGGATAATTTTACTTAATTCAGAGGTATGAAATTCATTTGTGTGAATATGGTTGCTATATTCATTACAAAATGATTGAAATACGGTATGAAATGGGAGTAACGACTCTTTACCCTCAATACATATAATCAATTAAGAAAATTTAGCTCAGAATACTACTCGCTGTTCCGTTAGTTTAGTATTATTTTATACATAAAAAGTTTTATTCCTGATTATTTTTTAACTTTTAGTTTTGTCTTATATTTGAAATAAAAACCGTTTAATTTAATGTATAGTGTTTGCCTTTTAGTACCTAGCAAGTTTTTCTCGGTCTTTGATACATCGCATTTTATCTTGTCTCCGGAGAGCAAGATGCATCAAGGCGATACTATGCATTCAAAACTTAAAGTCTTTAACTGTTATATATATATAAATTTAACCCTTAATTAAATAATGTTAGACGAACCTAATACATATAAGGTAAATTTACTTTTTAAATAATAAAAAATAAAACATTTTCTTTGTTTTACTTAGGTAGCTATCCGTAGTGGTATGAAGGAAAGAGTTGAGACCGGTCTGAAGAAGTCTTGTTTGATCGATTAGGATATAAAATGGAGGCTACTGCGCAATTTCTTGGGCAGGATCACACGTTAAATTAACGGTGAAAGAGGTTTCAAGGATATGGAGGACTAGTAAAAGTATTACATGGCTGCATCAAAGAAAAGCAGAGCAAAAGAGTATTCTGGGTTGATACTTTAAAATTGATCGAAGCATTTTTCTGGGTTTTGTACGCTTACTAAAACAGTTGAAAATGTAAGAATTTATGTATTTTTAATGCCATGTTATTTGGATCGATTTTTTAAAATTTTTTTCTGGCGAAGGGCAAGAAGCACAATTTTTGTTTCCGTTGAGACTACTTTCTGTTCTTAATTTTTGCATTTTATTAGCGAATAGCCTCAAAAACAGAAGTAAATCTATATTGAAGCGTTTTCACTAATTTATGATAGTGTCTTTTTGAGTATGCCTCGTAATTGTTTCATATTCTCATTTGGTATTAAACCAAAGTTATCAAACATCAAATGCATTACAATCGACGTGTCAACGAGTAGTTTAAAAATTTTCAAAGTTGGATTTCTGAACGACTTCCCCTCATGTAACTTCAAACTGTCGCTGTTTAGAAAAACTAGATGTTCTTGGTATTGTGCTCTTTTCTTACCCTATCTGAGAAATAACATGATGTTTACAGAGTACATGTCCAATTTTATGTATTAGTAAAGAATTTTTTTCTGATTTAAAATTCTACACTTAAAATATTCAAAAAACGTTTCTCCACTCTGATCTATTTTACTACATTATATCAGTAACGTTTCCACATTTCCGACTGAAAGCATAATATTAAGTGACATTTAATACTGTCGAAAATGAATACATTTTCAACATCCACAAAATGCTTGGAATTATAAAATACGAAAATTTATTAGTTAAAGATTTCAGCTTACTTTTCATATGCATTTTAAGCAACATTGTAATATATTATAAACCCTTTGAAGAGTACTGTGCAAAAACATTTTTGGGGAGAAAAGCTTTATGAATGAAGAACTATCACATATAAAGATATTTCCACTTAACAAAAATTCCATCCCTGAAAAGTTTAATCAATAGTAAAACAAAGTAACATTTTACCTGGAATAAGTAAGCATCTCCAAAAGCAGTGCTGAGGCAAAAGATATAATCTCGTTTCGGATGTTCTGGTATAGGCTGCATAATAGCACCGTCTACGATTATCAGATGTTTAGGAGCTGTGTCGATAGCCCTGCTGTCTCTGTTGTCACACGGGTAGAAAAGCAGTGTCGTACCTTTCAAGCACACCCAGTAGCCTTTCCAGCCTCGTTTCCTAGCCAGTTCTACTTGTTGCTTCTTCCGAAGCAGCCATTTCTTAACGCTTAAGAATCTGAAAATACGCATATTTCGTTGTGAAATAAATCAGCTGGGACCCGTGAATTATTCCCCCGTCCTTAAAAAAAGACGCGCAATACCACACAACTTACAAATACTTGAAAGTGTTTTATTATACAGAAATATAGGATGATTTTACCGTTCCACTAGATATTGAGAGAATCTGAGAAATATTTGACAATTCTCCAAGGGTGTCTCAAAATAAGAAATCGATGATACACAAAAATATCTTTGAAAAGTTGAACTCTTATAGTAGGTACTGCGATTAAATGTAAATTTTGCCTAATTCTTTATATTGCTAATAGTATTGGGTCGGTGCGAATGAAATGTTCGATGAGAAATTGATTTGGGAATGATTCTCACACAGCTAAAAGTAATTACCTACAAGCTTCCGACATCTTACGTCACAGAGCTACTATAAATAGCTATCACGCGTGTGAAGTACAAGTTCCAGATTTAATTTGTTTGGGCGTAAGGTGCTTCCAAATTCGACATGGAAAACTCAGATTTGAGAGTCATCTTCCTTTACGAATTTAAACTGAGACATTCTGCTGCAGTTGCTGCTCGAAACATTAACACAGCATTCGGAGAGAATGCAGCCAATAAACGAACCATTCGACGATGGTGTGTGAAGTTTCGAAGTGGAGATGGAAAATGAACCACGTGGTCACCGAGAAGTTGCAGCTTCTGACGATGTTCTGCTAAGTGTGGTTGAAGCTAAACAGCGGAAAATATGTCGTGAGATAGCGACCGAGCTAGGTGTCCACCACACTACAATTATTCGCCGTCTGGCTGCACTGGGTAAGGTTAAAAAGATGGATTCTTGGGTGCCTCATGAATTGATAATTGCCAACAAAATGAGACGTTTGGAAGTCTGCATCGCTCCGTTCCAGGAATCAAAGAGAATCTCTACTGCAGCGAATCATTACCTGCGACGAGAAATGGGTCCTTTATGATAATCGGAAACTATCTGTACAATGGTTGAGCAAAGCAAGCTTCCTGGACGCCATCCCAAGCCACCCTTACATCCCAGGAGGTTATGCTTCTTGTATGGTGATCCACAGCTGGAATAATTCATCGCAGTTTCCTGCCAAGTGGCCAAACCATCACTTCAGAACGATATTGAGATGAATTACGACAGATGCACCGGAAATTGAGGGTGAAACAACCGGCTTTGGTAAACAGGCATGGCGTTCTCCTCTTGCAAGATAACGCCCGTCCTTATGTCGCACAACGGACGATGCTGACACTACGTGAGTTGCGCTATGAAGCGGTGCCTCATCCCCCTATTCCCCTGACTTGTCACCTACAGATTTCCATCTGTTTCGTCACCTGGATCGCTTTTTGTCTGGTAAACGGTTCACCCAAGATACGGAGGTTCACAGTGCAGTTGATGACTTCTTTGCATCCCAGCGAATAGACTTTTTTCGTTCCGGGATCATGGCCTTGTCAGACAAATGGCAACAGTGTGTCAATTCTAAGGGAGATTATTTTGAGTAGGTCAGGTACTGTATTTTTCAGTTACTGCCATCGAAGTGTGATGGTCATTTCCCGGACATTTCATTCGCACTGACCCAATGACAGTTTGTGCTATTTAGTCCTGCTTGTACTGCAGCTGTTAAAAGTAATATTATTTTTTCATTTTGTTGACAATTAGAAGGACGCTCATTAAGGCGAACCCAAATTCAAGTTGGGACTGATATATACCTCATTACTTGTAGAAAGGTGTCGGTTTAAATTATATTACCTAAGTATGTTTCGAAAAAATTTTAAGATTCAAAGAGCATTATTTCTATCACCTCTGATTCCACATGTTCCCAATACAAAATCTGCATTGAAATACAAATCACCCTACTTCTTAAATATATTTCATCATCTGACCGTGTTTCAAAATTACGTGGTGTTGTCCTCGAATCTTTCCCGTCACGTTTGATCTCGGACTATCGCCAATTTTCCGTTGTGTTGCTCCAGTGTGACGTTAATTAAGTACCTACCTACCATCCTAAATGTATTTTTGAAAATGTATTACCCAAATAAATTTAATGTTTTATTAGTTGTCTTCCTATTATTTGGTTATGTCACGTGTGATTTTTAATGGCTTAAAGACAAGAACCTGCTTGAAGAAATGTGAAATGAATTTATATAATAAAAATATATCAGTATTTATTTCAATTAGCGACAAAATAAAAAATGGAGCAAGTAAAATAAAACATTTGCTTGCGAGTAAAAAGAGAGGTTAACAATCATCATCAAGCTCTGAGTGAGTCACGAAAGTGTTAGGGAATAGCTTATATAATTGATATATATCAATGATACAGTTTATATAGCTGATAAGTATGAAGTACAACAGTGTTAAAATATAATCAAGACAATAAAAATGAACTAGTAACCTGGAAAGGAAATTAAATTAGGGATGCAGTAGAATTAAGTATGAGATTAGTCTTAAAAGTTTCAATGTTATTAAAAGGGACACATTAACAGAACTATCACTATCTAAAAATAATCCTCTGTATACTTTTTGAGGTGCATGAAGATGCTCACATAAACGTAAAAGATTGAACTATATTGTAAATAACTACAAATACGTAACAATAAATTTCTAAAGTCTGTCGAAAAATTTAGTTGCATTTACTGAAAAATAAAGATAAACAAAACATCACAAGCTTTATATTTAATCTGAAATGCTAAACAGGGTGTTTCTAAAGTAACTATTCACTTATGTGAAGAATTTTATTACTTTTTTGTGTTACAAATGAATAAAACACATGAAAAACAAATATTAATACAGTTCGACATGGTTTCCATTCATGCATTGCACAAATCCCAACCTTCACTGGTAGCATGGAAAACCTTTTCCATGCTACCAGGCATAATCTTGGACAATGCAGCTGTGATCCTTTCCTAAAGTTGATTACTGCTGTTAATCTTAATTTTGTATCTCTGCTTTAACAAAACCCCACAAAACAAATCTGGAGGTGTGAGGTCATGTCACCGTTGGAGGTGATTTTCGGAATTTTCCATCAAAACTCTAAACTTACCTACCTCTTCGTAGGTTTTAACCACGCAGACAAGCTAAACTTACGATATTCTTTCTTCATTGGTCAGCATGATTCGTAAAACAGAAAATGAAATGATCATTAGACTTTTCATTAAAATGAATCGTTCTACTTTAGAAACGTTTTGATTATTTCAAGAATTCATTAAACACCTCTGGAAATGACAGCGTATGCGTTTTTCTTCGTGTTCCAAACCTTTAAATTTCTTGTCTTATAGAAGTTTAGAGGAAAAGAGTAAGTAGGGTGAAATGGAACAAGTGCGTTCGTGGGGTAAGTGAGTCCATTGAATAGGTGTTTGTGATCAAAACAGGAGCTTCCACCTACTTTGATCACAAACTTGGTAAATACTTGAAGGAGTCCTATAGATTAGTTTCACTTCAGCTTTTCGAATATCGGCAGGGAAGTTGCACACCCTGTATTATTTGCAAATATTGTTTTAATTTAGGTTGGATGTTAGTTTAAGAATACAATTATCTTCTCGAGCCATTCTTGGCATTTTTCCTGTATATTTGTAAAGCTCTGTTAAAACCTGGAATAAGAGTGTTTCTGACACAAGAATTCACTAAATAAAAAAAATCGTTTGTATATTGAAATGCCGCTTTAAGTTCTGAAGTAGGAAAGGAGTAAGTAGGTAGCAAGTGCGTTCGCAGGGTAAGTGAGTCCACTGAATATGAAACTTGTAGGGGCTGCAACCTGCTGTAAATGCTTGAAGGAGTCCTATAGATTAGTTTCATCACTTCAGCACTTAGAATCTCGTTAGGGAAGTTGCGCGCCCAGCATTACGTACAAATATCGTTTTAATTTAAGTTGGATGTTATTTTAAAACTACAATTATCTCCTCGAGTCAACTTTGGGCGTTTTTCCTGCATATCAGTAAAGCGCTGTAAAATAAGGAATGACAGTGTTTCTGGACGCAAAATTCTCTAAATAAATAGTCATTCGTATATTGAAATGTTGGTTTAAATTCCGAAGCCAACGTCTGTCGATTTTCTACTTTGTAATTGAATCAACAAAATAAAAAATTTAACGTAGGTTCTATACAAAACATACCCTGCTTTTCTGACAGCACCAGTGCAGTTGAAGGATGCGGCCGCAGACCCTGATCGAGCACGGTACGGAGAGTTCCTCGCCTCTCCATCCTCTTCTTCACTCAAAGCTGTAGTCAGGGACAGCCTATCATCGTCTGAGATCTAAAAGCATTGTGAAAGGAAAGCGCGTCATGAAATAGTGCTTCTACAGTGTTTTCAAATACAAATAAAATATTTAGTATGTTGGAGTGCTAGTCATGAAAGCAGCTTATCCAAGTTTGGGCTTAAGGGTTAACTTCTGTTAAAATACTGCGTATGAAATAATCTGATGCCCCGTAAAGCTGAATAACAGTTATAGCACACTAAAATAACGCTTGGTTGTGTGATCATGCCGTAATCTAGTGTTAAATATTAGATACTTCTATATGGTAGGTAACTATCGTCAATTCAAAAAGACATTGCTTATAGTCACTAGCTATTTGAACTAGCACGGTAATACTTGGCAAAAAGGAAGCAACGACCTTTGAAATCATGCTAATCTTTAGGGTGTAAATTTACAATGCCTTGTAGTACCATGTGCGCAATGTTTTCTTGTTGCTTCCGAAACAGCGAGAAACATATTCTTCAGGTCGTTCATAACTGGATTAGTGAACCTGTGATGTTGAATGCCACAAATTTTTAAGATCATGTAGTACTACTATAATAAACTTTTTTGCTTGTTTATTTTCTGTTTATATATAATATTAAAAATCACGATTAAAGCTAAAATGTAATCCTTTTTACCCACACTATCAATTTTTGACACTTTGAATGGAGTGAGAATTTTTCGAGTCACGGTGTTTTAAAATTATATCTCTAAAAGCAATTTTGGAGTTATGTCGTGGATTCACCATGGTTCTCAGTATCATTCTACCCTTCTTTAACCAACCAGTAATAAAAGAAATTAGAAGTCCCCCAAACGCATTCTGAAGAACTTGTATCGCTCAATGCATCTTCCATGGTCGTCTCTGTAGATGATGCTACTAGATGCTAGATAGAAAACACATTTATATCAAGAATACGAAAAATATCCTTATATAACTCTGGGTATTGCATCTACAGATATCTGGGTAGAAAAATGAATACAACTCTCAACAGAAGTTTAAACTATCATACTTTTTAACAGTGCCTCAATTTGGACAATAATATTTTGTTAATTAATTTTTCAACTTGTGAAAATTTTATGAAACTAAGTTTTAAATAAATTTCATTTACAAAATTATTTACCTGTTGAATCATGTTACAACAGTTTCATATCATGTTAATGCAGCCTTACTCATTTGCCTTTGATATCAATACAAATTTCAATTCAGTTTATGGAAACATTTATAGCCCGACTATCGACTCCATATATTTGTTTCTTTCTTTGTTTCATATATTATTATACTTAGTTTACTAATATATAATACAAATTAAGTAAATAAATATATTTGTGTATATATGATTATATTTTGTTTCAAGCAAATTTCATTTAGAAAATTATTAACTTATTGATTCATGTTATAACTATTACACAGTAATGCTAATTTGCTTTTAAATTCAATAAAAATTTCATTTAATTTTAAGAAAGCATTTAAAGCCCGACTAGCTACACCTTATATTATTATACTTTAGTTATTTTTAATTCAGAACATTCAATGAATATGTAAACCAATCAAAGATAACATACTGAATATTATACTGTCTTCACGATTTTAAAAGTATGATAGTTAAATGCTTTATTAAAATTTTTTTTTTAAATAAGATTAAGCTGCATATTTAAATTTATTTTTTCTCACTTTACTCGTTCACGAATTTGCTATATGGGGATTTTCAGTGTAAGCAACCAAACAAGACGGTCTGCGAATATTTTACTTCGGCTGTACAAATGCTTTTGCATAATACCTATAGGGTTTGCCTTAAAATGTAGCTTATCACCGTTTTGGCAAAGTTTGGTGTTTAATCTAATTGGTATTGACCAATAAACTATCATACATCAATTCGGGGGTATTTCAATTAACGTCACACTGGAGCAACACAACGGGTTATTGGTGACGGTCCGAGATCAATCCCAAAGGGAAAGATCCGAGGACAACACCACGTAATTTTGAACCACGGTCAGATGACGAGGTAACACCTGAGCTGGCATTCCACTCTCCAAACTTCCACACCACGCCAACGTGAGGACATTTGAGGCCACGAAAGATTTAACGTGCACCAGCCCCCTTTGTACACGACGGTGTTTGGCTGGATTCGAACTCGCAACCCTTCGGTTGCTAGAACGTTACTCTTCCAACCGGGCCACCGCGACAATACATCAATGCAGAATTCATTCTTTGGAATTTTTATTGGCGAGGTTTGAAAAACAAACTGACGCTACGTTCAGAATACGTACAAGGAACACTTATCGCCGTAGAAACATGACCACCCTTATATTTAGTTTCACAGAAATTTCTCATAACATACTTAGATTTATTTACTTAAAATTTTTTTTTTGTCACCGATTGGGTGCATTTGTTTTTATTCTTGCTAGACAAACAAAATATTTCCTCTCAATTTTTAAATTTGGCAATTGATCGAATTTGTTATGGCTCATTCAGTCATGTAAATCCAAGATATATTACATTGTAGTCCAACTTTAGAGTGGTAAAATGATAATTAATTTTGTTAAGCTAAAATACCTAGACTTTTCACTTCAAACAACGATTGGTCATTTTTGGTCTACGGTCATTTTTGCTACGTGAGGGCTAATTAGACTGAGACAATGGATCGCGGACATCCTTGCGTTGATAGGGAATCGAATCCAAATCTTTTGAACTAAACATCAGAGCTCTCAGATCAGGTCGAGGTAGCCCTGTTGGTAGAATCACCGTTTAGAAATTGGAAGGTCGTAAGTTCGAAACTCGATACAACCAAACCGTCGTATTCGTGGGGACTGTTACACGCTAAATCTGTCGTGGCCTCAAAAGTCCTCACGTTAGTGGATTGGGAGCTGAGAGTACCAGCTCAGGTGTTGACCTCGTCATCTGACAGCGGCTAAAAATTGCGAGGTTTTGTCCTCGGATATTTCCCTTCTGGATTGATCCCGGAACGCAGCCAATAGCCGTGCTTCAAGGCTACGTAAATTCAACTACATATCTATTCAACCATTAAGCGTCAAAATCATAATTTTCAACCTCGTTTCAGTTTTGAATGCCCTATTACCAAAGAATCCCACATATAAATATATAATGATAATCAATTTGTTATTAAAACTAGTTTTCTTAAGAAATTTGTCTCTTACAAACATATTATCCCCGTTTCCTTAGAACTTAAAATTTTAAAAATTAAAGCACCAATAAAGTTATTTTTCAATCATTAATGAAGCTTAATTCAAATTATAAAATAGTGATGAACAATTAAACATATTCATTTGTATATTGTATACACATTGTATATTGATTTATACACGATTTTAAAATAAAATTTATTTCCCTTTCTTTTATTCGGACCTTTATCGCAAATGTTGTATGAACAATTTTATTAATTACATTTGATTCCTATGAATTTGTAGAAAGAAGTTAAGTACTGTCGATTTTTATTAAACAATGCTCAGAGTTAGTACGTTGATGTTAAGGGTACTACGAGGGCTATGTGAAGCAACAGTTTTATTTATAGTATATCCATTGTAGATATAATTTCTAATCCTTAAAAGTCAACAGAACTAAATTAAATTGTTAATTGAATCCAATACGTTGCTATTTAGTGTCCATATGTTCGATCAAAATGTCATTTAAGATAATTTGAATGGAAGCATTTTAATGTTAAAATATATTAACAAACTTAATGTTTTAAGCTGAATACCAAAACAAAAATATCGCGATAACTCATAAAACTTCACATTTAAAACGAAAGCGCTATTGTAAAGCTAAAAAGTAGAAATAAGTAAAGGATGTATAGTATTTATAAAACGAGTGTAAACCATTAAAACGTTATTGCCGTAGGAAAAAAATCTTCATTTAAATTAAATTTTAATAAAATATTTAAAAACGTAACAAAAAACTTTCGAAAAATATTTCAAACGAAAAGGTGCCATTAAAAATTTAAAATGTTCGAAAAGTAAGAAATGTTTCAAATTTTAGTTGAATATTTTTTTAATCAGTCAGAGTTTTGTATTAAAAAATGACAGATAAAAGTGTCATAAAAATCCTTTGGAATATGAAGATAGCAGAATAGGCAGAATAAAATGACGTATGGGATATTGTCATGACAATGCTTTTTCCTCTTTTGTGTAAGATGCACCTCCAGAGTTTCTAATGATTAAACAGCTTTTGCGAGCGCAACAAAAAGTTGACGCATGATGTGAAGCGCCGTTCGATGGACGGGTCCATCGCACCGAGTGGAAACAAAATTACAAACAGAAAGAGTAAAATGAAACAACTTGCCCTCGGCGCAGAAGAGGACCGGTTCCTCAGTATGCCTTTCTGATTCCAGCCCATAGTCACTGTAGTAAGGGACTCCACCTCCTACCGTTCATTCATGAGCGTAAGCTTACGGTGTTGAAAACTGAGAAGATGCAAGCTTTTCCGTTCCCTGCGCTGGGCCTAAGTTAACGCGAGGATGCTGATGATGATCGGATCGCCCACGTGCGCGCAGCTCGCTCTGCGCATCTCCACCGTCCGTAATGACGTCACCGAGAATGAAGTGTACGTCATTGAATGAATCGAACTCCAGCTCCTTCGTGTTCGGATCGAGAGGTTTCTATGGAGACGCGTATCCCAGAGGAAACACAGGATTTAAAGTAGTTTAAAACCATGGAATGTGTATGTGCAAATTTTTGATAATTATTTCTCAAGACACCTGTGGCACAAATTACGTCATAGAAATAGGAGGGGGAAGCGCCAACCTATGCTTTGAACACACAAAAGCTTCTTTTAAGGCATGCGTTTACGGTTAGTTTGTCCCCTTTCCCGTAATATATATATATATATATATATATATATATATATATATATGAACGGAAGTTTTTTATTTTAAGTTATTTAAATCATTTAATCATAAAAGTACAATTCTCACTACAGGTAAGTCCCTTAATGTTCCCCTTTTCTCCCAGCCTTTGTCTCCTTGTTCAAGTGTTAATATATCTTGCCACCCACTTTCACCTTTGAACTCAAGCCATCTCATTAATTTTGATCTCCAACGTACTCTCCTGTTTTCAAATCGCCTATGTAAGATCAAATTACTCCTTCGTTAAGCCACCGACTTCTACCAATGAACTTTCTTGTTAGATCCCCTGGTCCAATAATCTTTCTCTTAACCCTTATCCCTCTAGCGAGTTCATTGTAAACTATTCAATCTTTCACGAGCCCCTTGGGCTAAGGAGCCATCAGAACAGACCTAAACACCTAACAACCAACACCTCCACGCATTGTTACTACTTGACTCTTGAATAAAGTATTGTTATGGAACTTTCTGCCCCTCCATTTGTGGAACCTACATTACACTCAATACCAATGGATCATTCTCTCCGGTTGCCTTATACTACTGTTCAAAATAAACAAAATCTTATTAGTACATAACACTGAAGGAATATTCAAATTCTAGAGCGCCGCGTTCCCAAATTTCGCATATTTTCTCGTAAAGATTATTACGACTTTGAAACTTGTAATCTCCCTAACCTAACACTTGCCACTCTCGTCACGACTGCAGACATACGTATATCTCATTACATTTACTTCAGAATTTCGGGCACTTCATTCTTTCTAATATTTATTTATATTTTTGTTCTGCACTGACATTTTTCCTGCATTAACTGTTGCTGATGGTGCCAAATTTATGTAAAACGAAAATGAAGGGAATTATATAAGCTTGAGTTGAATTTAAATTTGATTTGTTAGAAAAATTAAGATAATGATGATCTAATTTTTCAACGCTTTCTTTCTAAATATCCTAAATTAAATTCCAATAACGTTTCAATTGTAAGAAAACTTACTGTTTTGATAAAAGTGAGGTTAAACAGGTTGTTACCTAGATAATGACTTATGATAATTTATTTGTGCTTAAATTCACTCGCTACATTAATAAAATTATCAATGAGAGATACAAAACTAGAATTTATTTTTATGAAACATCAATTTTTATTTATGTTAACTTCATGACTAAAAATTACTCTACTACAAACATTCGGATTTAAAATTACAGTATACTTTAATAAGAAAACTGTTAACCAAATCTTGCGATTCCTAAGATAAAGGTTTTTTGCGTTTTCTACATATTAAGACTTAAAATGTATCATATTAAAAATTATAAAATCTTTTAAATGACCTAATTTAAACAAAAAACGAATTTCGAACCTGCGTGTTTGAAAGTTTGTTGCTTAGCAGAACTTATTGTTATTCTATTTACTAACTAAACTTAGCTGTATATTCCTAAGAGGTAATATTTATTTTATGTTATATTATCCCATAACTTGTTGCATTTTCATTAATTTTAATTGCATATAGTCGGATTAGAGCAGAAACTCATTAAATCATTTTTTCAGAGACATTAATGCTAGTTTTCATGATGCGAGATACATCACCATTTTGTAATATGTTTTAAAAGTATATAACACTTACAAAATGCTAATAATTTTTAATTTAAACCTAAAAACGAATAGGCTTTAAAAAGCTGTACATTAAAATTTTGCCAATCAATGAGTTTCTGCCCTAAGCTTACAATATAACTTGTAATGATATTGTTTCAAACAATCCTTATTTTATGTTTTTCAGTATAGTTTTAAAAGTATAGTTTACTGTGAGCATTTCAACTGTAATTCCTATTGTAACCTAGTATGTAACTCTAACTGTATGCTCTTATAACTTGAACTTTATTGTTGATAGTTTGTAAACCGCACATTAACCAGAGCTTGTTCGTTAAATAGGTATTTGCAACAAATTACCGAGTTTTAAAATTGCTTTGAATTATAATTAAATTAATTTACTCAATGTAACCATAGCATTTTCAATATCGAAATAACTGGAAAATATTTCTGATCAATATAATACCTGTAAATTAAATACCCTTTTAATCTTACCAACGTTCTATGCCTACTCTGAACATGTTTATTTCACATTCAATTTTATTTATAAAGATATCTTTATTATAACCAAAGCTAGAAATTTATTCCACATGGAATGCGAGAATATGTTATCATTATTTCGCCTTCATCAGAGAAGAATCAATCTTATCTTTCAATTCCTGTAGTAGCCGAGGTTGTGGATTTAATATTAATAATAAAGCTCACTTATCACATAAAAACATAGAACTTGTAATGCTTTGGAATGTAATTCATTACAGATGAACATTTTGACAAATTACTTTTGATTAAGAAAATTATTTTGAAGGCTTTAAGTGTTTCTCTTCAAATCTTCATTTACGAAGGGCGCTGGAATAAATGTAACCATGTTATAAACGATATATTAAAATAACTTATAACATCGAATGAGTTCATTAATTATCCCAAACCAAGTATGATAATATACTTTTCAGTACTGTACATCTCAAATTGTATGTTTAGTATTTAAAATTCTTTAGTTTTATTAGTTATACAAAAGTGTTAAGTGCTTGACTAGGGGTAATACATTTCTTCGATTAAAAGTTCAAACTGTAACTCCATTTTTTTATTTTTAACTAGCAGAATTACCCCGGCGTTGCTTGGGTAATTCTGCTAATTAATTTACATTTTAATTAATTAAATGATGATTCAAAAGTGATCAGACTAATCACTTCTCTTTCATAAAATAATGCAAGCCTCATTTAAGTGTACGGAAAATAATTTTTTAAAAGTGTTTAACTTTTTCATAGCTCCTACAATTTACTTCGAATGTAAATATGTGTACATGATATATCCATCCATATAATCAATTTCATATTCATCGCACTTCTGCTGTAAAACAAACTACAAAAGTTTTTTCTATGATGACTAATGCAGAAGTCGATTTTGAGTTTTGGAGTGATTACGAATATTCCCATACGTTCATTTGCAGTAAAAATGGCACATTTTTCTTCGTTCAGACTTGCATTTATTTTCCTATGAATATGTTTTACTTGTGGTATTCTTGCACCTAGTATGCGATGTTTTCGAATTTCATCATCAATATGAGAGGATGGTAAATTTAATTGTTATGGGCATTCGTGATGAATTTATTTTGAAGCAAACACATTTTTTCTTCGAAATTCCATTCAGCGGCACGTGGAATAACGGAGCCTGTGTTAAAAATAAATGCTATCAGTGTAAACAAAGCAAACTCAATAGATTACAATTTTTCAAAAAACAGTAGGTCGATTTTACAGCGTTTTTAAAAAAGAAAATCACTGCTTTCAACGAATGTTTCACATGTATCTAAGTTGCGTAAGAACAGCTTCAATTTGTAGAATAGGAAACCTCGACCTTCTGTCACTTAAGACAAAAGATTTCAACTTTTCAAAATTCCTAACCTATATTAATCCAGATCAGCAAAATCTTATTTAACATTTCAGAGATTCGGTTTCTAAATTGAAACCCCGTACCTATTTAGAATGATATATGTAGTTACTTGACTATGGAGTACAGCTTTCAATAACACCCATGAAACATGAAAAACAAATATAAATTTAATTGATTTTAATCGTCTCGTTATGAAAATCTGTGTAAAATTTTGCAATATATTTTAACTACAACGTATGACTACCCATTTTAATTTAACGTAACTCAATTTATTTTAAAGTGATTTTTTTTAACTTAACCGGTCATTTTAAAATAAGAAATTACACACCTTACTTAAAAATGTTTTGTATATTTTATTTATTTTTATGAAATAGCATTCTACAAGCCATTACGTATTCAATCAGACAAAGAATGTTGGTCGAAATATACATATATCGACAAGAAATTACCCATGTCTAGTGATATTTTGCAGAAAATAAATAATTCATTAAAATTTAACTCCTAAATAATATATCTGCAATATGTAAAATACTGGAACATGTAAATACGAACAGAAACGAAATTATGATCCTTGAAAAATGTAGAATTCTGAAAAAAGAAATATATGTGCAAATGTGTCGAATTTTGACTGAATATATTCTGAAATAGAACAATTCGACAAAAGACTTGAAAAATATTGATAAAGACAATAATGATTTATTTGAAAAAAATAACACATATATTTGGAAATGCTCAAATATGACCCCAACATTTCACTGTCAATTCAATCAAATTAAAAATGTGAACATTAATTCTGGCGTTGCAAGTTACAGAGATGCAAAATTACGTTTTTATGATCAATGAGTTTTTCGTTTGGGCTTTCCATGTTCCATTACAAAATGTAAGTTATGTAAAACTAAATATTCTAAATATTATTTTTTCTCAATCAAATATTCATAAATTATTTATATCATGGAAAGAAATAAAAAGTAAGTTCAAACATAAATACTATAATTTAATTTGTTTTGGAAAAAATTGTTTTTCGGCCCAATACTGGTAAAACAAACTGAGTTACGTACCGCAATCGTTTTATGCTCAATGTTTTTCCCTATGGCAATTTCGAATTGTTTTTAGCCCCATCTGCACACCTAGGTTAAATAGAACGGAGGTTAATATGTAGCTTGCGTTACTCGCAGAGTTCCAAAGTATAAGTGTACCAAATTTGGTGTGGATTCGTCAAACAGTATAGATCTGTATAGAAAACATACATACACACATCCATTTTTATATATAGATTACATCCACTTCGGCGGTACATAGATGAACGTTGGTATGGAAGAGAGCACCTTACTACTGCCTGAAATAAAACCTCGTTTCTACAACTCTTTCTCACTCTGAAACTGCCGAAGAAAATTCGAGAACTGCTTTGAATTATTACTTCTGAACTGGTATCACATTCTTCTCAGGTTTCCGAAACTGTTCTAAAGTAACATTGCTAATAATTAACAGTAGAGAAAATTTAACGATGGCTTCGACAGAAACTAAAGTCTCCTATAAATTCAAACGCATAAAATTTGTATTAGGGGCCGTCTTCATATTAAATCGAATACCAATTTCATAATTTCCAATAGAAACGACATATTTTGACACACCCAATTTCAAATCTATATCAAAATTTAACTTCAAATAATAAATTTCATGTCATTAGATCTTGCGGTTTTGAAGGACTACAGAAAGATCGGAGCCCCTAATGTTAAATCAGTTTCTCAGACTATTATGGATATCTTCATAAATAATATGTTTATAGCGCTGATATTTTGTACTATGTTACTGTTAAGCAACCCAAACAAAATTCACCTAATATTTTATTTTTAATAGTTTTTAGAATGCAATAATAATTATTAAATTCATGTTTGAAAAATTATGAATTGGAACCATATTATTTTATGATAGGAATCGATCCAGAAGGACTTCTAATATGACCGTGCAAAATTTCGGCTCATTCCAAGTGTTAGTTTTTGCTTTACATTAAATTTTCATCATTTTGGCGATTTTAGGGGACAACCAAAAGTTTAAAAAACGTCTGACAAACATGAGAAATGTTTAAATTCTTGAAAAAGGGTTGAAAATTTCATTAATGTAATCTAAAATACATTGCCTTTTACCAGTTATGTGTCATATAGATGAGCTCTACTAATCAATGATCAATTGAATGACTCATTCTATTCACTTTTTTGGATGATCGGAATATCAGTTGGATTGTATTAAATAATTGTAGGTAGGCTTTTTGGTTGCATACGTGGAGACGAACCCTAATTTTAAAAATAACATTTATTAAGAACACTAAAGACGATACAAAATTATACAGAACATCGATCGACACTTTCTCCGTTTCCCGAATTGTTTTCAATTCCAAAATCTTTTTTCACATTTTAATCATGGTTACAATTCACAATATTATCATCTGAGCTTGTATAATAAATATAATAATTCTCGGACCGTTTGCAAGGGTGACAAATACGTTTGAAATAGTGTTCAAATTTGAAATTCGGGTAGCTATAACTACAGTTAATCTTAATTTACGGATAGCAATTTTCAATGTCTAGATGATCCCTGAAATTGACAGCAACTTTAACACTGAATATCTCCAGACATAAATATAGTAAAGTCATAAAATTTCATATTTAGACTAATTTAACGATGCCGAATCTGATTAAGGCATCTAAACATGGTGTTTCCATTGAAAATTTTGTTGTTTGTGCAAAATTCGATATGAAGACGGCCCCTAATGCATTTTTTTGCATTTAAATTTGTAGAGGACGTTATTCCCTATTGAATGATATCTTTGAATTTACTCTACTATGAATGGTACTCGAAATAAAGGGATTGGTTTCTTTTTTTGTACATAGTCGTTAATGCCCTTATGTATTGTGATAGCATTTATTTATAAACATATACAAGAATATTAGACCTTGTTCCATTTAAATTAAATACATTTTGGATTATATCAATTAGCACTCTATAATAGGAACTTATCAGATTACACCTTTCCCCATTTATGCAAAAGTTATATAAGAAATGAAGGCATTGATATAATATAAAATGCAAAATATTAATGAAACATTCTTAACATATTTAATAAAGCACTAAAAAAGCTAAAACTGATATTAAATTTGAATAATCATCAAACACTGGTTTCCATAAAATTGAGGAACAATTGTAACAATCGTGATAACTGCAAAAAATATGCTATTGGCTTCAAACGGGGATGAAGTAACAATGATGGGATGCAGCTCACATACATAGTATGCAAATTTGTTTGATGACATCATGTGATTTCAGCCGGCAGCAACATAAAACGCCCGTTTATTTCGAGCAATAAAAACGATTGGCGAAATGAGAGATAGTCATTTCATAAACACGACCCCAGGGCAATATTTGGGTGTAGAACTGCAATACAAAGCTATTGGCAAACTCTGGGTGGGACAAAGTTAGACTGGTGTTGCGATATGACTGAATGGTCTACAATGGTTGTGGAACCAATTTCAAGTGGTATTGCTGGGCGGTGAAAAACATCCCTCAATGAATTCTTTTTTCCTATTTAATCTGTATATGCATATTTATGATTTTTGTATATTTCAGACAAAATGTATATCTTATCTCATATGCTGTTATTTTTTGTAGTAGAAGACATGATAAAGATTTCCCACTGTTCATTCAAATCTGCTATATAGTTTCGAAATACCGATTTTCCATTTGTCTTTAATTTATGGAAACCAATGTATATGAATAGTTCCATTTGTTGCATATTACCTCATTTATGGATCTTTTTGAAATATTTAATTCAGTTTAGTACGTTAAATGCACATATACGAAGATATCATTAGTTTACTTGATAAGAAAATTGGAGACATACTTATAGGTTATACAAAAATATATGCAGACAAATGGTTTTGAAATGTTTTGACTGAATAAAGCTACGTATTCAGGAGTGCAAACAATTACGCAGCTGTTTTCCCATATAATTCTGATATTATGTATCAGTTACTGTTTTCTGCAATTTGGTTTCCTTTGAATCCTTAATTTTGTCAATTTTAGGTTATACGGAGGTAAAAACATATCTATACGTGTTCGAATATTTTATTTTACAATTTTTTTACTATGAACAAGGTGAAATTAGCAAGACAGCACTTTATTTAAATCTTGTAAAATGTCGACTTTTGTCAATTTACTTAGTCTTGGTTATGTAAATGTGGTTATGGTTACATAAATGTGAACGTCAACCTCTGAATTCGAGAAAAGAATACAATACAACTGTTTTAATGGATAGATTATTTTCACATTTAGATTTTTCTTTTCATACATGGTATGTGCAAAACCAATTCGAAATGACAAAAAATAACTTTGTTTTATGAATTCGTGTTGTATGTTTGTATTCTTTAACAGAACAATTTGTCATTACATGCTAAAATTATTGTCATGTATAGTTTATTCATAACATAATCTTTTTGTATATAGCAAGTGGTAATCAGTTTTTACAAAAAAAAACGAAATATTTAGAAAATGCAATGTCTTTTAAAGAGAAAACTGGCGATTTCGTTAAAATAAAAATGATAAATACATTAGATTTCCTTAGGTGAAAAAGCTATGTTGCTGCAAACGAGATAATATACAATCTGCTAAGATACAAGAAGTGTCTGATTAAAAGAGAAAACAACTCTAAGAATCATGATGCCAGACAATATAGAACTTCATCAAAGTTTAACAGACGTCTAAAAGAAGTTTGGAAATGAATACCTAAAGTTTTTCTGTACTAAGATTAGGAACTGAATGTTAAAATGAATAGTTTTCAGTACCTTTTTTCTCGGATACTATATCTAAAAAAATCTATGAAAAAGTTAAGAATGTTTAGATATGGTTTTCGCAGTCTAATAATCTATATTACTACCTTTATGAGCTAAGTTCTAAATTATTAAAAATTATCATCAGACAAAATCCAACACGGAAAATCGTTCTATCTTGGGAATAGGGAATTTTTCGTATTTTGAAACTTGTTAATTGTAGGTTATAGTAAAGATATTTGTGCACGTTATAACTTCAGAAAATCAAGAACCAATGCTTACTCAATGCTTAAGTTTTCAATGGTATCATTCTGTTCAATACGTATTTTAAAACGATCAAAGATCATGAATGCTATAAAAAAGTTCTGGGTTTCATGAAGTCTAAAAGTTTCAGTTTGCATACAACTAATATGGTTGTAAATATACTGTGGCTCCCCAAATCGAGTATATACCATGAATAGATTTTCATGATATTTATACCATGATAGAAATATCTAATATAATGGAATTTTGAGCAATTTTTAAAAAATTGTTCTTGAGTAGAGTTAAATATATAGAATATAATAGTTTTAGAGTTAAATATGAACTCATTTCATCAGTAATAAATTTCGAACCTCACCAGTCATCATACCCCCATACCAGCACCGAAACACATTCATGCTTGGGAGTGGGCATAGTGTGCTGAGAAAGTGGTTCATGTTTAGGATTCTAATAAGCCTATCATTGACTATCACCCCGAGAAACATTGGATTTGCTTTCTTATCTAAAAACTTCTTTTTGTTCTTGGAAGTGTTGATCAATGATTATTTATCAAAACTCTGAAAATGCACCCCATCCTCCGCACACTATACCCACTCCCAAGCATGGATATGGGTTGTGTATGGGATTGTAAGATGACTGAATAGGTTGGAAATTCAGTTTTATCGATGAAATCATAGAAAAGTGAAATATTTAACTCTATTAAAAACCAATTTTTTAAGTTCTCGAAAATTTGGATTTAGAGTCAGATTTTTGGGTCTATGAATAACGTCCCCACTGAGAGAAAAGAACCAGTTAACAAACTAGCTAGAAGAATTGAACTAATTGAAGTTTCTGTACTACCTTAAACAGCAACAGTTCATTACACCATAGTATCAAGAACTCAATAGGTTTGAAAGTTTGTGGTCCTTGTAGGAAAAGGTAGTTAAAATCACGATATTCATAGCCTTAACGTAAGAATTATTATATAAGAGAAATAGGCAAAAATATTCATCCCTTCAAATTCTTCTTAATTCAATTCCCCTCGACTTAGAAACTGTTCTACAAATAAAAATATGTCATACAATAAACTTTATTTCACCTTCTTGTGTTTCAGTACGAAATAGGCTGAATGTATTAAAAATTTTGTGACATGGAATTTTGTAAATTTCGCATTTAAAACCTCTCTTTAAAATATATATAGCTAATATGGAATTGGTTATTTTTAGCCTAATATGTTTATAAATGTATACTTCAGCATTCCTATGAATTAAATTCAAATTATTATTTATTACCGAGTTATTTCCTTTTAAAGAAATCTCTTTATGGTGTATGCTGAATTTCGGGAGCCATTGTATGTCTTCACTGCAAAATTTGTGTTTGATTTCTTGCTTTCAAAGAATTCTAAATTTGTACCCTTGATGATAAGTCAACCTGTTCAAACAATTCCTTTTCAACTCCTTAAAAATGACACAAATGAGAGTAAAGTATAGAAATTCAATCAATAAGTCAACCAATTTTTTAAAACTTCATGTCATTGTTTCGTTGAGTATATTTCCTTATATTTTTCCATTCTTACGAAACATACACAGCCTTTCCTGAAAACTCATGGGAAGTTAGGCATATTTTGTGTATAGGATTAGAAAAACCAGGAAAACACTTAAGTATCCAACTAAAAGAAATCAGCAATGATCAAAATCTCGTTATTTACAACTCAGGACTGCTAATCTCACGCGCGTTGATGGTCTTAACAAATTGGTCTGGTGTCAATCAAGTTATTCCAATCAAAATAAGATATTTATTGTTACTGCCAAATATATCAATAAAAATTAATCATTATCATATAATCTGGTTTGTAAACGTGAACTAAACAACAAATTATTGCTTTTTCCCAATACGAAATTTTGGAAAACAAAGAAAACAATCCATTGGGTCCAAACGGAACATTAAAATGAAATAGCAATAAACCATCTATTGATGTTTTCAAACAAGATTTAAATTATTCATTGGTAATAATGACGTTAAAAAGTTCGTTCATTAGGTAATATTGATCTTCAAACTAGATATCTCCAAAATATAAGATTGATTAAATGTATAAGTGGACTCTTACACTTTCACACTTTATAATATTAGCATTTGAACATAGATGTTCAGTTTTATTTAATACATGAACAAGAGTTTTATTAAGGACTAACAAAATGGGTGCAAAGATACAACCGACAAAAGTACTTATATCTCTGTATTTGATGAAAAGTATAGTTGATATTTAGAGATACGTGAGGGTGAGATGACCCATTTTAACAGCTTTTCTAAATTCAGAACTCAACCATCCGAAAAAAGATTTATAATCAAAAAGTACATTATTTTATTAAAGAAATATGTAAGCAGTATTTAACAAAAAATCAGGATCATGATAAAAAAAATATTTTATGCAAAACACATGATAGTGCGTTATATATATTTATATACTTTAAGATGGAAATAAGTTGGTGCACTTTTTGAAAAATCATACAATCTATAAATAATCGAAATTTGAATGAAATACAATAAGATTCTTAAATGTTTAGTTCTTTAATATCCCTTTATCGCATTTTTGTATCCAAAACTATTACAATTAAAGTAATGCGAACCGATGTTTTAAAAGTGACCAAAACGACACCTTTTGTACTTCCAGTTCCTAAACGGATGATAAATGCTGTTTACTATATTAGACAACACAATTTTCTTCTCAACTGAAAACAAACAGGATTTCTGACGAATGCTTACGGGAGCATCCGACTTATAATAACTGCGTCAGCTCACCCTCACTGACCAACAGTAATATAAATTTATATACGGATTCTTCTTCGAATGAAATTTTTAGGGGCTTAGGGAATCAGAAATTAATTTAGAAAAATCCAAGAAAGTGAGACAAAACAACACCTTTATTTGAAGTGATCAATGACATCATTCTAAACTAATATTCTAAAATTAATTCCCTTGGTCGTATAAAAACGGCATCCACCGAAGGATATATTGCAGCTAGTTTTTTCGCACACGTTTATGTCCGGTTGCCCTGACCCCTGTTAAAATTTCATCTGGAAGAGAAAATTCTTTAAAAACAAAATTTTCAAGCGGACTCAATGAACTCTCTGCAACCCGGGAGAGTTGTGAGTAGTAAAAGTAGAGATGGGCTGTTATTCCGATAGCAGTTAAAATAACAGTATAATTGCAAATTAACAGTTAGAAACTGTTATAGAAAATAGTAGCTATCGATGCATGTCATTACCAGGTCTGGTCAACCCAAATCGATCTGCGCATGGAATTTTCTTGAGATATTTAATTTTTTTCTTCTACTCAAATAACCACATTTTCAATTGTTCTCTTCATAAGCTTTCTTGATCCATTTAGAAAAGTAGAATCCCGAAATCTGTTCAAATGTAGGTGATTGGTTACCTTTATGTAGCTAGAGGACCAGATCTGGCCAAGCAGCACCAAGCAATGTTTTTCTGCCGTGTAAATGAACATACAAACACAAGGAAAGTTTGTTTGATACTGAAAATAGAAATAAACCTACGGATCACAGGAATCGAACATGCACTGCTTACAGCTCGCAGGGTGCTAGCGCAGTAGACAAACCTACTCAACACTGTGCCCAGCACAAATGTAGAGCAATGAAGCAATTTTATAGCTGTTATTAAGCAAACACTGCTTTTTAAAGTAGAACTATTAATCATGATTTTATATTCTTACTTCCATACTTGTACCAAAGTAAAAACATACTGAAGTTTAAAAATGAAAATTGTTTAGTTTTGATTTGCGTATCTCGGATATTATGTAAGGCTTGTCACGGTAGCTGTGTACGTGTGTGATTTGGTACTGTGTGTCTTATTGCAGTTCGTTGTATTTTATTTCTAATTTATGCCTTTTATGTGCTAAGAAGCAGGTAGGTAGTTAACTACTAACTTCGTATGAAGCAATACAACGGGCTATTGGTGACGATTCGGGATCAATCCCGAAGGTAAAGATCCAAGGACAACGCCTTGTAATTTTGAACCACGGTCAGATGACGAGACAAAACCTGAGCTGGCCCCCCACTCTCCGAACTTCCACACCACGCCAACGTGAGGACATTTGAGGCCACGACAGATTTAACGTGAATCAGCCCCCATGTACACAACGCTTTGGTTGAACCAAGTTTGTGACTAGGCGGCTGCAAAAGGTAATATACAGGGCCGTCTGACTTCGGGTTGGCCAGTCCTGGTTATTGCTGTAGTAGTGAAAACTGCCAATAACTGTTATATATGTAAACTGTTAATAGCAGATAAATTAGACATGCTATTGTTAATATGAGCTGTTATTAATAACCATTACAGCAACTACAATCGCTGAATAAGCTTTGCCCATCTCTAGGTAAGAGAGTTGCGAGAGGTACTTACCTCTGAGGAAGTGAGGTAGATGCGGGAATCGGTGCTCTCGATAGAGGGTTGCTGGGGTATCGAAGCCGGTGGGTTGATTTCGAAAGAGCTCCCTGCGGACAGACCTCCAGAGGTCAGTACGGGATGGCGATTGAAAGGCGGTAACGGTAGAGTGTTGCACTTGCCACTCAAAGCTGCTCCTTAGTACAAAGAAAAACAAAGCATGCACACCTATAGTAGCTCTAAAAATACATATACACAAACATTAAGAGCCCTTGAAATTCAATACCCCTAACCCCATAGTTTTCCTAATTGGTTGCCACCGCTCCCTGTGGGCACTGAAGGAATCTTGGGGCAATGCTGGCTCCAGGGCATTGAGGAGCAAGAGTGGGCAATAAGAAGATGCTAAAAATTGTATTACCTACAAATGTTTTAAGCAAACACTTATCCACTTGACTGCAGGGACATGCTACAGTGATGCATTGTCGCAAGAATTGCACGTTGTAAAATGCAAGTTACAACTGAACGGTTTTAAGACAAGACGACTGGTCATAATAAGTGAGTGTTAGTATGCATGTAACAGCGCGTTCTTTTGGCTTATACCGGTTCTTACAAGTACAGCGACAGGAATCTGTGCCATGTTATGTCGAATTTACAATACTCCAAATACATGAGGAGACTTAAAAAATTATAGGCCACAGCTACATTTTCAATTCTTTATTAGTTGAGATAGTTTTACACGTGGAGAACCGAAAAAAACTGTCTTTGAAAAGGGGGCGTTAATCCAAAAAAAGTTTGGGAAACTATGCCTTAACCGGTATAGGGATCGCAGCGTTTGTTTGCTAGCCAGTAGGTTTGGGTGTTTAAATCAATCTGTTCGTATGCGTATGAATGTTGGTGATAGTCTATGTTAGGAGTAATACCAGTTTATTTACTGAGTGCTAATTCAAAAATAATCACCAGTTCGTCACTTGTAGTAGCAAAAGTCGCAGAGGTTAGTGGTCGGGCATTAAAAAGATTCAATATATAAAGCCCTCGTATCAAACAGGCATAGTTTTGAACAAAGAAAAATCTTTTTGAGTTTTTGATTAAAAAACGTTATTCCTATTTTGCACAAATTTTCCTCGTAAATAAATTAAAAACTGTTAATTTCTGCTGAAAATCATTGCTCATCTCATTACAATTGAAAGGCTCAGGCGAACATAGTGATAAGACACAGAAATATATGTTCCGTAATGAAAAAAATATATTCAAGAGGATCAAAGGAATTTCTGATTGTTTGAATGAGTGCGTAATACTTGAAATTATAAGATAACATTATTTCTTGAATAGAGGATAAATCATTATAATTTTGAAATCTTTTAAAATTTAAAATTGCTCTTGGAAAAGTTGAAGTATGGCTTATCAGTTTGTTGCTTGAAGCCCTTCGATTAAAACTTTAAAGTGAGCTATTTCAAAACTATTTTTATTGTAAATCTAATACTTTTAAATGTGTGCATGTAAATGAAAGTACCAGTTCTAGTCGTAAAACCAAATTTTTAGGAAATTCTGCTACTTATCATAAGAGCATATATCACCAGTACCCACAGTAGGTTTAGAAATTTCACTACTTTACCATCGCATCAACTGATAGATGAACTAAACTCAATTCCACTATCCAAAACTGTTGGGATATTACATGAACTACTTTCGTCTTAACTACTGAATGGATCTTTGTAAAAATTTCAAAATAACACCAAAACATTTTTTAATAATAAAGGCATAATGAAACTTTAAAAACACTGCCCTGCATAAGTATTTACCAGTCCTCTTTTCTTGCTTTTAAACACAAAAACATGCTTACTACTTTTAACTACTTTTCCAACAAAATTATTTGACTGACTCTATTTTACAGCTGTCGTAATCAAAACCACTCGAATTTTATCAACATTAAATTTGTTTATCAAATAGCAGTTTTATGCTAAGTAGGGAATTTCTCAATGACAATTTACAATGACTTAATTTTCGGCATTTCTTCGGCAGTTGACTTGATTTACTAATTTTTATTTATTATAAAAGTAAAAAAGCCACCTGTTTACGCTCTGCTTTATTATAGCTAATTTTACTGCCACTTTAAAGAGAAAACAGTTCGTTGATTTACACTTGCCATGCAGAAACAAAAAATGTGATCCTATTTTTTATTAACATAAAACTATCAAATGATAAAAATGGGTTTTAAATTTTAATTATTTTAAATGCAGCAGAGTGTGAATTGAAGAAAGTTAATCTGATATTTTTATAATAATTAAAAATATACAAATTTGAAATGTAATGTGTGCATCTGGATTTCAGAAAAAAGGTTTGGAAAATATTTAATCGAAATGGAAGATAAAAAGCGTTCTTGGAGAGTGAAATTAACATGAAATATAAAAATATTTTCTGAAATGGGTATTTTTAATTACAAGAAATTTTTATTGTAGATTTTACATGGACACAGCTGTAAACGAATGTAGTATATTTCACACATACACACATATTATACACATACACATATATTTCACACATACACACACAATACACATAACATTTGTAAAATAATAACATTACAGTACTTCATGCCACTATTTATGAATATAACTTAAATATCCTAACTCACATTCATATAATAAAAAAATATAATTTTTACTTATTCATTTAAATAGTTCGAAAAGTATTAGAAAAATAACAACCGTTACTATAACTTTGTTCTTTTCATGAATAGCAATATTTTTATTTTTAGGAGATTTTTGTTCATTCATAAAAACTATTACTGTACTGAAAGTTTTCACAAAACACCCTATCTCTATATAGGTAATAGTATAAAACGGAATGTATTGTTTTATACACCAAGTTTAAGTCTCTATATGGTCCTTTGAAAACAATTCTATTTAAACAATATATCATATCCGTAAGAAGGATAACGAAACAGACTTAATAGTAATATAATTATCGTACATTGCTTTAAGTTACAGATGAAAACCTAATTTTCACGTTAGGAAAATGAATATGCAAGCAATTCTAATTGTAAAAGAATTCAACAATTTGTAGCCTGGACGAAAGAAATTAGTTTAGCAAGGACTGAGTTATGCAACGGAGAAAGTACTGCACATGCATGCGGCAAATGTCAAAAACAATGAAGCATTGTCAATAAAAGATGTAATTTAGGGGTTATTAAGAAACGGAAAAAAGTGACTAACACTCACTTTTTTCAACATTTCCGATCATTCCATCGAGAGTGGTGATGTTTCTTTCTTCTTGCCTGATGGCCTCCAACTCCGCATGCACCTCACGCATTAAAGCAACTAAAAGAGGGAGAAGAAGCAAAAAAGGTCTGAAGCAACGGACGTGCAAAGGGTCAAACACAAATTTCTAAAAGGATTAACAGCAAAGAAAGCATCACGACATTAAAGCATGCCTAGTTTTGCTCTGATTCCTCACACAGATGTAGTGCAAGCTAAGTGTGCTCGGGGAATACTACTGGTGCAAGCTGCATGTAGCAAAGTTCTTTAATTACATATTTAAAGATCATAACTCCATTTCCTCATTTTATTGCAAAAATGTAGTGATAGCAAATGAGTAACATCCAGAACAAAATAACGGACAAAAACATTTTCGTGCATTTCTTATATCTTAAAATATGAATTGAATGAGAAAGATTTAGATTACAAGATAATCAAATTATATTTACGTTTTGATACTACTAGGTTTATCATCCGCGCATTTTGATTTTGTTTGCGGTAAGTTATTAGTCTTAGTTTTGAAATGTTATTTTTTGTAAGTTATCAATTTTATTTGATGATAATATTTAATTATACGGAATTTAAAAGGATTTAAAATTTGGTGATAGTAGATACTATTTTGAATTATTTCACCTCAATATTGACACTATTTGGTTCCAAAGTAAGTCATTCTCTTAAAAGTTGAAAAAGAAACTAGAAGTTTTCTACGTCTTTTCTGGAACTTATACTTACCAACATTTTCCATGCTTTGACTGAGTAAGGCTTCAAAGGTGTGCAAGCTGTAGCTTTCAGCATCCAAGCCCCTAGCTAAGGCGTTTCGAAGATGCATTTCGTATTCGAGTAGTAATCTACTAGTTGGAGAACTAGGCGTGTGGGTGGGAGCATAGTGGCCAGGTCCCTCATCCGAGCTAATGTAGGGCCTATCTGCGTCACTGTTCTCGTTACTGGAGTTAGGTGGAGTGACGTAACAGTGGTTGTCGTACAGGAAATGGTCGGATGGTGGGGATGCGTCCGGATCCGGCAAGTCCAGACACATGCTTCGTTCCAGACTTCTGCGCCTTCCAGTCTCAGACCTGTGCTGTCGGCTCCTGTTGGCTGCGAAAGAGCGCTGCGAGTCTCTCGAATCGTCGCTATTCAGCTTCCTCAGGAGTCTTCTCTTCAGGATGAGATCGCTTTCTTGCTCTGGGGAACTATGGATAGAGTTGGAAGGAAGAGGGTGCAGCATGCGTTTCAGGGTGTTGCTGTCCAAGCTTAGTCCCGGCATGTCGCCCTGGGACTGCTCAAAGACGTTGTCCGAGCTCTTGCTCTTGTTACGCGATTGGGGCTGCAGCTCTTCGGTCCGGGCTCGCTCCTTCCGCTCGGCAATCAGGCTGCAATCAATGCTCTTGGCCTGTTCCTTGCGTGTGGACTGCGCGTAAAGCTGTCTTGCCGTGTCCGGACGGTTGCCCAGCCTGTCTTGGTGGTATCGCTCCGAGGCACCGACGTCCGATATTCTTTCCTGGAGCGAGGTCTTGACGGTGGTGTTGGTGGTCGACGTGGGGCCCGCCGAGTTGGGGTCGAGGCGGTTGAGCTTGTGACCGCCACCGTGGACGCTAGCCGTCGTCGTCCCGCGGCGCAGGGAGGAGCCGCCCATGTTGTCATAAACGGAGGTCGTCGACGCATGCGACTGCACTCGGCTACGGTTGTCGTAGGAGATCTTGTAGTCGTCCACCGACCGGGGTTGCACTCGTGGCAGTGTGGCAGCGCCCGTGTAACGGACCCGACCGTTGCGGGCCCGGTGCAGGTTCTCCGCCGTCATGCAGGTGCATTGTAGTTCTCGACTGCGAGAAGGTGAGCTGGGCGTTGATTGTGGTTTTCTTTTCCCTTTCGTTTTCTGTTGCTGGAGTTAAAAAAGAAGCGAAGAACCATTAGATAATTCTACGTGCACTGATTGTATAGCAGAACGTAGCAAATCAGTACACCAAAAAGTATTTCATGGTCGAGATTCGATGCTTTGCTATATAAACTATACTGAAAGTTAATTTTTGAAGTGGTAAATAAGTTTATCAAGTACTCACTCTCAAGAATTTAGCAATGGAGGATATCTGTATTTACTACTACTAGTTATTAGATTAACAAGTACGCGTATACATACTTCCATATTCGTGTTCGTGCAATGAATATTTGAGATCTTTTATCTGTCCTATTGCTGACTTTATCAGCAAAGTGAGCGAAGGTCTACAGTTTGAAATGATGCTTAGCACTGAAGACGTGATAGTAGTAGAGTCAGTATATGTTATAACAGTGTTTCAGAAAGTTTTTGAAGTGATTTGTATCGCTCAGCGGAAATTCAGTGATTCATCGTGAACGATCCATCAAAGTGCATGCCAAATGGGACGAATCCCGTCTTTCTCGTTTGAAAGATCGTATGTAATCACGTCCGCCAGAAACCAATGTAACTGAGCATGGGAAAACAGACAAATTCAATGCATCGGAAAGTACTTCCCTATGTAAAAGTAGATCTGCTGCATTATCATGCAAGTACATATGCATGGAATGCAAAACTTAACACCATTATTTTAAAAGGTTACAACCTCAAAATTAAACGAAAGAACCTATGGAGATTTGCATTATCAAAAATATTCAATAAAAAGGTGGAGTTTATTCAAGTTTTAGAATCGTGCATTAGAGTCTCTGACAGAGGAATGGGTTCTGCTACTGCAGGACTGCATTTGCAACCTCATTCTCAATAAGCAAACGCGGTGAATCAATGGTCGAGGTGGTCATAAGGACCACCATCAGCTCTCTAAGGACCGCCTCCTCTCTTTATTCAAGTTTTTAGTTACCATTCTGCCTCATGGCACCCAGTGCAGTGTCATCACTTCAGTTCAAAGACTTCTTTCACTGTCCGCTTCTGTTATTTTTATCGTTTTGTTTTTATTCATCGATTCCTAACTCTCTAAGTACCTTTTGTATAATTTTCCCACATCCAGGTCAGTCCACTACGAAGTACCAGATAAAAATCTTACTATTCTTTAAGTTTTGCATGCCAGTGTACTTGAGTGTATCGAAAGTAAATTATTGTGTTGGTGGATAAGTTCATAATTTTAATACATTTTAAAACATTGAACAAAGTAAGTGGACTGTATTTGATTTGTGAAAATACAATTTTTAGATAAAATGTACAATAGTTCTGTTCTTCGAGTTAAATTATAAAATGAAATGGTTGCATTTAATAATTATTTCAAGGGACCTAACAATTTTCAAATTCTGATTTTGTTAAAACTTATTCTATTAACTATTCGCTTGTGAAAAAAAGTAAAAAACGCTCTAATGCTTTTTTAAAAAGTACGCATTACGTTACTAATCAAGCAATTTTTCTGTTAAAAATGAATTAATTATATTTAATTAACATATTCACTACACTACTTTAACTAATAATAAAGCTTATGAAAAATGAAACTTCAAAGTACATTTTAATTTAAAAAATGGCATTACGTTTGTTAATAGAGCATTCATGATAGAGCATTTTAAACTATATATATATATAATCCCTTTTTATTTAACATTATATATTAAATATTGAAGTTAGTGTTTGAATTAAAAATATCTGTATAAATATTGTGTATATTGGAGCAGCAAAGTCGTTTTAAATTGTCAGTGTAAATGAATAGCTGTAAAATGGAACTTAATAGCTAATATTGAATCTATTTTTAACTATAAGCAGTAGGTAGGTAGTTGAATTTACGTCGCACTGTGGCAATACAACGGGCTATTGAACACCTACTTTTAACGATACTGAAGAATACTAATAACATATCCTTAGTTTTCTGTTTCTTAACTGTGAATCATAACGGTTCTCAACTGTTGTCAAAATTCGATTAAAATTCATTGTTAATCTGCTCAAATCATAGTTTTTTTACTTTTTAAAGCAATTTTTTATTGCGTCTGTATTTTTAATTTATATATAGAAACTTACCTTGGGAGGCTCCAATTTTAATGAATAAGAAGAGGAAGCTTTCCTTGAAAATTTGAATGAAGGAGACTGGAATAAATAGAACAGATGATATTCCGATTATTGTGTTTATTTTCTTGTGAAAAAGCAATATAATTTAAATTTAAAAGTTATGTATGATATTACGTTGAAATATGTTTTCCTGTAAATGAGAGAATAATTTCATAACATTAAAATATATGTCATTTTTATGTGTTGTGATCTTTTCAATTCTCTGAAAATCTAAATAAAGACTTTATTAATTCAAACAAATTATTCACCTGCACAGAATTATACTTTTAAATAAGAAAAGATTAACATATAAAAATTGCATTAAATAATACATTGACTGTAGAAAGATATTTTATCTAATTTTTATGGTTGTGCAGCATATATGGATAAAAATAATTATTGGTAATTAAAAAAATAAATTCATCAAGTAGCTGAATATTCCAACATAACACCTGGGGTATTCTCAACATGATATTTTACTAATTTCAAATTCTGTGACTAAAAAGCAATCAGAAAAATGATTGAGAATTCACGTTCAAATACTTACACAACATTCCCGGAACTGCTTTGCATCGATGGGAGAAGTAAAATTGAGCCCCCACGTGTCCCCAGTTGCGGGATCTTTCCAGTAAACAAAACATTCTGATGCCTGGCCTAATCGCGTTCCTTTAAAGAAAAACGCAAATATAGATTCCACAAGACTTTGTAAATTTAAATTACAAAAATACTTAGCTACTGTAAGGAGTTAATGAGAATGCATTATAAAGTAATACAAAATGGCTTTGCAATACCATTGATTCATATCTTTGACCAATATTTTTCATGGGTATGTTTTAATCTATAACCAAATTTTCAGAGTGCTACATTAATAATTTTCAATTCAATATGACTGAAATTATGAAATAATTTGTCAACAAAACTTAACCTTTCGAAATAAAATCAAATAACAAGAAAGGAGAGTACAGCTTAAACTAGCAAGACCTACCAGAAAATAAATATTAATTAAAACGCTTAAATCTTAATTAATATAGATTAAACTTTCATGTTTGCACTAATTACTTTTGGGTGAGTTGGGGTAAATGCAAACCCAAATCTTGAAAGTTCATATCGAACCAATTACTACTGTCGCAGTGATTTTTAAAAATCTCATATTTCTCACTCTTCCAGACTCTATTTATATGTTTACACCCTTATTTGTTTATATTTACCATTGGCATAATTTAAAAAATGCTTTCCAATTCATGTCATGGGGTCACAAGTGCCCAACATGATAGGGCATACTATGAATTTTTTTCTTGTTTGTAATGTGATAATATTGTGAGTGGGACAAAAGCACATAATAGCATTTCTGCCTTCTTTGGTCTGCACAGCTGTCTTACCGAAATGCGCAGCGGTGAAACTAATCTGTAGGACTCCTTCAAGCATTTTCAGCAGGTTAGCAGCCCCTAATTTAATCCCAGGCACGTTTTACATTGAGTGTACGCACTTACCCCCCCCCCCCCCGGAAGCGCACATGCTCCCTCACCCTATTTGTTTTCTAACTAACAAATTGCTTTCATCATATGAATGGAGAATCCAGTGTGTAAACTAGAATAGTTTTAACAAAAAATATTTGAAAATCTGCTATTATGATTGCACCGAGATAAAAAATGTATATGCTTTAGAAATTAGCTATGGTATTAATTCCACATCTTCAGAAGCTTATACTATGATATCTGTAATATATATAATTGAAGAGATGGGATCAGCTTTACCTGGTTGAACAAGACGGACGTCGAGTATCTTTTCAACCTGAGAGTTATAAGCTGTGATGTGGAAGACACAGTCCGGGGTGTCCTGTATGCACGTGATGTTCACAGGCACCAGGTCTTCCGACACCTGTTGCCACTTCACAGCTCCACTCGTCGCGCTCACATGGAATACCTCTGCCCACAACCTAAGAATATATTTTTCATTCTAAACAGCAACTTTTACTACAGTTTTTTTTATATTTTCTTCATCTTTACTACATCTTTTACTACAGTCTGAAAAATTAGTCTTTTATTGAGACTCTTCAACTATATCGTACAACGAAAAACCACTAACATTGTAATACATTTTGTTACAAAAGCTTTTCACAGCAACACCTTGTATATTTATCTATGGAATAAAAGTAATACTAATTAAAATATCGATGGAGAAAATGAATTTACTTTTATTGTTTTATTGGTTTGAAACGCTTTTTAAATTTTAAATAGGTAAAAATAATATTTTAACTGTTTGTATAATGCAAATATGAAAAATATGTTTAAATGCTTGTCTAGTATCGTATCTATATCAGAGTCTCTTATTTATATAGTTAAGAAATGTTGTGTATACATTATCAAAAGAAGCGAACAGCAAAAATTACTTCTACCTCATATAAAATTCAAGGTTTGAAAACACGTTTAAACATTTCAATCGTATCATGCAATGTTCAATTTCACAAGGTGTTTCGAAATTATCCTAGTGATTAAACAAGATGAAATTGAATTATCTTAGTGATTTGATGAAATTGGTATCATTTCTACAAAATAACATTGTATACTTTTCCCTTAAAATAGTGACTCCAGGAGACAATATTAGAGTTTTATTAGATTATGAATATCAAGAATTATACACTTCCTAAAGTGCCTGCTCTTTTATTGGAAAATACTGACTATGATGTATACTATAGTTATGAAATTCACGTTCCGAACCCGTTGCCTTAATTCCAGGCACTCAGGATCTGCGGAAAAAAAGATTTAAACACAATTGGGTTTTCCCGTCAAAACCTGAAATCAAAATTCTACTTCCCAACGATATTGCCTACATAACTGTATATTTAATTACGTCTGGATTGAATGACGATAGACTTATCTCAACTGAAAAGGACAATAAAGTTAGTGTTTTGGTAAAATAGCTTTTATACAAACTACCATCCATATTCATAATTATCTTTTTAAATCAAGTTTCAGTATTAATTTTATCTATCTCCTTTGTGTGATAACACCGGTTATGAAGAATAAATTAATAGATACATCGATACAAAAAAATATTAGTATGAATAAAGTTCGTATAAGTTGATGGAATAATTCATAATTGGTTGGTTAGGTTTTATGGTGCAAGATCCAGAGTAATGGATAAGCTGTGCCGGAATAATTCATAATATGGAAGTAACAAAATATTGACCATACTTTCTTCTCTTCTATTTTCAATTAGGGGATTAGGATGATATCAACTTTCAAAAATTCGATTTTTTGATTTTGTGTTTACAAAAAAAAATTGTTCATTCTATATGTTTTCATCATTTGCATTTCTTTAAATTTATAAGATTGGTTATTTAAAAATAAAAATTCATACAAAAGGGGCCACACTCTATTAACAGCTGTCGATCCGATAATTTTCTCAAAAAATAATTTTTCCTATCTCGGGTACATTTTTTAAAAATTAGTATTGATTGTATCATAGTAAATTTTTCACACATTTCGTATTGTTCGTATAATTCGCAATGAATGTGCTATAACTCATTTCAAATTGTTAAGTTATGATTCTGGATTATATATTTTTATACCAAGTTTTTAATTAAATCTGGACATATAGGGTAAGTGCACGTAATATGGAACAGCACAATATTTCAACAGGTAGTAATCAAAATCTATCAGGACTTGCATAAACTACTTCTATGTTGGTAGAAGACACTCATGTTCTGTTTTGAGCATGTCGAGAATCCGCTTTTTAAATGAAAATATTTTTAAATTTCGAGGTGCTGAAAATATTTTCGAGGATCTTTTACAAACTGCTTATTCAAGACAAAAAGTTCAAAAATAATTTTAAAGCATGATTCATCATAAAATTCGTTTGTTTGTGAATGTTTTACACCAGTTTTCTGCTAAATTTATTTTGCTTAAAAGAAGTGTAACTTTTTTCGAAGTACATGTGCACGTAATATGTAAATCACTCGCTATTGTGAGAATGACGTATTGAAAATATCCTAAGTCGTTTCCAATGTGTAAAATAAGTTTAACTTAATAAAAGTAAATGTAAAAACATAACAGATATTTACAGATTTGCACTTAAGCACTAATTAAAAAACATTTTTGCATAAAAAGTTGTATTTTGTGCTTGCGACCAATTCTTTAGCGTTTCATAAAAGATGCCACTTTCTCAAATCTACAAATTTGAATTTTTGTTACTTTTTGGTATGTCTCAAAACTTTATGAGTTAGATAAATTATTTATTCACATATGAACTTTAGTTATTTTTTGTCTGGATTTGGCGGGATGTGCATCATTCAAAACCCCCATTCTCTTACTTTTTACAATTTTTTTAAAATCAGATGCTCCATAGAGTAAGTGGCTTACCTTATACATTAGTTATACGAGATTTCTGAATTACATTTAAAAAATTCAAGTAACTTTATTGCAATTAAAAGAGGAATGTTACCTTTTCCAGACATTTTTTTGATACCGTAATGCGAATTCCATAACATTTCATTCGTATCTGTTCTGTAAATGTACTCCAGTGAAGGTATGCATAAAAAGCGCTGCCATAATTGACAAATTTTAAATTTCATCTGAATATTTTATTTTTATTAACCCCAAGATTTTTAAACTCTTGAAAAGAAAGAAAAAAGTATTCCTTTTAAAGAAAGTACTCAAAGTATGCATAAAAAGCGCTGCCATAATTGACAAATTTTAAATTTCATCTGAATATTTTATTTTTATTAACCCCAAGATTTTTAAACTCTTTAAAAGAAAGGAAAAAAGTATTCCTTTTAAAGAAAGTACTCAAAGTATGCATAAAAAGCGCTGCCATAATTGACAAATTTTAAATTTCATCTGAATATTTTATTTTTATTAACCCCAAGATTTTTAAACTCTTGAAAAGAAAGAAAAAAGTATTCCTTTTAAAGAAAGTACTCAAAGTATGCATAAAAAGCGCTGCCATAATTGACAAATTTTAAATTTCATCTGAATATTTTATTTTTATTAACCCCAAGATTTTTAAACTCTTGAAAAGAAAGGAAAAAAGTATTCCTTTTAAAGAAAGTACTCAAAGTATGCATAAAAAGCGCTGCCATAATTGACAAATTTTAAATTTCATCTGAATATTTTATTTTTATTAACCCCAAGATTTTTAAACTCTTGAAAAGAAAGAAAAAAGTATTCCTTTTAAAGAAAGTACTCAAAGTATGCATAAAAAGCGCTGCCATAATTGACAAATTTTAAATTTCATCTGAATATTTTATTTTTATTAACCCCAAGATTTTTAAACTCTTGAAAAGAAAGGAAAAAGTATTCCTTTTAAAGAAAGTACTCAACCTAAAATGACTACTTTCTTTACCCGGAGTTTGAAAGCAATAGATTAGTTGCATGCGATTTTAAGCACTTTTTGTCGCTCTTTCTGATTTTTGGGACTTGGGTCATTCTACATTGCTACATACTTGGATCATTGCATATGTCTCTTAAGACATACGCAAGTAACATTTGCTACTTTTCCCAAAGCACTCGTGTGGGTATAGAAAAGCGTACCTGAGCAAATGTCCATCCCTTCTTCTGGCATTCTGCCAAGGAGAGTCCTCGTAGCGGTAGGCTTTCCTGATGAGAGGGGCACAGGAACAGCTCAGCTTGTTCCCCATGTCGCCACTCACTCACACCCACCAGAGAGCATGCCTAACCAACGCGTCCTCCACCTGAAACAGAAACAAAAGGAGTAAGGCAACTATAAACATCATTATGGAAATATGGTTGGGATTTTGCGATCTGCCATCACACACACACGAGAGGAAAAGATTCTAGCACTGCGATTTCCAACTCCGACCCTTGGAAGGGCCTCGTTCCAGCTTTGAAGGAGGAGCAGCATCACGTACGGGGTGGTATTTTTTGCGCGTAATGGCACCATTTTGATTTGGAATCACTTTTAAATAAAACATTTCTTAAATTTTTGTACATAACGTTTACACAATTTAATAAACAATTTAATGAGTACAACGTCGGTCAAATAGCCACTTCTGGTCGCGCTGCAAATACGGGCTCTTTCAACCACGTGCTTCATCAAATTTCTTCGCCCTTCATTTTGACATCAATGTGTGAGGATACAGAACAACCGTATTGGATATTAGAAAATCTAGGATAAATTCACGAACGACCTCTTCATACCCGTAGAGCAACTGTTTGGTGTGCAGCTTAGAGTGGAGGCATTATTGAATCAGCTTTTTGTGCTAATGAAAATACGGTTACTGTCAATTGCGAACTATATTGTGAGATATAAGAAAATTTCTTTTTCTCTGAAATCGATCGACAAAAGGCACACATGTGATTTTAACAAGATGACGGAAAATTTCATACAGCTCTTGCAACCATATGAATTCTAAAGGACGAATTTCCTGGACGAATAATGTCAAAATCTGGTTATGTCGATTGGTTCCCTTGTTACCCTGATTTGACCACGCTGGATTTCTTTTCTATAGGGCTAATTAAAGGAACTAGTCTACGCTAACAAGTCGAAAACGATTCAAGTGTTTAAGAAAAACAATCAAGAAGAAATTGAACATATCACCCCGGAAATGTTTTCAAAGTAATGAAAGATGTGGTCAAAAGAGCCCATATTTGCAGCGCGGAGTGGTGGCATTTGACCAATGTCATATTCCATAAATTGCCATTAATTGTGTAAAAAATGTGTACAAAAATTTAAATGAAAATATTTCATTTAAAATTTATTCGAAAACGAAATGGTGAATTTCCATAAAAACATTCTGTACTTTTACTTCTATTTCTATCAAATTTTATCACTGAAAATAATCATTTTTACGAAACAATGCAGTTTAACTTGAATCTTAAAACAAATAATAATTTACCAACTGGATACGGTAAAGAAAATATTGCATTTTCTAACTAGGATTTGAGTTCGGCCTCCACTTGACTAACTTATCGATATTATGAATAAATTAGGAAAATGTAACGATACTGCTGTTGAATTCATACGTAGACGTCTTCTCCATTCTGTGTAAAAGAGGGTATGATTAATGCAGTTACATTCTTCGCAAATATACCTGTTATTAGCAAAGATGGCTTTTCTAAGTATAACATTTCCATATTACATTTCTAAACATTACATTTATTATTTTACAACATTATTGAAAATAGATTTATTTTAATTTTGCTATCATTTATGCTGACTTCAAAATAATTTTCGAGCTGGGCCACGAGTAAGACCACTTTTATCATCGACCTTAAAATAAAATAGACGGAGCATGTGCCCGCAGCTTCATGTTATTTCTTCCAGTTGCTCGGTTTGAAGATCTGTCACGTAGTTGTGGGTAAAGGTATGAATCCTTATTGAGATTGGTTAAAGTGATTATTCATCATGATCCAAAACACTAGTCTGCTTCCATAGCCTTGGTACCAGCCTTATTTACCAGCACGATAGAGCCCGGCCACACACGGCTGGCCTTTCTCAGGAGTACCTCCGTGGCGTTAATCCCCGGATCTATCTCCCATTGTGCATATCTGGGATATGCTAAGCCTCCAATTGCTTAAAGCGAAATATAAACCAGCATTTTGTAAATCGGTATTTATTCCTAATGGTTAATCTTTTAATATTTAATTATAAATTTATTATATATTAGTAGTTTTATTTGACCCATAATAATTTTAAACCCATGTACTAGTGTTCGCTGTCACTGGCCAGCTTTTCCCCTACTGTATAACATTTGTCATGTTTTTCATTGTTTTTGGTGCTTATTTTTAGTCGTATTGATGTTTGTGTATAGGGGCCTCGATATAGAGCCTTAATCTTGTAAAAATTATGTCAATTTGTTAAATCAATAAAATCCCACGCGCCCACTGTGGGGGGCGTGTGCGTATCCTGTCGAGCAGGAGGTTCTTCTTTGGTCCCCCTCGTGCTGGCGGAGGATTTGTTTCGCCGCCTCTCCACCACAGGCTCTAAACCTTATGGTGATTCGGAGAGGCGAGGGTCGGGAAGCCTCCAATTGCATCACAACCGGAATGGAACCTGGAGCAGCAGCTGTAGAATTCTTGGCAGAATTTGTCACAGGATAACATAATAACTGCATACCTCGCCGCATATTGGCATGCATCACTGCCAGAGGGGGCTCTATAACCTACTAATTTATGAGCTTTCTGATACAATTCTACGAAGTAAAAAGTCCTCTAAATTAAATATTGTGATAATTTTTGTATCTATTCAGGTACACATCACACATGGTAGGTTTATTCCGGTAGAACACTGACTTCGGGGTATTTCGATTTTTTTTTGCCTCAGAGTGTACTTTAGGCATGTTTGTAAAAGTTTGTTAAAGTATTTGATACAAATATAAGGATCTAGGATTTAACCACCGCTGGAATATTATTGTTTGATTCTAAACATAAATTATTGGTATTAAAATAGCGACCTCTGATTGTTTTCTCGTAAAACAAGAGTGCGATGACGACCCCTCCATGTTGACCAGTGTATGAATGCTTCTTTAATTAAGCTGTTTTTAAATCTCTTATATATATATTATGTATCCAACTGCAGCTTAAAATCTATGTAAATCGAAATAGAGTGTTTGAATATAGATAGACGAAGCTTTTAGGTGAAGTTTTAAATGGTAATTTTAGCTGCATCTCTCTCTCTCTCTCTCTCTCTCTCTCTCTCTCTCTCTCTCTCTCTCTATATATATATATATATATATATATATATATATATATATAAAATACATGAAAATAATCAGAAATATTTGGTTGTAGAATGCTTTTTTAGATTTTGTAATTCACT
Organism: Meta bourneti; assembly: GCA_933210815.1. Lineage (NCBI taxonomy): Eukaryota > Metazoa > Arthropoda > Arachnida > Araneae > Tetragnathidae > Meta > Meta bourneti. The sequence continues at coordinate 51,290,341 of OW119927.1, forward strand.
TTATGTCAAAAATCAGTAGATAAAACTAATTTTAAAATTTTGAAAATGAAATATAAATTCGAAGAAACCTACATAGGCATCCTATTATATTCCTATATAAATAATATCAATTTTTACCTTGAAAGCATAAAACTATTCATTTTGATCTAAATGAAAATGATTATTTTTACAGATTTGTATTCGAATACAGTTCACATTTTAGATTTTAAAGTATAATTCGCTTTTCTTTTTCTAAAAGCTTTCACCGAACATAGTAATGTCATTTAAAATGAATTAACAAAAATAACGCATAAGATTGATGTTTCCACGTGGTACGAAATAGATAAATCAAGACAACTATGATTTTTAAAAATGTATAATTCCTGTTTAATTGCAGGATATTATGAAAAAGGTCGCAGTTTTCAGTTAATAATTGCAACAACCGATTACTGACCGATTTTGATTGAGGATTTGTGTATTTTATCGATATAAATAAAATTAGGACTGTTTGTTACATTGAATATTCTCGCTCAATCTCAAGTTATTTATCCGTTTTAGGTCTTTCTTAAGCAAAAGTGCTCCCCGCGTTTCACGTGTCTGTTTGTTTGTCTGCATATCTATCCCCCACTACGTCCAAACGGCTGGTGTCAGGTTCAATTCCTCCCTAGGTCTTTTTCTCTCTTCCGTATCAGTAAAACTTTCAAAATGCGTATTTGCCCATAACTTGACGTTGTCTGTCTTGTGTTTGGTTCAGCTTGTCCAAATATAGCCCTTGTATAGCCAATGCAACCAACCAAACGGTTGTTAAATTATATTTTTATGAAATTTGCCAAACTATCTGCACACCAATCTGTCTGTCTACACTTTTTATGTCTATTTTTGTGTTTGTGCAAATATCCCAGAACACTAATTTATCATACTTTCATAAAATATTTTATAAAATGTATTACAACGTAGTGAATAAATTACTTAGTATTGCTCTGTATTTATTAGTATACAGCTGAATATCCATTCATCGTTAGCATACTTGAACCAACCTGAACCTTGCAGTGTAGGAGAAGTTTCGACATAAATTGAGCGTTGAGATTACGGTTGAAATCCAGGTTGTTTTACCAGTATTGCTGGAAAAGCAATTATTTTTCCCAAAATTATTTTTACAGAATTTAAATTCTACTTTACTTATATTTCACTTTTTGTTTAGGAAATATAAATAACAAGCAGAAATAACCGGTTTTTCTCAGGTTGAATTGGTTATTATTGAAAGTGATCAGAATAATCTCTTTCCTCTGTAAGAAAAATGTTAATATAATTTATGTGAGGGGAAAATAATTTTTTAAACTCCATTTTGACATTTTTATAACTTCTACAATTTACTTTGGACGAAATGCATATGCTTGCTTTATCGATCTATATAATCCATTTCGCATATATAGCATGTAAGTGTGACAAAACTACAAAAAGCGATATCAAGGTGATAACTACAGAAGTCGATTTTGAGTTTTGGAGTGATTTTGAATGCCCCTTAAGTTTATTTCCTGTAAAAACGACGAAGAGCGTATCAATGCAATAAAATATCAATTAGGGATGAAGTATTTCCAAATTTCACCATTATTATGAAGGGATGATAAATAATATTGATACGATATTCATGATTAGATTCTTTTCAGGCTAATACATTTTATGCTAGAAAATTCCATTCCGTACATAAAATACCAGCTTATTTTAAAATTAAATGTCTTCCGTGCAGATGAAGTAAACCTAATCCATTACAACTTTTCGAGAACGGATGGTCAATTTTACAACGTTGTAAAAAAATTAAAATCAGTTTTCAACGAATGTTTTAAATAGCAAAATTGCATAAGAATACCTTCAATATGTACAGTAAATAACCTCAGATACTCCAAGATCAGCAAAGTTTTATTTAAAATTTGTTTTATTCCAACTGGTATGGGTAGATTTAGAAAGATTCTTCGCGGCACTTTTTTGTCAAGTCAGGAATTCGGTTTCAAAACTCTATTTAGTTTTTTCTATTAGTTTTTCTAATGTTTTTTGCCTATTGAGCACAGCTTTCAATGCAATCTAATAATATAATTTGAAACTTGAAAAACAAATGTAAATTTTACTGATTTCAATTGATAGATAATGTTTTTTGCCTATTGAGCACAGCTTTCAATGCAATCTAATAATATAATTTGAAACTTGAAAAACAAATGTAAATTTTACTGATTTCAATTGATAGATAATGTTTTTGGCCTATTGAGCACAGCTTTCAATGCAATCTAATAATATAATTTGAAACTTGAAAAACAAATGTAAATTTTACTGATTTCAATTGTGTTGTAAATGAACCTACGACAAATTTTAAAAAATCTCTGAATTACTATGTATAACTACCCTTTCTTAATTTAATGTTACTGGACTTAATTAATTTGTTTAGCATACGATTTACCTTTATGAAACGGAACTACACATCATTATGTTTTGAATCAATGACTTTCATGGAAAGTTGGTCTAAATGTACATATGTAACCAAGAAATGAACCCATGTCTGAAGCAAAATTTTGAACAAAATAAATAATTCGTTAAAATATGACTTCTAAATAATTTATTTACAACACATAAATACAGGTAGGTAGGTACTTTAATTAGCGTCGCAGTGGAGCAACACAACTGACTATTGGCGACTATCCGGGATCAAACTCGAAGGGAAAGATCCGAAGACAACACCACGTAATTTTGAACCACGGTCAGATGACGAGGTCACACGAGATGTCACCCCACTCTCCTAACTTCCACACCACGCTGACGTGAGGACATTTGAGGCCACGACAGATTTAACGTGCACCAGCCTCCTTTTTACACGACGGTCTTTGGTTGGATTCAAACTTGCAACCCTCCGGTTGCTAATTCGTTACTCTTCCAACCGGGCTACCGACGCCCGACATAAATACTGGAGTAGTGGCTTAACAAACAGAAATGAAATTACTATCATTGAAAAGTGTAGATTTCCGAAAAAATAAAAAATGTATGCAAACGTGGCAGATTTTGGCTTCAAATCTCCTTAGATAAAAAGATTTTCAAGATTGCTAAAGACAATAGCAATATATGTTCTAAAAGAATCAATTCATAATACTTAGTAATGTTCAAATATGATGCATCCTTTTGCATCATCGCTCAGATACATAAACTCAGATTTTATTTATTTTGTATGTACATTTGCAGTTTATGCTACATCAGTGGTGCTGGCTTTCGTTCTATTATTCCAGAAACTCAGATTTCTAAATAAAATTAGGAAATAAAGCCTTAATTCTGGTGTTGCCAGATACTGAGTAACGAAAGAACACTTTTATTAGTAGTAGGTTTTCGCTAGCGCTTTCTACAATAAATATACTAGTTTCCTTACAAAATGTAACTTCTGCAAAACTAAATGTATTTAATCTTGTCATATCATCATTCAAATATTTATAAATTATGGACATTTAGAAAAAGAAATTTAAAAAATAAGCTCAAATGTAAGTATTGGAATTTGAATTCTTTAAATATAATTTTTTGGAAAAAATGTTTATCCAGCAATACTGGTAAAATAATATGAGTTTTGTACCACACAATCGTAATACTGCTCAGTGTTATTCCTAAGGGGATTTCGAATTGCGTTTAGCCCTCTCTGCTCACCTTGTGCAAATAGGACGGAGGTTTATATGTAGCTTATGTTACCAGCAGGGCTTTTGAATAAGTGCACCAAAAGTGGAGTAGATTTGTCAAACGGTGTAGATTTGTATAAAGTACAGACAGATGTCAACTTTGCTTTATATATAGATTTCTGAAAATTTTGGACATATGATATAAAAAGAATAAAGTATTTAATTCACAGCATTAATTTATTCACACCTATTAGAACCTTAGTAATAATTATTTGTTTTTCTTCCACTATTGCTGAAGACGTGTGTTCATTTCTGGACGGCACACACACATATGCATATTTCGACCAACTTTCCTCAAATGGCCTTAGTTTGAATTTGCTAAACTTATATTTGCTTTCATGTTTCAAATTGAATTACTTGGTTTTACTAAAAACTGCACTCAGCAGTCAGGTAACATTATCATGAGCAGGTACGTGGTTTCCATTCAAAAAGTGAGCCTCTGAATTGAAAGAATACTTGAAAGACTCGATTCAAAAACTTCATGGAAGTTTGAGAAAATGAAATTTAAATGGAACTTTGCCGATATTGGAAGAATATTACGGTTAGAAAATATTTCAACTAGGACTTTTGAAACATTAAAAATTCTTTGTCGTAGAGACAGGAGATCAACATCCTATTTTACGAGTTGGAGCTATTTTTAAGCAACTTATATCTTAAAAATCTGTTGAAAACGGTGATTTTTTAAAAAAATATTCGTCAAGTCGACTATATTTTTCGAAAAATGGTAATCAGTAATTTGTTTTATCTGTTTTTAAAACACTGAATTCTTAAATAAATTAATTTTTATTACACGTGCCACTAAATGGAATTTTGAAGGGAAAATATATTTACGTTGAAAAAAATTAGTCATGAATATCTTATCAAATTAATTTGGCATTCTTTCCTGAAAATGATGAAATTAAAAAACATCGTATCCCTGGATCAAGACTTCCATAAGTAATAAAAATATTGGTAAAAAAACTGTGAATGGTAGACTATTCGCCGTAGATTCGTCATTTTTATGATTTTAGTTACTATGAGTTAATGAGTCTTGAGTTAATATGTTATCTTTTGAATGCTACATATCGAGTTTCCTTAAATTTAATTAAGGTAGGCCTTAGGAAGGCAATTTAAGGCAGTTTTAGTGACGCTTGGCTTTGAATTTAATTGACTTTGACCAATCAACTATCACATATCACAGAAATTTTTATTGACGAGGTGCTGAAATCGTATTCGAAAAACAAGCCAAGTAACCTTAGGTTCGGGATACGTATAGGACACATTCCGTCACCTACAATTAACTTAACAGGAAAAGCCTATTATATACCTCTTAAAAACTATTTCCCCCAGCAAGTGAATGAAAAAAATATTTCAGTTGTCAGTACTCACTAGAAAGTTGTTTTCCACGCTGAATCTTCGTTATTGATGAAAAGGTAGTTTCACAGAGCTTTGATTTTCGAGACTAGCACTCAGTGGATGCAGTTGAAATAACACTATATCTTTAAACTTTAACATATCTTTAAATAAGTAGGTAACATGTTTCACAAAAAGTAGAGGATTAAACATTTAATTAATTGGCACTATAACAAAATTAATTATTTAAAAAATAATTAAACATAGAACATAATGTTAATCTCAGAGGAAAAGTTTCCCCAAAAGCTAATTATTAAGGCAATTAAAGTCTACTTAATCTACTAAAGTCTGATTACAATTAACCTGAGAATTTGTGCAAAGTTTTAAAGAAAACTTTCTTATTTTTAAAGAATGAAAAATAAAAGTAATTCAACAGCACTGAGAAATGTAATTAATTATACCGTAGAGCCATAAAAATCGCAGTCAAGTGATTTTGTTTACAAGTGTCAGAAGAAACTGATACTTCAGTATTTGGGTAAATCCATGGCACAATGAATGTCAGTAGTTAAACCCATTGCATAATGGTTATCAATGGTTGAACCCATTGCATAATGAATGTAAATGGTTAAACCCAGTGCATAATAAAATTTATTATGCACTGGGATATATTATTGCTATATAGTATGATATTTAATAATGATCAAACAGCTGCATTAAGCTTCAAATATTGATGAATGAATTCTATTAAAAATCTCATTTTTTATGAAGAGTTATCTTATTAGCAAACAACAAAATAAAAATATAAACTTAAGTATGTTATAATGATACGAGGTGTGATGTGAGAAGGAAATGATGGAATCGTAGGTATGCCGACCATTAACAGACTATTTCTCAAACAGAAGTAATAAGTTATTAACCTTAATTTTTGCTCAACCTAACTTCCGAGTTCCAACGGTCTTATTTAAATAGTTAGCGCACAAGAATGCTTTGTTGTAAAAGGTATTTTTGTTTGAAACTCGGAAATTTGAGTTTCAATATTGAGCAAAAGATCATTTTAAAATCTCTTGCCCACAAAATATTTTCGAATGTAAACAGAATCTCAAATCAGTATATTTGTATTTTACTTGTCGAGTACTCAAGTGTTTGAATAGAATAATTGCTTTAGTGTAGACAAAATAGTGGAAGATAATGATGGACTGGGATTTACATCTCAAGTAGAGGAGAAAGATAATAAAACCAATGAAATTATCCAGAATAGATAGAAGACTGGGTGTTTGAATGGTACTGAACATATGTAAAAAAAAAATTTGACTGAACACGAGAAAAAAATGTTCTGGTGTTCCAAAATATCCCAAATTTGCAGAAGGAACACCCTACACTGTTTGCAATCACATGTTGGAGCAAATCAATCAAAGAGGATACAAGCTTTATAGAAATATTCTTACAGGTTATAAAACTTAAATATTCCCCGTATGATCCTGAAACTAAAAAACAATGAATACACTAAATACACCATAACTAAAAAGAATCAGGAAAATAACTATTTGAAGAGATAACTGAAATTCATAAGTTGAGTTATTTTTTAACAGAGTTCAATTTAGGGGATATATTACTTTTCTGATGTCTTTTTATTTACTTAATTAATCCATGCGACCATATGTGCAATGTTCAATATCAATACCTTCATGATTTTATTTAACCGATTTAGTATGTTTGTTTTAAAGTAAAAAAATCTTTTGGAAAGCTGCATTCATTAATTTTTTTATGGAATTCTTCACCCTAAAAGTTATGATTCCTTGAGTATTAGTTGAATTTTTTTCATAAAATGCTTCCGCACCTGTATTCTTTAAAAGAAGGTATTTCAATCTAAGGTGTTGGAAACTGAATATTTTTATATGTGCAATAAAATCGCTCTCATTTTGAAAAGCAATGTCAATGGTTTATTTTCTGGCATCCTTTTGAAATTCGTCTTGTACTCTAGAGGCCCATTTTGAATCACTCAAAAGATGCTCATATTTACGTTATTATTTGTAGCCTGGAGTATTGCCAATTTTTTCTCATTCTGTCTATCAAACGAGCTACTTTACACTATGTAAAGAAAATGAAAACCAGCCTTAATAAAACATTTCGAGAATAAGGAATGAAGTATTTTAAATGATTTAAAGACAAATTCTCTCTGACATTTATTTCATCTTTAACGCATGCCATTTATAAGGAGCTTATTTTAGATGTGAGTTTTTATGCTACTTGAAAACAATTTAGCGGTGAAATATTAGACAGTTGTAGAGGAGGACTGTTATTATTGCTTACTTAATGTTCATAGTGGGCATCAATGAACATTTCAAAATATCATTTTCATACATTTTTAGTGTTTGCTTGTATAATTTTTTCAGTTTCATTAAATTTGATGTGAGAGTCAATACTTAAAGAAAAACTAGGGAGTCGAAAAGTTTTGTTTAATCAATCTTGGTTGTACTAAAATTATTAAATATTGTACAGATTCCCCATTAATGACCGGGACAAGATAATAAAATTTTTATAATTACATTGATCTATGCACTTATAATTAACTAAGAAATAATAAGACAAATAGTAGAACAATAAGAGTTTTACTTTTAGTAAAATTATCTTTTAAAATTATCAGGTTTCCTCTTATAATTAAAATTCAAATAAAACACATTTTTCTCGTATATTGGTTGAAACAAGAACGAAAATTGATGATATATTCACCACTACTATTACTCCAGAAAGCTCACGATTTAGAACCTTTTTACATTGACAGAAAGAGGAAAAGGAATTTCGAAACTATATTTTTTATAGTATGCAAACATATATAACATAGAATCTACCTTAAAAATAAATTTTAAGATAATTTCACTCCCTTCACATTTTTACTCCTTTTCTCGTGTTTATCATGAAAAAATTTATTTTTAAGGTAGTTTCTACTACTTAATTCCCTCTATTTGTTCTCTGAGGCTTTCAGCGCTGTTCATCTAAAGGATTGCTATATTATCCAAATTATAATACAGCATGCTCTTAAATCATAGAATTAGGTTTAATGTTTAAGTTTATCCTAAAACGTACCTCTAAGAAAACTCAATTTTGATCGAGGCTAATAGAGGCAACGCTATGAACTCCTACCTCTTCACATTTGACACAACTACTCAACGTCAAAAAGACTTATCGAACTACTGAGGTAACATACATATAACCTGTGCATACAAGGTGGACAATAATACAGTTGGTTTATGACTAAGTTGTTTTAATGTCGAAATTTATACTCATATCAAGTATGTTGAATACGTAAAATAATTTAGCTTGATTCGATTGATTGTCTGCAATAAATAGATGTTCAGTATATAAATAAATAAATGTTGCAAATCAATAAATAAATTACGCATCATCGATATGTAGGGGTGCTGAGTCCATAATTACTGAATTGTCTTCTGTTATCTAATTTAATCAAACTAACGTTTTGCAACATCCGAAAGGATAATTTCTGCTGGTATCTTATGTCTTTAAAAACATATGCACGATCTTAACTACCCCATTTCCCTTTTACTTTTATTGCCGGCAGATTCTTACAAGTGTCGCAGAAAGGTCTAATTTAAGGTCGCCAAAGGCTGATCGAACGGTGAAGTTGGAGTGAAAAAGAAAAAACACATTCAATTTACAGTATCTCATTCAAAGCACAAGGATTCCAAATCTATAAAGTTTGTATCGACTTTTTCATCAAGTTTTCACGTCCGATCTACTCAACTGATAAAAATCTTGCGACATATTGCGAAAGTGTTTGCAGCAGAGGAAAGGTTTCTATCCTACCCTCCCTACTTTTAAGTGTTTCATATTTAATCTGGAGGAAACAAATTCTGGCCGCGCAACACGAACAAATGTCGCCACTTATCTAAAGTGCAAAGAAGAGAAAAGAAAGGCCGAAGTGAGAGAAGGAAGCGAATCGAGCATTTGCCTATGAATGATTGAAGAACTTTGTGGATGTGCTGAAATGAGATTTCGCATGAAAGGTGGTTTATGTCAGGAACGTGGCTGATTCTCGCATATTAAGTTTTTAGTTCACATTTCACCTAATTGGATGTCATTTTTCATTTCATAATCAAGTCTATCCTAAATCATGAATAAAAGTTACTTTATTTCCGCTAATACTTTTTCACTATTCGGACAACAAAGTTTTGAAGACAGGACAAAGATGTATACACCGATGAAACATTAGTCAAAAATGTAAATACTTCAGAAAATATCTAATAAATATTAAAGCAGGTGAAAATGGAGTCTTAGGGAAGGAAGCTAGTTAAGAAAACGAGTGATGGAAATACAATTCCAGTAAATTACATATTCCATATTTAAACTATTTTTCTCTTGTTAATTTTTGTCTTGAAAAAGGTGAAAGTTTTACTCCAGCGAACCAGCTAATGACTATTTTCCCATCTTTTTAAAATACTTTTAGTCATAGTTTGAAGTTTATTAATATTTGACTGAAAGAAAGGTTCATTTATGTGTCGAATTGTCGTTTCTAATTTTATAAAGTTAATTTGGAAAACACGATTGCATGAGACATTGCTATTTTTTCAAATGAAACGAATTTTAGAATACTTTTTCAAGCTTTTCAGGTAGATTTGTTCGTAAGATTACAGTATGTGGCGATTTGTCTTTTGAAGAAATACAACAAAGGACACAATAAATGAGACTGCAAGGTTTTTATACAAAAACAACAATATTCTAGTTCTCTATTTTGTACATAACAAAATTGAAAACAAAATATCCATTGAAGAAATAATCCAAAAGCAGGATCACACGACTAGATTTCTTATCAGAATATATACAAATTCACATGGCCAAAAGTACCCCTCGTAAAAATTTGAAAACCGTACTAGTTATAATATAACAGTTTTTATTTTCGAATTAAAATAGTTATAAAGTACTAGTTTGAAAACTGTTCATTTTGGAACGGTTAAAACCAATATTTGTAGAGACTTGTTTTCTTAATGTACTAAAATTAGAGCAATAATTGAATTCATTAGAAATATAAATCACATTTTATAAAAGCAAATACTTTTAAGTCAATGCGAGTAAAATGTTAAAATTTACATATGCATTGATTCGTACCATAGAAAAAGCACATAGTAACTGACTGATCTCTTGACATTCAAAAAGAATTGATCTCTGACATTCTCTCTCGAACTGATATTGATCTCGTTATTTACGTCGGCATTTATTTCTTCGCTCAGCAAAACATGTTTAATGAACAAAAGATAGAATAACATATGTTTAATTCGGTTTGATAAGAAGGAATGTGTAATGAGGACACGAGTCGACGTTTCCATAATTTAAAAATATACCGGTGGGCAAGGCAAATAATAAGTGAAATTTTGTTTTAAAAGTGATTTACACGATCTAGATTACCTAAACTCTTAAAACTGCTCTTCAAGTAATCTTTCTACCTAGTTCAATAGAGTTGAAGGAAAATGGCCCTAAAATATTTTGCATTGCATTAAAAACATTATGAATTAAATTCAAACTTAAGGAATTCCCATGAACTAGAATTTTGTCTTTTCTGTATCTATACATATAAATCAGAGTTGGCGTCTGTCTGTATGTTATCTATACAAATCTACACAGTTTGAACAATCCATACCAAATTTGGTACACTTATACTTTGGAACCCTGCGAGTAACGCAAGCTACATATTAACCCCCGTTCGCTTTAACCTAGGTGTACAGAGGGGGATAAATCAATTCGAAATTGCCATAGGAAAAACATTGAGCATAAAACGATTGTGGTACACAACTCAGTTTGTTTTACCAGTATTTCTCGAAAATCAAATTTTCTAATCAAATTGTTTTACCAGTATTGCTCGAAAAATAATTTTTTCCGAAACGTTATATTTAAACAATTTAAAATTCTAATTACGTCTGAACTAATTTTTATTTCTTTCCGCAATATAAATAATTTAGGAATATTTGAATGATGAAAAATGGATATTTAAAATACTTAATTTTACACAACTTGCATTTTGTAAAGGAACACGAAAAGCCAAAACAAAAAACTCGTTAATGATAAAAGCGTAATTTTGCAATTCGGTATCTGGCAACGCCAGAATTGATGTTTTATTTTATAAATTAGATTTAGAATTCTTTGTTTGTGTATTTGAGTTAAGACAGAAATGTAGCCGTTATATTTGAGCATTTCTAAGTTTTGTAAATTTGTGTTCTTTTTGTAAATAATTCAATATTGTCTATCAATATTTTTCAAACGCCTTTTAAGAATTTCTCTATTTCAGAATATTCTCATGCCGTCGAAATTCGACACGCTTGTTCAGATCTTTCGTTTTTCATAATCCTACATTTTTAAATGACCAGAATTTCGTTTCTGTTTGTATTTATGTGTTCCATTACTTTCCATATTACAAATATCTTATTTAGGAATTAATTTGTAATGAATTATTTTTATTTTCTGCCAAATACCACTAGATATGGGTAATTTCTTGGTGGTATATGTATATTTCAACGAACTTTCCTTAAGTCTTTGGTTAAATACGTTATAGTTTGTAGAATTCTGTTTCATAAAAATAAATGGAAACCTTTTTAAGTAAGGTGTATAACTTCTTATTTTAATGGTAAAGTTAAATAAAGTTATTCTAAAATAAGATATGTTACGTTAAATCAAAACGGGTAGCCATACATTGTAGTTCAAAGATATTTCTAAATTTTGACTATTTTTATTACAAGACGATTAAAATCAATTTAATTTACATTCGTTTTTCATGTTTCATGGGTATTATTGAAAGCTGTACTCCATAATCAATCAATACAAAATCAATTAGAATGATAGATGTAAGTGCATCTATCATTCTAAATAGGTACGCAGTTTCCATATAGAAACTCTGGCTCTCAATTGGAAAAAGTACCTTAACGATTCGATTTAAAACTAAATTTTTCTGTATGAGGAAAGCAAATTTTAAATAAGACTTTGATGATCTTGGAATAATATCATAGTAAGGAAGCATGTAAACTAAGACTGTTGAAAAATAAAAAATTTTTGTCTTAAGTGGCAGAAGGTTGAGATTGCTTACTTGAAGTTGAAATTGTTCGTATACAACTTAGGTACTTGTGAAACATTCATTGAAAGCAGTGATTTTGAAAAAAGTGTAATCGATTGATTTTGCTGTGTCTACACTGATGGCATTTGCTTTAAAAACAAGCTACGTTATTCCAAGTGCGGCTGAATAGAATTTTCAAGAAAAAAATGTGCTTCAAAATAAATGAACCACGAATGCGTAACAGCGCCATTTGCCATCCTCTCACAATGATAATGTAATTCGAAAACATCGAATCCATGGTGCAAGGGTACCACAAATAATAAATATTGTGTGTGTGATTGGAAAAACTGAGTATCCACATCAAATTTGACACATTTATTCTTTAGAACCCTGTGGGTAACATAGGCTACATATTAACCCCCGTTCTATTTGTCTTGGGTGTGCAGAGAGGGTTAAAAACAATTCGAAATCCCCATGGGAATAATATTGAGTATTTTTAAGATCACTGTCAGACCAATTCATATCAAATTTGATACACTCATACTTTAGAATCCTGCGGGAAACATAGGCTAGATATTAACCCCCGTTCCATTTGTCCTTGGCTTTTAGAGAGGGCTAAAAACAATTCTAAAACTCCATAGGAATAACAATGAGTAATATTACGATGAATTACAATACAAACCGAGTAACGCCGGGTAATTCAGCTGTTATACATTAATATATATTATGAAAACTCAGGAGGAAAAGTAAACAAATATATATTTATCCCACGTCTCGCCCAAATATCATTTTCAAAAGTGTTCAATGTGAATTTTCCCTCTCCAAAACTGAGTTGCACTAAGCAGTGTCTTGAACATAATTCGAAAAAAATGGGGTGTTATTCAGTGCTTTTACTCACACCAGTAATCTTGATTTTGAATGCTGCAATTTGAAAACATAATACGTGAAATTTTAGTAAAAAAATAGATAATGCAAACCACGACCTAAAGCAAACGAAACATAACTTGCACATAAAAAGAAGAAATGGCCCAATATAGGCACATCAAAACATCACAGGACACACATGTTCAAGACAAGCACAAACACAATACAAAACTGTAAAAAATTGTTGAAAAGGAATATTAACTTATCCATGTTAGCAAACAAGCTTCATTTGGACAAGACAGCAATACCTCGCATGAAGATTGGTAAATGAAGTTTGTTTGCTAATATGGGTAAGCTAATATTTTTTTTATAGTTTTTTACTGTTTAGTATTGTATTTGTGCTCGTCTTGAACATTTGTGTCCTTTGATGGGCCTGGACTTTTGGCCTGATTTGAATTTTTGCTTATTTTGCCTTTCCACTTTAGTTTATTATGATGTTTGGGGGAGGCTACTCTTGGCGAACTGCTGCCCACAAGCAGAAAACACCATCTTCTATTGTCTGGGTCAGGCTCCTCCCTGATGACACCCTGATCCACCAACACCACTTCATTCTTTGAAATATTCTTCAAATTTTATTTATACGCTATTTAATCATTAGACTAGACATTCACTATTCCTATTTCTTAGAGTGTTAATTTTTAATCAATAATTTCTCATGGAGGAATAAAAGAGTATATTTTGTGAGACATGAAGTCTACAAAGCTTGAAAATGTAAATGAAAAGTTTTGCGTTAAATGAAAATTATGTTTTTTGATGAGAAGCGGGCAATTAATTTGTATAGTTCTCCATCGGGGAAAAACACAAAAGTTGGCGCTCCCATACTGCATACACACACTTACAGAAAAAAGACAAGTTAAAAACTCCCTACAACTCGTAAATTTCTACACTTGAAAGTTGTCCAACAAAGTCTCAAACAGACCTCCAAACCGCTAGCTGCCAAGCAAAGTAACAAACTATCGTCCTGCATCATGTCTTAGGCCACTATTTCCCGGTACTTCTCCGGTCACTAACTGTCATCAGCGTAGACGAAATGTAGTTTTGCTCCGGCGGATGGTTATTTCAACCGTGATGCTAGGAGAGCGCTGCAGACGGGGAATGACTGCCTGGGGCAGAGATTATTAAAGCATCCGAGTATCTGCCAGGGTAGAGGTACGGAAGGGTTTCTTATCAGTTGCTCGATATACAGCCTCCAGATACGGAGAAAAAAATACGCTCCCTCCCTTAATGTGTCCCGAGTAGTTTTCTGAGCCAGCAAGGTTGTCCTGTGTGTAAGACTACCAGTTTGCTTTAGTCGTTGGTTTCAAAAGGGTTTAACAATGAGTTTTAACATCTAATTATTTAAAGAAAAAAAAATTGGTGATCGAAGCATCGGTGACATTTAGTTAATGAGTGATAGATTTTTGAGTTTATTTTAAAAGGTGAATCTGTCAGAGGATATTTGGAATTTTTATTGAATAACGTAATTGCATTGGATAACATACTTCATATGAAGACATCATTTTTAAAGTGTCAACTCCACTTTTTGTGAAATTGCTGTTAGCTACTTTTCTAGATCATACTTTATTTTCATAAACACAGAAATAGACAAAAATTAATCTCTGCTGACAAAGGTTCATTATATTTAAAATTCTACGTTTTTTCCATTAAAAAGTCTATTCTATTTAAAATTTTTCTAAACCGATATCTAGAAATACAGTTGCATTACTGTCAAAATAACGTTTTCATAAATGTATGCTAGCGAATATATGATTGTTCAGTTCACAAATGTTAGCACTAAGTCATTTGTAAAAACATTTGGAATTACACTTTTGTAACATTTTATATTTAAATAAAAATAATTTAGTGTTTAATTATTGCATATTTGTGACTTAAAATTTCATTCAACTCTATTAGATTTTCAAATCACTCTGGAATAATAAAACAGACGTTTAAATGACGAGTTCAGACAGTTAGGTAGTGGCAGGTGAAGGGGTCCAAGTCAATAGTTCTGCCGGTATGAACCTGGATTTAAATTGGGTATGCATTTCTACCTCATCTTTTGTTACTCTATGAAAACTTGCCAGTCGGAAGACGTGAATCGTAAAATCGATGTGCGCTTTTACGACATAACACCTTCTCTCCCATCATTGTACTGTACTTTCTTTTAGTATCTCTAGAATATGAAAAGAAAACCTGACCCGTGAAGACATACAAGAGTAACACGTTTAATTACAGTATACCACTTGCATTCTTAGAATATATTTACTACGATATGAATCTGTTTCTAAATGGAGTTATATGCCAAATTTAATTTATCTTTTACATCGTGTCGGTCGCATCAATTTTTCAAGCGAATATGGGTTAAACGGTCTATTTGGAATGAAAAACAACAATTGTGGTATGCTTGAAATTACTCTGTAATTTTGTTCGTTTTTCTCAATTTTATGTGTCGTCGGTGCGTACTTTGTTAACCTTTATTATACCATTTTACTTTTCTGCTTGCCATCGGAAATAAAAAATATTTCTACCTTATTAAATAAGTATTGAGTTCATATTTATCCAGTAAGTTTTCAATGAACACACTGAAAATAGTATCACATGCTTTCTACGCTTGCATAATATCTATAGATAAAATCAATCAGGAGTTTAAAAATTATTTTTTAAACAATGCGGTTAGTTTAAAATAGGCAAAATCTAAAGCTTTAAATAAGACGTATAAAATACAAAGTACTTTCCATTTAGAGACATTCTAATCTGAAATATTTCAGTTCGACTTCATTGCTCAGACTCATGTGGAGAAAAGCTCATTGAACGGAATCTTCACCAAATGTGGCGAACTGGTATCATCCGACTGCAACCCTAAATGCAACGCAGGCAAAGTAATCCGGTTGAGAAGAAAATCGCACGGCCGGGAAAACAACAAAACAGGTAAAGGAAGAAAGAGATCTGTTATGTATACCTTCCAATAGGTTGAGGTAAACTTGAATAGCAGCAATTTTGCACCGCGATCCTTCCGAAGAACATAATGCTCTTCCTTTTCTTTCTTTTTTCCATTGTTTCGTGCACGGCACTGTTCGAAGAAATGGAAGTGGTCTGAATTGGATGAGAGAGAACCTTTTTCATGGCAAAATGAGACTGCGCGAGCGGTGTTTGGGATTTTAGAAGAATACATGCAGGGTAGAGTGAAACTTCATTCTTGCTAAACCTTCTTTAAAGCATACAGTAGGAGCATTAAGTAAACCTTGCCAGTAAGAAAACTAAAACAATGCATGTGTTCTTAGCATGTATAGGTTGTTATTCCACTTTATAAAAATACCAAGTTCAAAGTTTCAGATCCATTTTGGTTACAAAATAGAATTTTAGTTGCTAACTAATACAAGTATAGAGGGATTTTGAAAAATTGTTCAACCTTAAGAGGTTTCGCAGTTACTTGAACAATTTATCTTTTAATGAATAGTTCATTTAAATGTGCTTTGAATATTTCTATTTTTCTAAAACAACTGTTTATAAAGAGCTTACACATGCACCAAAACTATAATCGTTACGGTTCCTTTACAATGATTATCTGCAACCATGTATCTTTCGAAACGAACTAGCAGATCGCTACTGTTTTCACAATGATCATTCAAGGTTGCAATGCACTAAGAACACCTTTTCTTTACGAATTCGAATATTATCGAAACCTTTATTATTGGCACTTTAAAATTAACGTGAGCAAGTAATTTTGGATTTTAAAGTTACGACTTAGATGAATAAGACCCTTAAAAACTTTAATATTAAGCGTTCTAGAATTGGATATGAACCAGAAACTCCTGAGAGCACTCCTAAAATATGAAAAGTCAATACGACAATTATTATCTGTTTAGTTTTATTTATTTGTAATATACTTAATTTCACTCAAACGTTATCAGTGCATCTAAATCTAACATTTAAAGATTCATCCAGTCCGTGGGCATCATATGTTGAGTTTCTGAGGACACAAATTTTTATGAGCCGCTGTGAAGTTTAGTTTATTGATGAATTGGATATAATAAAATTTCCTTTAGTTTTTGAATTAAAAATATTATTTAAAGAAACTTTTAAGTAGAAAAAATAACGAGACAATTGAGCTTGTTTTTGTGAAACCAATTCATCTAAGCCTAAGTGCAATTCAAACAATATCATTTGTAGTATTTTCCTAAAGCATCAAATTTATCCATTTAATGTAATTACTTTCGGAACTCGAAAACAAAGCAAGATCAAGATCTATTTTACAATACTAAATTTTTTATTGTGATAGGAAAAGGAGAACTAACCAGGGGTACTATTAAAATACTTCTAAAATAATAATAATGAAATTAGTTCCTTATTTCTAAATAATCTTAGTATGCTGCAGTCGAAAAATTATAAATCGGTTCTTTGTGACATCGTCTAATCGGAGCATAAAATCTAAGATAATGATTTAGCACATGAAGTAGAAAAAATAACGAGACAATTGAGCTTGTTTTTGTGAAATCAATTAATTTAATCTTAAAGTGTAATTCAAACAATCTAGTTTGTAGTATTTTCCTAAAGCATCAAATTTAGCCATTTAATGTAATTATTTTCGGAACTCGAAAACAAAGTAAGATCTAGATTTATTTTATAAAACTAAATATTTTTTATTGTGATAGGAAAAGAACTAACCAGGGTCACTATTAAAATACTCCTAAAATAATAACAACAATGACATTAGTGCCTTAATTCTAAATAACCTGAGTAGGCTGCAGTCTAAAGAGAGAAAATTAAAGGCAGTAACAGTTGGAATATTTTTTGCAGCGAAAAATAGCTTAGAATATTAAAATGTACAAAAATTATAAATCGGTTCTTTGCGACGCCGTCTAATCGAAGCATAAAATCTAAGACAATAAGTGATTTAGCACATGACTACTTCCTGTGATCAGATCGAGAATAGGGTACGATGAGTTTTAAGTTGAAACTTTATTAACAACATTGAAATTACCACAAATTTCAAAGTACAATTCTCTCAGAGTCTCAGTCGGAAAATCAGCCTACCTTTATAATTTAGTATAAGTGAGCTTATTGACCTAAAAGAGGTCATGGTTGCGTGATTCTATCATATGTGTATTCGGTCCCAAGCTCATCATTGGAAACAGCAGTAAGCGATTTCAATCACCCCATTAGATTAAACAAATGCACTGTTAACACTTGCCCTGACCATTAAGTAACACAAACTGGTCATTAACGTAGACTCCAAATTTAGTTATAGCGCTAATGATAAGCGATTATCGTTTCCCATCACTCTGATAAGTTTTTAGTCATTAGTGGTGATCGCATTTCTGAGCCATTGAAATGAAAAATGAATTTTAAAATGGAGAACTTTTTAAATGAATTGCTCACTGGGGTCGTTCTTTTGATTCTGAATTGATGACTAAGAAAATTTCCCAAAAGCCATTTTATTCAGAGTTATTAGTTCAGAAGACCTGGTAAAAAAGGTAATAATTTTATTTTAATGTTTCAGCTACAAAATTAAAAGTAGGGGTAAACAGGACAGTTATTGGCACCCTTAAGGCAATAATTATACTATAAATTCATGGAAAAAATAGTAAAAATAATTCAATCAAGTTGAAATTCATTGTAACTTTTCCTGAATTACTCTCTTTTAAACTGAATAAAGGGTTTCATACAAAAAATTATCTCTGGAAAGTATTTTGCAATATAGTGAGAATAAATTGTGCAAAATCGGTTATGACACCCTATGGATGAGTAATTGACACCACAGTTATTGACATTCCTTCATTCTTATTTAGTTTATTTTTGCAGTATACATGGACTTATGCAAAGGAAACTATTGCTAATCTATTTTACAAAACATGATTAAGCTATTTTCTTAGCAAAAACAAAATATACCGTCCTTTAAACTAGTACCTTGTTTCAATACTTCTTGATTACGGTTATATTACCTTTCTTGATGTTTACAGTTTGAAAGTTTTCAAACACAGCTAACTTCTATGATTCACAAGGAATTTTTCCCGCCCTTATTTGAAAGTGAATATTGACATGAAAGCTTATTTTTTAAAATTAAAGATTAGGGTGTCAATAACTGTCTAATTTACCCTATACGTTCCATTGTAAATTATGTATAAGAAATTGCACTTCGATTGGAAGTTAAAGCGCGTATGCATTCTCTACAAAAATATTCGTGTATATAGGTATTAACGATTTGATTCTCGTATGTTTGGATTAACGATTTTGTTTCAATCGTGTGGATGAACAAAATTTTTGAAAATTTAAAGAAATATCAAGTAAATGCATATACTTGAGATTAGATGTAATAAAATAACGGAGGAAATGCTAATTCTGCTCCCTATGAAAAGCATTTCTTATCAAGTTAAATGTAGTGGTAATGTTTCTGCGACGATACACGTTTTCTGAAAGTGCGCCGGAATAATGCCAGCATAAATTAATTTTGATGGTTGTCAAACATTAGATTCTCAAGATTGTCAATTTCAGGCAAAAAAATATTATTTAACTCTGACATAGTTCCATATAAAAATGTCATTCATTTTCAATTTAAAAAGTTCGTTTTCTCAACTGAAATTATGCTATCAGTTTAGAGTTATCACGTTGCTAGCTCATTCAGTAAATCTTCCATTAGACCTAAATATTTAAATTATAAAAACGAAAAGCCGATACAACTTTTATTGATCTTTTATGTTTAGTTTTCGAGTACCAAATATCACAAGACATTACTAAACAGACTTTAAATATTCACCTCAAAGCTATAATTAAAAAAAAGTGGCAATTATGATAATTTAAGATAAACCTTCAAAAATTCACATGAAGGGAATTCAAACAGAACTTAATTTGGGGAAGATTATAGATCTACTAAAAAAATTCTGATTGTATTATGTATGTAAATTGAAAATTCAAGTATTGGACTTGAAATAATAAAAACGAAGCTTCTCTGTCTGTTCTCCTTTTCGAATGACTATACTTAAATCAACTTTCAGTAACTGTTTAAATCAACCATGATTTTGTGTAAGTTTGCTGTAGAAAAGAGTGGCTTCTGTTCCAGCACGAGACATGTCAAGATTGCTTTACTAATATTGCTGTAAAAACAATTTCTCCCAATAACTATTTTAACAGTATTTAAATGTTAACTCTATGTTTGAACTCATTTTTTATTTCTGTCCAAATTAGTTAATTTTCGAACACTTGAAATATAAGATAAAAAGAATAAAAACATTTAATTTGGAAAATTTCAGTGATGGAAATTCATTTTAAAGATCAAATGTTACCACAATTGCAACTATTTTAACTTTCATATTATAGGTAGTTGAATTTACGTCGCACTGGAGTAACAGAAAGGGGTATTGACGAAGGTCCTGGAACAATCCCGAAGAGAAAGATTCAAGCACGCCATAGACGTGAAATATAAGTGGACTGAGCATTGCTATTGAGAAAAGCTTCAAAAAGTGCGACCAACATGTCGACTAGTAGTCACGTGACTGCTCAATGAAAAATTGACTTGGTTGGCCGATTTGACATTTTGTTTCCTCGCTTGACGATATAACATCTTATGACTGAGTAGGTGTCTGAATGCGCATTTCTATGGGGTGAGGCAAAATCTCATTGACAAAATGTCTTTAGAGTGGTGAAAAAAAAACGATAAATCACGCGGATCAATCAGATGCTGAATAAATGGATGGCCGTCTTCTCCCATCCCGTGAACCAATCAGATGATAAATGTTCGTTTCCACCTGGTAGACAAAAGTAGTCAAAGGATCACGTTACTACTAGTTTTGGTTACATGATCCGGAACACACAAAAAGGTTACCATTACTCACTCTACTTTTATATCGTAACACCTCGTAACTTCGAACTTCATTTTGTTGGTAACGAATCGTAATTTAATAAACGAAACGCAAGAAGAAAACCCCTGATAGTAAAAATTTGATTTTTCTACTCGGTATCTGGCACTGCTCGAATTCAAGTTTCATTTTAAATTCGATTTAGAATTACGATTTTATGCATCTGAGTTAAAGACAACAAAATGCGTTCATATTTGAGCATTTCTGGGTATTATAAATATGTGTTCTGTTTGAAAATAAATCGTTGTTTTTATCGGTACTTTATTCTGAATATTTTTAGAATTCCACTACTCCTAAAATTAAAATACGATACCTTTGCTCACACCTTTCTGTTTTCTGAATTTTACATTTTTGGAATGACCGAAATTTCATTTCTGTTTGTTCAGTTGCTGCTGCTACATTTATGTTCCATAGTATAATATGTCGCAAATAAATTTATTTAGGAGTTAGATTTTGATCAATTATTTATTTTGTGACCAATATCGCTAAAAACGTGAATTCATTTCTTAATGGTATGTGTGTATTTCGACCAACTTTCCTCAAAAGTCCTTCGTTTAACATACATTAGGTTACAAAAGTATTTTCATGCATTTCTTCACGTCTTTTGCTATTTTAATGAATTTTATAAGGATGGAGTTAAACTTACGGTTTAAAATTTTACCACATAAGAGCTATATCTATTTTATTCTCTCATCAAAATAATCTAATAACTATTAAATATTTTGTACGAATCTTTAGAATATAACGTAACCTATGAAATCAGACACAAAAGTATTCGGCCACCTATTGTAAAAAGTACAAATGTTAAAAAAAAGTGAAAATCAATATCTATGATTCTTTTTGTATTTTGTCTCACACCTTAACTTGTTTTAAGGCTAACTATCATTTTTTGCGCTAGGTATTTGGTCAAACTGAAACCTTAAATCTTTATCCTTCAAGATTGATTTTCAAAGTATTTTACTATTTCGATACAAAAAATTTGTCTGATTTCTTCAGATTTTCTCATAAAGGTAATAGATAGAATACAAATCTTTTAAAATGAAGCCATATTTTTAGTAATTTTGATTTCTTATATACCATCAACACCTTTGATGCAAATCCCTACTTTTTGTACTGACATTAGACCAAAATCTCTACTTTAATTAAAATTTACCACCAGAAAAGTTTCAAATTTCTTTTAGAAAGATCAATATGGTTAATATAGCACCTTGATACTAGCAATAAATTCAAGTAGGTCTACTCCAGCTGCCGATGCCGCATCCCCAGATAATTTCTTAATATCTCTGAATTTAGCGGATATTACTCTAATCGAAATTTTTTTTGAACTTCCTTCACTCAATTTTCTTCTTGTTTGTATGAATTTCCAAGAACATTAAAACAGTGATGAAAATTGATTGCCAACCCTTCAATCCATCATTGAATATAATTTTTTAATTTGAAGAAAGATAAAATCAAAGTTTGATCAATGTCCACAGAAAAATACAGAATATATTCTGTAATGATCTAGGTGTGTGTATCGGCAGCTGGAATAGATACACGTGAATTTATTGCTGTTACTATGATTCAATATGTATATGTTGATCTTTTTAAAAGAAATTTGAAACTTTTTATGGAGGTAAATTTGAATTAAAGTAGAGATTTTGGTTTAATATCAGTAGTTCAGTAGTAAAAAGTAATGATTTGCATACAAAGGTTTAGTTGGTATATAAAAGATCAAAACGACTAAAAATCTTACCTCGTTGTACATATTTGTATCATCATTACCTTCATGGGAAATCTGACTAAATCACACATTTTTTAAATCATAAAATCGTGAAGTCATTGAAAATCTATCTTGAAGCAGAATAAAATGAAATCGGTTCCAATTTGACCAAATACCTGGTGCAAAAGATGATATTTAGACTTAAGACAATTTAAGGATTTTTATAATTGTAAATAGCTAAATAAGGCAATATTGTAAATAAGATAAAATGATTTACAGTGTAAAGAAACGAACCATAGGAAGCCGAGGATTTTACTTCACATTACCCAGTACGAATAACGTATGGGTACGTAAAGGAAGCACGTTCCTTCTACCGCTGAACACTAGAGCCATCAAAATTTAGCTTGAAAGAAAAGGCCTCTCACGTGAATGCGTATAATTTTAAAACAAGCTCTTTTTTATTTCATGTACAAGTGAATGGAATTTTCAAGAAGTGGTTTGCTTAAAAAATTAATCATGGATATCGTATCAAATTAATTTCTCATCCTTTTGTTAATGATGGGAAAGTGGGAAATATCGCATCCCTGATACAAGAGCGCACTAAGTTAAACTACTGATAGGAAAACTGTGATCACGACGCTGTAGGTTCATCATTTCAACCCGAGCAATGCCGAGTAATTTTCCGCTAATCAGTTTATAAGTGAACAAAGGGTACTTCGAATGAGGAATACAGATATTTTTATTCATATGAAGTTAAAAATTAGATCATGTTTGCTGAAAATTTTATTTTTTACAGCTAAAAAGGCGTTTAGTTCTTTAATAAATGTAAGAGGGAGACTATATAATGAAAGTCAGCGTCACACTCGTGTAAGACAGTAAGCCAGTGAATGATGCCAAAAAATCCTTGATATTCTTCAATGATGTGTTAAAGTATTTTTGAGGCGTCTTGTATCCTAAATTTACTTATCTTTTTCATTATCACATAGATAGGCTCAAAAGGTAGAATAGCAATATAGATGAGAAGTATAAAACATATAAGAAAATATGTAATTGAAAATGGCCTAAAATTTAGTTTTAAAAGGATAAACAAGATTTAAGTTATTCAGTCGTTGCTACTTGCTACTAAAGAAATTAAAATTGTGATTTTTATTGCATTTCAGGTTGATACATTTAATAAAATGATTAATCGCTATTTTTGCTTACATTTAAAAACTGTAGTGTGTATTGCTATTCAACTGTATACCTAACTAATATATTAATCTAATATTTTTCTTTTATCCTTTTATAAAAGGTGGTATTATTTACTGTGATTTAAAGTAAACTTAAAACATCAACCCGTTTTGATTTTAATTTTTCGCATTTCATTCAAATGAAGCTTTTCAATGTGAAAATACAGCAATTATTTTTTCCGATGGTTCTTGTTACTTCATCAGGTTCTATTTCCTTTCAAGCTCAGTTTTCAATAATTCTACAGTATTGAAAATAAACATGAAAAATATCATCTATTTCCCTATATTGTCTATTTTCACTGCTTAGAAATTCAGACGCGTGATTAAAGGTTGAATCTGAATGAGGTTTAGTCAGATCTGATACCGTGCTTCATAAACAAAAACGGAAAAACTAGAGATTTAAGTGACTAAATATGACGTGATCCTCAACATCAGATGAGAAATATCAAGTACCTCGGAATTGCCGAGCTCATACTTTTTTTATGCGACAACATCGAAAACTTACCGATAATGGTGTAATCATGAGCGGTAGTGAAGTTCACGATTGTCCAAATCCTTCCTGGGTGTATTTCTTTTCTGTGTCAGTAAAACTTTCTTTGTGTGTGTATGTCCATTTACTTGACGCTGTTAGGCGCAGCTTCGTCAAATATGGCCCTTGCGCCATAAAACCCAACCAACCACACCTACAAATCACAACAGAATTTAATATCAACATCTAGCAGAACATTGTAAGTAAAGCGCCCCACGATCACGGAGAAACTACAATAGCAAAGGCAGTACGAGTTTGCTTTGTGTACTGTAAGTTAATCGACTAGTTGGGGATGCATTTGAAAAAAAGCACTGTCATTTGTAGCGGTATGGGTACTATTCAATGGCCCACTCTTGATTTCTTATAGCTAATTTAAAATATGAATCTAAGAAGAGTACAACTGACCACAAACTATATTTCTCCGTTTAAGAGAAAGCACTCATGAGATGATCAATTATTTCAGCAAGACGACATACCCTCTCACAAAGGTAGTATGAAACTGTTTCCAGAAAAAATGGAAATGAGTTTATCTTGTTTCCTTGGCACTAGTGGTGTGCAACATACTTAATATTACATCTATTAGCACTGAATTAGACTGGAGAAAACTTTTTAATTTAATTTCAATCGGTTTTTAAAAGTTTAGAGGGTCAAATCTTTTAAAAGTCGATAGTAAGAATGCCTGTGAAGACAAAAGTGAATGTTCATAAAGACGAAAACAGGTCATTACTTTGTATGCCTGAGAAAAAGCCAAGTTTCTTTTCTTAGAAGGTTAAGGGATCAGGTATGCATGGATCTCCAACTGGAGATAGTTTTTCTTCAATGTTCAATGACATACAGGACAAAATTTACAGAATTTCGCATAATTGGTTTCTACAAAAACATGTAAAAGGGTAGGTTTAAAATTGTGAAAGCGACTACCCAGAAATGTTAAGCATCTTTGGAAATACATTTGTATGTGAGCAAACGTTTTCAATTATAAATCAAAATAAGTGTAAATTTCTGGCTAATTAGAAAAAAAACAAGAATTTGGGGGATTTCTCGAGGATTTCTACAAGATTAACAACCGACTACGTCTTGTTTATAAAAAATGTAACATGTCACCATTGATCCTTAATAAATAATTTCTCCTAAACTGAATTATTGCTGTCCAGTCCTTCATTCGACCACCTCCCCCTTTCCTTAAACTAATGCATATGGCCTGCTTTCTTGTACCATCCGACCTGCAGCACTCATAAAGTTGTGCACCTCTGGTCTATATAAAGTCACTGAATCTCAATCCTATAAATATGGATGGAGAGGCAGATGATATGGAAAGGAGTATTCAGAGGATGTCTTCTGGAGTTGAGGAAATCTGCTACCAACATGAGACGATAATTCTATTAAGCGTTTATAAAACATTATGGAAAAGATGCTATATCGAATTCATAATAGTCTTAAACCAAAAGAAGGTAAAAAAAGATAGATAGGTTCTATCTAAAAAAGTATTTGCTCAACATAAAACTAAATGATAGTAAGTACGTCTGTCTGATTAAAAAATTTGCGCTCCTGAGTGTGTCTTGAATATATTTTCCTTTAAACTTATTCTTGACACAGATTCTTGTACTTCTTAAATTTATGATGCAGAAAAAATAACGTTTTTTTTTCAATCTGTGATAAGGTCGTAAAGCTAGCTTCAGATTGTTATTTTTTTTACCTCATCCTCATTACATGATTGACTAGAAACTAATAATTTGAACAATTCATCTGCAATGAAGAATATTGTAATATGCAAAGTTCTACATTTGACTTTTCATATTGTGAAAGTTTCTGTTAATTGCTATTTGAACAGAATTTACAGATTGAAAAGGTAATATAAAATTTAAAATTGTTGAGATCACTGCGCAAAAGAATTCATTTGATACTGTTTTAGATTTGAAATCACACATTTTCTTTACTGTTAAAATTTACATGATTGATAAGATTTTTGTCAATATTGGAAATAAAAAATATTCATGTGAACAAGAATTGTTAATCAAGTAAATATATTGATCTCAATTAAAACTTTGCACACCATTTTCTCAAAATCTTTTCAAACAAAATAATACCAGTAATTTCATTATTTTGTAGTTTTTTTCATTAGTGTACGCAAACGGAGGTTTTTAAAAATTAGATTTTATAAAATTCCAAAGCGATGTTGAACCATCTTATTTTGGAAGTAGCTCCTATAAAGTTACAAACAGTAATTCGATTTGCATATATTTTAATTTGAAATGTTATTTGTGTATGTGAAAGATTGCAAAAGTTTTTCGTGCAAATATATGTACATTATTGACTCAAACAATTAAATAATTGAACAGGAACTATTTATCACAATGTACCGTACATCTGATAAAAACCATATCTAGTGTACACTATGTAATGCAATTTAAATTCTAACACAGCATAAATTTCCTCTCCAAAAACTGGAAATAAAAGAAATATGTATTCTAAAAGAGCGTAAACTTTTATGTTTATTACGTTTATTACACTATACGAAAAAGTTATTACGGTATAATAGTAAAGTTAATAACATTATTTCTTGACATCAAATTTTAGTTGCCAACATGTTGAATTATGACTTAGATCTATTAAATAATTGTCATAAACTTCTCAAATTAAAAAGAGAAATAGGGGGCTAAGATTGCTCTCAACAATCTTTATTGATTCGCAGTGCAAACCATGCACACAATGCGCCCTAGCATCGAAAAATTTGACAGTTTTTGTTAAATAAAACTATGAATTTAAGAAATATTATTTAATAAGTGCAAAAAGAAATCCATTTTCACATTTATATATCATTTCAAGACACTGGTCTAGAAAACAGTAGGTCCAAATTCAGGAGAAACCTTTGGAGTAAAAGTCATTACGACATTCTATTCCTTGAAAAATTGTAGATGGATTTTTAATAACGTTTTCAAATTATCTAATCAGTTAATTCTGAAATTTGCTAAAGCATTAGGAAAACAAATTATTTTGGTGGAAGTACTTAATAAATTAACTTCTTTTGATTCTGCCTTTTTATCTTTCACATCTTTCTCCCAAGAATCCATTTGCAAGTCGATTATGCCTTCGTTCTTTATGAATGCAACGTTTGGCAGTAGAACTTAAAATTTATTTTTAAAATACTAATTTAAAACTGTGCATGACATTTGTTTTGTTTTAAATCCAGTGAAAAGTCACACGTAATACAAAATTATTACGAAAAAATATGAATTTTATAAAATTACACAACTTACTTGAGATAAAAGAAGTAAATACAAATTCTTCATCAGTTACTTTCATTCCTATCACATTTTATAACTGAAAATTATCAATTTTAAATAATAACACATTTTAATTTAACTTTATAACACTTTCATTTCCTCAACTGTACTCAGTTAAGTGTTGCATTTTCTGACCAAATATGCTCACTTTCCTGTCACTAACTTATTGAAATTTCGAATAATGTAACGATACTATCAGGATTCCTAGACGCCGGGGAAAGACTGAACCTTTTTGACGTAATAATTAGCATGTTTAATGCGATCTTCATTACTAAATTTGTTTCTTATAAAGAGTTTGACTCTGCTATGGAATTAAAAAATATTTGTAAGTTATCTGCTATTTTTATACTTGAAAAAAGGGGTGATTTATTTTTATTTTGTAAGAATTCATTGGGGTCTCAAAACAGTTAGAGCCTGGCCATGAGTTTGAGACCATTACGTTTGAGGGTAATTTTAGTTTAAGGGCAACAAACATAGCAATTTTGAAAATTTTCATGATTTGGACATCTATTTCACCCTTATCAGATGATATTTCATTTTTGTTTCAACTCCTAATAGAAGTTGTTTTAAAATTATAAATAAAACTAATAATAAACGCGATTAAATAAGCAAGTTTTGAACTTCTAAATCAATTTTCCCAAAACATTTTCTAGTTTTAAAGTACCCTTTTTAAGAAAATTCTTTAACCTAGAAAGTAAAACTTTCTCAACATGTTCCACAAGCACCATAGATTATACTGGTGACCATTTTATTTTAGGTAGAATAGTAATTTTCTTGCAAATTTTCAGAACAAAAAAAATCAGAAGAGTTTTGATATTTTCTAGTTAATTTATAGAATTATTACAAACGATTAATTGACTTTCAAACCACTGTATTTTGTAAAGTATTATACGTAAAACAATCATGAAAAGAAGTAGAAATTGTCCAAGTTTCAGTCATAACACTACAAATATTCAAGGTGCGCTCCTCTCTCTCTCCCTCATTACACGACACACTTTTCATACGTTAGTTAAGTTCAGCACTATGAATCACTTGTTTCAATTGGACACATACAATCGAACTATCAGATATTGCCGGAAGTTAACTGCAATCGTTGCAGTTGCCGTCTTCGCATCAGGGGTCTTCCAACTAACTGGTATACTTTATAACACTTACATTTCCTCAAACATTTCCTTCGGAACAATATTAAAATAACGTTGTACGTTTTAGGTAACATAATAAATTTCCATTTCAGTATTTATGTAAATATCTGTTGTGTACACAATTTCAAACTGCTTCTTCGGTAGATTCTGAGAAAAAGATAATATGTATTGAGTAAATTAACATTGGACCTCTCAACTCCTCTTAAACTATTAAAATGTGAGCAACGTTATTTCCTTTCCCCAAACTTTCAAAACATCATACGTATTCTTTATTTGGTTTGTTTATGTGCCAAAGTCAAACCCTACCAGTGTACTGTATGTATAGTGAAGTCTTGCCTCTGTCCTTAGGTCACGAAACCTCCATGCTATGTACGCTCTCCCCCACCCCCATCCAAACCTATCACGCCGAGCTTAAGCCTTCAACAGTCCCCGGCAATAATTAAAGTGCATCGCTTACCTGCGATTACTCCGCGATTACTCCGATTGATCCCGCTGCCTCCACCGCTGCAGTAGCCAAGCAGGAAGAGGAGGAGGGCACTGTCCTCCATTGCATGCCGGCCGCTCGTAAAAAGAAAAGCACACTGGAGAGAGAGAGTCCACACACACAATCAATGATCGCCGGAGCGAGCTCCTTTCTCTTCCCCCGGTCGGATTTTAACACGTGCTACCGTTTGTGTGCCTCCGAACCGAGAGGACGGAGACTGAACGGAGATAGAGAAAGGGTAGGAAAACAAAGAGAGTGATAGAGAGAAGCGTAGAGAGAAGAGTCGCATATGACGCTGAGAGACAGAGAGAGAGCAAGGTCACTTCAAAGATAAAACTCGTCTCATCGGCATCCTTGCCTCCATCTCTCCGTTGGCCTAGCTTTACTCGGTCGTCGTCAACGGCACGGGATTGGGTATTGATTTTTACCACCGACTTGGGTTTTTGCGGGAACGGTACCCCCCGACTTGTTAATAAGACTCGTACGAAATATTTCCGCCCGATCCGGTACCGCTCTGACGATCCTCTCGTTTTCTGTTTATTGGTTCATTCTGTTTTTTTCGTATTTCCCGTTAAAAATCGGAGTTTGTTTATTCGCAGGGGTGCCGGGGGGAGTCCATGGCAAGCAAGGGGTGCGCAGGAGTCTCCGCGCAGCTGCAATGTGGGGTCGGGAGCAGCAGACTGCGCCAAGCTGCAAGCGCGCGGTCGTACCCCGGTAAAGATGGCCGACCCGGGTGGGGGAGGGAAAAACGTGGACCCGGCGAAAAGACATTCGTCGAAATAGCATGCTACGGTAGTTCATGATTATCCGATTCCCCCGAAAGAAATCTAGACTTGCTGAATTTCGGATTGCGAGCCATTTATTCGACAAATAATAATGTGATTAGTTTAAAGGGGAGATGATGTTCTAAATTAACTGAGAATATTAGAGTTTCTATAACTTCATTTCTACTTAGTTTCATTAATAATTATTTTATTGATTTTTAAATTGACCCAGGTTATTAATGTTTTAATCTTCAATGAAGGTGTACATACCACAAAGAATGTGCACCACGACCTTTAAAACCACCCCATGGGTTCCCATCAAATTGTTACATCCCTCTTGAGGATAAGTTCTCAGATGAGTATAAGTACCCCTAAAAATAACTACGAGGGGTACTTATCCATCTACCAAGAGAGAATATAAAAATTTGATGGGATCCATTGGGTGGGTGGTTTTTAAGGTTAAAGGGTGTGTGTCTTGTCCAGAATCTGCCCTTAAAACCCAAATAACTCAAGGGTGCCCATATAATAATTGCACCCTTTCTTGAGGATATGTACGACGCTTCAGTATATCCTCAACGAAGGATATTTAATTCGAGGATTCGAATTTAACGAAGGATTTAATAGTTGTTACAGGTGAGAATAGTTACCAGGGGTACCTATCCTCAAAAAAGGATATAACAATCACTTAAATTGATTTTCAAGATCCCTGGAAGAGATGAACCTCATACTTGTTACGTTAAAGAATCATGTATCGACAATAATCTCATTGAAATAAAATTTATTATAAAAATAAGATAACAATAATATACAATATAAATATGTAATATATTGATCAAAACTTTGTAAATAAATATTAATAAAAGCAATAAAATGTATGACGATAAAAAAAATGGTGATTACCAATAAATAATATATTTTAAAAATGTCGATCACAATAACATGAAAAAAATGAATGTGGACTCCTGTGAGGAAATTTTTAAACTATGGATTTAAAAGTTGTTACAATTGAAGAAACCCACTTCGGAATACCAGGTCCTCATGCCAGAACGACAGCACATATGGTTATAAATATCGGGGATACAAAAGCTTAAAACTGTATGCTATTCTGGACTATTGAAAAAGGAATTAAAGTAAAGGATATTAAGAGAAACTTCATTACAAAACAAAAAGAATGTAATTGAAATCTCAAAGTTTTTCCGAAACCCTGTGGGACTGGATTATCAGCGAATGAATTGGCTTTTATTTGAATGTGATGATGTTGGGTTGACGCTGGTTGGGGATTGGATATACCTTCAGTTCGTGGAAGTTCTGGGGAATCGCTTTGATAAATTAAGATGAAATCAATCATTGCTTTTCAAATGACCTTTAATCAATTAACCGTATCTATTAACTGGCTTAATTTGTGTGTGTGTTTTAATTTGGTTAGAACATCATTGATATTATTTTAATATTCACTTGCAATATGAATTGTTTTATTTCTAAATAAAGTACGATTATATAACATGTCACAAATAACGTGACTTTATTCATTCTTTTGATGGCCTTTTTATATGGTAAATAACTTCGTTTTAGCTGTGTCATTTTTATTTAAATATTCTATTTTTACAATCGAAAAGACCATGTAATTCCAAATCACCAAACTGAATTCGTGATATACGAGGAATTCTAATTTCCGTGACTTTATTTTTACTCAAAGGAATTAAACCTTCTTTCTGATTACTTCGAAGTGTTTATCTACGACCTACTATATAATAAAGCTTGTATGTGTGCATACCATACCAAAGCACAAAAAATTTACCACATTAGAGTAACTTTTAAATTTAGCGAATAAATTTGATGTAACAAATCTCCAAAATGTTTATTCATTAAACCCAACATAATAAGATCTTTAGTGCTATAAAAAGAAAGTAACCCTATGCCTAATACAGTGTTGGGAAAATTTCACTTAAAAATCAGTTTATATTCTGTTTTGTAAGCATTTATAGTTAGAGGTTTTGTTGTGGAAAATGTATGATTTCACTTGAAACAATGGCCAAGGATCTTCACAAGAATAAAAAATTTAAAAAGTTTTTTAAGTTTTTATTTATGTAGTGTTAAACAGATACAAGCTATATCAAGCTTAAAATCCGTTGCTGAGTTAGAATGCTAAACCTGGCTCGAATCCTGTTACATCTATCTTCAAAGACATTCTAGATATTCTAGATATGTTGACTTTTGCCATTGATTCGTAACAGTAGCTGCTGTCGATGATTCTAAGCAGAATCAATGGCAAAAGTCTATGCATTGGGGTTGCTTATGAAGATATATGTAACAGAAGCTCTTTAACATCTCAAATTTGAAGAATCAAAATATTAAATACGAGACAACGAATAATTATAAATGTTATAGGATTATTTTCTTAGTGGATATAATAAACTGGGCTAAAGTGACGGAAATATTTGTGTAGTCTCAATCCTAAAATTCACGGATTCGGACTTTTATGACACAGAAGATTATGATAACTGCAATCATTGAAACAGAGTATACTATTATTTAAGAATAGTTGATGTAAATAATATTTGAAATCTAAATATGAAGTAAAATATAGTATCCATAATCACAATTTATGGATGTTGTTTGTTTGTCTTAAATATGGTACGAGTGTTGTATTCTTAATTCGTACGTTGTTAACCCCTGGGGTACATTTGACGACTGAGACTCATCATACACTTGTTTTACCTAAGTTACGGATGACGAGTCTAATTCGTCTAGTTAAAACT
Organism: Meta bourneti; assembly: GCA_933210815.1. Classification (NCBI taxonomy): domain Eukaryota; kingdom Metazoa; phylum Arthropoda; class Arachnida; order Araneae; family Tetragnathidae; genus Meta; species Meta bourneti. The sequence goes on from OW119927.1 coordinate 51,323,053, forward strand.
AGGATATACTACTACTGCCTTTATATACTATTCCGCGCATCAGAAAATTAAATCCTTTCCAAACGCAAGAATTTTTTCAAATAAATCTGTACCCAAGGGGTTAATAATTAAGAAGTTCAATTGCAATACCTTTTAGTACTAGTTTCTAGAACTGGACTTGGTGTTCTTCCAAGTTAAAGGAGGCATCGTGTCAACATAAATATTAATATTAGAATAGTTTATATCAGGCTAACAATAATTGGTATTATGTGTCTCTACTGCCCCATTTTTTCTGTACAAAAGAATAGTACTTCACACTTAAGTATAATTAAGTATAAATTAATTTAATTTAAAGTCTTCTATCAAATAGATGGGCAGTGTTTGACAGGCATTTACAGAATATTTGATGTCAGGGGTAAGATTTTTTCTGGCATGTTAAAGGTTCCTCAAAATCTAATAACCCCGACAATGAGTAGAACTAGACAATCCTAGTTCACAGCTAAATCCAATACATTGACTCCGAAAACTTATAAAATGTTAAGTTCTGGTCCGGATTAAGCAAATAAGTAATAGGAAACCCGGAAGTATGAAACGTTCTTGTACTGTAATGTGCAGTTAGTTTTCAAAGTTCAAAAAATTATAAATCTGCTCATTGTGTTTAGTATAACAAAGGCGTACAACAATTGTATGAAGGGAAAGAAGAGAAAAGTTTGCGTATATGGGTAAGTTAAATATTGAGTATTTGGAATGCATGTTTTTATTTGATGAGGAGCTGGTCACCTGGAACTCGAGACTGAAGTTCAGATGTGGGGGGGCCTGGTCTACACAACTAGTTATAGGTTTTTCAAATTTAAGTTAACTGTGTGCCCGGTACTGCAAGATGAGTAATTCGATACCTTATCTTTCCTTTCCAGAGGAAAAGGAATTATACTGTTAGGGAAAAAGAGCATCTCAAGCGTTTCATTCTTCAGCTTTCTGCCCCACGATGTTGCGCAAGAATATCCCTGTCATTAAGCCTCCGCATCGAACGGCGCATAAGTTTTTATGCTCTTCCGTGGTGTCACATAACACGGATACACATCCCAAGAAAATTTCCAATGGAGAAATCGTGTTGCGATGATTCTGGATAGCAAGTCACGACTTTTCGAGCTGTAGCCACTCAAAATTCTTCACCTTAGACTTCCAAATCTTGGTTAAATTTTTTATTCCATTCAACGGGATGAGACTGGCGTTGCATTTTAGATTGCTTCGATCCAGTTTCGGAATTCTTTGGAGCTTATGTGCTGCAAATGGTATACCAGTAAAGGATAAGTAGGTCGAAGCACGCGGCTTCTCATATTAATGTTTCTCTTTGAAAAGTTCGAAGGTGGAAATGTTTTGACATGGGAACAAAAATGGCAGGTACTTTAATATGCCATATTTTATGGAAATGGAAACAATTTAATCGCAATAATATTAGTTGTTTAAGATTCAACCATTCTGTTAAAGCACTTAAATATATTCCATGATTTTCGCAAATATTTTCGGGGCCATGCCATAAGCACCAATCTGCATTTTTGGCTGGTTCGATATAAATGCATTTTCTAGATTATTATTCGATGATTTATGTTTCGAAGGCAATTTGAAACTAAATTAATATATCTAAACTTTATATATAGCGCAAATTTTCTTATACAATCGAAGCTTTTACGTGTTTTTTCTCGAAAGATAGTTTATAGATTCGATTTTTTAAGTAGTGCTGACAATACGTATAAAATACTTGATAATTCAACGTTATCAGCTGGGAAAACAAAAGCATTTTTTTCGTATGAAAACGTATTCGTATGAGGAGGTTTAACAAAGGGGAGGCTCTCAAACTAGTCTTTTTGAATGAATGCTATACATGAAATTCAAGCTTGTGTCGCATGCAATCACCAATGATTTGGATTAAATGTGACTGAGACTGATTCATTACGATAGGGTACATCCACTTTCTTAAATCTTCTTAATGAATGTAAGTAAAATATGTCTATTGTAAATCCCAAGATACTGAGTTAGTTGACGACTAGGAGTGTTGGTTGGGTTTTATGGCTCAAGCGCCATATTTGGCCATCGCCAGACACAAGACAGACAGTATCAATTAATGGACATACACACACAAGGAAAGGTTTACTGACACAAAAGAGAAATACACCCAGGGAGGAAACCGACTTTGAGGGATTTAAGGTGGTTTTAAGGTTTGGGACTTTTGGTTACGTAGGTTACTCTATTGTTAAAGTAACATTAATTTCTGTTTGATAGAAACAACATACAACTGAGAAAAAGTTTGGAAAAGATTGTTCCTTTATATTTTAAAAGTAAAATAAATAAATAAAACCTAATAGAAACTGTGATGGAATTGGACTGGTGTTATGCCTGACTCCAACTATTGGCGTGTTGTATATTTAAGATGGTAACCCAACATTCAATAAAGTATTCAAAATTTTAAATAATTAGATAATTTATTAGAAGTATTAAACTAAATTATTTACAAAATAAACTATACATATTTAAACCAGCAAGTTGACAGCGTCCCGTGCGAAAGTAACATTTAATTCTCCCCCTTGTCTTTACGAGTTGTAGTTTTAGTTAAGTAACATATTAGAATTGTGCTTACAAAATTTATTATGCTTGATCAAAATGAAAAGTAAAATTCATAGAATTAAAATTACACACTGTAGCCATTTGAATATAACTCAGAAAGTAAGTATATTTAAATGATAAACGAGTTTTTACAAAGAATTATTGCTTCTAGATAAGAGCTATGTACTAGCATAGAATGAAAAAATTGATATGTTAAGTAAAAATAGTTTTCTTTTTATGAAATGTGTAACTACTATATATAATTGAAAAGCCGCGTGATAACCATTTTTTTTATTGCGCTCACCACCTGATCATCAATATTTATACAGATAATAATTAATTATTTTGGACAAGTAAATGTACTTTCATTGATGAATGTTAGTTTTAAGAAAGGAGGGTGATTTAATTTTCTATCAATCACATTTTTAGTCATGCTAAACTAATTAAAACTAAATGAATAATTAAAAGATATTTTTTTACCAAACTTTCTGCATCGTTATAGGGTGAGGTGAGGCAAGTCTTCAAAGTTCATATTGAACGTATTACTACTCAGTTCCAGTAATTTTTAAAAAATTTATATTTTTATCACTTTTATATCTTTTAATAATATGTTTACACCCTTATTTACTTAGACTTACCATTAATGTAATTAAAATAATACTTTTCAATGCTATGTCATGATGTCGCACTTGCTCCACCTGACTTACCCTACGCAAGTGCAAACCATGGATTTTTTGTTTGCAATGGTCAAAGTATTGTGAATGGGGCAAGAGCATATAATTTCATTCATGCCCTTTTTTGGTCTGTGCAATTTTCCTGGAGTATTCCCTCCAATATTCGAAGTGCTGAAGTGATTAAACTAATCAATTGAACTCCTTTAAGCATTTCTCTACTTTGATCACAAAGAGGTTTTATATTCCGTGGACGCACTACCCAGCAAATGTACAGGGTGGGCAAAAAGTCACTAGACCATTTTAAAATATAACCTTTTTGTTATTAATTTTTTCAATTTCTTTTAAGATTATTTATATGTAATCGTTGGAAAATAGTTATGGAGAATTTCACGACAGAGCAACGAATAAAAATAATCCAATTTTATCTACAAAATCAACGGTCACGGTCAATTGTGCTCACCCAGAGAGCTTGCATTCGTCAATATCTAAAAGAAAGAGTATACCGTAAAAAACCTCGGATAATCCAGTAATTGAAGGCCAACATCCGTGACGAAATTGAAGGAATAAGTCAAGAAACATTACGAGAAGTGATGGAGCACACTTTAGAAAGAGCCCGCCACTGTTAAGAACAAAATGGGGTCATTTGAAGGATATAATCTACAAAACTAATTAAAAATAATTTCCAAGAAGTTTATTTAATGTTTATGAGAATAAATGCGAATTTTTAATACATAAAAGTGTTATTTTATTTTTAAATGGTCTAGTGACTTTTGGGCCACCCTGTACTTGCCCCATTTTACCCCATAAACTCCTTTTTTGTAGTTTGATATTTTTAAATGATTGACTAGATGAATTTTATTGGATACAAAGGTTGCTTGGAACTATCTTCCCCCGACCATTTCGATTGTACACTCATTACAGAATAGATTTTTTAAAATATCATTCCAAAAGTAACATCTTAAAGTTTATAGAAGTAGTTCAGTAGTGTAAAAAACGTACACTATATTCGTTGACCCGCGCGTGAGGTCTTGTCGGGCAGAGAAAACAACTTCGAAACTAATGAGGAAGTTTAGTAGAGTGACAAAGAATGGTACGGAGGTAATCTTGGCTGAAGAGAAATAGGAAGAGAGAACGACAGGAGAAGGAGAAAATAAAAGGGGAACTAGACTAGAAAATGAAAGAGAAATGGGAGTGAGAAAGATCAGCCGAGAGAGAGCAGAGAAAGTAAAGAGATAAATACAAGGAAACAATGACACCGAATCTTTCACGACAGACTGCTGATGAAAGAAACAGAAAAGGCCGCTGTGGAAATAATGACAGAGATTCTATCTCTAAAACACAAGAGAGGAAAGTAACAGATAAAAGCCACCAAAGAGCATACAAATACGTTCAAACAAATGATGAAAGGGCGATGCTGCAAGAACAACACAGAGCTAACAGAAAGAAAATTGTAAAATATTGAAATTATTGAATCTTTTGGGTTAAAAACTGCCTTGATTTTCTGTGATAAGTAAAAGAAATGAGGATATTTAGAAGTAGTCATAAACTTTAAGCATTATCTAAACCTGGGTTCCAGAAAGAATTCCGATCCATGTAATAGTTTGATAAGAAGTTAGTTGCCGTTTTCTCATTAAACTGTTGCTTGTTTTGTTTGTCACTCTGCGGGCTTATTCCGCTGCGCGGGAGCTGATTAGACCGAGACCTGCTACTTAAAGTGAATTCTGAACCACGACGATCAACCACACCTAGACCGAGATTTGAGTCTAAATCCTGTTGAATGGTGCCCCGAGCCAGCGCAATAATTTTTCAGCCACCAAACCGGTAGTTTAATTGATGTGTGAATTATAAGGCATTTTAATTACCACGAAAATTGTTATAAGTGTTAAATAAATTATCAATTAGTGTTAGATAGGCTTTTTTATAATTCCCAAATAAATTAAATTTTAATGATAAAATTAATTTTCATTGTACTGGAAATAGTTGCAAACATAAGGAACCATAGAAATCGGTAGCGATAACAATAAATCATAAAAATCAGGTCTTTAGAACACTTCCTCAATTCAATTCTGCATGAAAAGAAAAAGTTTAGACTTTTGATAAATTAAGAGAGAGTAAGTTATGAAACAATAATTACTTTAACTTATCAATTCGTCTAATAACGAAATCATTTTAAGAGTGATAATTGAATTTGCCAAAACCATAGTTGTCCGCGGAGTTTATGTATTTAATCAATGACAACCATTCTTAACTTTCAAAAGAAACTTATTTAATAAAATAAACGTATATTAAATTAAAATACAAAAAATCTTAAGAAGTTTTGTATTGTGCTGTTGTCTTATTCAACACAGTATTTTTGATTTTGCATTTTGATTGTACAAGGCATTACAGGTAATGGAAAAATAAGTTTGACGGCATATTTGATTGAAAGTTTACCTCATTTTACCCTTCTAACTCCTGCAAAAACATAATATTCTCAATTTCTTTGATAGAAATATTTTCAAAAATTGCAACACGAAAATAAATTTTAATCTGAATTGTACAAAGTTTTCATTATATTTTTCTTTTGAAGCTGATTTAATGATACAATTTTGCATTAAACTACTAAATTTGATTTTTGTAGTTATACTTAAAGTCGTTACAAACTGTAAATAATTCGCCTTACAAGTACAAAAATAGAAATTTATAAATCATTAATTTTTGCGTATTGCTAAGTGTGATAATATCACGTAAAATATGAGAATCTTTCTGAAACTCTGGAATCATAAAGAACCAAACAAAACTCAATGAAACAAATTTTAAAAATTGAAACTGTTCTGTAAAACAAAATATATTTTTCCTATGAAAACCTTCATTACTAGTACTTGGATTTCTTTCAAAATTATTTAAAGTAAACCTGCCAAATTCTTTGAATTATAACAACCTTATTGTATCCTTAATGCTCCTAATTTTTTTACAATATTTTAAAACTTTCAGGTTATCTTTACTAAATTTGTATCCTGTTTTAACGATAACTTAAATTTTAGGACGCAAGTTCAAAGAAAATTTATATGTTTAATATTTCTGATCTCTATTCTTAATAATTCTTTCAGTTCGCCTTCAAAACCTACCAGAAATCCTTTTTTGCAATACAACATTCAAGAAACATTTCAATGTAAATTTTTAGTCTAATCTAGTCCTGCATTTTGTACATTCTGATGAATGCCACATGATTTTTTCAAACTTTTGATAAAGATTTATATTCTACTTAACCCTATGGATGTAATTTCCCAATACCATATATATTGTTTTTTCCCCACAAAACACGTGATGACTGCCTCATCTATTGGCTAATATTATAATAGATTCTATTGGTCAAGAAGATCAAAATTGGCTGCAAGCCATACAGGGAAGGCTGAAGATTGCATATATATGCTTATGAACCCTTCAGAGGGTTAAATGCTAAAGAATAAAACAAAAGACTTTGTTTTACAATCCCTAACACTATCACTACTAGGGAAAATTGTATTCTATGTAACATACATAGATACATAGGATTTGTAGAAGCTTTCAACTTTCAAGAAATTATGTAGATGGGATAGGTCTTAAACGAGGTGGTTTAACTATATTTCAAAGAATAATATTTAAAAGGTTATGATTTGAAATTTAAATTTGATCTAGGCTTCATTTGTTTGAGTTTCATTCGTTCGTAAAAAGTTTTCTCCAGCACTTCAAGAAATTCTGAGGAATGGATGATATTTTCGAAAAATGATTTCCTGATATTGAACGGAAATGTTCAATAATAAAAGCGTGTCTATGATTTCTTGCAGTGTGTTTCATTTAAAAGTAGATGAAATTGGAGGCTATCTATTTAATTACATGAACAAAATCAATCGGACTGATCATTTAAGAAATATGAATTCGTTTGGGAACAGCCGTTATCTATGCGGGATATAAAGTTACTTGAGATTTTTAGTAAGTAGTCACTAACTTTCCTAATAAACAAGAACTAGGTTAAACGAATTAGATAAATACAGGCAAAAGTTAAACATATGAATAGGTATTCCTAACAGGAAGGTATGTCACATCTGAAACTGCATTGCTAAATTGATCACAAAATCGTCAAATTCCATCCAAATGTAAATTTTAGAAAGGAAATTCAAGATATGAAACTCATTGTAATCCTAATTAAAGATTCGAAGAAATACATCAAGTGACCGTAGAGTGCAATAAACCAGAGATGGCCTGACTATAAAAACGATCAACATCTTTATAGTGAGATTCGCCTTTCGAATGTATGACTGAAATTCAATCAGTAAAAGAAACTATATATAGAACCAAGTACAACTTAGAGGTATATTAATATTTACTTAGGTAGTTAAGGAAGGGTAATAGTAATTAATTAACGTTGCACTGGAGCAACACAACGGGCTATTGGCGACGGTCCAGGATCAATCCCCAAGGGGAAAATACCACGGTCAGATGACGAGGTCAACACCTGAGCTGGCACTCCACTCACCAAACTTCCACACCCCACCAACGTGAGGACATTTGAGGTCATGACAGATTTAACGTGCACCAGCCCCCGTGTTTCTTTGGTTGAACCGAGTTTCGAACTAAGGAAGGGACGTGGAGGTTCGCATCAAGAATTAAAAATAGAAAATATAGTGTAAATAAAATTGGGTTTATTGCAGTTTATTGTGTTAAACGCAATTAGCGGGTGGCAATAAAGTAAGCAAATACTATCTAAAAGCTAAGCTGATAATTTAATTACATATATAATTGAATTAACCTTACTGTGGGTTATTCAAGTATTCTATTATAAAATTATTTCGAACATATTAGTTTCAACAGAACCTTTTTTCTAATGATCATAACATAAGTCATTGTTATAGTTTTTGTTTTGGGGATTTTTATTGATATTTTTTTGAGGATAGTCAAGTAAGAGATATTCAAGAAAATATAATTACATAACTGCAAATACAGACTACTTTAAAGATAATATTATTTCGGTAAAAGGAATTGAACAAATTAAATCCCCCCCCGATTAAACCTTTTCTTTAATATAATATTAATTTAATGCACAACATGCATACAAGCTTATGATGGAAAGCCATCAAGTAAAACCACATACAAAACATTGAAATGCTTCTTTCAAAACAAAAATATAAAAAGGTATATTGTAAATTATTTTAGAATTTTTTTTGCATAAATGATTATTGTTATTTTTAAAATGCAAGCATGTTACAATTAAACTCTTATCACTGTTCAAATTAGTAAGTATTTGTTCGAACAAGGAGTCTATAATATCATTAATTAAAGAAAAACCCGAAATGCCTCATGTCAAAAATTGTGTTTCTAAACGATAATATGTACTATAAAGAGCTCTCTAAAAGCTAAAGTTGCTCTAAGTTTGGAATATTACAGTGATTTAAAATAATTGAGATCCTATAAATTATTTGGCTATGTTTTTATCTCATACAATATAATTGACTTATCATTATATTTTTTATTTGATTTTATTTATATTTGTTTATTCTTTCATTGTTTAAAGTATCAATATGCATTATCCCCTTTAAAACTTGACAAATCTACAATCTAATTAAGTAATCCTTTTTGAGTAAACATGATTACAGGCATGGTAGACATTAAGTTCATGAAAAAAATATTTTTCTTTGTTCTACACATTGAAAAAGGCTTGAAAACTGTCCGCCGTTGTGTCTATGAAAGAACCCAAGTTCCTACAAATTTCTAAAGCGGATTGTAATGTGAATGGTGCATGTAGAAGCTACAGGGTCATTCCATATGGGGACACCTGGTGGGTGTTGCATCATAGTCATGGATTCTTTTCAAATTTTTGCTATAGATAGGCATGGCATTGAAACCTATAGATCTCAATTATTTCGATATTTTGTCCAATATTAGCTGAGATACGGGAATTTAAAAAATGGTTAATTTTACAAAATGGCGGCCATCTTGGACTTTCCACACTGTCTATAAATGACCCTAACTTGAGAACTAATAGTTCAAATTTAGTAAATTTTGGTACCAGATAGTAGCCATTTATTTCAGGAGTGTATATAAGCCCCCAAAACAATGGAAATTTTACATTTTAGTGGATTTTTTACATGTAAAGTGAAAATATCCCTTTTAAAAACAGTCGACTAAAGGGCAATAGAAAAAATGAACCCTCTTATTTTTTTCTGAAAATTTTTGGAAGTACTAACTAACATGTGTACTTGAATCTGACAAAAATTCAGTAAAATGCTTCGTTTCTGTATAAAAGCTATTCTAATGATAGCATATGTATTTCAAAATTGTGGTTATCTACAGTGCAAAAATGACAATAGCTTAAAAAATATGGTCAAATTTCAGTTTTTGTGAAGTACTAATTCAAAGCAGGCTCACATTAAATGTAAAAATATCAATAGAACATTAAATTACAGTCCTATGCATTCTTTAATTTATTTTATCACATGTTGTCTTTGAAAAAGTATATTAAGTACCATTGAAGAAAAATTGTTTTTATTCATTTAAATTATTTTAAAAAAATACTTTACAAAATGCTATTGTTTTATAATATTCAATTACTATATTTTTGTTAAATATATTTATATTATGCTTAGGGTACATTGTATCAAAATTACACAGGGAAATTTGTCTACTTCTCAGTTTCTTAACTTAATTATAAATACAGAAATAATTGCCCCAAATATATAATACTAATACACATTATTATACATAAATAAATATAGGTTCAATATAATACAAAATATATTACAGCTGACATTACAGAAATATTGTAAGCTGGTCTAATATTTTTTTAGAAACTTTGTAGAAAATGTAAGCACACATGTACTTTACTTACATTGATAAAATAAAATTAAAATTTCTGGGCACTGGAATTTTTTTTAAACATGTAAATCTTTAAAGATCAAAGAAATATGTGAACAATACATTGATAGCATTATCGAGAAATTTTTAAAAGATAAATATTAAGCACACATAAAAAGGCCACCACATTAATATTAATGGTAAAGTTAAATGCATTATTACAGTATGATTCAACTTGTCTTGTAGTTTTGGAACAATAGTTCAGTTGATTTTCACCAAGAGCAGTATATTTTGGTCTAGTCGTAGTTATGGGAAAAGATAGGATTTTCATAAGGAATGCAACATAGGATTTTCATAAGGAATTCAACATAGGATTTTCATAAGGAATCCAACATTTTAGCATGACCAACAAGGTCATGCCAAAGGCTCTGACCATATATTGGATGCACTTGGTCCATGATGAATCATGAACATAATTTTGCAATCATATTCCTCACAATATTCCCAAATCTTTCCTTATCCACCAATTAATTCCATACAAACATGCAAGATATTATTAATTTTGGAATGCTGATAATTTGATGGTTTTCTCCAATCCCATGGTAGAAGCAAATGTTGAGGAACCTGAAACTGGAAACCTATATCTGACTTTTTTTATTGCTGTTAAACAGTGATTAGTTCTTTATCCTGTTATTGTATTTGGCATTACATATTTATCTGCTAATTGATTGCTATAAATTATAATTTTGCTACAAAAAATTATATATATTTTTAATAAACTCTTGTAAAGTTGTCCAAAAGTATTTAATATTAAGTCCTTGCATGGACTCTTAAGACTTCTTAAAGTAGCGATACATATTATGGTTACCCCCAATATTGTCACAAACTCCTATTCCATGACAAGTGGCAAAAAATACCACACAGCTTTTACACCATGATTTTTGTGACAAAAATTATAGTTTTAAATTTTATTTTTATTGGTCTGAGTTCCCATCATTGAAAACTTTATATTTTAATTTGTGGAATTTGTGTGATTAAATGTTTGATAATTATTTTTTGAAAATTACAATATGTTGAAGTGTCCTGCACTGAATTATCACTTATAGCATACATAGGAGCAGATTTCACACAAAAATAGTATTCAAATAGCACATTCAAATAACAAGCAGGCTTAAGGAAAAGATCCTTAAGCCTGCTTGTCATTTGAACGAATGTTTTAAATAGCATCTTATATAATGCAGGTATAATTTTCGGAAAAATCTGCCACTATGATAGCAGTAATCAGACTCAATTTATCCTTTTTCTTAATAATGGCATTGAGATTTTGCGAAAAAAAAAGTGATGTGTACATAAATCAATGAGTTTATCAAGCAAATTAGCAATGATAAAATGCAATATTGAAAATACGATAATTTTACTAACAAAAGTGGTTCCTAAGCATAAATATAATTTTTTAAAGAAATAAAACACATATAATTTTGCAAAGTATTCTTAAAAATAATTTAAATAAATAAAAACAATTTTTCTTCAATGGTACTTAATATACTTTTTCAAAGACAGCATGTGATAAAATAAATTTAAAAATACAGAGGACTGTAATTTTTTTACATTTAATGTGAGCCTGCTTTGAATTAGTACTTCAGAAAAATTGAAATTTGACCATATCTTTTAAGCTATGGTCATTTTTGAACTGCAGATGACCACCGGTTTGAAATACATATGCTATCGTAAGAATAGCTTTTATTCAGAAACAAAGAATTTTACCTGTCTGAATTTTTGTCGGATTCAAGTACACATGTTAGTTAATACTTCCACAAATTTTCAGAAAAAATAACAGGGTTAATTTTTTCTATTGCCCTTTAGTCGACTGTTTCTAAAAGTGATTTTTCACTTTACAGGTAAAAAATCCACTAAAATTTAAAATTTCCATTGTTTTGGGGATTATATACACTCCTGAAATAAATGGCTACCATTTGGTACAAAATTTACTAAATTTGAACTATTAGTTCTCAAGTTAGGGTCATTTATAGACAGTGTGGCAAATCCAAGATGGCCGCTATTTTGCAAAATTGACCAATTTTTAAATTCCCGTATCTCAGATAATATTGGACAAAATATTTAAATAATTGAGATCCATGGTTTTCACTAGCATGTCTATCTATGGTAAAGATTTGAAAAAAATCCGTGCCTATGGTGCAATAACCTTTTTCTCAAATTGAGTGTTTTCATGTGGAATGACCCTACACTGGAATTCAAAACTACTAAAAACCGACATTTATTAAAACTCATATTTACATGACTCCGACCGTTGAATTCTGTTCTGAAAAACTAATTTTATCATTGTTCCAAATCAGAATTTCAATTTCCGTAAAAGATCAAATTAAAATACCGAAAAACATGCTCGGGAAAAGTTGCACACGCAGTAAATATTGACGAAGAAAATTAAATTGTAACATCGCTCGCTCGAACTCGCTTACTCCAACAAACACAATATTCTGAATTGTCAATTCTTCACACTACTTTTGCAAACCGTATATAAATACAATAATCCCTTTAAATGTCTAACACTTTTTTACTTTAATTTACAGATGCTTAATACAATAAAAGTTCAAATTTGCATCATTAGTCGTCTACTCTTACAAAGGACAAAAAGTACAATCTAATAATAAAATTTTAAAAAATTGCTTCACAAAGTGTTGTGACATCTAGATGTGCCAAAACTTTCGATTGAATATCCAACAGTATACATCAAAAAATTTAAATGTTTTTACTATTTAAGTGAATTGGCAAAGAAGAGTTATAAATAAAATTTTTTCATAGTGAATACTCCCAACTAAATTTATGATTAAACTCACACGAATCTGTGTAAGAAATTTTTAAAAAATTAGCGGGCTTCAGTTATAAATGCTTAGTACAACAAGGGTTACTTTTGAGTAGTCTTCAATTTTATACTGTTTTATATTACACTGTTAAAAGTTCTGTCAACAAAAATCTAATCTGAAATAAATAATTTTGTAGAACATTTGCGTGAAAGAAACAAGAAATGCCAAATAGTGAAGTATTTCTCATTCAATAAATATTTTGAATACGGATTATTATTCCTTCAGAAAAAGCATTTCTAAAAACTAGGTATATTAATATGATGCTGTCACTTTTGTGTGCAAAACCTTAATTAATAAAGGTTTGTAATCACTCTTATAAAAGTATACACGTAGAAAAACCAGCGTCGTCTTTAAATAAGCTATATCTTTCAATTCTGATTAAACTATTGAAAGAAAGCGTAACATCAAAATTAAAAGCGCAACCTTTTACCTGATGAAAAAAATGCGCATCATGCAGACATGAAACCATTTATAACAGGATTATGTAGGTTATCTTTTGAAAGTCTTCTTCCTTATCAAATGTTTTAAAAACTTTTTTCGTCACCAAGTAGATGAATTAATTAGAATCGAGAAGGATAACCTTCAAAAATTATGTGAAGGCGTTTAAAAACGATTACATAAAGCGTATGTTACGTCAGAACTTCAAACAATGATTTATTGTTACTATTAATTATTTATACATTGCTAGCAGAATTACCTGATCTTGCCCGGGTTGAATTGGTTTATAGATTGAAAAGGCGACTAGGAATAATAACTTTTCTCTTACGAAGAAAAATGTCAAATCATAAGTGTGAGTAAAATAATTTTTTAACACCTTTTCGACATTCTTATAATTTCTACAACTTACTTTGGATACAAATCCTATACATGCATATCCATCCATTTCTCATATGTCGCAATCCTGCTGTAAAACAAAACTACAAAATGACCAAAGGTGACACTAAGGTAACTACTACAAAAGACGATTTGGGGGGGGGGTTGGGGGGGAGGATTAGGAATGCCCTTCCTTAAGTTTTTTTCCTGTAAAATCGCTCAATTCGTAAAACTCAATTCGTAAAAATGATGAATCTACGGCGAATACTCTCGAACTCATAGTTTACATATCACTATATAAATTTGTGGGACTCTTGCATCAGGCATCGAATATTTTCGAATTTTACAATCTTTAAGGGATATATCGGTGAGTTGGGAGGAGGAGAGTCTCAAAATCTTTAAGGGAAGGATGGCAAATGAATTTGATAAGATATTCATCACTAAGTCTCTTTAAAGCAAATGCATTTTTTCTTGAAAATTCCATTTTGTGGCACTTGCAGTATAATAAAAGAATTTGTTTTAAAAGTGTCTTCATAAAGACAAAGCAAAAATAACGTATTACCATTTTTTAAGAAATGGTAAATCGATTTGAAAGGGTTTTTTCAAAGAAAATCATTGTTTTCAACAAACTTTTTACACATAAGTAAAATATAGATTAACTCGTAAAATAACAAAAAAATAACTTCCTATCGCTATGACCAATAATTTTAAATGTTTCAAAAGTCCTAGTTCGAATTTTTTTAGCATTAACGTTCTTTCAATAGCGGAAAAATTCCCTTTAAAATTTACTTTAGTCTAATTTACATCTACAATAACCAGAAAATAGCGAAATAAAACTTAAGTAAAGGTGGTGGGAGAAAAAGCTGGTTCTGAAGAATTAATTCGTGATTCTTTTTTATCTCGTGATCTCGCATAGTTGCCACAATTTACAACAAAAAATTGGACAAAATTTTAAAATGCAAAATTAATTCCGAATAAAAAGACAGAAAATAATATCAAAAGAGGTTGATTAGGTCATGGAGAACGTTGGCCTGAAGGATCTCAATCTCCAGTAATTACTGTATAGCACTTGATAAAGAAAATAATATCACTGCATGTGGTCAACGAACAGTTTCGTTTCCTTTCGTTGCAAAATATTGTGTTCCAAATATTCGGAAATTTTTTATATTTCGCAAAAAAAATAAGGTTTAAAATAAATAAAGTATCAGAGTTTAAATTCCGTAAAAATAATTTTTGGAAAAATAATTACTTTTTTAGTAGTACTGGTAAAACAATCCAGGTAAACAATGCTCAATATACATTCCAGCTTCTCCAAAACTACCAAATTATGGTTGATTTAAGTATACAAATTATTATGATCCCCAAATACCAAGGCAGACTCATTTATCAAGTGCTATACTGTCAATACCGGAGTTTTTAGGTCCCTTCCGGGCCAGGTTCTCCATAACCTCATCAACATCATATTATTAAGTATAGTTACTCAGATGTTTTAGCGTGAAATTTGTCTAAATATGGGAGCAAAGAAAATTCAAATAATGTATTCCCTAAACTATAATATGACTATAAAATATAGATAATTGTTATAAAGTTTATGTGATACATTCACACTCAAACATAAAAACAAACATAAAGTGGGAAGATGTACAGACTGACGTAACTAAGTTCAGTAACTAAATAAATGAAAGTACTCACAGTATGCAAAGTTTCATGAAAATATAACCAGCCGTTTGGACGTAGCACACACATACAGACACCAAGCCCGCAATACACCGATTTTGCATTAGGACCAAAAACGGATAAATAACTAAATGGATCGATACTATTCAATGTAAAAACAAACACACACTCCATTTTTATTTACATAGATTTCAGTTATATTTTGTTGTATCATTATGAGTTTTTTTTGTTTTCAACGCTCACAATTCATTCACATACGTGAATTTCTTTGTTTAAATAACTTAAAGTTCCAATAAAAAAAGGGGATTCAAAGCTGGCACTTTACAAGAGAGTTTTTAAAAAATTTAATATTCTTCACCATCAATATTTTATCTAAAATTAAAGTTATAAAATGATTAACCCCTTGAAATCAAAATCAATATCTTTCAAATATAAAGAACTAAACTGTGTTTTTAAAGTTGAATAATTGTCGTTAGACGTTTAAAAATTTACTATTAAAAAGAGAATAAAATATTCATTGATAAATAAGCCATTATACTTTTGAAAACTGAGTAAACTAAATACTTGTAATTACCAAACGATTAATTTCGTATTATTTAGGCCCGATTGCTTATTAAACCAGAAACGAATAAATTTCTAATATATTAGAAATATTGTCAAGGACAATGCTTCTAATGGATGGATGGACACAATGACATAATATTTTCAGTAAAATTATAAAGCTGCTTGGTACAAAAATTAAAAAATCTCGATTCAAAACTAAATATACTTCCATTTAAGTATGTCAGGCTAAACAGTAGATAAGTAAAGGTTTTTAACGTTTCAAAATTAAAGACTTCAAGACTAAACTTAAGAACTTTAAAATAGCTACTTAAAATT
Organism: Meta bourneti; assembly: GCA_933210815.1. Classification (NCBI taxonomy): domain Eukaryota; kingdom Metazoa; phylum Arthropoda; class Arachnida; order Araneae; family Tetragnathidae; genus Meta; species Meta bourneti. The sequence goes on from OW119927.1 coordinate 51,339,368, forward strand.
ATCTAAGCATTAATTAAAATCCATAATATTTTTGTGTATAGAAAACAAAACAATACCGAATTTTGTTTATATCGAGATAAAATAACAAACTTTCAGAAAAATTCTCAATATTCAGGAAAACGTTTGAATATTCAGTGGAATGTTTTACAATATTTTTATTTTCATGACCAATATTGTTTATAAACGAATTATAATTTTAATCAATAGTACAATGGCTCCCAAAAGTGTTCGTACACTTACGAATTTCAATGAAATACTGCTCTATCCATTAATAAAAATGAATATTTCAGAATGGGAATTTTTTTAATAACATCTATAACTTGTTCTTAACAAAACTACATAAAATATTTTATAAATATAGTAAAACTTTCTTTTTAGAAAATCAATAATCAAAAAGTAACAAAAAAATTAACTCACAAAAGTCTTCGTACACTTTAAAAAAATGTCTACATATTAGTAAATATTGTAATATTTCGGTAAATTAGTACTTAGTAGAATATCTTATAGTATCCACAACAGCTTTTAAACGTCTGGGAATAGAGCTCACTAGTTTTTTTGTAATTTCTGCATCAATGTTCTTCCATTCTTCAATTATTACTGTTTTTAGTTCGCTTTTCGTTTTAATGTCTGTCTTCGTACTCTAACCTCCAGTTCTCTCCAAATGTGTTCGATTGAGTTTAAATCCGGCGACTGAGGTGGTATTTTCAGAACTTGTGGACAATTATAGACACCAGAGGCGAACGTTGAGAGCCGTGTGCTTAGGTTCGTTATCTTGATAAAAAAACAAAGTTGTTTCCAATAACAAAATTTTGGACTGATAATTTTAAATTGTCTTTTAAAATATTTAAATAAAGAGTGTGATTCATTATGCCATCAATAAATACCAAATTACCTAGTCCTGATGCTGACGCACTCCCCCCACAAGGACACCTCCACCGCCATGCTTTACTGTTCCAACTAAGTTCTTGGGATTAAGTTCCTCATTTTTCCTTCTCCATACAATTATACGCCCTTCGGAACCAAACATGTTAAATTTGCTTTCATCTGCAGATAAGACATGATTCCAATACGTTTCGGGCTTATTTATTATTGATTTTGCGAAGGAAAGCCTAAACTTTCTATTTTTCGCACTTACAAAAATTTTTCTTCGTGCAGAACGCCCATTTAATCCAGCTGATCCGAGCACTCGTCGAACAGTTTCAGATGAAATTGAAGTAGAAAAATTTTCAGTAAATTCTTTAGAAATTTTTACAGCACTTAATCATGGATTTTTCACAAATTTTCTCATTATAAACCTCTGATCCCGTTGAGTTAATTTTGCCGGACTACCGACCTTTTCTTAACTTGTTTTTGATCCTATTGTCTTCTTTAAAGCGTTTTATCACATACTGTACCGTAGAATGGGATAAATGTACTAATTTAGCGATATTCCGAACTGATTTACCACTACTATAATAAAAAATAACCAATTTTCGAATGCTGTTCGCTGTTTCCTTACTACGAGCCATTTTTAAATAATAAATAGAATATTACGAAGTAAGCAAGCAAAGATTAAAGCCAAACAATTTTTTAAATGTCACCACAATGCAAAAATAAAAAAAGCGATAGACGATAATTTCATTTATGAATTTATCCGAAAATGTTTCGGTGTACGATCACTTTTGTGACATGTTCTTTCTCTGCCTCTTTGCATTTTCATTTTTATAAATAGAAAATGAGTCAATATATTTTTTCAAATGTTAGGTTTTATTCAGAATCACATGGAGATGATATAAAAAATATTGGACTTTATATTCGAATTCAATTCCAGGTTACAGCGTTTTTTCTACAAATTTTTAAAGTGTACGAACACTTTTGGGAGCCACTGTATATATATTTTTACAGCTTCAATATTATGTAGTTTAAATTATTCATATTTACATACTAGCAGAATTGCCCGACCTTATTGAGATTGAAAAAGTTACCAGGGCTAATAACTTTTCTCTTTCGTAGAAAAATGCCAAATCATTTAAGTGTGAGGAAAATATTTTTAACATCTTTTCGACATTTTTATAATTTCTAAAACTTACTTTGAATACAAATCCTATACATGCTATACATTTCTGATACATCACAACCCTGCTATATGACAAGACTACAAAATGACAAAAGGTGACACTAAGGTAACTACTACGAAAGACGATTTTGAGGGGTTTTGGGGGTGATCAGGAATTTCCTTTAATAAGTTCCTTTCCTGTAAAATTGCTCGTCTTTTATTTAAAACGACGAATTTAAGCGGCGAATACTCTCATACTCATAGTTAACCAACCAATATTTTTAACTTGTGGCACTCTTGTACCAGTCATGAGACATTTTCGAATTTTTCTATCTTTAAGGAAAGGATAACAAATTAATTTTATAAGTATTCATCACTACGTTTTTTCAAGCAAATTCATTTTTCTCGAAATTTCCATTTAGGGACAAGTGCAATAGTAAAAGAACTCGTTTCAAATTGAATGTCTTCAGTACAGAAAAAGCAAATGTAATCTATTACCATTATTTTAAATGATAACTCGATTTGATCATGTTTTATTAAAAGGAAAATCCTTCTTTTCTACGAACTTTTAACAAATATAATAAGTTACTTAAATACAGATTCAGTTCTTGAAATGAGTCACCTTGACCTTCTGTCATTATGTCAAAGAATTTTAATATTTCAAGTCCTAGTTCGAATTTTTTTAACATTAATATTCATTCAATAACGCAAAATTCCACTTAAAATGTGCTTTATTCTAACTTACATGCCGCTTTAAATCGAATACTTTGTGGCGGTGTTGCTTGTGATGAAAAGGAATTACTATTTATTAAACAAATAAATATTTAATAAATTTACTAGAGAAAATAGCGAAATAAAAGTAAAATTGGCGAGAAAAAAAAGGTTCCGAAGATTCTTTTTTTATCTCGCAAGTTGCCACAACTTAAAACTAAAAATTGGACAACATCTAGAAATGCGAAATTAATTCCGAACTAAGAAATATCACTGCGCGTGATCAACGAATGCGAGTTTCCGTTTTGTTTCCATTCGCTGCAAAGTATCGTCTATATCTCCCAAATATTCGGAGCTAGTTTATTCCGCAAAGAAACAATAAGGCTTAAAATAAAGTATCAGATTTAAAATTCCGCAAAAAAAAAATAATTTTCGGAAAAATAATTGCTTTTTCAGCAGTACTGGTAAAAAAATACAAGCAATCCCTATGCTCAATGTACATTACAGCTTCTCCAAAACTACCAAATTATGATTAATTTAAGCATACTAACTCAGATGTTTTAGCGTTTAGCTATGTTTGTCTAAATATGTAAGCAAAGGAAATTAAAGTAGTATATTCAATAGTAATTAAAATATAATTTGTAAAAGGTAGAACATTGTATTTACATTTGTTAAATAAATTTAATGTGATACTTGCACAAACATACAAGCACAAAAACAGACATAAAACGGGAGGACGGACAAACCAAAGCACTAGATGAATGTAAATACTCACAGTTTGCAAAGTTTCATGAAAATACACCCAGTCGTTTCGAAGTAGTACGGGCACACACATACACAGACAGACACCGTACGCACAAGTCACTGATTTTGCATTAGAAGGGCCCAAAACAGATAAATAAATTAAAATGGGTCGAAAATATTCAATGTACAAACAAACAATCCATTTTCATTTATATTAGATTACTATACACTAAATATTATGAGCAAGATAATATGTAAATTACAAACATTGTAGGCGAATGAATTAGGTTATGGATTGAACAAATCATCAAATTCAAGTTAAAGTCGAACTTGAATAAAATATTCCATTCTAAGTAATAGAAACTTGCACACATATGCTTTGAATTGTAATATTTAGTACCTAAAAGCAATGTCGCCATCCTGTTTACATACCTAGTTTTAACGTTCAAAATTTAATAGAGTGAAATATTTTCATTGTCGATGAAAGTTAAGAAGTAGTAGACTTCTGCTAAAATTCATAATACAACTCTAGTTTTTTAAGCGAATACTGATTCAGTCCTCTTTTTTTTGGTTTTGCTACAAAGTGATATTGAATGTTGTATTAAACGAATGGTTTTTACAGTATTTAATCAGATGTCGATGATGCTTCCTATCAATGCAATACGGATTATGAATCATTAATTAAACAAAGCTCCAAAAGCTACGATAATTAAGTGGACTACGTTGTGAATATTTGTTAATTATTCTCCTTTAATGTTATCCGTAGTAAATATTAAATACTATTTAGAATTAAAAATAGCCTGATAACAAACTATCGCATATATGTGCAATATTGAATGATTTACAGACATTGATCTAGATTTGTTACCTGAATGATTCTTCAATGTAGTAACTTAAGACTTGTTTATTCTTCATTTGAGTTTTTAGCTTTGCTTGATTATCAACTAATTAATAAATTGTCATCACACACCGTCTTCTTTGAGACTTAAGTGCACTTGACGCATTTATCCATATTGCGTGTTTTAACGGCTTCAACAAAGCAATAAGAACAATGCTTTCAGAGGGCAGTTCTATGAGCATGAGATCAAATTATTAAATATGTCACGCAATGTAATTAAATTTCGGACTGCATCTCTCACTTACAGTTGCGCTTGTAACTAATAATTAATCTATCTTTTACAAGCAAGCAGTTTGGTAAAACCCTTGCTTGGTATAAGCGGCTTATGTCATCGACTAAATATTTGATTGCATTCAAAGCACTAGCAGCCCCAGAACATTATTAATAAGATTGTGGCACTTTCAAGTGTGTCTTTACTCTATAATTTAGTATATATAGATAGTAGTTGGACGAGACAGATGGAGGTGTAATAGTTTGAGTTTTAGCGGATCATGTAAAATTAGATATATTTGCATTTTTATTAGATTAAAGAAATGTTTATTTTTACAATTCTACATTTTCCTTTACCTTTTTTTACATTAATAAGTTATTAAGAACAAGCTCATTTCAAAGGTTGGTCTTATTTTTTAAATCAAAGCGCCCAAATGTTTACATATTTGCCAAATTAAGAAACAAAAGTTACATTATTATCTTCTGTAAAAAAGAAGATTGTATCTACCAATACATGTTACCATACTGTTTCAGTATACGAAGTTTTGTCCGTGCCAGAGATGAAAGGCTTATTTACTAAAATAATTTTTATTGAATATCAATAATGCAGGATTTTCCCGAGTTCTAACATAAAAACTCTTGGTTTACTTGCCAAAACGTTCAAGTTAGAGGGAAAACTTTGTACATATTGTAAATATTATACATTCGTTTTTATTTATGCAAATATTAATCATTATGATTAATTGAAATCATTGGATTTAGCATTTTTTTCATAATTCGAATATTCTATTTCGAAAATTTGAAGAATCTGATATCTATCTGGAAGAAATATAGACTGATTTTTCATTCTCCTGAGTAAAATCATTAATTTAATCTGAAAGATAAACTTTGATTCCAGTGTCTCATAATATTAATATTTAGGTTAAAGATCAGACCTGTTTATTAAAAGAATTGCAGTCAACAGAGCCTCTACAGCTTGCTGTTTATGTTGGAATAAGAGATTTTGTTATATCAACAAATGGAAGCATTCCAAAATCACATCCATATATATTAGAACTTATGCCTTATATAAAGCATCAAACATTTATTTAGCAACGTATATTCATCCCCCCGTGAATTAACGTTGTTAATGAAAATTGTTAATGTTAGTTTGTTAGTGAAACAGCGCACTTAAGATTATTTAGATGTAATTCTACAATTTCTCAGAGGTTTACTCCATTGCTTAGAACTTTTGATGTACATGACACACACTTCTGATTTTTCGTTTCTTCCTTTTTTTCATTCTTATTAATTTTCATGTTCACTTTGTTGGAGTGGAATTGCACAAACATTTTAAATCAAAGTTATTTGTTGCAGTATCCTCCCTTTTCAAAAGCATGTCTATCAGTTTTAAAAGAAAAAAAATTTCAAAAATTTCATACCCATAAAAGATTTATGAACAGGAGAGGAATATTCCCGTGGTGGTGGCCTTGCGTTTGGGATCAACAATAAGCTACTCCAGGGTTTTGATTATAAATTTCCTCAAAGGAAGAATGGAGTTCTTGGAGTAAAAATTATATATAAAGGTTTTGGAAATAACTGTAGTGAATATTTATTCTACTAATCTAGATTTCTGTATGTCTCTGACCTCTCTGTATAATCTATTTATAAACTCTTTTTTATATACTTGGAGACTTTAATTACTGTTTGGGTGTAAATAAAAATTTTCCTGGAGCTGATATTATGGCAAACTGGGTTTAATCTAGCAGTATTTGAAATTTGAATGCAAGACTCAATAAATTTTTCATACCGAAGATCACATTCTCTCATAGACCTCTCGTTTCGTGGTCGGACATTTTCTCCTTTTTATCTTTGTATGTTTGTCCTGATGTTTTTGACTGATCACGATCATTTTCCTATTTATATTAAATATAGTTTATGGAGCAATAAGATTTCAAGCTCTCAATTCGTTATCAACATTGATGACCGGCAGATCATTGGAGAAAATTTGAAATCAGTTAAAGTTTTCATTTGAACATTATCCCATAAGAAAAATTGTAACGATAATATGTAAACTCATAATAATCAATAAATTATTTAAGAATTATAGGAACTTTTAATCCACCTAAGTAAAATTCTGAATTTGGCTTTGTAGATTATTTTTGGGTCAAAAACGAAAGAATTCTTATATATCCTAAGATCACAACGCATCAGTTATTTCGTGAATATTGGGTAAAGTAAAAAAAATGTCTGCAAAATTGAGAAAAGTTGTAAAAATATATCAAAACGCCTATTTGAATAAAACTTGCTATAGAGGAGCTAAAACTGGAATCATTTTTAAAACCATAAAGTCACTCAGTAAATGCCAACCTAGAAATGAAAAATATAATTTTCTTTTCGATGTCCAAGGTAATCATATAACTTAACCCTCCTAAGCCTTCCAAAAATTTTACTCGAGCTCTGACGTGTTGGATAAGATACCATTTGATTTCAGTTCAAGTACTTCAGTAGAATTAAATACTGAAGGCTAAATAACTTTTAGTCCAAGGGCGATCTTCCTGAACTGACTTCCTGAAAAAGCTGACTTCCAGTCACCACTGGAAGTCAGCTTTTACAATCCCGATTCTAAAACCTGGCAAACCACCAAACATTATGTAATCTTATCGATCAATCTCGTTAACCTCTGTAACCTGTAAAATATTTTAAAGAATGTTATCGAGGATATTGATTGCGTACCCGAAAAAGTAGCATATCCATTCAAATCATTTTGTATTCTTACCATTTCGTGAATCTCAAGATAAACCTAAAATTTATGTATGAAGCAACTTTTGCTAGTAATTCTGAGGAATCTGTTCTCATTGTGTTAGACATTTATGTGGCTTATGATTGTGTTTGACAGATGGTTTAATTTATAAGTGTTTACAAGCATGTATCTCTGTAAGTGCAGGTGCATGGCTTTCAAAATTCTATGTGAACAGGCAAATTAAAGTTAAAAGGAGGAACGCCATTTCAGCTGGAGAATCGAATACCAAAGAGATTCCTCAGAATAGTGTACTATCCCCTTTTCACTTCACTATATATCTGATGGATTTGTTTGAAGTTATTTGTTCAGGAGCTAAAAGGTTTTGTAATGCAGCATTTATATATATGATTGTAACAAAAATCTTCAGGGAGTAAGAACATTAAGAACAGTAAGAAAACTGCTTACGACCTTACAACTGCTCTTATACATTTCAAACCAGAAATAATACCTGATAAATGAGCATCAATCAATTTTTCAAGTAGGCATTTATCTCCTGGTTTTTACTTCTCTTTAGGTTCACAAACTATACCAAGAGAGTAGCATTCCTCAAAGTTTTAGGTGTTTACCTCTCGTCCCATTGGACCTTAATTTAATGCTCTTAAAGTCATAGCTTCACATAGGCAGGATATTCGCTCAAACCACCTTATTGAAATTGTCAACTCGATACTCAGAAGTAGTTTAGATTATGGAAGTGTTAGAACTTCCATAATCTAAATCATTCAACCAGAATGTTACAGGAAACGATTTATGACGAAATCTTAAGTATTTCCTTAGCTTACCTAAATGGACACCAATCCCCGTTTATAGGCAGGTGAGTCATCAGATATCTGTTTTGAATCTACACAACTATTTGGCAGCTGCGTTTTATATTCGGTATATTTCTTTGGGTCAGTATTCTCTAAATTTAAGAATAATTAGTCTCTGGAGGAAAAAAAATCAAAAGTATGGAAGACAAGGTCCAAATGAATCTTGCGAGATCTTCAGCTCTTGGAGTACAACGTGCAAAGTTTTCTTAGATGCATTTCTACACACTTCAATTTCCCCAAAATCATCCAATTTCATATAACAGATCTTCCATTTCAAAACACATTATAACCCAAAATTAGAATTTTCTATCGAGAATTCGTAAGTAAAAATAAACAAGATTGGACCATATGGGCACAGATGTCTCAAGTAATCAATCACACTTACATCTGTAGCAGGTATTAATTTTAAGAAGTCTTTATAGTTTTTCATAAAATGCATTTCTAAGAAAACAACCTTTTTGTCAGCAGATCTATACCATTCATAAAGTCATGAATGATTTTGTAAGAACTAAATTCTTATATCTTTATCACAGGCACTAAATCTGTGCTTAGTGCTATTTCTAACACCTTCACTAAATCTTCTGCTGAAGAACTTCAATTCCACATTGTTCTCCAAAAAGCAAGTTTAACGGTAAGGGATGATTCTCTTGTGTGGACTCAAAGCCATGTGGGTATTGAAGAGAATGAGATTGCAGATGAACTGACTTCTTCTAACGACAATATATCGGTGAGGACATTATGAATAGTCCTCACCGAGAGACTTAATCAAACACGTTCATTATCAATCCTTTTCTCAGCCCCAAATACATGGTAGGTAGTTGGATTTGCGTCGCACTGGAGGAAACACAACGGGCTATTGTCGGTCAGGGGTCAATCCCGAAGGGAAATATCCGAGGGAAACACCTCGTAATTTTGAACCGATATCAAATTACGAAGTCAACGCCCAAGATGCCCCCCACTCTCCAAACTTCCACACTAGGACGAAGTGAACAAATACATTGAATTTGAAAATACTTCTCTGAATTTACTCATCTTAAGGATAATATTAATTTAACTTCGAGTCTCTCTAACAGAAAATTGAATGTGTTGATTGCTAAGGAGATTGCAAACAAAAATGCTGCCGAAAAATTCCTCATTAAACAAATTTAAATTGGTTGACTGCTCTTTGCTCTACTTATAACGTGGAAGAAACTACAGGTCATTTCCTCGTGTATTACAAAAGGTATTCTATTTTAAGAGAACAGGTGTACAAAAAATAGGTATCGATAACACTGATCAAATTTAGTTTTTAGAACTGATGAATTGATCTTTCTAAAATTATAAAATTATAACTTTTGAGAAATTTATACAAGAGAAAATCAATCCTTATAAGTTGATTTACTATATGTTAACAAAACTGTTTTCGAATATGCCAAGAGTTGTATGGACTGCTGGAAAAGTCTTAGTTTAATAATCTAGCTGAGGCAATATAGCGAATTTCGTTAATTTACTTTTCCTGAAAATGCAGGTACATTTTAACACTAAATGAAAAATTTTAACCCTAGACGATTTATTTGAATATTGCTAGAGAAATGTCAATGGTATTGAATTTATTTTTGTGTGATTAAACTGAAGAAGCAAAAATTCAAGTTTTGGAATACTCAAGGTGCTACTTGATCATCTTATTGGTTTGCTGATTTGACAGTTGCTAAATTCTGAAACAGAATATAATTGTGGATTTTTCTGTTCCAAGACTAACAATACGAAGGCAATTCAATTTATCGCAAATAAAAGTGATGGCCAGGGCGTAACCAGGATATCAATCTGGAGGAGTGCTACATTAGAAAATGAAGCTCTATTTTAGGAAATGCAGTAATTTTTGAGATGGTTAAAACGTCGAGCCCAGAAAAACATAGATGTGAAAGTTGAGATTTTTAAATTAAAAATTTATTTTTTTGAAGTTTAGAGCAATCTTAGAGTGTGCTAATATCGCTTCACTACAGTGTTCCAAGACAATGTATTGAAGCGATCACATCTCTTTAATCCACTGAGCCATCAAACCCAAAAACCAACCAACTTATCTCATCAATGCAGCGCCAATAGAAACTGTGATACTTGGAAAGATAAGGTGATTCAACTCCTTATTAACAAGGAATCTAAAATATCTTTAGTATTTATGTAATTTTATCCAACCCCTGTAAATAAGAGGAAACTTGTAAATGGAATAATAAAAACAATGAATGACTATTTGTTGGTAGAAGCAAAGAGAAATGTACTAAACATCTTCAGTTGGACTCAAAAACAAGGTACCATCGCCAATTGGCTATAAATTTGGAACATTGTAACCCGTCGTAAGCCTATTCAAATAACTGCTTGGCAACGAAAATTTTAGTCGGCAATTTGGCTAGTGGCTGATACTGTCCGTGTGTGTTCCTGAGTTTTACCACACAATTTTTATTAAAAGGATCAATTAATTAAACATGGATGTTTTTGCATTCTCAAGGTCTGGGAAGGGCTTAAACCCTCGTAGCTTCCTCCGTAAGTGGTGATCATGCTCACCTGAAAATGTCATGCATTAAACTAATATGCACTTGGCTTAGGAATCAGGAAAAAATTTCACTGAAGCTTAGAGTCCTCGAGAACATTTCAGAATAAGGTATGGAAACCTGTTAGATATCCACACATATTCAGGCGGCAAAACTCAAGAAAGCGGCAACGGCAATAATTGCCAATTGGTGATGATACCGTGTTCTAGAGTCTAATGATTCAGACTTGAGAACATGCAAAAAATATAAGTACCCGTAGCTGTCCTCATCTGGACATCGGACTGGGGCCTCGGCAACTGAGTTACCAATCATAAAAATTAGTATAGACACAACCAATATAGACCAGCACGATTTATGCAGCTCAGCTTGCATGAAATTCGCCATAACTTCAAATCAATTTTTCACTTAAAAGTATCAAATATATTCATCTGTGCTATGTATGACTCTTCTCAATAGTGCTTATGATAATATCCAGTAATTTTTAAACACATGATTCAAAAAAGGTTTAAATCTATATAGAGTTCTTTCGGTGTATTCTGATACTTTTATTAAAATATCGTAGGTGACGATCAGAAACACTGTCTTCTAAATTAGTCAACTTGTCCTGGATAGATCCTATTACACAGCATACAAAACGTAAAACTTGAGTTAAAGTTTGAATTGAGTTTTCTTGTTTTTATGTAAATATCCAGAGCTTGTACTTTTCTTACTGTTTTTTAATTTTTAGGGTCAAAATTTTACTTTTCATATACAAAATAATATGCAAATATAAATACAGATTAGTTAGTTCAAACAATAAGCTTTAAATTATTATTGAACACTGAAATCACAATTACTGAAACTGATTGCAGAATTTTAACTATAATTCAAATGTCTTTTCATCTTTGTATTTATTCCACATAATTATGCTATTAAATCACAAAAAATTTCCAGACTGCATTTATACTTACTAATTGCATATACATAATACATATATTATTTGAATTCTAATTTCAATCATTTTTTAATTCTAGGGCTTTTAACTTTCAATTCTTAAGGATCCAACTTTAACGGAATTGATTATATATAATTTTTGCATTGTTTAATGATCTTGTGACTATATTTTCGTAGATTGATTTATATTTAAAAATTGGTGACAAAATTCAGAAATGTATAGTTTCCTATTTCATGTATGCGTTCGCATTTTAGCACATATTTTGAGCATTGTATAGTCCTTTAGTTTTCAATGGGATATAACAAGTGTTTACTTTGAATTCTTTACAATCAAAGAAAAGTTGAGATTATCATCGGATATGTTTGTTTACTTTTCTTGTTGAATTAGGTACATCTTCCTTTTCGCACCTCCAAGAAGATGAAAAGAAAAATCTTTCGTTACAATAGTAACATCTGAAACTTGCGTGAGAAAGTTATTGTTAATAATCCTTTTTCTTTGAATAGCTGATATAACTTTCTATGTGCTTTTAAAATTACATAAATTTAAATTCTGATAACAAATTAAAGCCCTGAGTGTTTCTCTATTAAAATTTTAAAATAAATTATTAACAATGAAGTTAAATAATCACCAAGAAAAATCGAATGCATTTTATTCAATGTAAACAAATTATTTATTTACTGCAATTGCTGAAGGCATGCAAATTCAACTCAAACTCACCTCATATAATACAAAATGAACTCATTATTGTTATTCATTAATTTAAAATTACAATGTTTTCATTAAATAATCCAAAAGGTAAAGAAAAAATTTCTTCGATCGAAAATATAATTTTGAAATTAATTCGAATAATTATAACTTTCACAGATATGCTGAACGAACTATCCACCGATCTAAAAAAGAATCTGAATGACTTTTGAATTATACATTTTTATACAAATAAATTCGATTTTGTAAACGTAAATCGGAAGTATTAAGCTGCCAGAACTACAAAATTGATCCAATATTGTGCTTAATTTGTAGAAAATTTCCCGATTTGATTTGTATTGTTTGTGTAATAAAATTGTTTGTTAAATGTAAATATATATGTGGTATGATGTCCCACAAGTAATGACAGTAATGATTTAATGGTTTGACGACATTAATTATAACTTATTATATTGGTTGTTTTTTGTTAAGTAAACCTTTTGTCGTAAGATGTGTATTGAAGTTAAAATAAACATACATTTTAGTCAAGAGAAGGAGGAATATGTGAGCAAACTACTTACTCAAATATTTCCTTTTTGTTTCAACAATTAGGATTTTAAGAATATAAATAAAACAGATAGGTAGGTACTTTAATTAAGGGCGCACTGGAGCAACACAACGGGCTATTGGCGACGGTCCAGAATCATACCCGAATGGAAAGATCCGAGGACAACACTACATAATTTTGAACAACGGTCAGATGACGAGGCCACACCTGAGCTGGCACCCCACTCTCCAAACTTCCACACCACGCCAACGTGAGGACATTTGAGGCCACGACAGATTTAACGTGCACCAGCCTCCTTTGTACACGACGGTCTTTGGTTGGATTCGAACTCGCAACCCTCCGTTGCTAATCCGTTACTCTTCCAACCAGGCTACCGCGGCCCTTAAAGCAAAAAGAAAACTAAATTAAATAAACTCAAATTTTGAATTCAATTTTCTCAAAATGAACTGTTTTGAACTTCAAAGTACCTTTTCTAAGAAAAACTAGTACCTTTTCTAAGAAAAACTAGTACCTTTTCTAAGAAAACTTTAACCTTGTGGGTATATTTTTCCCACCATATTCTAAAATCATAATAGATTATACTGAAGTGATTATTTTACTTATGTAGAGTAATTATAATATTAATAATTCATAGAAGCTTACATAGGTCCTGTTTATCTGCTTAACTTTGAAAACATTGAGTCATTTTGTTTTTTGTGCCAACAACTACTTTATTTAGCTAGAGTTTTGTAAATATACATAATTAATTTCCTTTTGAGGGTCATGCACGTATTATTCCACCATGCATACTGCAGTTTTCCTTGCATGACTTCTAACCAGTTTTTGACGTGTTGACCAATAGAATCCTTCCAAGGAATCTTTCAATCTTTAGATGTGGCTGCACTCAAAATCTCATGTTACTCAGATGGTTAAAACATAGGTTAAACTAAGAAGTTGAATTTAGTATTATTTATATAGATTACATGAACATGTATAATAGGTAAATTACTCGTTAACTTTAATTTGCAACTAAATCAATAAATCTGTTTTGTAAGTTAGAATTAAAATATTAATATGCCGGCCACTTGTAAACAAAACAACTGGTGAATATCTGAAGAAATCACTTTCCCATAATTTTATCAGCAATTTTATTCATTTTCGAGCTAATAGAAAGAATTGAAATTGTCACCACCACCCATATTAGAGGAAATTTTGAGCAACATCTTTATGCTAAACATATTAATCTAAATTAATAAAATGTAAGTTTATTTTTTTCACTGAATTAAAATGTAACTTAATAAATTAGACTTTAGACCAGAAGTCCAGTAGTTTTTAAAATAAATTTATGTGGGATTTTCATATTATTTTTTATTCTTTTTAAAATGTGATGTATTAATTCAAATTTCAGTAACCAAACAAACTAGTTTTTAATAAAACATACTTATTTAAAATAAAATAACAATAATATTTTATAATTTAAGGAAATATTTTAAGTTTCTGATACAAAATGTTTTTAACGTAATTTACAAATTACTTTCTCCGATATGATGATGTTCCAAACCTTGTTAACATGTTCCTCAGGTATGCTCACATGTGTTTTAGGTAGGAGCACATGCGAAAGACAATTTTTTAAAATATATAAGATGAAGAAACATTCTACAGAACTTTTAAAGAAAGTTTGAACCCAAAATGTTCAGCAACACATAGATTTTGTTATTTTTAGTGATTTGGATAGTAGTATATTTTATACTTTCATTCCAAAACTTCATTTTTTTACTCTAATTACAAATTTTAAGAATATAAATAAAACTGATAGTAAACTAAATTAAATAAACTCAATTTTTGAATTAAATTTCCCCAAAATAAACTGTTTCGATCTTCGAGGTACCTTTTCTAAGGAAACTACTTTAACCTTGTGGGTATATTTTCCCCACCATATTCTACAATCAAAACTCTAAACTCATAGGTTATACTAAAGTGTCTTTTTTATTTATGAAGAGAAATTATAATACTAATGTAGAGTAACAATAAATTTGAAAACAAAAAACAGAATTTTGTGATTTTCTAGTTATAGTTATTTTGATGAATAATTCTGTTGTGGAGATTTATGAGTTTGTAACTAAATCACTATATACATAAATATCTACTGAGTATAAAAATTTCAAAATGGTATCTCCAGTATATTCTGAGAAAAATTACATAGACATTAAGCAATTTAGCATTGCAGGTATTGGGCTTCCAGCTCCCCTTAGTATGATAAAACTGGTCTATTGGTCTACCTATTTCGATGAATCCAAACGTCCATTATCAAAACAAAACAGAGGGAAAACTCCCATGACTAATTGTTGGCGTGGTGTGGAAATTTGGAGAGTGGGGTGCCAGCTCAGGTGTGACCTCTTCAGTTGACCGTGGCTCAAAATTACGCGGTGTTGTCCTCGGATCTTTTCCCTATGGGTTTGATCCCGGACCGTCGCCAATGGCCCATTGTTTTGCTCCAGTGCGACGTTAATTAAATATTTACCTACCTACCCATGGCTAATTGTCATGATAATATTAAAAATAAACATTCAATATATATAAAATCAAGATGTGACTGGAGAAATGGCAGACCCGCCATATATAATACATCTACACTGTCTGACTCCTTCACGTAATATTTACGATCAGTTACACTATTTCTAACACTCCCCGATTATCTCTTATACCATTAATGCTATTGGACATTTATGTGTAAATTTTCTTATTCTATGTGTACTGAAAGGGACGCATTAGGGACCATATAACCGAGAAACTTTTGAACTTGTGGAATTGTATGAAAGACAGGGAAATTATAATTTTGGTGAACGCTCCTGCATCTGACCACCTGCTCGGTCAGATCACTCAGCAATGCACTTCCATACGTACATGGGCCTTGCAAGAACTATTGAACTTTACATGGACTCTTATAAATCGTTGAACTTTACATGGACCACTTGTATTTTTATATGGACTCAATATTCGCCTCCCCTCGAAAAGGCTCACCACACTGTGAGTTGGTAAGGCACTGAGAAGAGGAAAAACTCGAGTTTAAATTGTGTGTGTCAAATGTTTTATTATTATTTCATTTAATGTTTAATTAACTACATTAATGTTTTATTTGTTATCATTATTTCACCGAAATAGCATTCGATGAATTTTATCATCTTGCTTTTATCTTTTCATTAGTCATTTTTTAAAGCCTTTACACTATCGATTACCAGTTCGGTTAAAGATTTTTTATCTTTTACTCCCATTAATATAACAAAATAAATCAAAATCCATAGTCAAATAATTGCCTACATTTTTGCATGATGTTATTCTTTATTTCGCAATCAAAGATAATCGTAGTGAAAAAGAAACATTTAGTAGACAAAAAAATTACAGTAAAGATTCATATTCAATTAGGTTTCCTAACACAGAAAAGGCTGAATAAACGTACTGAATAATATTCACACTTTTAAGCAAAAAATAAGAAAATGAAAACTTTTCACATGTATCCATTCTCTGCTTTTGTTTGTCACTCTGCGATCATATTTTTCTATAACAGGGATGATAAACAGAGATCGACGATCCCGATTTTCCAATTCCTTAAATTATGATTTAGGTTATGTAGTGTTGCCATACTATTGAAGTTAAAATTAATTCGACCTCGCTTTTGTTCTGTGAGGCTTGAATTAATTTCATGTCTTGGTAATTTGAATCTGTGTATTAACATAACCTCTCTTTTTCCATTCTGATTATCCTTGATTGTAAAATAAAGAATAGCCACAAACCTCTAAAAATTAATAACAGACAGATTTATTTTGATATCTTAAGGAAATTTGGGGAAGGTCTGATACCAACAATGTAAATTTACTAACCTACCTAATCTTTAGAATACGTTGAAGATACCGGTTTGAAAATTTTTTGTATACTCAAAATACATTTACTCAAAGTCTGAAATGAGGATTTAGAATTATATTGCGTAACATTTTTTCAAAACTATTTATATAAAATTAACTAGAGAATTATACAATTATTTTGTTGTTTTGTCCTTAAAAATTTGTAAATTAACTAATCTGCATGTAACAAATAGATCATATCAGTATAATTTATGGTGTTTGTAAATGTTTGACAAGTTTTACTTAGCACATTAAAATAGTTTCTTAGAACAGGTACCACGAACATAGGAAATGGTTTCGGTTTGAGAAAATCAAGTTTCAGACAAAATCTGAGTTTATAGTTTATAAACATTTTAAAACTTCTAATGTAGTTGAAAATGCAGTATCATTTGAAAGACCATAAAATATACTATCCAAATCTATAAAAATCATAAAACCCATATTCTTTGAAAATTTTGGGTTCGAACAGTAAAACAGAAGTAGTTTATTTGTTCTTCGGGTGGTCCTTTTTTATTATTTTTAACATAAGAACTCTAGTGATAGGACCAGACATTATACAGTGTAAGAAATTGATTGGAACAGTGAACGAATTGCAAACTCTCTTAAAGAATAAAGAAAGGATTTGACCATATGCTGGTTGAAATTTATCAGACATATAAATTAGAGCTTTCTAACATTGGATACCAGAAGACGTCCCATCAACAAAATGTTCTGCCAATTAAGGAAATATTCAGTCTTCAAGATCTCAACTAGAGATAGAGAGCTAACGCTCAGGATCTTCAGCGTACACGCAATACCTTTTCTGGTGCGAGAAACAAAAAAATTTAACCACTCAGAATAAGTTCATGTGATACATAAGATCCAGTCTGTTTTTAGGATTCATCTAAGTGTTATTCATCAAATAACAGGTAATTATTTTATGTCTTAATACACCTTACGGGATTTCACGAACTTTTTCGAGTAAGTTTACTATTTTCTTCATTCAAAATACGCTGCATTTTATAATATACACAAGTACATTTTAAGTGCGTCCTGTTCAATTTAAATTAAAATAATTGTATCATATGATATAATTTTAATAGAGTGATACATAGCTCAATTTTTATCTAAGATAATATGTTAATAATATTATTTGACCCCTTCTTTTTCCTTTCATGAAATCTGATACCACAAGTATTACATATTTTCAACAATTTTTCCATGTGGAAAGTGATCTTTATATATTTCATTTATATTTCCCGATTTTATTCTTTATGTGAATATACGAAACATTCAGAACAGAGTGCAATAAAAAAAGTGTTAACCACTGGGATGACTTATAAAAGGTCTTAATATGTATATTACTAGAACAATTTTTATATATTATTCTTAGATTTCTTTTCTTAAAACATTTCAATGCCGAATTTAGCACCATTGAGAAAAACCTTCTTACATATTAAAGCTTCTAAATGATTTTTTAATTCATTTTAAAAAGATCGTAGAATTAACTTTTATCTATATTTGTGTTTGGAATTGATATTCTTTTTCTCGTTGGAATGCAAAATCGCTATTTTCAAAAATATTACATTAAGAACATTCTGGAAAGAAAGTTTCTCGCTGTTAAAAAAATCATTTTTGTGGAATATTTTCTAGCCAGTGTTCTAAACATGTATAATCAGATCACAAGACTAATCACGAGATTCATAATCAAGGGTAGAATTTCAAACAAGATTTGAGCCGGCTGTTAGCGATTGCTAGAATCAAAATCAAGTTAACCATTCTTATAATTTTTTTGTTTTTCAACCCATTTTAAATTTAAAAGGTTTATTCAGAATCCCGATTTTTTTCTGTTTGCTATGAATAACTTTTTATTAGGAGTAATTCTGAGCAGGAAATTCTGTTAAAAACACATAAAAATGAGTAATATGCGAGTGGTAGCTTAACATTTTTCAGAAGTTATTCGTACTTTTAAGATCAACTGCTTGCAAAATATAACTTCATGAAACTGATTTCACACAACTTTCCCCAAAAGGTCCGATATTTATTATATGAAAATGGATATGCCCAAAGAAATAAATGGTGGAAACATACAGGCCCACATATTAAAAAAATACAAAAGCAAATTTAATTTTACTAAGCGATTGATTTTTATAACCGGCTATATATTCGAAATTCAGACTTATGAAATGAAGCACTATTTTCCATGATACCGTAGATAAATTAAAAAAGATAAAAATGACAACAAACTAACTCAAAGTGGTTAAAGGTGTTAAATTTTCTAATCGATTATAATAGCAATAAGAGCCAATTATGAAATTAATGATAACGATAATTAAAAATGACTCTGATGTCATGATTCTTTCCTCCGCCAATGATAAATACGTTCAGGAATCATTGTGAAACAGTTTCTAGTGTTTTCTCTCGCCCCCTAAAATAAAACTACAAGGAATACCAAGAAATGGACACCATGCTTTTGGCTTGGTTCCTTTTTGCTCCATTAGACGATGTCAGAATTAATTTTTTAAATTTTTGTAAGCGGTGGTGATGATTTTATTAATCGGTGATTTCACATTGTTATTGAATTGATTTGAATCCGTTTCCGGAAATTTGATTATAATAAGCAGGCTGGGGGGATTTTATTGACACGTAAAAGTTAGTAGTTAGGATGAGTAATTCAACTTAAATAGTTTGAATGATGAAAACAATTGAAAAGTAACATGAAAAACAACAATTCAAAAAACATATTCTAGTTTCACTGGATCTTAAACAGATACTTTAGTTCAAAGAAGTTCCATCTCAATCTCCCAATTCTAATGACTTCAAAAATCCAATGCTGGTACTTATTTAAACATATTTTGCAGTCATCCTTGCAAAACATTCTCTCAGAGGGCAGTAAATGAAATAAAAGCGTACCATAGTTCTTTTGAACAGTGGTAAATGAAGTGGAATAAAAAATATAAAATATATAATCAAAAATTATTAGCATAATTTCGTTTTAACTTAAAACATACAGTAAAACTCCATGGTAAAAATATTCACAATTTTCAGAATTTGGAATTGATTGTGTATTGGTGACATTTATATGTAATTTTCACTGAAATTTATATTTCAAAGTATATTAAAATTATTTTTAATTCCTTGTAATATATTCTAATTATCTACAGTTTAGTTGTTCATTCCTGTCATTCCTATTCATTCTGTCTGAGAATTTTCAGTTTTTCCATTAAGAGCCATAAGATGAACAAAAAATGCTAATGGTTAGTTGGTGCTATGTGGCCATTTTTTCTATACGAGGGCTTATTAGACTACTGGAGACAAATTAAAATTGTTGGGATGATAAAACTGTTGAATTTATTTTTCTTTATATTTTTAATTCATGGTTTTTTCAAATGTACAAGTAGTGAAGTATATAATATATGTTCATGTTTAAAATTGCAAACTCTTAAAGATTTACCAAACGCAAATACGTGCCATATATCTAAAAATAATATGGTATCAATAATTTGTTGACTTAGGAAACATGAAATCCAACAAATGATTCAATCTATTAGTATAATTGTACAATTCAAAAATGGTGTTTTATGAAATGCTATCTAAACAAATTATTGTTACTGCTTATATACAATAGAAAAATGCATTTTCTATAAAATTTATACATTATATAAACTAATAGATTCTTATTACATATAATTTTGCATTATGTGGAATTTTATTACTGTAATATCATTTAAGCAATTTTGGTTTAAAATAATTCTCATGGATTTTTCAATTTCTGATTCAATAAGATTTAACACTGTAGAAAAGTAGTATGTAGATTACTGCATTAAACTATAGAATCGTATACAGACAGATGTTTTAAGTTTTCTTTCAATTTTATTATTACATGATTGCGAATGTCTGACTTAAGAAAAGTTCTTTTTATTTTTCTGTGCTATAAATTTTTATGCTAAAAATTGAATCAGTTATTCTTTTTGAGTTAAAATTTAATGGATTGTGAGTCAGTATTATTTGATACAGAAACTTAATTGATCCTAAATAGTATTTACCTAACATTATTCGTTGCATTACCATCTTAATGGAATTAGATGTGACAGATAATTCGAAACCTGCTAGCTCACAATTAAATTTAAGAAAACATGTAACTAATCATTGACTTTTTTTGCTTCACACAATTAAGATATTAACTATTGATTTTGTTTTGCTTCATAAGTTAGCGTGTATTGGTGTATCTGGTATTCTAATAGAAAAAAAATCGCCTTTTTAAAGGACTAATTAAAAATGACAATGAGAAGATATATCATCAGTTTTTTTTTTGTTGCTATATTTATTTTAAATCATATTCGAAAGAAATAAAATAATATTTAATTATAAAAACGTTAAAATTTTGGTAAATTATTCAAGCATTCTGGTGTTAAGTTT
Organism: Meta bourneti; assembly: GCA_933210815.1. NCBI lineage: Eukaryota > Metazoa > Arthropoda > Arachnida > Araneae > Tetragnathidae > Meta > Meta bourneti. The sequence continues at coordinate 51,360,541 of OW119927.1, forward strand.
CGTGCTTTCTATTTGAGTTCATGAGAACAGATTTACTTTAATTCAATATTACTTGAAGAAGCATTCTGTCAAACATGTATGAGGATCAATTTATTAAAAATTTGTGAACTAGAAACTAGTCTGTTCTATAAAATCATGCAAAATTTTTAGAAAACACTGTAGTGTGTATTTTTAGAGAAAAGGGAATTCTTATTTTTTAAACAATGTATTCGACGAGTTTCAGTTTGAATTCTGTGAACTATAAAAATGTATCAAAATCACACCATTGCAGTCAGATTTTTACAATTTCTCTGACAGTTAACAAAACAGCATTAATTGCATTGATTGCTTGATCTACATGCATTGATTGATCATATTTATAGCAAGTGTGTTTTATAATAAGAGTTGATAAATCAATCATTAGTTATGAATGCAAGTTACTTTCAAATAATAGTTAATTGCATGAACGTGGATCCAAAACAAATAAACATCGATACAAATTAGGAACCATTGGACCACTAGCCTTATCCACTTAGATATTACGAATTACTGTAGATCAAGTATTATTTAAAAATTGAATTTAATGGTACACAACAGCATAATTTGGATGAAGCCAGATGTAAATTATTTTAATCAAAAATGTATTTTAATTAGATTAGCATGAAAACTTTAAGATTGAAAATAGCAAATATGAAAAATATTTTTTAAATGTAAGGTTTAAAGAGCCATAATTCTCCTGTACTTTAAAATGGTTTTAAGAAAACCGATTTGGTATGGACATCTTGACAACGAAATCTTTTTTTCAGAATGTGAAATATTTATACAAATTAAGAAATAAATACATTAGTCAAAACATTTCACGAATAAAAGTATGGAAATATTTCTGGGAAATCAAATGTAATTAAAAATATTTTTTTCTAATCAAAACAGCAGTTTTAGTCTTCAAAGCTTGTAGATTTTCTACTTTTAAATTTTGCAAAGCCTACCAATGCGCTTTTCAAAAACGAAACCCATTTTAACCTTTATACATTTCTGCTTCCCCCTATAATCACTGTAACTATTTTAACCAAAACTATTCGAAATTATATATCATTGATGAAGAGGAAACCTTGTTGAACTCTTCATTTTCTAAAATACGAACAATAGAAATGCTAAAATGTATCGAGAAATGAATGTGTTAAAAGTCTGTATTCATGGTCTTCAACCCAATCAAATTATTGGATTCTCTTACGAAACAATGTATTCTAGGGCATGCGTATATCCCTCGCGATTTTTTATTAGTTTTATTACCTGAACCTATTTCGTTCACATAATGCATTTAACCATTGAGAATAGTACACAGAAATGTTAAGTATTTATTTAAGGGTAAAGAGTGAGAAACACAAAGCAATTTATTTGCCAACACAAAATATAGTTACTAGGATTTAGGATTTTCTCAAGTGCTACAAATGGTGGAACGATCGAATCATTTTCAAAATGCTTGAAATTCCACATAGCAGTAAAAAATTTAGGCAATAAAAATTATTCATAATTCCTGGATTAAAGACATTGTAACTGATATAGACACAATGATCGGAAAGCGAATCATCGAACAAAACAAAATCACGAATCTATTCAAGTTCTTGTGGATTGATTTGATCACAGATTCAAGCCACAAAAAAAAAGCCGTACAATTATTCATGCACAAACATCTCGATTTAAGATATAACATAAAGGGACAAACAGTGGTTGGATTTGGAAAAGCACAGAACGACGTGTGAGCCGCACAGTGATTCATGTAACCAGCCACCAGTGAACGATACACCATCTTTGACAGGGAATGGGGAGAAAATCAAAAGAAAGGAAGGAGAGAAATGTAGAAAAGTTATAGTACTCACAGAGCTGCAGGGTGGAGATCATGAAGCACAGGTGACTTCGAATCATGGGCGATCCGGGCTGAAGGCTGTAACCGTAGTTTATTCGATCCCTCGGCAGTCGGGCAATCGACTCTGGCGGGAGAGCCGGGGCAAAAGAAAAGGTGTCACTACGCTCTGGCGCATCGGCCACGAGCAGCAAGGGATGCGAGGAAGATGCTTCCGCCACACCAGTGGAAGTGTATTAAAATTGAACAATGACAAAAAAAAGTACTTGCAGAAGGGCGAGACCGGCTGAGGTCTCCGCAGCGACGATCGGGTTCTCTGGAGGACCCTTTCGTCAGTCTCGGGGAAGCAGTGCTCCAGGCAAGGCAGAAGAGAGAGTTGTAGTGATTTTGTAGGACGTGGGTGTTAAGAGAAGCTGGGGAGTCGTTGCTATGGTGATCTCGGGCGGGCACGCCGAATCCGCCCTCCGTTCCAATCGATAGCCTGCGCGAGAGTGAGCAGGCTCGATTCCTTTTTGCCTAATAGTCGACTGTCCGATGGGTCAAGTCAAATAGGTTGCAGCAGTTACCACCTACATGCATGGCTAGGAATGGTCTCCAGCATCCGGCTGTGCATATCTCCAGCATGCACATCTGGTGGAAAACAATAATTTGCTGCTTTCGATCTTCTGTCACCTCCTCCCTGTAACTCTTTCGGGTTTTCTTTGTTACATACAGACCATCGATACTTACCATCTATCCTTTCCTCAATAAATCAGTTAGTAAATACAGCTCTCGGAAGCTGAAGAGTTCATATTGTGTTATTCATTCCTTCTATCGTACAGATAAATCCATTTACACGGCAGCGAAAAGAAGCAAGAAAAAATAGAAAGAGGAAGCACAAGACAATACAGTATTTTTTTACAAATATAGAATACACAGAAAGAAACCATACAACCAATATAAAATTCAAAAATATATAACAGTTTTTAAACTTTAAACGTTAATGATACTTTTTTTAAACTTCGTGGCTGTCAAAGAAAATGTCAGGGTTTGGCGGTAACATATTTATGGTTATAAATTGGTTTGAGTTTTTAAGCAATTATTGGTATAAAGTTTCTTTAAAATGAAATTTTTTTACATGCATTAAATGAAGACAGAAATATTTATCTCATTAAGAAATCTAGAGCAATTAATATTGTCATATAATAAAATGTAAAACAATTTAATTACAAAGAAAATTAAGCTTCTAAAAACTATTGACTGCTGTAAATAGGTAGGTAGATAAGTATTTGAAATCACGCCGGAATTTAAAAGAAATATGTTGCAGAAATTTGTTTCGGATTTGTTCAAGGTTATAATTAAGACATTTATGAGATGAACTCCATGCTATCTAACTACTTTCCAAAAGGGGTGTCACCAATGTATTAAAAACGCAAGTGCAGTTGAACTGAAACCAGTAAAACGATTTAAATATAGAAGCAGCAGCATTCTGAGTGAGGAAATTTACCACTAAGCTTAGAGCAAATATAATCGATTCAGGAAATATCGAAATGTACAATTATTTATAAAATCAACATTTTGAGAGCTGAAGATTATGATATGCTTTTCAGCAGTCTGAACAGCGACAGATCATCTTTTTGTGCTTGTTCCTAAAATACCTGCATTGTTATTAGGAAGGCAAAGCTTACTAAAAATTGATTTCAAAATTGGAATGCAATCAAATTACCATATGACATAAGCGATTTTAATTTCCAAATCTATAATTAAATTCTAAAATCTTCTCAATGCAACTACTACATTAACCGCCATTAAGTTTGCTTTAGAAATCACCTTAATTTAACCCCTAAGGTATTAAAAATACTTTTTGCGAATGATCAGTGAAAATTAAACAAAACCGAAATTTAATGTTACTGCTATACAGAATACTGCCTTTGAGAGAACTGGTTAGTGGCAGAGGCCAAAATGACATTAAAGAGTACCGAGTTTCAGATTTGGATATGGGAAAATGTTTTGAAAAATTTTGGTGTACATTTTTGTTTTGACTCATATATTTTTTACAATCATTCGTATCTAATGAAACATAAGAATTGGATTTTTAATCACTTTCAAAATACATATATATTGAACCATGTTTACAGAGGGAAAATGCTAAAATATATTCACCAGTAGCTAAATGTCTGGCATTTTCGGAAGAGTGTTTACTACTACCAAAGATTCCAGTTTCAACACAATACAAAAAGTTCACTTTTGAATAAGGCTATGAATAAAGAAATTCTTTTGTATGCATTTAAGACACCTAAACAAAAAGTATTAGATATTTTGTAAAAATAAATCCATTTCATCGTATTTTGTGATCAAGACCTTGTAAAAGGGAAGCCCCTTTTGACCCTAATACAAAAAGTATAGACTTTTTAAATGTGGTATAACTAAATGCTTGCATAAAAAATCCACTTTTTAAAGTTTTGACACCCTTCTAAACAAATTGATGTTTTCATCATACTTTTATGAAAATGAGATGTCAAAATGGTAAAAAAAATCGTTATTGAGTATGGTTATAACATTTCCTTTCGTCTTGTGAAACCTAAGTCACTAAAAACGTCGTTTCAAAGCAATTATACAAAAAAATTTAAATCATTGGGTATTATTATTCAAGTGACCAGTCTTATTTCAATTTAATTACTTCTGGCAGGAAAGTCAACACTTAAGGGCCCGAACCTCTTAGGGCCAACCCTCAATATATTTGCAATTGGAACCTCCCGAATTGAGGAATAAATAATAACTTGGTCTATTCTTTGATTGTCTCCCCCAAAAAGTAAAGGGATACGTATTGCAAGTATACAGATGATATGGATAGCCAATAGGTCGTTTTGGTGCTGTGATAGGCAGGCCAAAAAGGGTCCCAAACCCCTTGTACCCTTTAAATAGTTTTATGATTGAGACCCAACAATCTAAACTTGAGATAAATATTGCAAATTTGCAGGTATTTAAATATTACAAGTATAGGTTCTTTTATAGCCCTTTTCCTCGCATAATTTTCCCAAGTTGGTGCTGCTGACTACAGGTGATATTAATAACTTTCGGTGAAAAACATTCGGCAATAAATATTAAGAGAGGACAGGAATATCGTTAAAAATGAAACAAACTAATATAAAAGTTTACAAATTAACAGTTTACAAATTATTCTGCACAAATAACATATTTCATTCAGTAAATAGGAAATTATAAAGTATCAATTTATAGCTGACCAATTGGTAATTGTGGGTGACGAGGCTATTCTCGCCACAGCATCCTAGCGACACAAATTCAAAAAATCTTACATTTAGGCTCATTTCCCTAACCTTTAACAGAGAAGAAAAACACGTAAAGTCAATTGAAAATTACTGAAAACAGATGTTGCTTGTGTTTTAGTCCTTTCACTAAGATCATAAAGTGAGAGGAGAATCTGTCAGTTATATTGACCCCATCCAATGCTTTAACGTATTTGCCCGTTCAGCCATTTTTTCTCTTCAGGTTATGTAAAAATATAAACGAATTACCTTTATAATACTAATTTATGCTGCTAAATTTTCGTTAATATTCTTTCTTAATGAGAGGAGAATGAATGTGGTCCTGCGTTAAAACGAACTTAGAAAATAAATCTTCATTGTATATGTACAAGTAAAATATGCAGTTCCAAATTTTCATGAATTTCTTCCAATTGCAGTAGCGGTGTTGATAATAATATATAGGGAGTCTATTATTTATACACTTGAAAAAATTGAATAGAAAAGTCTTAGATACCTAAAAATGATAGGTAAAACATCTTTTATCAGTTTTAAAAGTATTTTAAAGGCCTTTTGGATCGTTAGCAGCTTATTTAGCAAACTTTTATGTACTTTTCTGATTTTGCTTTAAGGTAATCGAGTTAACTTTCTTTCAAACATTTGTTAAGAATTCCTACCTGCTTCTTTTCATACTGGATGATTCTAATTTCTTGGAACTGCTTCAACCGCCGCTTAGTTAATTACATAGCTGAGACAACCTTTTAAATTTTGACCTAAATGGACCTCTGGACAGCTTCGGGTGAATTGGTTTCTCATGACTTCAAGCGCATTGTTGTTCCGTTTAGTCTCTATTTTCTGATTTGCACGACGTGGAAGCTGAGAATGAATATAATAGAAAGTGAATTTTTGGACTAGATTTATACACTATATGTGTATATATACATATATACACATATATAAATCTGTGTATATATACATATATACACATATATAAATCTGTGTATATATACATATATACACATATATAAATCTGTGTATATATACATGTATACACATATATAAATCTGTGTATATATACATATATACACAGATTTATATAAATCTGTGTATATATACATATACGTTGCAACGCCACCTATTCACGTCTGCCAGTGCATATATAAAGTTATAGATATTTTTGGAAGCATCTAGTGCTCTTTCCACCTAGAGAATGGCAAGTTATTCCGATTTAAGCAGTTTTTAACGTGGTTTAATAAGTAGAATTCATAAGATGGGTCATATCATTTCGGAGATAGAGAACTTTGAATTTTCATGTACTATCGTTTCAAGGGTGTACCATGACTACAAGAATTCTAGCAAAACCTATAGCTTACGATAGCAGTGTGGTCGTAAAAGACTGGTTGAATGTGACCAGTATCGGTCTGCAAGAACAGTTTTACTCGATAGGCGTGCAACATTGCCTTAAATCATTTGGAATTCAATGTTGGGCCGTCAACAAACATCAGCATGAGGACTGTGCAAAGATATGGACCCTAAGAAATATGGGCTTTAGGAGCCGACTCCTAACTCGAGTATCCTAGATGAATACTCGACGCATAACTATGTGCCTCGCCCCTGAGTTCGGGTACACCGCCGCTAGATACTTGATGACTGGAAACGAGTAGCCTGGTTTGATGAGTCACATTTCAACTGTTTCAGGCAGGTAGAAGGATCCGTGTATCGAGGAAACTCCCGTTGAGTCATGGATCCTGCATGTCAACATGGAATTTTACAGGCTGGTGGTGACTCCTTAATGGCATGGGGTTTGTTTAGCTGACATTAAATGATACTCCTGGTACATCTATAAACGTCTCTAACTATGCTATGTGTGCAACTTTTCTGACGAGTTACACTCGTTCATGGTCATGAGTTCATTCTGATGGGTTTAGCCTCTTCTAACAGGACAATGCGCAACCACACAAGTCTAGACATGCCAAATTTTGATTAGAAGAACACTCATCTGGGTTTAGGGTCTTGCAATTCCATGAGTCACCAGGTCTCAAGGTTCACAAACATCGGATCGGATCGAACACATCGCGAATGCCATGCAACTAGCTTGGATTACAGAAATCCCATACCTCGGAATACAACAGAATTGTGGACCACTTTCTAGGAAATATGGTGTTCAATGTCTACCAAGTATTAGACCAGTGTACCAGTTTCTCTGGCACTTCAGTGTACATTATGTAGCCGAAATTGCAGAAAATGGATACGCAACAATATATTGAAGCAAAATTATGTAAGTTCCAAAAAAGATGTATACTCAATTTGTTACTAGCTTTTCCAATATATATTTTTTCAATTTTCTCCGAGCCTAATTTTGCTGTTGTATAAGTTGCTTTTTGCAATATTTTGTTAGAAAATAATTCTTAATATTGCCTATAAAAATTTCGCATCATAAATATCACTAATGATTTTTTAACATAAAGTTTACTCTTTTAAACTCAAATTTCCCTACAAAAAACAGATTGCACTCGATTTTGTGACTGACTGCAAATATATTTATTACCAGACCCCGGATTTTGTTGACCTTAAAATGTATAAAAGGACCTATAAAATGACCTAAAAATGTGAAAAATTACCAAAGTTCGATCGATATGTATAAGATTCGCAAAATGTTTTTTAAGACAAATTGTCTTTGAGTAAAAAATATTTCAATACGCAATTTGAATATCTAGTTCGATAATAGTGCGATCTTTCATTTCCTGTCAAGACTATAGAAAACGTCCCTTCAACCTTATATTCTTTCCGATGCCGATGTTACCCACTTATAGAAAAGAATATAAAAGATTTGTTTTATGCTGAAAAGGTCAATGATTTTTTGGCAACAGGAGCTGACAGATAAGTTATTTGTAATGCTTTTGTAGTAAAAACCAAACGTGAATGAGATTACAAGAAAATATTTCAACAAAAATTTGGTTTAAACGTAGGTCAAAATTAAAACATATGCTAAAATTTCGAAAAAAGATCTCAAGATCAAATATTCCGAAAAATTATTTTTAAAAATACCTAAAAAACTAGATATCCAGAACTAGGGATTTCTATCCTTCGGAATTGCTGCAAATAATTTTTACAATAACAGACCATCGTTTTATTAACGTTTCATTAATTTGTGTCATTGCAACCATTATAGTATGATTCTCAAAAATATTTTGATTGTGTTTCTAACATTCGTTTTCACCGTTCCCTGATAAAGTCAACTCATAGTTCAACTCCTCCCTTAAATAAATTTTGAATTCAGTATTTCTTTTCGGTTCCTTTTTTAATGGCCCGAGTTGTTTCATTTATCCACCATGATTTAAAATTTAAATTGTAACCGAAGCTTAATATGTATTCAATAAATTGTTTTCGAGTGTGTAATGGTTTAAAAGCTGTTTCATTTAGTAGCTTGTTTAGAACTCCCTCGTTCTGCAAAGGCGTAGCAATTTTAATAAGTTTGAAGAAATAAATTAAAACTTGAAATTTTAAGTATCAATATTTCACGCTTTATACTATTTTGACAATGAATTTAAAAAGCGTTTGTATCATATATCAGTTGAGACTATATACATTAGAAACACATGAAACATAATTATAAATACCTGCAAAAATTCAAGAAAAAATAATAAAATTCAATTAGAATATTAAACCGGTGTTTAGGATCAATTTTTCTCATTTAATGTATGAAATAAATTATATTGATCTTCATTGTAGGATACTTGGGTTCATTAGCTTTCAAAAAATAGTAATTGGAACAAAAAATAATTACTTTCAGGTTTGGGGAGGGGGGGTTTCTGCCTCGGCACAACTGTTAAGCGTACTGTGAGGAAAACAATAGTACTCATTAGATCACAGAATTTAAGCATCATTGAGAGTGGTCAGTACTTATGGGACAGGGGTCAGTACTTGGGAAATAATCCATGTACCGTTGGCTCTCGAGTATATATATGTTGAGGGGTTCTTTAAATCCGTGACTCGGCAGATCTGATTTGTGGTTAGAAAACAATTGAGGGGAGGTAAGAGTTCATAGCGTGGCACCTTTGAGTCTTAATCAAATCTGGATATGCTTCTCTGATTCAAATGAATAAAATCTCAATCAGGAATAGTTATCGAAGTTTATTATTTACCATTTATTTACTCGTATAAGTAATAAATTCAGTCTTCCCAATCAGATTTTAAAATTTCATTAACTTCCTCAGAGGTTCCAGAAGGAAGATGACAAATTAAACATCATTTTTAACTTTTTTGTTTAAAAGCAAACATGTTTTTCATAATTCATTTGAAGTATCATTCGGGCAAACAAGTATATTGGAAAGTGAAGTTAGATTGAAATGAGGTGTAAATTCATCTAGCATCAGCAACGTACACATTTATTTGAACTTCAAGACTTTCATTTACATATTAACCCTCTAAGTGGTTTCGACAAGATATCTCGTCCATCAAGTTCTAATTATTTATTCTGCATTATATTGTTAGCAAAGTGATGCTATCGTGTTTCCTTGTATTTGTCGTATTTTGACTATAAGTTGATTGGTTGGTTTTTATGACGTAAGGGCCAGATTTGGTCATAATGCGGGAGCGACAAGATTAATTTCATGAATGAGAGGTATTTTCTGTTAAGCTAGATATAGGTATCGGAAGTGTTTCAAAGGCGATAGGTGTTTCCTGTACCTATTCTGAATGTGACGCGACTTGGCTTGTTTTTGAAATACGATCAGAGATCATTACAGATATGGAGGAGACCGCAGAGCCTGAGCTGGTACTCTCCAAACTTCCACACCAAGGCAACATGAGGACGTTTAAGGCCAAGACGGATTTAACGTACAGCAGCCCCTACGTACACGATGGTCTTTGGTTGAATCGCTTTTAGAACTCGCAGCCCTGAGTTTGCTAATTCGCAGCTCTACTAACTGCGCTACCTTGGCCCTGTAAAATCTTTGCAGATCGCATAGTTTGTTTGTTTACAATGAAAATCCGTCTCACATTTGATCATGACAGTTCAGGTGCGACCTCATCATCTGACCTTGGTTCAAAATTACGTGGCATTGTTTTCGGATCTTTCCCTTCGGGTTTGATCTCGGATTGTCGTTAATAGCCCGTTGTGTTACTCCAGTGCGACGTTAATTAAAATACCTACCTACTTATCTTGATCATGACAGACACATGAATTAACTAAAAATGAACATGAATTGACGAACACATGAATTAAGCACGAATTTATATACAATGAATTAAACCTAGATGAAAAAATATTCTCACATTTTCTGAACGGAAAAGTATATGGATTCACTAATGAGAGGGATTTTCCATGTGAACAAACAAGTCAGACTGAAAACGGGGATTTTGCTTCTTTTAGTGGTTCAAAATTACGTGGTGTTGTCCATGGATACTAGTTTCAGGTCCAACCAAAGACTGTCGTGTACAACGGGGTTGGTGCACGTTAAATCTGTCGGACCTCAAATCTCCTCACGTTGGCGTGGTATGGAAGATTGGAGAGTGGAGTGCCAGCTCTGGTGTTATTCTCGTCATCTTGACCGTGGTTCAACATTACGAGTCATTGTCCTTGAATCTTTTCCTTCGGGTATGATCCCAGACCGTCGCCAATAGCACGTTCTGTTGTTCCAGTGTGACGTTAATTAAAATACCTACTTGAGGGTTTGATCCCGGACCGTATCCAATAACCCGTCATGTGACGTTAATTAATTGCCTACCTACCACGCCATGACAACGTGGTAAAATAGTCTGCTGTGTTGCTTCATTGTGACGTTAATTAATTACCTTCCTACACAACTTGGTTTTGTGTATAGGAAACACATTATGCCACAAAAACACTAATTGTGTCGATGTAGTTATGATTAGGAAGAAATTAACGTCGCACTGGCGGCTAGGTATTTTAATTAACGTCACACCGGAGATCCGGGATCCGCAACGGTCCGGGATCAATCCCCAAGGGAAAGACCCGAGGATAGCACCACGTAATTTTGAACCACAGTCAGATTACGGTATTGGTATTGGTATTTTCAATTAACGTCACACTGGAGCAACACACCGGGCTATTGGTGACGGTCCGGGATCAATCCCGAAGGGAAAGATCCGAGGACAGCACCACGTAATTTTGAACCACGGTCTGATGACGAGGCAATACCTGAGCTGGCACCCCACTCTCCAAACTTCCACACCACGCCAACGTGACAGTCAGATTACGAGTTGAGCATATAGAAAGTCTAATTGAGTCAGTTTATAACTGCAACTGCGATTGTTGAAATGGCGCGAACTTAGTTTGTATTTGTTAAGTTTACCAACAGAGAAGATGGGGTGATTTGTTTGACTACTGTTTAACCGAGTTTTTTTTATTATGTTAACTGTTCATTAAAATGAATCGTATCAGAGAATTACCGAAGTCCTCTTCTCATTTGCTTTCTAGTACTCAAATCGTAACTTCTGTTTGTAGTGTCATCAAAGAACTTATAGAAAATTCCATAGATAGTTCTGCAAAGAATGTTGAAATCAAATTAGTAGGCACAATTTTTGAGTTATTTTAACAAGAATTCAATTATTCCATAATTTTATAAATGTTTCTTAGTTTATAAAAGCTTATTTCAATTTTATTTATTACTATTCTCACTTTAACGATTCATTATTCTTTTTAAAACTAAGTTATTGGTTCGTTTTTGTTTTTGATTTCACTGAAGAATGTTTAAAAAGATACTTGTATTAGTATCAATAAAGCTCTCTTTAATCTAATAATAATTTATTTTTCATTCTGTGCCCATTCCATACTTTTTTTTATTCAATTGTTGAATGACAATCCAATAAAAATTTTGAATTTCACTTGTCTATACTCTTTTTTAGTAAATAATCGATGTGTAACTTAAATCTACTAAATGTTCTAACTTATAAGAGAAACTTAAGAGAATTACCGAAACAACTTTTTAAAGCTAAGAAATTGAAGTTTTCAAGTTACAATTTTTCAATAAACCTGAGTAAAAATCTTAACATTGAAAGTATGTTGCATGTAATACAAATTGCTCAAATTTTGAGCCATATCTTAGTTAATGTAGTTTCTAAATCATTTTCCCCATTCTTTCCAATTAGAAAATGTCCTTTACATAATGTTCTGTATATTTCTGTAATATATAAAACATTTTCTACTTTCCTCATTGTCTATCAAAATGCAATTTTCCATTATTTCACTAAATGAAATTTCATACTTTGCTGCTTTTTACTTTTTAAGATAGACTATGGCCTGGAAAAGATTGAAGTGAAAGATAATGGAAGTGGAATTCATAAAGATGATATATGTTTTGTGGCAAAACCACATTGTACTTCCAAAATAACATCACACTTAGATTTAAATAAATTAGAAGCCTATGGATTCAGAGGTGAAGCTTTAGCTGCTTTGTGTGCAGTGTCAGACTTAACTATATCTACAAAAACTGTCAATGATGAGTTTGGCTTTAGTTACACATTTGATCATCAAGGAAAAGTTTTGATGTCTAAACCATGCTCTTTAAATCAAGGTAAGATTATACTTCATATAATTGTATTCTTATATACTACCTGCATTCTTACTACTCTGCTAAAATTATTGCAAATTAAATTGCCACACTGCATATATTTGACTACCTATCATTATAAATTTTAAGTATAAATAATACATACATAGATAAATTACAAAAGAAACATGAATTTTTCATATGTATGTATTTTTACATCAAAGCATTGATAATTTTCTTTTACACCTGCCCTTTGATATATGAATCCATTAATATGTGTGAATTGTGCCCAAGGAACAATTTACTATGTGTAAACTGTCCCATTTTAAACCACCAAAGTTTATGCTTTTAACTTTGTAAAATCTTGTCAGGATGAGGTTTTTTTAACCAGCCTGTGTCACACAGAAAAATGCACATGCAAGATAAAGAACAGTCTGCATATTTTAAATCCAGTTGTAGCAAATAGATTGACCTCAGGCCCTTAGACCAGATACTGCTCTCCAACTATTTTTATCAGGGCTACAGACCAGGTGCAGCCCTTCAAAAAAATTTACCCAGACAAATATGGCCCTTCAGGTAAGTTTAGCTGACCCATAGTTCAGATTAGTGATTGCACGATTTTAGTAAAATGCAAAACCGGTTTTTCGGTTTTCATTTTTTCTTAAACTCAAAAACCGGTTTTGTAAAAAATACGAAAAATGCTATATTTGTGTAACAAACATTAAATAAATTTATTTTTTAAGTATGTAACTTATACATACATAACACGATTATTATCTAACATTAAGAGCTATAAAATCATCTGCCAGTACAGTTAGCAATTTTTTCGGCATTAAAGTGTGGTTGCAGAAAACAGTGAATTTATGGAGACATCATTCAACCTCGATCTTATTTTGGTTACGAATTGACCTGACGATAAGAATGCCCATTCCGACTCTATGCTTGTTGGTGAAATAGTGAGCAAGTATTTGTAGCACAGCTCCATAATTGTGCGTTTGGCTCCCCCTCCTTCCAATACTGCAACATCTTTTTCAATTTCCGTTTCAAAATCACTACTTGTACGATTATCCATTGATGCCGAACCAGCAAGCTCCTTGTCAATTGCCCTCTTCAGCAGTTGTCCCATGTATAAAACAAGATTTTTTCACAACTTTTTTCGTGTTTACCCCAACTTTTTAAACATATATTCCGATCTTTTATCAATGGTTTGATACCCATTATGTAGAAATTGAAGTACTGCTGATGTGTTAGTGTGTCTTCTTAATTCTAGGGATTCTTACAGTTCATTACAGAGTATAGTATGAAGATCACATTTATATAAGACGTCAACATGAAATTTAGAGCAGCATCAGCAGTCAATAGATTTGCATCTGCTCTACATAATGCTTCCACTGTAAGTTTTACTGGCAATAAGGCAGAAATAGTATCTACTAATAAATTAAAGTCCTATTCAGAGAATGAAATTTTCGATGACAAATCAATTAGGGCTTTCTGAACACATGATTTTAATTTGTCGAACCTTTCCACATGGTGAGTAAACTATTCCATCGTGTTTTTGAATCTAAAATCAATGAGTACTCTACCAAATTTCAATTTCACATATTTTAGTATGTCATCATTTTTTGGGGATTTGCAGAACAATTGTACCACCACTCTAATTTTTGTAATAAGTGGTAAGATGGTTTCATGTTTAACATCTGAAGCCGAATTTCCATCTACATCATATCTGAGTAAGCAATACTGAACCCACTTTCAAATGAATTTTCATCTTCCAATTCCGAATCGTCATCATTTTCGATATTCCATTCAATATTCTCTCCTTCAGATTCTGAGACAGTCACATTCTGGTTCAGGTTCATTATCCGATTGTGAATTATTTTTTTCAACTTCGACAGGTACTTTTTGTATAGCACTTTGATTACACCGAGCTGAATTGCATGAGCTAGGTAGAGCTGTTGCTCAGCTTTAATCAATTTGCCTACTTTTTTCATGACCGACACTCCATCTAGTGATACATACTATATCTTTATCAAGGCACAGACCAAAAACTTCCAATTTTCTTCTAATTACTTCGACACATCTCAGCTGGTAAACTTCCATGTACACGAACCAGGCCTAGACTCCAAAATTAGTTTTGACAATGTACATTGACTTTCTTCTGAAAAAGGTACTTCTTTTCTTTTCAAAATGGAAATACTCTGCATCTTTTTTAGGTGTGTATGTAATGCACCTGTTGAGCCCCCAACACATTTTATTTTTTAGAACATTTTTTGCATTTGGCTAGTTGACCATTTCTTTCACGAAGATAATGACACCAAATGGAATAATCATCACCGCTGCTACATTTAAACTCCTTGAAAATATGACTGGCCATGCTCTATTATGGGTTGAAATAAAATATTTTTATTTCTAGCCGGTGTACGATTGCGAAATCAAGTCTGTGAAGTGCAACTACCTCTTATTTTTTGAATAACTATGTTCATTATAAACTACAAAAAGTTGAGCAAACAAAACTAATAATTCTTCAAATCAGAATTACCTAATGAACAGCAGTAATTGACAATGACATTGTGGCATTACATGCAGGGAGCCGGCCGAGGCTTAGAAAGTATTCTACGTTGGTCCCTGTGGAGTAGGAAGTGTTTTGATAGTATGATTGTTTATTGTTTGCGGCAGTGGTAGCTGAGTTGAGCTGCTTCCTAAATGACATGTGATATAAATTTCTTCTCTATATTTTTACATTTTATTTGTACCAATGAGGATCCACTGTCTGGCTCATTGGTAGTGATGCTAAGAATCCGTCTACATGTTATTATGATTGGTCAGTGGAGAAGTAGGTCATGTTGTGTCACACACAAAAGTGATGTGTGATTCATGTGACATTAATAACCACAGGCATGTAATAATGTTGAATTTTTATTCTGATGGGTAGTAAACACTAAACATTTAGTTGTTTGCATCAGTGTGCGTAGTATGGTATACCTTGTTGTGGTGAGTTTCTCTTATGGTTTGCCAATGCGTAAAACCGAAACCCTGTTTTCTTCTTTCATTAAACTGGTTTTTTGGTTTCAAAATTTGGGTCAGTTTCTCGGTTAACCATTTTCTCCGAAACTGGTTTTGCAATCACTAGTTCAGATGCGACTCTGGACAGGTTTACCTGGCCCACAGACTAGATATAGCCCTCCAGATAAGTTTTCATGACCTGCCAGCCACACAGACCTCTTATGAAACCAAATATACCTAGAAAGGATACTCATTAGGGTGGGTCATTTTATTTTTTCTCCTTTTTTAAGGGGCACAGCAATAAAAAGGTGCTAAATGGTCTCAAAATACCATGTGTGAAATATTATTACATTCTGATGTCTAACTGCCTCCGGAATGATATCAAAGTTTTCGAGTTCCAGTTAGGGTTCCAACCAATAAACGTTACTTACTTCATACATGGACAATGTGTCATGATTGCAGGTATGAGGGTTGAGTGGGGGAGAATCGAGGCCTGTCTGTGCCCCTCCCATGTTTCCAGTATAGCTCCGGTTGCAATAAGGTGAGGTTGTGTTGCGCTCGTTTGTGCCATTTTTATCATTGATCATACTTGTTCAGAGTGGAAATGTCCGTTGTTTGGTGATTCAAGTGATATTATATGCAATATGTTACCAACCTACAAAGATGTTATGAAGTTCTATGAGTAGAATCGGTTCCATTCCTACTGTCCAACATAAACGAGTGAAAGCGATTTTGAAGGCGTATCATCTGAAATGCAAAAATATTTTAAAATCTCATCCTAAAATACCGAAGAAGAAATTGAAGAGTTTTACCATACCAGTAAAGTATTGTTTGACATTTCATCCTGCAAGTGTAAGAACATCGATGAGTGCATTTGTCCCAGTCACAAAACATTACCTGTCAGAGAGAAAAGCTTCCTAATCGACCAATGAACCACTAGAAGAATGGTGATCAGAACCGTAGATATTATTACAACGTATAAAATAACAAACACTTTGAAAAGGAAAATGCGAAGACAAAAAGAAAGCACAGAGAAGCTTAATGTGTCGACTTCATCTGAATCTAGTCAATCGGACAGTGGCTATGTATTCCAGCCTCAACGTCGGCGGCTCCTGTCTATAAGCCTACCGCTACAAACAGTGCAGTAGACTACGCTTTACTTTCAAGAACGTATGATAGATACGGAGTATCAGGCAGGGCTGGGGCAGCAATTGCTTCAGCAGTTCTTCACACTTCCACTTCGGAAATTATTGAGAAAAATAAGCTTCTCCGGAAACGCAAGGTAGCACAAAAATTGGCCGCTGAAGGAAATAAAGTCCTACAAATACCTGCTTTATACTTCAACGGACGGAAAGATAAAACTTTAATTATATCAGAAAAGGACGAAATAATGTATAGACAGCATTCTTGAAGAGCATATTTCATTGATAATGGAACCAAAGTTGAAGTTCTTGGTTTATACTGCACCAGCTTTTGTCACATCTGAATGCATAGAAAAGCAATCACCGATTTTTTCCGGGAATCAGAAATATCTATGGAGTCTTTGGTGGCAGTTGGGTGTGATGGAACTAACATGAACATTGGTAAATATGGCAGTGTCATATGTCTGCTTGAAAAAATGTTAGATAAACCTTTCCGACACTTGTTTCTACATATTGATGGCAGCACATAGGGACCCAAGACATTTTCAGGGAGAATCGGTAAAGATCTAGAAATGTGTGGAAAAAGGCCCGTTCCGTTTCAATGTATTTTAACAGAGTTACCCGTTTTTTCTGTTCAAGGTATTAGCACAGACCAAACGTATTTGTACAGAATAGTCTCAGCGGTTTCAACAGGCATATTTCTCAAGGATTTAATAAACAAATCGCCAGGCAAAATGTCTCATGCCCGATGGCTAACTCATGCTAATCGAATTCTACGTTTGTACGTTTCAATGGAATCTCCTTCTGAAAACTTAGTAATTCTTGCAACGTATGTCGTCAAGGTTTATGCTCCAATCTGGTTTGCTATCAAAATTCACCCTTCCTGTAAAGATGGAGCACAGCACCTGTTCAAACTCATCGCTGCAGCTAGATATTTGCCAACAGAAATGAAAGCCAAAATAGACCTGATTCAAAGAAACAGTTACTTTGCACACCCTGAAAATTTATTGATAGCAATGCTGACCGACTCTGAACAACACATCGGTGAACTGGTGGCCCATCGCATTTTTAAAGCCTGCAGCATTCAGGAAAGTAGACCCCGACTGTTTCTACTTCCTACTGTAAAATTTGATGCATCATAGACCAATCTCATTAACTGGCAGGAGAATATATCTGATCCACCAATATTGAAATCCATACCTGACGAAGACATTCAATTGTTTGTCGCCCAAAAAGCAGAACTGTCTTTACTACACCTGCCATGTCACACACTAGCTGTTGAAAGGGCAGTCAAGACTATGACAGAAGCTTCAGCCACATTGTGCAAAATATCAGAAAGAAGGCTTCATAAAAACCAAAGGAGTCTAGAAAAACCATGCCGAAATTCGATAGCAAGAAGGGTTTTTGCGCTATTTGAAATATCAATAATATTACAAATGTCATTTTTGTAAACTGTTTCTTGTAATAAATAACTATTACTCATACAATTTCAATTTGTTTTATAGACACAACTTTTTAACCTTGCTGTAACATCTCATCAAAATTTTTTTTTTCAAAATATGTGTTCTCTAATCCGGAGGCAGAAGATAATATCCCATTCGAATCAAATTTTATATGTGAGCTAAAAACATCATTTGGCACCCTTTTCTTGCTGTGCTGGATAGAAATCAGAAGAAAAAAAAAATTCCTCCATACAATGGTGACCCACCCTAGTACTCATTCATAAAAATATTTTTAGAAAGCAGATCAGAGCTTAGCATTATTTTGCTACGTTGAAATTGGCATAAGTGGATTTCGTTTTGTTTTCTTGTTGCAGTGAACTTATTTACTCATAAAAAATTATTTACTTCAAAAACCATCCTTGCTGCCTAACTATAGTATAATATTTGTTCCTATTTTTAATAATTTTTAGTAGTTCCTCGGGGACATTCTTGATATTGAGAATAAATTTAGATATTCTTGTAAAATGTGTTACCCTTTCTGGTAGCATATCTCTACTATTACAAAAGGAAGTGTTTGTGTGTGTGCGGTGTCCAGACGAATCTAAAGCACTTACAGCCAAGAAATTCGGCACACAAGTAGTCCTAAAGGTGACTGAATGTCCCTTGAAGCCCGAATTTTAAAATTTAATCTAGAAAATTTTTTAATTAATATTTTGTGCTGCATTGTAGCCCCTCCTCCACTATGGCATATCTGCGCAGACCTACCTGACAGATACTTATCGCGCATGCTATCTCTTCACTAAAAACACCCCTCCTCACATTGAAATGATCCCATAGCGGGTAAAGCGACACACTGAAGTCACGGATTTGGAGGGAGACCTCCTGAGTTCGAACCCGAACGACGTATAATTTTTATTTTCGCCTCTATATTTTTAAAAGTAGTATATATACTATAATCCTTCCAACTTTTTCTGTACTTTTACTTTATCCTTTGAATTCAACACAATTATTTTTTAAAAATTAATTGATTTTATGCAGCTTTTTCAATTCTGAAACTGGTTTCTCTGTATTGTCGCTGTTTTGTCCTTTTTTGTACCTCCAATGAAAAGCAAACAACTGAAGCTCCACCCCCTACATGTTCGATCCCAAGTGCCAAGTTCCTACCATCAAGAAATTTTCTGTAACTCAGTTAATAAATTACATGAAATGAAGTAACAGTGTTTATTACTGTTTAATTTGGTTTTGATTTCGCTGACATTGTGATTCATTAAGGTTGTTTGTCGGAATCAGTGAGATGACATAACAAGACTTTTTTAAAGTATGGCGTTGTATTTAAAGAATCAATCATATTTTTATTTCAGTAGTGGTTTTTTCATAACTTTTGAATTTGTATAATTTCTGTATTTGTATAATACAAATCTATCGACACTACATGTGACACAGATAAGGCTGTGAACTACACAACAGTTTTTGAACATGTTAGAGCCACCTGGAGTGCCCTCGCACATATTACAGCTAGAAATTGAGGCACCAATTATGCTTCTCAGAAATCTACATCCACCTCACTCTGCAATGGAACAAGATTCAAGAAACTGATGCCGAATATTGAAGCCACCATCGTGACTGGACATGCCGCAGGTGAAGACGTATTCACTCCTGGGATTCCAATCATCCCTTCGGATCTCTCATTCAAATTTAAACGCCTTCAGTTCCCTGTTCGTTTAAGTTTCCCCATGAGCATCCAACAAGGCACAAGGACAATCACTGAGAATTGTAGGACTCGATCTCATTAAACCGTGTTTCTCCCATGGTCAGCTGTATGTGGATTATTCAAGAGTTGGAAAAGCCCAGAATCTACATCCTAGCTCCAAATGGAAGAACATTGAACATAGTGTATCATGATGCTCTCTAAGCAAGAATCAGTGAGGTGGAAGGAATGAGGCGACATGCCAGTGTCATGTCGTGTGGTGATGGGATTCATTATTAAAATTATTGTTTTTTCTTTTTAATATTTTCAGATTCAGTGAGGACAAACAAGAATGATGGCATGAGCAACGCCTTGTGGGTAAAATATATTGCTGTTTAGTGTTTTATATACTTGTTGGATTTTATAAACATTAGAATTGTGTTTCTTTTCAGGAACTGTTGTAACAGCTTTAAATCTTTTCAAAAATGTACCAGTGAGGAAACAATTGTATCGTAATAGTAAAGTAAAAAAAGAGGAACTGAAAAAAGTTGAAAATGTGTTAATTGCATTTGGCTGCATTCAAACAGGTAAGATTGTGAAATCTATCGAATTGAATATATTAATTGTGTTAGATTATAAAATATGTATTATTCTGTTTCAAATAGTAACGTTCAATGAAATTGAAATAGAATCATATCAGTGATTGAATTTAAGAACTTAGGTGACTTATAGAAATGATTACAATATCAAGGAATCTCACTAATCCAAAAGTTGCAATTTTGATTTTTCATGTAGTTTAGTTGATAATTTTTATATTTAAAGAAACTGATGAAGGGAACAATTTTTCAAATTCCTAGAAACTAGGGTTGTTGTTTTAGCAAAAATATTATTTTTGGCACTGTATATTTTTTATACTGTATTTTTTGCTAGAACATAGGCAAAAATGAAGGAAAATAGCAAAATGTCATTGAATGATTTGTATTGATGAATTGAAGTCATTTAAATGGAAAAGGTTTTCGATCAAACACACAATTACATATTATAGCAGAGAATACTAACCATATCCAAAAACATTTTCATATTACATTAATTTTTTTTTTAAATTTGAAGTTACTGAAATGTGAAGTTATTGTAATATTAAAATATTTTTGAAGTTTAAGAATGATCTTTCATTATTGAATTTCCTGCTTCTTAAAAACTGAAAAGCACCATATTCTGGTGATTGAAATAAATTATTTTTCACAATATCAATTTTTGTAATGCTGAGGAGGTTTCCTACTTCATTAAATTTTTAAATGTAATTTGTATTTTTCTGACACATTGTTTCCAATATGTAACCGATCTTTTTGCAAATATTCCTGGTTTTAATGAAATTTATAAATTGACATTTATTAACTAATGGTGCATATTTCCTTGATTTGAAGAGATTTAATTTATATACAGATAATATTAAAATGTAGCAGGGGGGCCATGGACCTTGTTATTAAAACTTGGAAAAGCTGATTTATTGAGACAATCTAGCGACATTAAGAGCATGAATTACAAGTAGAGGAACCACAGATTATACCTTTGATCTGCTGTGAGATTAAAGTCAGAAGTGAAAGAAAAGCATGTGTGAGACAGCAAGCAAATTGCATGAAAGGTACAAAATCAGGAATTAGTTCAGTCTTCTGAGAGATATGCAATGGTGTTAAATTGATTATGAGTCACTGACAATTCTATCAAAGAATGAATGGCAAATATAACCAAAATTATTAAAAGAGATGTTAAGAAGATTAGTTACCTGTGAAACTTATTTTGCAGGTATGGTGTTCCCAACTTGCCAACCCTGCTAGAAACTATGTTTGCAAGGATTACATCTAGCTTAATGATTTTAAAGCAGTTTTAAGATGATTTAGTTTTGGCATCTCATCAAAGATTTAAAGCAATTTTTATGTTATTCACCAAGCAAAAATGTTGAATTTTACTTCGATTTTAAAAATGCATTATTTCATTTTAAAATAGCATTGTCCTAGAACAGTATCACATTCAGTTGTAAGTTTGTTAAGTTTTAAAATATTTCATACCAGAAAAGTATACAGATAGTAAAACCAGGTTTTAAAATATAGTGGTATAGCTCTGAACCCAAGAAAAATAAGTTAACTTTTAAAAAGGATAAAAATAAAATGATAACTTTTTACTGTTCGTGTTTATTTGTTTCAAAATGTCCAGGAAATGTAAGAAAATGGATAGTGTTAAGAGGATTTTGTAGTACTAATAAATAAGTTCTTGAGTATCTTGTACTTGATACTGAAATCTACTTTTCAAGTCTTTGTAAGCCTACCTTGCTCAAAGAATAAAGATTAGTTTCTATAGCTCCTAATGTTACACTTTCAACATTAATTATGTTCATTTATATCAATAAAATGTTACTTTGATGAGTTCAAAAATTTCTTTATCTTGGATAGACTTCTATCTTAAAAATAAATTTTTATCCTTAACCTTTTGACTATGGCCGGGACAACAGTCATCCTATATTCAGGTAGCGGAATAAAAGCGCCGTAGTGTAAAGGTTAATTTTAGAAAAGTGGTAACTAATATGATATGAAATATACTTATGTTAAGTTGCACAAAAAATTACAGTACTTGTTCTTCTACAGGATTTAGATTTGCTTTGTATCACAATCAAAACCTTATTTGGCAAAAATTGCCTGCCAGATCAACTTCAGAAGGATTGCAGCAAGTTTTCGGCAATTCTGTGTTTGAACATTTGAAAAATTACAATTATGCAGATGATGAAACCCAGGTACTATTATATAGATCTTACAACTTCATCTTAACCACTAATTTTGTTTTGTAGAATTAGGATAGATTGAACTTTAAATTCAGTTTCTCTCCAGATATGCTTATAGGCGGTGCAGGTTCGATTCCTGTCAGGTACATTCCTCCCTAGGTGTATTTCTCTCTTCTGTGTCAGTAAAACTTTCATTGTGTGTCTCTATTACTTGATGTTGTATGTCTTGTGTTGGGTGCAACATGGCCAAATATGGCCCTTGTACCATAAAACCCCCAAAACCAACCAACTCTCCAGATATGCAATTATCACGGTTTGCTAAATGTGGATCATCTGTTTTGTATCAAATTTTCAAGAGAGGCTTCTCTTGGTCAATTCTCATACTTCTCGTAAAAGAAAGAATTGCTTCCCTTCATTTTCCCACCATAACTGGTTGATCAAATGTTATCCATCTAATGATGCTTGCAAACATTTTGTACTAATTAGGTTTCACTTATAATTTAATTACTGCACTGAAGGGGCAGTGACTAGAGAGACATTACCACAAGGAAATCTCAAGATTAAATTTCTTATAATTAAAAAAAATCAATCCTGTTTCAAAATAATTTTCAATTTTTTGATATTCAGAATCTTGTGTGTTTGAAATTGAAAATCCCCTATTCAAATTTTTAACAAAAAATCTTTTTATTCACAACCTGCATTCAAAAATAATTGCTTTCATAGTCCAATTAATGAATTCGAAGAAGCATTCATAACCATATCAAACTGATTCTTTTGCTTAGAAAATGCTGCGCACTTGTTTTGGGAAAAGTATCATTCACAATAAGTTAACTAAGAAGCACTGGTGTACTATTGAAAATACAAGTTCCAGTCTTACTAAAGATTTTCTCATAAACTTCTGAACTTTCTTTGAATACCCGTACATCTGTTCACTGACTCCTCTTTTTGGAAAGAATTGGTGTATAGTTTGACATAATATACATAAACAAAGTTGGATTTTTTAAAGGCCATTTTTTGCTGAGTCTAGTATGGATATTTTAGAGAAAAACCACCTTTATATATTAATCTCAAATATACACTGCCTACAAGTTTTATTTTGTTTAATCTATTGCATTTATTTGGTTAATATAAGTAGATCTTTCTGGATTATTTCTTTTGATTTTACCATCTTCATCAAATATCTATGTTGATGCCCTTTAGAGAGTATGGTTTTATGTTTCAGTAATGATCATAAAAAATTATTACAATCTAAAAGTAGTTTGGAAATCATTCAAATGACATATACTTCAATATTTCTTAATATTTTGTCATCATGCTACCACATTTGAAAGAAACCTATTCCAAGTAAAGAATTTCAGTTTCTGTAAAAGAACAAGTTATTTAATGAAATGCATTCAAGTGATTCAGCAAATAATTTTTTCATGGTGAGACAGATATTTCTGAAATTGGTAAACTGACATTAATTACGCAGAACTGAAAAATAAGTTTAATTAAAAAAAACAGTGAGAAAAATATCACCCTGCTATTATCTATATTGATGCAATTATTTCTAACTTCAATTCTATTTTACAAACTTAATCATAGTATTTTGTAATTAAAGTTGTCATGGTTTATTTTTCTGTTCGTGATTGCTTTTCCTACTTTGATTGCATGAATTTAATTTTCAGATCAGTATTGAATTATTTTTGCCTAAAAATAATGGTCCTAAAATTTGTTCTCAAAGTTCACCAAGTCGAAGTGTTATTGCAGTAAATAAAAGACCTGTTCGAATGAAAATTCTTGATAAGGTATGTGTGCTTGATTTAATATTAACACTTAGTAAAAGTTTGAATGTAACATTTCTACATTAAAGAAATTATTAGAGTTGGACCTAGTTCTAATTAGATATTTTACTCTTGTTTTATCTTTTCTATATTCTCAGCTTTATTTATAGAACAAGCTTAGAATAAATCCAAAGAATTATCATGTTCCAGCTCTTTTTGCTGAAACTTTTTCTCAGGCATAGCTAAGGGACAGTGATGTTAAGTGTCCATGTCTAAAGGGGAGGCTTTTCAGAAAATATTTATTTCAAAGTTTTGTGGTTTTCTTGGAAAAACATTTTGTAAAAAGTGTTGTATAATTTTAAGAACAATTTTGTTGTAGAAGTATTTTTCAGTACTGTGTTTAGTTTGTTGCCCTCTTATTGTTATGTGTTGTATAGAGGCTAATTGGACCACTATATGTGTGAAGTGAATGCTTTCATTCTCTCCATCTTTAGAATACAATGCATACAAGTCAATTCTTCCTTCCCAATCAGTATATCTAATTAATAAAGGGGTTACTCTTAATCAAATTATTCAGGAAATAATTTTTTGATAACTTAATTTTTATCCAATTGTATTGCAATTTTTCATACAATACAATTGCATTTCATACAATTCAATTGGACAAACATCGTAAAGTCCTTTTTTACCATATGTTTGAGATTCTACAATTTTCAATGTAGGGAGTATTAATTATGCGCAAGTAATGTGTGAATATGTGTCTTTACTGTCACTTTTGAAGCTTCATGAGATGCCAAAACTAAATTTTCACTGGATAGATTTGTTGAGAATGTATTTTATGCTTTTATAACAAAGCATATTTCATTTGTAATGAAAATACCTTTTGATTTGTAGATTAATTCAATTTGATGACTTCGTGCTTTTATTTAGCGATTTGGTATAACAAGTAAAAGAATTTTAATGACAGTTACAATAAAACTAAACTTTAATTACATTGTAATATTTTTACATCTAGTGGGTTGAACTGGTATTGAATTGTTGTTATTTCCCTTTAGAGCCGTTTATTTATATTAAAAGTAAACAGTATTTTTGAGATAAATATTGTACCCCTTTATAATTTGTTTATGCATTAAGAAAAATACATTAATATCTCTGAGTATTTGATCATGTATTTAATGAAGCAGAAGTTATCATCAATATTAATTATAGTGCAATAGTAGTTAGGGCAGACAAATTTAAAGGGGCCCAATATTGTAGACATGGAAAATTGCAGCATTTCCATCAAAACATACAAACAATCCAACTAACTAGCAGGACATCTTGTTGCAGTTGTCACAAGCATATCACTTCAGTGAGAATGCATTTTGTTCTGATAAACATTTTTTTGCAGACTCAATGCTTTCCGTCTTATTTACATTGATTTGTAGGCAGCAATTCTAGAATTTAAAAATGCTTCACCAGTTTTGATCCTCTTTTGAAAAAAATAGCCCTTCTAATAAAAATTCTAAAATAAATTTTCAATGGATCCCATCACATGTTGACATTCCAGGCAATGAGAGCTGACTTATTGGCTAAAGATGAAGTAAATAAACAACCTGGCACAAGAGAGAGTACCGTTCTGCTCTCAGAGGACGATTGCCTGTCCGTACTTAAAAAGAAATTGCGCAGATCATCTCCAGTACCCTTTCATCACTGGTGCATCAGTGGAACACCAAGAGAGCTGCTTGCCTTAAATTTGCCCCAGAAAACTTTATGCTTGCCAGGCTCCAATCTGGCCATTTGAAAAAGATGACATTCATTGATGGCCAGAAATCCTTTCCCACCTGTACAAAGTGTGGCTTATTACCAGCCTCTCCATCACACATCCTGATTTGCATTGAAGCAATACATGAAGACATTTTTAAGGGCCCATTCTCTGTTGCCCAAAAACTTTTTTTTCACAGACTTAATGACTTAGTGTAATTTTTTTTTTGCACTGGAATAAAAAAGAAGTCTTATTTCCAAAAGTTTTATTCAAATGATAAAATAATAGCTGTTAAAAAAAACTTAGAACAGTGTAATGTTACAAGAAACTAATAACAAATACTATTCAATCAATTTATTTTAATTTACTTGTTATATATTATTATTGCAAACTTTAATCGGATTATTTCTAAGTGGTTCAAATATTGTGCATTATGTGTGCACGTTTAGAAATAATTTGTGATAATTTATGTATTTATTCTTTTTAGCTCATTAAAGAACACTACAGTAAAACTTTGGAAAGTGGCAGCAAATCCTGTTACCCAATTTGTTACGTCTCAATAAATGTTCCTTTATCAGAAGTTGATGTCAATTTTGAACCTAATAAAACAGCAGTTGCCATGCAAAATATGGTAAGTGTGTTTGTTGCACAAGTGTTAAGTATGTTAAAAAATTTTCAGTCACTGAATTTTAAAGCGACTTCTGTATCTGTAGGGAGACTATCTTTATGTTATGTTTTAATTCACTCAAAATAGTTGGGTAATGAACAGGCAGGAAAACTCTTTGTGAAAAGTGTTAGGTAGTGACCTAAGTTAAATATTGAGTTTTTTTAATTAAAATTTACATTCCCTTTTAAATGTTTGATTATTTTCCAATCAGGAATTTAAGTATAATATATAATTTTAAGAATTAGTATTATATATGTAATTAAATTTGAATAGATTAATTAAATTTTAATTGTTTTAATATTTTAAAATTCTAAAATTATAGTTACTGTTAAATTTATGTTAATACATTTATATTTTTTCTAAATTCTGCTTTTATACTTTGATGTGAAACTGAAATAAAAAATTACCTTGTTCCTTTCTCTTCCTGTGTATTAATGTTTAACTTAATTCCATCTAGAAACTGTATTATATCTTGCATTCCTATTGAGTTTAAACTTATTAAACAACATCATTAAATCATAAAAATCCAATTATAAATTTTAAAACATCTTATGTAGATCAAATAAATGATTTAAAAAGAAAATTTGGAAAAAAAATTCAGGTTTTGATACTTTGATATTTTATAAAGCACCTAATCTCATCTACATTTCAAGAAATTTTTTTGATTTCTGGTTTGGTGGGATTTCTGAACCTGATCGACACTTATACAAAAAAATTTAAAACCTGTTTTGATTTACATTTCATTTTCTACTATAAATATTTTTCTTATTTACAGGATCTTGTGGTTCAGCATTTATCTGAAGTATTAAATAGATTTTATTCAAAAGATTTGAGTATAGAAATCAGTTCTAACAAAAATAATTCAATACTTATTGAAAAGAATAATGAGGCAAATTTTCATAAAGAGATTAATCAGAAAGAAATTCCTACTGTTCAGATGAAGCAATCTCAGTTTGATCCGGGATTACAAAATGTTGTGTCAAAAGAAAGTGGAAATGATTCCGTGAAAGAGGCTGACCTTGAGAATGTAATTTCTATGGATTTTATGCAAAAATCACAGCTCAAACAAGGATTCCATAGTATTGCCTCAAGAGAGAAGCAAGTGACTGGTGGAAAATTAAGCCGAAAGAATGATTTAATGACTCCCTCAAGCAAGAAGGTTAAGACCTCATCCAATATTTCAATACCTTCCAATGACATAGACAAGCATATTCAGACATTAGATAATTACTTTTCCTCTACAGAAAATGATAGGACAAATCAGGCAACAGTTCCAAACATCGTTAATGAGACATCTACTGCAGTCACTGTACAAAGAGATAGTTTAAATTCAAATATGAACACAGAATTAATTTGTGATAAGGCAGAGTCCTTTATGAGAAAAGACTCAAATATTGAGCCATCTGATTCACTAAAGAGGAAAAGACATTCTTCAGACCCATGTGTGCAAATAGTAAATAGATACAATGATATAAATCATACTTCGTCCATTTCAAATGCTTCTGTAAATAGTAAATGGTCCCGAGGAATGCACCCAATTGAAGATATTCAGGTAATTATGTCCTTATGTTTTTGTTTTTGAAAATAAAAGTATTTTGTGTAAGTACCATAGTCCCTTGTGATATTCCACATTTATATATCATTTCTGCGAGACTAAATTGTTCTTTTTTACTTGTCCCTCAATGAATTTTTTTATGTTTGCTAACAATTAGTTTCTTTATTACTGGGAATTCAAATGTCATTTGTTTCAACTAGTTATCCATACCTTTACCAATAGGCTCTTCTCAGTTTCATCTGCAGATATCATCAAGTTAAGGGGATTGAGGTTCTTTTTCAGACCTGTATGGTTGGAACTCAAAAGAAAAAGTATTTTTAAACTTTTTACAAAGTTCTCGATGTATGCAAATTACAACTTAAGAATCATTTATTATGTTTTAACAAAACTTTTTTAACTATGTTTCATTCATTTACATTCAATAATCCATTGTTGTTTTTATTTGATTTTAAAGTTTTTTCAACACCCAGCCAATTTGAACTCGTTAGGAGAAGTGCTTTAGTCATTATGGCACTACAAGAACGAAATTATGAACCATGACTTTATGGCATTAACCTGGTGCAACACTGGGGGTGGGTTCACTTTGCACCTTACATACATCCAAGCCACAACTCATTTATAGAGAGGCCATACATTCACCTGACTTACAAACGTCTGTCATGAACCTTACGATCTAGAAGCCAGCACCCTGACCACCAGACCAATTGGTCCGCTTAACACATTTGGTGATTTCAAAGTTTAACTTATGTATATTTCCACACTTAAGAAACAATTATAACATCTGAAAGATGTAAGTTTTTTCTTTAAAATTAATGCATTTATAGTTTCCATATTGACAAAGGTAAAACAGTTTATATTCTTGAATATATAACTTTTGATTGTAAGAAATTTGTTTCACTAAGTATGTTATGAAATAAGCTAGCTTTTAAGTATCTATTAAAATGCTATGTATTTCCTTCATAGCCTGTTGCTATTCTCAAGCCTAAAATTACTGAAAGTGATAAAAGTCCGAATGAAAATATCAGAGCAATAAAAAGTTTGGATAATAAAAGAGAATCTTATGGTGAATTTCGAAACCAAAGAAAAATTACTCCATTTGACTTCTTTTGTCGAAAAAATAGACTTGAAGGTATTTATATCCATTTATAAGTGACTTCATATGTATTTATTTCTTCATTGTACGTGAGTTTAGTTTACCATTGAGACTTTCTGATAAAAATCCTCTTTTGTAACTTTTTAAAAATATTTTTAGCTAAATCAAGAAAACTCAAAGCTTTGAACAGTCAAACCCAAAATAATATAGAAACTTCTTTAACTATACTTTTATGATGCTCAAATATTGCTTTGAATGTTTTAAAATATGTACAGCTGCAGGTGTGTGACTGAACCACCCTCTTATTCACACATCGTTCATATTAGTGCGAATTCAAAGGTACCATTCCAGGGTTCCCATGCTCCCTAAGAACTCCTTATTTTTAGCTATCATTTCTAAGAGTACTTAAAACTCCTTAGTATTAAAAATGAGTCCTTAAAAACTCCTTATTTTTTCCCAAAATTAGAACACTAAATTTTTCTGACAGCACAGTCATTTTCCGATTTCTCCCGTTTTCGAGCTTCTTTGTCCTATCTTCTTGGATGGAAAGCGACAGGTTTCACTGGGAGACAATGTTTGTCCTCCCCTCTTCAGAAACGAATACAAAGAGAACCACTGATTGACCCTCCGAAGGGTTGTGTGACTGTGCGGACACCCCGCAAAGTTGATTGACGGGTAATGACCATTTAGTTCATTGGGTGTGGGGAGATAGATGACTTCCATTGATAGATTTGATCACGCTTCCTGTTCTCGCATTTATCAGCTTTTTCTCAGACATTTTCACATAGTTCTTACAATGACAAAGTGGTAATAAATAATCTTTATTTCCACATTGTCCCCACAAGCAAAATACATGGCAGATGGGTTTGCATTAGATGCTTCCTGGGGAATGAAGAACTTAGAGGAGAAACAACTTGGTTCTGCTGATAAGGAGTGGCAATTTTGGGTAAACTTCGATGCGGAGACGAAGCTCTTGGAGGGTTGAAAAAGTATGCCTGTGAAATGCGTTTTTAACAGCTTATGGACTATAAATTAAAAGTATTGAGAATGGATTGCAGCTTCAACTGATCGCCATAAAGCAAAATGCCTTATTTGCCAAAAAGAATTTCATATTGGAAGAATGGAGGACAGTGCTGTTAAAGCTCATATGACTGGTAAGCAAATTGAGTAACTGTTTTATTTGGTGATTATTAGCTGTTGTAAAAGCTTTTTGTTCACATTTTTTACACATAAAAATGTGTAAAACAATCAAGTTTTCTAAATGTGTTAATTTATTTATAAGTGCTGATATTCGAAAAATGTGCTCCGATATAACTAGTAAATTAACGAATGAAAATGTTCCTCTTAAAATGGAAGAAACTCAGATGGATATATGCGAATGGATTGTAAAACCATGCTTGGGCTCGAATATAATTTTTAAATGATGCATGTGCTGTGCATTAGTCATTTTGCAATCGTTAGTGATCATTTGTACATGTAAAATAAAATTACAAATGTATTCACTAAATGAATTATTTTAAGAGCCTATTCCAAAAATGCACCCTGATTTAATTAGAAAATTAACAAATAAAAGTTCTTTATGATAACGAAAATAAGAAAACTCAGATGAATGTAAATCCGGATTTAGGTTCTAATATATTTTTAAAATCATGCATGGTGCTGGGCATAATCCATTTTACAATCATAAGAAAAAAATTTTATAAAATAGAATTAAAAATTAATTTAAAAGCCCAAAATGATTTTTAAGAGCCTATACTCCGAAAATTCGCTCCGATATTAGAAAAATTAACAAACAAAAAAATTTCTTTTTGAAAATTTAAATAAATAGAAAAAACTCATAGATGCAAATGGATTGCAAAACTATTTAGGTATTAATATAATGAAAAATAACACAGCGGCGTGTGATTATCATTTTCCAAAGAAATGTAATAATTTTTACAAAATGTAATACAATTTTTGAAAAACAAGAACATGTTCTGTGTGCGTATATTACTTATTCTGTGTGCATTATTAAGATTCTCCTGCAAGAAGATAAGATTTCAGTAATTTGTCTGATGTCAAGAAGCTTTCCTTAACGTTTTGTGGTCATAGATGGCTAGAGAATATCCCAGTTGTAGAACATGCTATTGTAATTTGGGCTGATGTTATCAAATATGTTAGAAGTGTAGGAAAGGGTACTTTGAATAAAGTAAATTGCAAGTCTTTTCTTACAGTACGAGACACTACAAAGGATGAGTTAATTCTGGCAAAGTTTAATTTTTTCTTCGCTGTGGCAAAATTATTGCAACCATTGTTTGAATTTTATCAAAACGATAAACCATTGTTGCCTTTTTTTAGAGATGATATGTGAAAGCTTGTAAAGCAATGTGTGGAATACTTTAATATTTTTAAAACCAGAAGAAAAAGTTAATATAAGTACCATTCAGAAGCTTTCCAAATTTGATTTTTCTGACTAATTGTTATTCTCCTGTGGACAAAATAAATATAAGGGTCATTGAGGAAAGAATAGTAAAGGAAAAGTTAAAGGAGAACAAAATAAACCTTGATTTGCGGCGTGAATGCAGAAGTTTTGTCATACAAATGCTACGTCTCATGGCTAAATCTCCTGCAGCATATTTGCTTGTTCGAAATGCTTCATGTCTTGATCATAGACGTATGGTTAAAGATCAGACCAAGTTCATGAGCTCTCCATGAAGCTTGTACTATCACTCTTTACTCAGAAAAGATTGTTGCAGAAAAATATTGTTGATATATTACTTCAATTCAAAGATTTTATGGAAAGCACTGTTTTCAAATCCGCTTCATTGTATCACAATTTTGAACCAAAAACAATGCATTTAGACTTTCTTAGTATAGATGATACAAAGAGAAAAATATGGAAAGTGATCAAAACAAAATGATCTTATCTCATGGCCAGGCTTCTGTGGAATGTGGATTTAATATCAACTAGTCCTTAGAAGTTGAAAATTTAAAAGGAGACTCCTATATTGCAGACTTATTTATGAAAATGCTAATGATATTCCAAATTTAGTAATTACTAAAGAAATGAGAAAATTTGTTTCTTATTCAAGGCAGAAATATGTTATGCATTTAAAAGAAAAACACAAAAGTGAAGAAGACAAATTTGGAAAATAAAAGAAAACTTGAGCTACAAGAAGTTAATTCCTTAAAATCAAAGAGAATTTGTCTTGAGGGTGATAAAATGAGAATGGAAAAGTCAGCTGAAGAACTGGCTAATGAGGCAGAAGCTTCTGAGGACTTTTCTCTTTTAAAAAGTGCAAATGCATACGTAAAGAAATTAAAGGAAAAGCAGCTGAAATAAAGGAATTAAACAAAATTATTTCTAAAAAAACAAATCAGTTGAAATTTATTTGTAAGGCTTTTTTAACAGGTGCAATATTTAACAAGAAAAATGTATTTGTATTTAAAATGGAAAATAAATCTTTGTTACTAAAATTCTTTCTTATTTTCTAAAAAAATGCAACGATTTTTAAAATTTCATTTCTTTTTCCCCCTTGAGATGACATCCTTAAAAATTAGTTTTATTGTGGTTAAATGGGGCTAGAAAGCTTATAGGTGTAAAATACATTCATCTTTTTTGTGCATTGTTTTTAAAAAGTTAACTTCCAAACACACAATGTATTTAACACACATCAAAAAGTTAACTTTTAAGTTACTTTAAATCTGCCAACTGTCCTGCATACATCCCTAATTTTTGTCCTACTAGGTTGACAACATACAATGAATATGTTATATGGTTTAATAATATGGTTATAATAAGGTGCAATATGGTTTTTGGTATATCTCGATTAGTCCTTATAAAAAATTATTTGTGTCTTTAGAAACTCTTATCTTTTATTTTGAAAAAAGGGTGGGAACCCTGCATTCACTAGGGAATAACGCCTTCTATTAACTCATGTATAAAAAATTTTATATAAAGAGTCAACTTCATATTAAAATGTGCAAAAACTTCATAGTTCTTCAATGACAATCATAATCACTCAATTTTGTATTATCGTATCAAAACTTAACTTTGAATATCAAATTTTAATCTGGACGAACTATTTTTGGATTATAATATGTAAAATTTGCAACACCAATTTTAAATTGATTTCCCAGAGTTCTGCTCATATTTTCCAAATAACCTTACTGTCTCCTTGAATTTTATAAGATGTTGTTATTTAAAGACCTGAACAAAATCTACTTAATGTTCCTTTTTTAGATAATTTTAGTATGCAACTTTAGTTATTATGAAATTATATTCAAGAACATTATACATAGTAACCTTCATACATTTTCATGGGAATCAATTGAGAACTTTTTATGATTTTGTGAAATTTTTGTTCTTTCTTTGTAGTAAATTTAATGTATACACTCTGCAAAAATAAATGATTAACTTCTAGAAGGAAAGCTCTTTGATATTGTTTACTAAGAATTGCGAGTAATGTAATGTGTTTATGTGCAATTTATATTTTGTTACTTCATTTTAATTAAGAGCTTTTTAATTTCGGGTCCAATTTGTTTTATTTCGAAACTGGCTTTTTGAAATTCTAAAATTACACACATAGCTACATAATTTATTTTGGTGAAAATCAAAAATTATAGGCACAGCTATATACTTGCAATTTATAATTAATTGAAATAGAATTTTCCAGAAGGTGGTGCTGAAAAAAATTGGCATTGTATAGGGGCATTGGGACAAAAAAATTTGGGAGATTATTATCAAAATTGTTGAAAAATAATAATATTACTATATTCTTAGCTACTATATAATGTAATATCTCAGATTTCATCTGCTAAAATATTTGTCTTTTTTCAGTGGCTTCCTTAAATCCAACTATGAATAATCAACAGATAGCTCAAATTTTAACAGAAAAGTGGGATCAATTATCTCCTGAAGGAAAAGCAATTTATAAAAATATGATTGCCAAAGATTATCCAAAGTATGTAGGTTGATTAAATGACATGAATTCATGAGATAATTTATTAGCTTTTCACTGAAATTGAGTTTTCCTTTTGCCTTCCTGTTTGAATAGATATAACTTCCGTTCTATATTTCCTGCTTAGAAACATTTAAATATATGTGTAGTTTTGAATTTGTGACTTTAATGTTATTACTAAGAGGAAATAGTGAAATAGCACAGGAAACTATTAGAATGAAAATAAATTTATTCTTATTCAAATGAATCAATATTTTGAAAATTTCAGCACATCTTTATGCAAGATTCTCGTTAAATCCATAATATAAAGGCAGAGGTAATCCAGAATCATTTTTTAACCAAGGTAAAGAATTAGAAATGTGAAAAAATATCTCAATAAAAAAAACAGATAGTAATTATGTTACAACATACAACTTAATTGAATTGCTTTACAAGCAATTAACTATCTACTTATTACAAAAACACATTTTCATGGTTAACTTGTATGAAATTATTTAATTTGAAATACGAAATTAATGATGAAGGTGCACAGCGATAATATTTCAGATTACCGAGTCGGCTTATCCTCCTTTGACTCTTCCTGGACACACTTTTTTATAAAAGATATTAGAAGATAAAACATTCTAGTGCTTTTCAAAAACCATTTATTTGATGTAAAATCAAAGCTATCAATATCAATTTTATCCTTAACCTAATTACAATTCATTTATTTTATTTGACTTGTTTTGGTTACTTGTAAAATGTTTTCTCATTTAATTGAATCTTGCTCTTCCAATTCTTAGAGCTTTAATGTTTTATTACTAGAAATATGAAGGAGCAGGAAGAATTTCCGGTAATCCCTGGTCTAAATTTGGACAAAGAAAAAAATGCATCAATAAAATCCAAGAAAGCAAGAAAAATGAAAGATAAATATTTGGAAAAAACCATTTCATTCAATATTGAAATGATGAAGGACACCCTTTGTCCTGGATCCAAGTAAGCAAATTATTTTAAATGTTTTCAAATATTTTACAATGCATTTAACTTCACTTGATTAAACTTTCTTGAATATTGTTTGTAATCTTTGAGTTTGACTTATATATCGCTAGTTGTCTTTTAATCGATAAATAACAGAAATTTTTAATTTGGTACTTTTTATTAGTTTGATGTTGTAATTTGGATGTCACATTACAGAAAATATGTAGAAATGGGTCCTCAAATATCTTTTGAAATCATATCTTTTTGATGCTGTTTCTTAATTCATCAGGGTAATTTTCATTAGTTAGTTATTCCTTAAAGTGATTTATAAATTTGAGAGTGCAGTTGATAAATTTCTGGATCAATTAGTTTAATCTCATGTCATATTTTAAGCATCATTCCCGAAACGTTTTGACTACACCTCTTGCATATCCATTAATGCCAATAACCTATTATTAAGCACATTTTATTTTTCCTAGTTTAAAAAATCTTGATAGTATGAAAGTGATAAACTCTGTATCACCTGGAATTTGGATATGCTTTCAAGGAAACAGACTTTATCTACTAAATAGCTTTCGATTGCAAGAAGCTGTTGTCTACCAGCGTCTTTTAGAGACTTTTCAATTAGAAGCTGATCCTTTGGATTCACCATATGTTATACCTACGAGGTAAGAAGTTTTATATGCACGTATGCATAATTTTAAAATATTTGCAATTGAACACAATTTGCACTTAAGTATTTTTTAATCTATTCATAAAAATCATACATATAAAAGTATTTAAGATTTTGTATAATCAAAGCATTGAAAATTTAAGCCCAGTTTTCTTCCATGTAAGGGCAAAATGTTATATAACTATGAACACACAAATGGTGATGGCATATTGTAATTTATAAAATATTTTAATTCTAATCACACACACACAAAGAAAACAATTATGTAGCTCAATACATATCTTTGTATATCTATATATTACATTTCTTTCAGCTTATTAGACAGTGATGATATGGATATAATTTTGCAATTGAATCACACCAGAGGCCATGGAAATGAAATTCTTATTTCAGATGAAAGACTAACTGCTAATGGCTTTGAACTCAAATTTCTTAAAGGTAACCATTTTTCACGATGTAATTACAACCTAAAAATATTTTAATTTCTGTTTGTATTTAATTAATTTGAAAAACTAATTTTATTTCTAACCAAAAAGATAATTAATGCATGCTATTCTTATTAATTTCTCAAAAATTTATCTTGTTTTGTGCTATAGGCTTGGATTTATTCAACTGTTAGGTTTCCATTTAAATAGCTATGCAGGGTAGTGTTTAAAAAAATCAACTACTCGCCACATTAGAAAACACTGGGTTATAAAATGTTATGTTTTAACTCTTTCTGTCCCAACTTGCCTTTTCTGCATAATGCCCAACCCAATCATCTTTCAGTCAGGTAATAGGGTGTTTAGTGAAGTACACCCTATCATGGAGGGTGATTCTCTGTGTCTTTTGTTCACATTCTAAAGCTACTATTGCTCTTTGTTCATTCATAGAGTATTGTTTTTAAAATGTGTTATCAGATGTATGGAAACAGACACCTTAATGCTAAATCATTGTCATCAGTAACATGTGATTTCCATAGTAAAAAGTAAAGGAGATTAATAATACATCCAAATCATGTTGCTTCAAGTGATGTGGAAAGAAAAGACATATTTCCCAAAGGCCGAATGATTTTAATTTGCTCCGGCCAATGGCTAATGTTCCTTCAAACAATTTACTTTGTAATTTCCCGAACAAAATTTCTGTGCTTTATTTGTAGATCATTTAAATCGATAAAGAATTTGTAATTTTTATATCTACACAATATTTGTAAGTGGTTTAAAATAAATGTTATTTGGATGGCAACTAAAAAATGTTGATTGTAAAGCTTATCTGGATTAAGTTTCATGATCCAGATATTCCCAAACTCCTTCAAAAGTAATAAGAGTTGTGCCAGTTTGAATGAGCTTTTGTTGGAAATGGTGTGCATACTTAGTACCAGCCTTTTTCTATAGTGTGTTAAGCCCCCCCCCCTTTCACATAAAATACTTCAAGACTATAAATTAAATTTTCAAGAATTTACTTCGAAAATTTGCTTTACTGTAATAATTTGGCCTCTACTGCAATATTTCAGGAGGAACGAATTAACTTACATAGTTTTTAATATTTCCCTTTTAGTTATCAAAGATTTCCAAATGTGGAAACAATATTTTAAAATTCTAACCAGAAAGTTTTGAAATAGGTATGCAATTTACAAGTTCGGTGAACTGTCCAAAATATTTGTTGATGCTCATTTTAAAACATATTTAATAACTATGCATGGTTCCTAAAATAAACGTAAATACTGATTTTGAAACTGAAGGGATCAATGAACTTATGCAGAAAGACTGCCCATTCGTTCTCTTTACCACTAAGTAATTTACTGACATTGATGGAGAGCAATAATGGGATCCCTTGCAGGATTCCTGTAGAAAGGGAGAAGAGAACCCTCACTCCCCAAAAGTAGGAATCCACTACATTTTCTTCCCCATTTGCCTTGAAATGGGCATTCAAGATTCATAGTTTTTCCAATATATGGGATCAAAAAGGTTAAATATATGTGATTATATTTTTTATTCATAAGAAAATTACTTTAAGAGCAATGTGTGATGTAACATGATTTACTCAAAAAAGCTTGTTTTTGATTTATGCATAATTAACAGAGGTAACCTATTTATTTTATGTAAAACATTTAAAAAACAAATCAATCTGAAGCAAATTAATGCATATTTCATCTCAGTCCAGTCATATCTGCTCTTAGAATTTCCTTATTTATACCTTGCAATAAGCAATACTTCTCTTTTTTGCTATAAGTCTGCATGATCCTTATACACTCACTGCCAAAAGTTAAGCACGGAGAGGAAAATGTTAATTTCCGGAAGCCAATCTGAATTTGAGAGGCTGCATTTCGCTGCAGATAGATGGAAGTATGCAAATATGATCTGTTACAGCCAATCACGGTTTCGTGTCGAGAAATATGCAAAAAAAGGTAGTCGTATAAGAAGCCAGCATTGTGAAGGGTTAGAGGAGTTCCATATAAGTGCTGATAAAAAGTGTTTAGAACTTTTGTACGATTAGTGGCTTCCAGAAGACAAATGGCAGATAGTGAGCGCTGGCGTTCTGTGGGACGCCTTGAAGCAGGATAATAAATCATAGATTTTGCTCTTTTCTTCGGCGTTCATCATTCCGTCATTTCACAATTATGGAAATAATTCCAAACAAGCCAAACAATTGTCCGAAGACCTGTGACCGGTCGCCCAAGGGTTACGACCGCTGCGGAAGATCAATATATTGCTGTTTTAGCCAAGCGGAATCGAAGAGCGACCTCCACACGTGTGACATCTATGGTTGCAGTGTCCATTGGTGAAAGGCGATATCTGCCACTACTGTTCACTGAAGGCTACATATGAATGGACTGTACGCCCGGGTACCACGAGTTTGTGTTCCTCTATCCGTCCAATCCAGAGGGGCACGATTAAAGTGGTGTCGGCAACATGTGAATTGGACTGTCTGATTGGGCCGACATTATGTTCACGAATGAGTCAAGATTTACCCTGGAGCCAGATGACAAGCGTGTAAGGGTCTGGAGAGAACAAGGCACACGCAATTGGTCCCAGAACATCATTGAGCATCACGTATTCCGAGGTGGAAGCATCACAGTGTGGGCAGGGATTTCGTTGTGATATCGCACCGACCTGCATATCTATAGACGGGGTTCTGTGACTGCTGTCCAGTATCCAGATGAAGTCCTAGAACCCACTGTGATATTGTACTCTGCAGCAGTTGGTCCTGCTTTCGTTTTAATGGATGATAATGCGCGTCCCCATCGAGCCAACATCATCAACGACTATCTGGAGAGTGAGGGGATTGCGCATATGGATTGGCCAGCGTACTCGCCCGACCTTAATCCCATTGAAAATCTTTGGGATGCCCTCGGCCATGCTGTGTCTGCACGTTTCCCACCCCCAGTCACCCTCAGAGTTGCAAACTGCTCTACAGGAGGAATAGCGATTACTTGACTCTGGGGTGGTTGATCACCTCATGGAAAGCATGGTCACACGCTGTAAACTTTGTATGAGGATGAGGGGCGGTCACATACATATGAATGTCGGTTTTGTTTGTTTTGGATTTAAACATTTTGTTAATGACTCCAGTATGACTTCATCTTATAATTTATGAAAATTCAATATTGTTTTCATCTTTGTATGTAATTCTTTGTTTTGTTTCATGCATAAACATATTTGCTACTTTCCTGCCGCATTTCGTGTCAATCGAAGCTGTACTTGTCGATTTTTTCACATTTTACCGCTTCGTGCTTAACTTTTGGCAGTGAGTAATTTCTTCAATAAGCTATACATTCATAAATAAACGAAATTCAAATTTTCCTTTATTCCTGATATTTTTACTTGGTGTTTCCATTTAAACATTTTGAGAAAACTTTAATTTATAATTTAACTTTAGCTTGTTGGTACGTAAAATTTTCCAGATGAACATGAAATTCAAGTTGAAGCTACTGGAATAACAAAAGCTATAGCAGGCTATGGTGTCCCAGATCTCAAACAAATACTTTCCTTAATCAAAACCAACAGTGGTTCTACAAAGCTGTCTGATTGTAGACCAACAAAAGCTATGCTCTACTTACAGGTAAAAGTTTCTGTTTATTTCATTAATTTTTTCTCTATAGAACTAAGAAATATTTAGGAATAAAGTGGTCACATAAGTTTCATAACATGGTTTTACATTATGCTAAACGTTTTGCAGTACAAAAATATGTATTAAATGAATGGTTATCTGATAACATAATTAGATTTGCATACAGAACTTACAACAGCAGATAACTATTTAAATATACTACCCATGAAGGAAAATATGTATGTACACTAAAACTAAAATGAAAAAGTGCTAAAATTAATTTCTTTAGAAATATACTGTAATTTTGTTTAGGCAATAATTCTGGATTCAGTAGGCTTTTTTTGAAAGCACACTCACAAAATCAATTAACTTTACACTTGAAGCTTTAAAACATCCAAGAAAGGTTTATTTATACACTATTGCCTAATAAATCAGATTTTTCCATGTTGCAAATTGAATAAAAAGTTTGACCCATCAGACGAATGTTTCATTTTTGGTTTCGCTTTAAATTAGTAAATATTATAACTATATATTGTACTATATACTATATTATAATGGTGGATATAGATTCACTTATATTTTTCAGGTTTTCATTATCAAAGCACAAACTCTGACTATCTCTATTAATTAGTTTAAGATGTAAAAATTTGAGATTAAAAAGCATGCCTGTAGCTATAACAAACATGTTGGTATATTATTTTAGGGAGAAGCAGTACGTATTACAAGACAGTATCCTACGTCTAAAAGGCTTGAAGACATTGAAGATCTGCTCAAACAACGAAAATTGTTATCTGATGTTTGCATCCATTCAGAGCCTTTTTTACATATTCTTTTCACTCTATCTACAGATTCTAATCTCTGAAAATGTGTAAATACGGGCATGTATATGCTGTCTGTTTCATGGAGATCTTCATTAATGAATCATTACTTCAGATCACAAAGTGCTCCATTTTAGCTTACTCTATGAGCTAATTGTATCGATACAAAATATAAAATGTTATTCCATTTATGTATATTTTTATTGAGCTGTTTAGCAAATAAAAGTACCTTTATTTTCAAATATTTTTGAATGGTTTAATCTAAGTAACTTATAATATATGAACTTTGCATGAATAAAAATTATTTTCTTTCAAAGCAGTATTTCTATGAAATCACAAACTTCCTTAAGGTGTGTCAGGATTTTCTTTAGACAATAAAGAGGGCTGTGTACATTAAGGGGAAAAACTTCTAATTTTTCTGTTTAATTTACCTGATTTTATTTTTTAAGCTAAAAAACTGCTAACTTATCCTAAAATAAGAACCAAAACACTATGTGGTGTTTATTTAGTTCTCACTTGATTCTAATGAAATTATTAACTGATATTTCAAAAATAATATTTTCAACAATGCCCAATTGTTTTTCTTCATGGAAAATTTACTGATCTGGCATATACTCTTTTGCTGTTTGCTCTATTGATTTCTTTCTAGGTATCCCTCTTTTTGGTTCATAGGGTGTCTGACGAGCTATCATGCGTATGCAGTCAATAATAGGACAGACAGATACACAGAGTGTACACCCAGTACAATTATCTGTAACTTGAGGCAGATGTGTTACAGGATCAAATGTAATAGCTTGATATCCTGAATCATTGCAGGCCATGTAGCATTTCCCACAGTTAATACACATTTCCTACAATGAAATTTTGGATTAAAAACAAATAAAGTAAGATGATAAAATATTTTATGTTCTGTATTGGAGTTTTAATATATTTGTGATTCATATCTCACCTCATCAATCACTGCCACCATTTGTTGTGCTATATCTAAACTTGAAAATGGTCCTATCTTATCCAAAGCTTTTCCTATTACATCCTATTCAAGTAAACAATTTTTTGATAGATTCAAAATTAATGTGTACATACAACGTAAGTTATTAGTAAAGAGGTATGTAAAAATATTAAAAAGTTATATTTTAGCTTACTGGACTAAGTGTTAAGTAATCTAAAACATTTTGATTGATAAATTGATACATTAATTTGATCATGTAAAGCAAGAAAGGGCAATATGATGTTTCTCAATTTGCATTTTGTACTAACATTTTAAGGATTCAAATTTTTCACATTTTAGCATTCATTTTGGTGTGATACTTTTATGACTATATTTTTAAAATTGATTAATATCTATTACTCACAGGTAGGATATCTTATCTTTTGCTAAAAATAAAAGCCTACACTAATCTAATGTGGTGCAAACTTATACATTTCCAATTATGAAGATTTATGATAACATAATTGGGCTGTGTTTGGCATATTATAAATGTTCATTACTTTGTTCACCAAGTAAGGAAAACTTATATAATCTGCTTGTATGGAATCAATTGTACTCTGTCTTTCACTTATAAATTGCATACTGTCTTCACATAACTGGAAGCTGTTTTTTCACTATACGATTAGGGTTTTAAGAAATACGTATCTCAATATTAAACTTTGTCAGACACATACAAAAAATATTTATGAACAAAGCATCCAATTCAGCTTTTAATGAGTTAATATAGAAAGCATATAAGTTTCCCATTTAAATATATAGGCTTAAAATTATTGTTTCAAATTGCTTTATTGAAATAGTCCTTTATAATAGTTTAGAACCTTGATACGTTTTGCACATTTGATTTATCATCTATATCAAGAAAAACCTTAAACTTTCTACTGTTTAGGATGCAAAAATCTTGTCAAATCTCAAAGCATGCTACAATTTGTTATTTTCGACTTACCTTTATTTTAGGAATTGGTTTATGAGGTTCATTTATCACTCTGTGGAGTTTCGAATCGATTTCACTTATCAAATCTTCATGAGCTTTCAACTCTGTTATTATTGCTTGTTTTTGTGATAAAAAATGTCCAAAATTTGGCAATTTCTGTAAGAAAAATACAATTTAATAACTCCACACTCAATTGCAGAATTCAATTTGCATTTTTCTTTTAAAGTGTTATTTTCTAGTTTTATTAAATACTAATATCTAACGATTTGTAGTCATCTGAATTTTAGAGTGAGAACTGAAGCAGAACGATCCAGA
This sequence comes from Meta bourneti, assembly GCA_933210815.1. Taxonomy (NCBI): domain Eukaryota; kingdom Metazoa; phylum Arthropoda; class Arachnida; order Araneae; family Tetragnathidae; genus Meta; species Meta bourneti. The sequence continues at coordinate 51,403,657 of OW119927.1, forward strand.
TCTAGTTAGAAAAGGAAGAGTGTTTAATTTTTAAAAGGGAAACATTCTCTAATTGTATTGCACATACAATCAATTGTAGCTCATGAAAAATAAAAAGTAAAATTTTAAATCATTTTTCAAATCAATGTCTGCTACTATGTTTACAGTGGAAATTCTAATTAAAAATTGAAAAGCTATATGTGATTTGGACAGTATTTCTGTCCAGATCATATAGCTTTCAGCCTGTCTAAGATCCCAGAATACTGAACTAAACAGAATTCTGTTGTGTATTAGAGGGATTTTCAGTGCAAACAAACCAGACAGAAAACAGATATTTTACTTTGATTTACCCAAATGCTGTGCTTGATACATATCAGGAGTACCTTAAAATATAGTTTATTGCAGTTTTGACGATGTTTGATATTTAATCTAATTGCCGTTGACCGATCAACTATCATATATTAATTCAGAATTCATTCTTGGTATTTTTATTGGTGATGTGTTGAATTCCCTACTCGAAAAACAAGCCAAGTGATGTCATGTACGAAATACGTACAGGAATCGCGTTCCACTGTAAATACTACTGCCATCTACATTTAGCTGGGCATAAAAAGCCTCACATTGATGGTTTTGAAACAATATTTTTACTAGATGTTTTTTGTAAGTTATAAATTGTTTTGTCAGTTTCCATGATCAAGACATTGCAAAAAAAGGACACTTTTGACCCAAAAAGATTATCCTTTATATCTACATGTTTTCTGCTAATGTTAGTTAAAATAACACATTTGAAAACGTTAGGCAAGGACTTAAGCCTATGCAAATATACGATTTCCACTTTACCTTGTTAACCATGCTTTGAATGTCTATTACAGGCTTCCCTTTTTGTTGCTGTATTGTAGGAGGTGATTGACCATTCCAATCTTCCATATTTGGTAGGGCTTGTAAGTAGAGTAATGCCTTTAGACCCATAGTGTAATCATCTATCACAGTAAAATCTTGATTCTGAATAGCACTGCATACCTGTCAAAAAATTTGAAATATTTTTATATTCTCTTAAATCCACTTATATTTTCAAAATTTGACAGGGTTTCCATGCTTAGAAAACTCCTTAAGAACTCCTTATTTTAGCTATCATTTCTAAGAGCCCTTAAAACTCCTTAGTTTTAAAATCAAGAGTCCTTAAAACTCCTTATTTTGCCCACAATTAGAACACTCAATTTTTCTGATGGCAGTCATTTTCCGATTTCTCCCATTTTCGAGCTTCGTTGTCCGATCTTAGACGGGAAGCCGCAGATTTCACTGGGAGACAACGTTTATCCTCCCCTCTTCAGAAACGAATACAGAGGACCACTGATTGACCCTCGGAAGGGGGGTGTGACTGCAGACAACCCGCAAGGTTGATTGACGGGTAATGACCATTTAGTTCATTGGATCTGGGGAGGTAGATGACTTCCATTGATAGATTGGCTCATGCTTCCTGTTCTCGCGTTTATCGGCTTTTTCCCAGATCTTTTCACATAGTTTTTACAATGACAAAGTTTCTAAACATCTGGAGAAAAAGCACATAAATAATCTTTATTTCCACATTGTCCCCACAAGCAAAATACATGGCAGATGGGTTTGCATTAGGTGCTTCCTGGGGAATGAAGAACTTTAAGGAGAAACAACTTGGTTCCGCTGATAAGGAGTGGCAATTTTGGGCAGTCTTCGATGCGGAGACGTTAAAAAGTATGCCTGGGAAATGCTTTTCTAACAGCTTATGGACTACAAATGAAAAGTATCGAGAATGGATTGCAGCTTCAACTGATCGCCATAAAGCAAAATGCCGTGTTTGATAAAAAAGGATTTGATATTTTAAGAATGGGGAAGTGCTTTTAAAGATTATATGACTGGTAAGTAAATTGAGTAACGGTTGTTTTATTTGGTGATTGTTAGCAGTTGTGAAAGCTTTTTTTACACATAAAAATGTAAAACAATCGAGTTTTCTAAACGCATTAATTTATTTATAAGTGCTGATATTCGAAAAATGTACTCATATAATTAGTAAATTAATGAACAAAGACGTTCCTCTTAAAATGAAAAAAACTCAGATGGATATATGCGAATGGATTGTAAAACCATGCTTAGGTTCGAATATAATTTTTAAATGATGCATGTACTGTGCATTAGTCATTTTGCAATCGTTAGTGATCATTTTACATGTAAAATAAAATTACAAATGTATTCACTAAATGAATTATTTTTAGAACCTATTCCAAAAATGCACCCCGATTTTATTAGAAAACTAACAAACAAAAGTTCTTTAAAAAAACTTTTGTTTGTTAGTTTTAGTTTAAAAGTTCTTAACAAAAATATAAAAAATCTCAGATGAATGCAAATGGTTTGTAAATCCGGATTTAGGTTCTAATATATTTTTAAAATCATGCACGATGCTGTGCATAATCCATTTTACAATCGTAAGAACACATTTTAATAAAATTAAATTAAAAATGTGCCCAAAATGATTTTTAAGAGCCTATACTCAAATTCGCTCCGATATTAGAAAATTAACAAACAAAAATTTATTTTTCAAAACTAAAATAAATAGAAAAAACTAGGATGCAAATGGATTTGCAAAACTATTTAGGTGCTAATATAATGAAAAATAATGCAGCGGCGTATGATTATCAAAGAAATGTAATAATTTTCACAAAATGCAATACAATTTTTGAAAAACAAGAACATGTTCTGTGTGCATATATTACTTATTCTGTGTGCATTATTAAGATTCTGCAAGAAAGTAAGATTTCAGTAATTTGTCTGATGTCAAGAAGTTTCCCTTATTTTGTGGTTATAGATGGCTAGAGAATGTCCCAGTTGTAGAACGTGCTATTGTAATTTGGGCTGATGTTATCAAATATGTTAGAAGTGTAGGAAAGGGTACTTTGAATAAAGTAAATCGCAAGTCTTTTCTGACAGTACGAGACGCTACAAAGGATGAGTTAATTCTGGCAAATTTTAATTTTTTCTTCGCTGTGGGAAAATTATTGCAACCATTGTTTGAATTTTATCAAAACGATAAACCATTGTTGCCCTTTTTTGGAGATGATATGTGAAAGCTTGTAAAGCAATGTGTGGAATATTTTAATCTTCTAAAACCAGAAGAAAAAATTAATATAAGTATCATTCAGAAGCTTTCCAAATTTGATTTTTCTGACTAATTGTTATTCTCCTGTGGACAAAATCAATATAGGGTTCATTGGGAATAGAATTGTAAAGGAAAAGTTAAAGTAGAAAAAAATAACGCCTTGTGCTGCCTTTGATTTACGGCGTGATTGCAGAAGTTTTATACAAATACTACGTCTCATGGCTAAATTTCCTGCAGCATATTTCCTTGTTCGAAATGCTTCATGTCTTGATCCTAGACGTATGGTTAAAGATCAGACCAAGTGCATGAACTCCATGAAGCTTGTACTATCGCACTTTACTCAGAAAAAGATTGTAATGATATACACTATTGGCCATTAAAATTGCTACACCAGGAAGGAATGCAAATAACAGAATATTTATTGTGGGAAGAACAAATGATTAAACATTTGGAGGTATAGATCCTGAGAAATCAGTACCCAGAATAGCCACCTCTGGCAGCAATAACAGCACTTATCCGCCTGGGCATGGGAGAGATTGTATGGCATGTACGGGTACTATAGTCCATGAACTATGCCACAGTTCATCGACTGTAATGAATAGCGAGTGGTGACGTGCCAGTCGCTCGGCAACCATTGAAGTGCCGTCAATTCGAACTAGAGGTGATCGAGACGTGTATCCAATGGCAAACCATACCATCACTCCAGGTGATGGGCCAGTATGACGATGTCGAATGCAAGCTGACAATGAGCGTTCTCCACGATGACGCCAAACACGGATGCGGCCATCATGATGCTGTATACAGAATCTGGATTTGTCTGAAAAGACGACGTGACGCCATTCCTGCGTCCAAGTTCGTCGTTGATCACACCATTGGAGGCGCTCCTGTCTGTGATGCAGCGTCAAGGGTAGCCGAAGCCATGGTCGCCGTGCTGACAGTCCATACTGCTGCAAACGTCGAACTGTTCGAGCAGACACTTGTCTTGCAAACGACTCCATTTCTCGACTCAGGGCTCGTGACGTGACTGTACGATCCCTGGTGGCCATGCGGATAACATGTGTCTTCTCGGCTGTTAGTGATGGGGGCCACTGAGATCCTGCACGACGTTCCGTATGACTGCCCTGAACCCATTGATTCCATATTCTGCTGACAGTCATAGGATCTCGACCAACGCGAGCAGCAATACTGCTATACGATAAACCGCAATCCCGGTAGGTTACAATCCTTCCTCGATCAAAGTCAGACACGTGCTGGTAGGCATTTCTCCTTACACGAGGCATTACACCTTTCTTACCCGAGAACAACGTTCAAATGCAATTCCAGTATGAGAAACCTGCTGTCAAATCTCTTTTATAGCATTGTGTCGCTACCGCCGCCTGCTCTTCATGAATGCGTTGAAAATCTAATCATTTGCATATCACAGCATGTTCTATCTGTCATGCAAATTTCACGTGTATGGCGTGCCGCCTTCCTGGTGTAGCAATTTTAATGGCCAATAGTGTATTACTTCAATTCTAAGATTTTATGGAAAGCACTGTTTTCAAATCCTATTCATTGTTTCAGAATTTTGAAACCAAAAACATTCCGTTTAGTTAGTTTTTTACATGACTTTCTTGGTATAAATGATCCAAAGGGAAAACTATGGAAAGTTATTAAAACCATAATGATCTTATCTCATGGCCAGGTTTCTGTGGAACGTGGATTTAATATCAACAAGTCCTTAGAAGTTGAAAATTTAAAAGGAGACTCCTATATTGCAGACTTATTTATGAAAATGCTAATGATATTCCAAATTTAGTAATTACTAAAGAAATGAGAAAATTTGTTTCTTATTCAAGGCAGAAATATGTTATGCATTTAGAAGAACAATGCAAAAGTGCGAAGACAAATTTAGAAAATAAAAGAAAACTTGAGCTACTACTTAATTCCTTAAAATCAAGGAGAATTTGTCTTGGTGATAAAAAATGAGAATGGAAAAGTCAGCTGAAGAACTGGTAATGAGGCAGAAGCTTCTGAGGACTTTTCTCTTTTAAAAAGTGTAAATGCATACGTAAAGACATTAAAGGAAAAGAAGTTGAAATAAAGGAATTAAACAAAATTATTTCTAAAAACAAATCAGTTGAAATTTATTCGTAAGACTTTTTTCTCAGGTGCAATATTTAACAAGATAAATGTATTTGTATTTAAAATGGAAAATAAATCTTTGTTACTAAAATTCTTTCTTATTTTCTAAAAAAATGCAACGATTTTTAGAATTTCATTTTCCCCCTTGGGATGACATCCTTAAAAATTAGTTTTATTATGGTTAAATGGGGCTAGAAATCTTATAGGTGTAAAATACATTCATCTTTTCGTGCATTGTTTTTAGAAAGTTAACTTCCAATCACACAATGTATTTAACAGACAACATCAAAAAATTAACTATAAATCTGCCTGCATACATCCCTAATTTTTGTCTTACTAGTTGATTCATACAATGAAGGTGCAATATGGTTTTTGGTATATCTCGATTAATCCTTATAAAAAATTATTTGTGTCCTTAGAAACTCCTTATTTTTTATTTTGAAAAAAGTGGGAACCCTGCTTGAGGATTGTCAAAATTGGGTTATAAATTTTGAATACAAAATGCATACAATGTATTTAAAATATTACTTGATGTATCTTAGTACTGAATTAAATTCCATGATCTAATATCTAATTCATCAAAAAGTAATTCTGAAAATGAACTTATACTAAAGTATTCCTTTCACTAATTAAATTAAAAAAGTCAACTCATACAATGTCGCATACATTAAAGTCAAGTGTTGCTTTGGAATTGCATAAAATTCTCTAAAATTACATAAAAATATTTTTTTAAAGATCTGAAAATTCTTAAGCAATTTTAATTAAGATGAGTAATAATTAAAATATTCTTTAAATAGTAATCGAACAAGTATATTTAAATGGATAAATATTATATTTTTATTCTGTGGTTTTTAAAAAGCTTACTTGTAGAAGAGTTGCTCCAGTTTGTAGAAACTGTAGTCCAGCATCAGCTGAATCTATGCCTCCAGTTGCTAGAATCGGAAAATCAGGCAAAGCCCTAGCAATTGCTGACACAGCTCTGAGAGCTATGGGTCTGATGGCATTTCCTGACACTCCACCGTAGGTAGTCCTCTTTTCTTTTCCTATGGCTGGCCACGGAGAAGAATTACTTTTCAAATCCATTAGACCTGATACTGTATTTGTAACTGTCACACCATCAGCATGACCTAAAGTAAAAGATTTATTTCCACATGCTCTATGCAATAGAAAGTATTAGTGGCATCAAAACTGGAGGAAATTATTGGAAGTGGGGTAAGTAAACTCCCAGTTACTTCATATTTGTGTTTTCAGAACTATTTTGTTGAAACTAGTTAGTTGGCTTTTGGTGATATTTAATATTTACCTCTCCAATTTTTGTGGGGGCTGGACCCCTCTATAAAATTGTTGGAGTGGGCAAGGAATTCGGTTCCCTAGGAGTAGGCACCCGTGAAAAGTATTAGTAAAAGGAATTAGCTTGGAACATTTTGAAATGACAACTGTGTTTATTAGATTAGCTTTTTTGTTTTCAGGATGCTTATAGTTAATTCTTGTAGATTATTGATAATAACTACTCGGTTGATACAAAGGTGGAATGAAAAATATATTTTACCTTATCACATTGTAATCGAATCTGGGAATACAGGATTGTTATATGCCTACATAAGGGCCGTGGTAGCCCAATTGGAAGAGTAACGGATTAGGGTTGCGAGTTCGAATCCAACCAAAGACCGTCGTGTACAGAGGGGGCTGTTGCACGTTAAATCTGCCGTGACCTCAAATGTACTCACGTTGGCATGGTGTGGAAATTTGGTGAGTGAACAGCACAGATGTGACCTCGTCATCTGACCGTGGTTCAAAATTATGTGATGTTGCCCTCGGATCTTTCCCTTGGGGGTTGATCCCGGACATTCGCTACTAGCCCGTTGTGTTGCTCCAGTACGACGTTAAATACCTACCATGCCTACATACATATTCATGTTTACTTCCTGGTGTCTATGGTAAGTTATTGTATTTGTCATTTGACTGACGCATAAGAGGAACAATGACAAGCTATTTACTACGAGTTTAAACGATAGTTTGATGTTTGGAAATAAGAGCATGTAACGAAACTCAATCAAGCAAACTAAAACTTTTGAGAAAACAGTTTTAAATTTTTGAATAAATATTGACATTTTTAATGGGGAAGAGAATGAAGCAGTTGATGAAGAACTGAGGAGAATTTGAATTTATCATAAGTAGAGTTTAGAAATTTAATAGTAAAGTAGAGGGTCAGGATTCTTGTTGAAGTTTAAGGAAGGGATGCGAGAGTGAAAAAGGTCATAGATTAGGATTTTAAAGTGAGTACTTTTGAAAGCAAAAGTGTCAAGCATATTAAGGAATTCAAGACATTTTTTATTTAGAGAAAATGTTCTTAACCGTTTTCCAGTTAAAAGAGGTGTTGAAGTGTAATTCCAAATCTTCCAGATCTTTTATGAGATTTTTACAGGATGTAGAATGACAGGTTTTACTTCTATCTTTATTTCTTTTTCTACAGCCACGTTTAGTTTTAGTTTCAGTGGTGTGAAAAATTTGGGATGTGTTGCAGTTTGGAGGATTGATGTGTGTGCCTTTAAAAGCATCATTAAGTCCATATGGCAAGATACCCATTAAAAATGTCAAAAGTTTCAAATATCACACCACACTCGGTCGGTTGATTTTTAATTGCAATAAATTCTGCAACTCCACCAATCTTTTTTGAGACTCCTCCATCTGTATCTGTGAAGATAAAAACTACTCTAATTTTATCGATCCCCGCCATAAATACATAATCACTGGTAACCTCGATATTGTTAAAGATGCATCACTTAGACAACTCATGTCAAAAGGTACTAAATTTAGACCTCTGCTTAAAACTAAAAAATCCTTCGCACTCGAATCTTTTCTTAACGACATAGACCTCTTCTGCCTCAAAATTTCAAACAAATTTTCTTTACCCCTGGATTTTTTCACTGAATGGAAATGGTGCCTTTGCAATTTTTTTTTTAAATTCTCTTCTACTTCTTTTAACCCTCCAGGCGGCCACCACGAGATAACTCGTAAACCAAAATGCAAGTTTTAAGTGTCAACCCCGAGATATCTCGGAAACCAAAGTGCAAGCTCAAGTGTCAACCCCGAGAATCTTTGAACGGTCACTTTTCCTTCCCCTCGATCACCCATATCCCCTATTGAGGGGGAGTGGCTGTAGACCTTTTGTGCGAGGGGTCCTGATGGGAACGGATAATCCCTAAAATGTTATCCCTTAAGTCACTGCCTTTGACGTGTTCTTCGAGTATCACGACGGCATTCCTATCTTTGTTAAGTTACACTTTGGAAGCGTCTGTCTTCGAGTTCTTCGGGAAAAAGAAGTTGAATTGGAAATTTGGAACTACAAGAGCTTTTCGAAAACGTATTCTCACTGCTATTTTTCTTTCACTTTTTGAAAACATAAAAATGCTTCATATGAAGTACGATTAAAAATTTCCAAAACAAAAAGCAAATAACAACACGAAGTGACACAAGACATACTTTTTAATCTACGCACAATTGTTTAATTTAGTATTTCAGTACGTATTGAAAACTCGACGAGGTGCAATAATTAGCGGAGTTTGAATAGGTTTGGTGAAGCCGCCGGCCATCGATGCGATAAATAATTTTAAATTTTCAAAACCTCTAGTTTGGTTCTTTCGAATAAACATTAATTATCAATGGATAATTAACCCTTTGAAAATCCTGCTAAATAAAATATGTTTTCCAAAAAAACTATGGGTAACGACCTTTCGTCTCGTATGAATGTAATTTACACAAAACAAAATTTAGTTTAACTAAGGGGTGATGCGCTCTTGTATGTCTCTTCTAGAACACCTCCTAGATATTACATTATCAAATGAGATATCACTATCATATGTTCTAGGCATATAGTCTTAATATGCCTAGAGCATACCTATACCGAGCTTTTACTATTTGAAGGTAATGAGACGTCAAACCGCCCTAAAATTGTTATCATTTGCCAGTCTTGTACTAAAAGCTTATACAAATTACTTTTAACTTATTTTTAAGAAACGAAATGTTCCAGTAACTCACATTTGTTAATGTCTTTAAGAGAAATTTAACCTAGGAACATATGTATATGCAGTCACGAATGAATTCGGTTGATGGGACGCTGATGATATATTCAGAACACAATCATCAATGAATCGAAGTGATTGAACCAAAAATTGGTTCTTTTTTACTTGTCTTTAAAATTATTTAACACCACCATGCTACTAGCAGGTGTGACTAAATGTTTTTAATCTGAATTTCCCAAATCATCATAATTATATAGCTTTTCTTATTTTATCTGCCATATACTTCCATTTAATTATAAAAATTTTAGATAAGAAACGAAATACGTTTAACGCACATAATGCAACAATGGGATAGACATCTACATATATATAAAGCTGAGTTGGCGTCTTTCTGTCCTCTATACAAATAAATCTACAGTTTGACCTATCCACACCAAATTTGGTACACTTATTCTTCAGAACTCTGCGGGTAATGTAGGCTACATATTAACCCCCGTTCTATTTGTCGTGGGTGTGCAGAGGGGGCTAAAAGCAATTCGAAATCCCCATAGGAATAACATTGAGTATTTTTACGATCAAAGTCAGACCAATTCAAATCAAATTTGGGACATTCATTCTTTAGAATCCTGCGAGAAACATACGTTACATTTTAACCTCAGTTCTATTCGTTCTAGATCTACAGAGGGAGCTAAAAGCAATTCGAAATCCAAATAGGAATAGCATTGAGTATCCTTATCAGTTTCACCAATTCACAACATATTTCGCACACGCATTCTTTTAGACTACTGCGGGTAACTGGGGCTATATATACCCCGTTCGATTTGTCCTGGGTCTTAAGAGGGGGTGGGCCACGGTGGCCCGGTTGGAAGAGTAACGGATTAGCAACCGGAGGGTTGCGAGTTCGAATCCAGCCAAACACCGTCGTGTACAAAGGGGCTGGTGCACGTTAAATCTGTCGTGGCCACAAATGTCCTCACGTTGGAGTGGTTTGGAAAGTGGGGTGCCAGCTCAAGTGTTGCCTCGTCATCTGACCGTGGTTCAAAATTACGTGGTGTTGTCCTCGGATCTGTCCCTTTGGGATTGATCCCGGAGTGTCACCAATAGCCCGTTGTGTTCCAGAGTGACGTTAATTAAAAAAATCTACCTACCTACCTTTAGAGGGGCTAAATATAATTCGAAATCCCCGTAAGGATAACATTGAGTATTTTTACGATCATTGTCATACCAATTCACACCAAATTTGGTACATTCATTATCTTGAATTCTGCGGTAAATATAAACTACATATTTAACCTGTTTTATATGTCCCAGGTCTGGAGAAGGGCTAAAAGCAATTCAAAATCCCCATAGGAATAACATTTGAGTATTTTGACACTAAATTTAGTACATTCAATTTTTGGAATCCTGCGGGAAACATAGGCTATATATTAACCCCGTTCTATTTGTCCTAGGTTGAGAGAAGAAGCTAAAAACAATTCGAAAACCAAATAGGTAGTTCATTAACGTCCCCCTGGAGCAACACAACGGGCTATTGGCGATGGTCCGGGATCAATCCCGAAGTGAAAGATCCCAGGACAACGCCTCGTAATTTTGAATCACGGTCAGATGACGAGGCAACACCTGAGCTGGCACCCCACTCTCCAAACTACGCCAACGAGAGGACACTTGAGGCCACGACAGATTTAACGTGCACCAACCCTATTGTATCCGACTGTCTTTGGCTTGACCTAGTTTCGAACTCGCAACTCTCCGTTTGCTAATCCGTCGCTCTTCGAACTGGACTACCTCTGCCCTCGAAATCCCAATTGGATTGACATTGACTATCCGTACTCTCAGTTTGACCAATTCACATCGAATTTATTACTCATTCTTTAAAACCGTGCGAGAAACAGGCTAGATATTAACCCCATTCGATTTTTCCTGGGTTTGTAGAGATAATCAAAACAATTCGAAATCCCCATAGGACTAATATTGAGTATTACGATGTGTTACAAACAATTCAATTCGAGCAACGCCGGGTAATTTAGTTTTTATCAGTTTCGTGTTTTATAAGAGGAGGGCCGGGTTTCAACAAATTTACTCGTAAATACCTTTACAATTTTTTTAATGTTACATGCATAATAAAAGCAAAATTATTAATTATATCATGGTCATAAGGAGTGTGTATACACTTTGTATGCGATGTGACATTTAAATTAGTTATCAATCACTGGACTAATGAAATCTTGTAGCGTGTTGTAGTTTTTCAGACCAACATTAAAATAATTTGTGCTGATTTTCATCTCATTCTGATCACCAGACATTTATATTTGTTGGGCCACAAACACTTTCCATACGAGACTTCTTTACAACAAAGTTAAACGAAGTCCCTTGTCTCTTACTGATATAAAAAAATTAATTTTAAAAATTCGTCACAAGAACTTACACTGCAATGAGAACTTGCGAAGAAACAGTATTCAGTATTATTAGATTTGAGACCCGGATAGACTGCTTTGATCTTCATTTTCAGTGAAAAAATTTTCTATACAGTTCCTTGGTCAGTGATAATTGCTATACAGATATTGTAGGCATTCCGAGTTTGAACATTTCGGCACATTCACGAATATTATTCTCAGAATATTACAACTATAAAATATTTCAACATAAAAATCCTTAGATATTAAAAATGACAAATCGAAGGATAACCTCTTACGACCCGATATAACTAATATGCTAGGACACGGTACTTGGCTGCAATCCGGTGGTTGAGAAACACTTCATTTTCAGTGGATAAATATGTAGGTATTTAATTACCGTCGCACTGGATCAAAACAAAGGGCTATTAGCGACCGTCCGGGATAAAATACGAGGGGAAAGATCCAAGGACAACACCACATAATTTTGAAACACGCTCAGATGACAAGGTCACACCTGAGCTGGCATCCCACTATCCAAACTTCCACACCTAGCCAACGTGTGGGCATTTCAGGCCACGACAGAATTAACTTGCACCAGCTCCCCTTTTTCGCGACGGTCTTTGGTTGGACTCGAACTCGCAATCTTCCGCTTACTAATCCGTTACACTTCCAACCGGGCTACTCATTTTCAAGGGAAGACAAAATAAATGACACTCAGACCTTTGAAAAAACTGCTTGAAATATAGGTTTTATTATGTAAAACTATTTGAGGCTACGTCAAACCATTATCACTGTCGATTTTATAAAATTATTTTCAAGCATTTATATGAAACAAATCGTTAATGTTTCGGGATTTACTTAATTCCTCCATTTTTGTATTCTTGCACCTATGAATTTTGATTGTCCGGATGCCATTTTATTTTATTGTGGTTCTGAGGTTTGTCTGAAATAACTAGACCATAAAAATTTAATGAAAAATAATCGTTTTAAATCGTGATCAAGAAGATTCCAAATGTCCTATACTTCCATTCTTTAAAAAGTTATTGGTGCAAAATAACTCAGTTTACCATATGTGTGCGGTTTTCTTTCTACTCATTTCTTCACTGATATGTGAACACCCAAAATCTGGAACCTTTGGGGTAATATCCGTTGTGATTACTCTTTTGGATATTTTACATTAGCAAAGCAAGTATTGAATATTTTTTTGTTTTGCTCTGCTTTAAGTCTCATGTCTAACTCAACTGCGATAAATAATTTCATCTCTTGATTTATACAAAAATCAGGCTGTAAATCTGTGTAATGGAGGCAAACTTTTGTGGGGAAGAAAATCAATGCTAGAATTTAACTTATTTACAATTAGAAGAAAATTACTCATTAAAAGAAAAATATATAAGTTTATAATTTCAAAGTTTCCCATTGTTACAGTAAATATTTGTTTATTACAAGGTTTTTCAAACACGTGTAAGAGTATTTGCATGGATCAGTCGAATGTATCTTGATCCCCTGAAATATCGTACTATTTAAAAGTCATTAGACAAGCATTTCCCTTGAGAAAATTCTATATATACTTTGGGTATTCTGGAACCTGGGAAGTAGCCCGTGGCTTTACTATTTATCACTATCATCGCTCTCCTTTGATGGTCCGGTCTAAATAGTCTACTGCTGTATCCAAATGACTGAAGAAGAGGAAAGCACTCCCTTTGTCCAAACCCTGACACTTTTAAAGGGAACTCGCTTTTTTGGTGTGCCGTTTTCGGGAACACAACTTTGAGATGCCTCGCCGCCAGGAGGGTTAAAACTAGCACTTTCGAGTTTGCAGAAATTAAAAATTCAATTAAAAACCTACAATCTCTTTTATTATTACTCCAATTGACAAAGCCAACTGCAATTTCGGTTTCTTCTGCAAAAAACTTTATCTTAACCTACTAAATTCTGAACTTAAAAACTCCATCACTTACAAAAAACACATGCTACTCATAATATTGTTAAAAAAATCATTGCCTTCAACAAAACTCTTAAGCTTAAGACCTACACAATATACTCTTGCCTTACATTACCATCACCCCTAAATTTCGCAAAACCCCCATAGCTGTTAGATTCATCACTTGTGGCACTAACCAAAATTACATGCATAAACCAGGCAAAATCTTTTTTAAATTTTTAAAAATCCTTCTTAAAGCTATCACGTTAAAAGAAAACTGTTGGATCATTAACAATAACACTCCAGTTCTTAATTTTCTTTCTTCTAATAACAATGTCTCACAAATTGACTCCTTCGATTTCAAACACCTCTTCTTTAGCATCCCGCACCATAACCTTATAGATGTTCTTACCTCCTACACTGAATTTATATATATATATATACATACGTATGTATATGTATATATATACATATATATATATATGCATGTATGTATATATATGTATGTATGTGTGTATGAAGCGCGATACCTAAAACTAACCCCCTAAATACAATTCTCACTAAGAAAGGTCCCTTAGCGATTCCCTTTTCTCCCAGTCTTTGTTTCCCTATCTACGTGGTCAATATATCTTGCCACCCCCTTTCAACTTTGAACTCAAGCCGTCTCGTTAACTTGGACCTCCCAAGGACTCCTGCTTTCAAATCGGATATATAAGATCACATCCCTCCTTCGTTAAACCACCGATTTCTACCAATGAACTTTCTTGTTAGATCTCCTGGTCCAATATATTTCTCTTAATGCTAATCCCTTAGCGAGTTCATTGAAAACTATTCGTTCTTTCACAAGCCTCTTGGGATAAGGAGCCCTCAAAGCAGAGTTCAAAATTCCAAACCCTCAACAACCTCCACGCCTTATGATGTAAGTACTCGTCTATTGAATTAATAAAGAATTGTTATAGAACTTTCTGCCTCTCCATTTGCGGAATCATCATTATTCAATGCAAATGGATAATTCTCTCCGGTTACCATACACCACTCTTGCCACTCTCGTCAAGACTGCAGGCTTATGAGATCTGTTATTATGACAGATTTTAAAGTCGACAGGATGGCAACTTGTGGTTTGGGAACCTCAAGGTGAAGACTCAATTTGGAAGTTTTAAGAAATTGAACGGACTCTCATCACTACACCAAAATAATGTCGAATAGAGATGATTCTACTGCCAGCTACAGTTTCTGAAGAGTTTTCGGAAAGAATACTTTAAAAAATAATAGCATCCACCTTGGAGAACTTTCCCTCAGCCAAGGCCTACTCCACTAACTCAGATCGCGTATCCACCAGTTACTCAATATGGACAAACACCTCATTTTGAATGACCATACCTCAAAGGGACTATTTTTGTTGTCACAAAACATTCATTGGATTTTTGAACAGAGGCACAAGTACAAATATCATTCCTGAACATTTCCTCAGACAGTTGAAATATGAGACAATAACAGTGAAACCTAAGATCCAAATTCAACAAGCAGTTGGTGCTATTCGGGTAAGTGAAAATGTTTTGATCAATATTTCAATTGGTTGCCTTACAAAACAACTTAAATTTTTGGCCATCAAACAAATATTTCAATTTAATCATAATGTAACTTCAAATACTCCTATAAGTTCTGTACAAATATCCCATCATTTTTATAATCAAGGTTATTCACAATATTCTAATAGTAATCAACATAATAACTTTGGATCATGTGAAAATACTACTAGTAAGAATACTTCTGATGAACAATGTTCAAAAATTGAAAATATGAAATGTGAGAATGTGTACTCTTATGATAAGAATGATAGTATTAAGAATTGTACTGATAGTAATAACATTAAGGACTGTACTATTCCTAGTGTTAACTCAAATAATGTGGATAATATCAATTATGGTATTAACTCTGGTGGCAAATTAACTGCTCTAATTAACAAATACAAAAGGTTTTTGCCAACAATAAATATGATGTAGGCTCAATTAGTTTAGAACCTCAACCAGTTATTTTAAACTCGGAACTGCCAATTGCTTGTCGTCCATACAGAGCCTCACCTTAAGATAATGCAGAAATCAAAAACAAATGACGAACTTTTAAAGGCAGACATTATCAAACTTTCTTTCAGCCCTTATGCTGCTCCTGTAACATTAGCTTACAAACGAGATGTAAACTCCAAGACTCGTTTATGCATAGATTATCGAAAACTAAATGAAATTACTGAAACAGATTCCGAACCCATTCCTCGTATCGATCCTGTATTGGATCAATTGTCCCATGCAAAAATATTCTCAACACTAGATTTAGCTTCTGGATGCCGGCACATCAAAATTAAGGAGGAAGACAGAAAAATTTGCATTTACCTCAAATTTTGGTTTGTACCAATGAAAAAGATTACCTTTTGGATGGTACAACTCCCCTGCAATATTTCAACGTGCCATAAGGCAAATTCTAAATAAGTATCAAATTAAATTTGCCCTAAATTATTTTGATGACATAAATGTATTTTCCCAAATTTATGAAGAACATATGAAACATTTAAAAATCATCTTTGAGATTTGTGAGAAAGAGAACGTGAAACTCAAACTTTCAAAATGCAACTTTGCAAAAACAAAAATAAATTTCTTGGGATATGAAATTTAGAACAGTACTTACAAACCAAGTAATATTAACGTCGAAACTATCAAAAAACTTCAACCACCCAGAAGCACCAAAGAGTTTCAAAGATTTCTTGGTTTTATTAATGTCTATAACAAATTCATTCCAGATTATGCGAAAATTCAAGCCCCTTTGAACAACCTTCTTAAAAAAGATGTAAAATATCAATGGTCGGAAGAATGCCAAGCCTCATTTAAGAAACTCAAAGATATTTTAATCTCTAAGCCCGTGTTAAGTTTATTTAACCCGGATTACCCCAGCCATTTATACACCGATACCTCAGAAGAAGCAATTTCAGGAATTTTAAATCAGGAACATTCAGATGGTTCATTATATCCAGTTTCCTTTTGCTCTAGAAAATTACGACCTTACGAGAAACATTTTACGATACCAGAACTCGAATGTTTGGCTATAATACACTGCTGGCCACCGTAAATGCAACACCCTGAAGGAAGCATGCAAATAATATGAAATTTACAACATGCATTGGCGGAGGTGAGATATGCAAATGATTAGAATTTCAGCGCAGACGCACATCACGCGCGCCTGTGGCGCCACTTCAAAGCGCTATTTAAGGCTTGGAGATTTCGACGATTTCAAGTACGGCAATTGTGTTTTTCTTGTGGTTTTTTCAAAAAAACGATCAATTATGCCTCGTAGTAAACAGCGATCATCTTTCGATCAAGTATCCGAGTTCGACAGAGGAAGGATAGTGGCCTACCGAGATTGTGGATTATCTTTCAGGGAAATCGGTAGTCGTGTTGGACGAAACCAAACAACTGTAATGCGGATATGTGATCGTTGGATGCAGGAGGGTACGACGGACCGACGTGTTCGATCGCATCCACCTCAGTGCACCACTTCACGTGATGACAGGCATATTGTGCGTATGGCAGTGACGGATCGCTCAGCCACATCACGAACCATAGCACAGTACATTCAGTCTGTACCGCATCATCCAGTGTCTGCGCGTACCATACGACGCCGTTTACAGCAGGGTGGTCTGTCCGCAAGACGTCCATTGCTTCGTCTACACTTGACGCAGAACCACAGACGTTTCCGCCGCCAATGGTGCGATGAAAGAAGGATGTGGACGGCAGAATGGAATGAAATTGTCTTTACTGACGAGTCACGCTTCTGTCTGCAACACCACGATGGTCGGATTCGAGTCTGGAGACACCGTGGAGAGAGGATGCTGAACAGCTGCGTTATGCACCGCCACACTGGTCCTGCACCGGGTATTATGGTATGGGGCGGTATTGGATATCACTCTCGCACTCCTCTAGTACGCATTGCCGGTACTTTAAACAGCCAGCGCTACATCTCCGAGGTGTTGGAGCCAGTTGTCCTTCCTTACCTTCAGGGCTTGCCCACAGCCATATTTCAACAGGATAATGCGCGACCACACGTGGCACGCATTGTCCAAGGGTTCTTCGTCAATCGCCAGATTGAATTGCTTCCCTGGCTAGCTCGCTCTCCGGATCTTTCGCCGATAGAAAACATGTGGTCCATGGTTGCTCAACGATTGACCCAGAATACATCCCCAGCTGCCACACCAGATCAACTTTGGCAACGTGTGGAAGCTGCTTGGTCTGCTGTACCCCAAGAACACATCCAAAGTCTCTTTGAATCAATGCCGAGGCGTGTGGCAGCGGTGATCTCCAACAATGGCGGCTACTCTGGCTACTGATTTTGGCAGGAACCACACTTCACAGAAGTCTATAAATTTAATCATTTGATACTTGGTCAACATGTTATCTACAAAATAAATTTTGTTGTGATATCTCTTGTCTTTCTTGGTGTTGCAATTTGGGTGGCCAGCAGTGTAGATTCCGTCGAAAAACTTTTCTGCTATCTTCATGGAAATCACTTTACTATTTATACCTATTATGCTGCCCTGGTTTGGCTCAAAAATATTAAACACCCAACCGGTAGGCTTTTTAGATGGTCATTGAAATTGTCTATGTACAATTTTACAATTAAATACAAAAATGGATCTACTAATGTAGAAGCTGGCATGCTAACTAGAAACCCCATAAATCATCATGTGCTGCCAAGAGCACAATTACTAACTCATTCTGAGCTCAAAGAAAGTCAAGAAAATGATAATGTTTGCAATCGCAAATACAAAAACGGGATAATCTTTGGACGATTAGAAACCAAGGTTTGAATAAAGTTGTCCCATTTTCCCTTCGTTCAAAATTGTTAGAGAAAGCGCATATTGAGTATGGGCACCTAGGAGTGTCATCAATGTTGAATTTATTTTCGCCACAATATTACACTGCTGGCCACCGTAAATGCAACACCCTGAAGGAAGCATGCAAATAATATGAAATTTACAACATGCATTAGCGGAGGTGAGATATGCAAATGATTAGAATTTCAGCGCAGACGCACATCACGCGCGCCTGTGGCGCCACTTCAAAGCGCTATTTAAGGCTTGGAGATTTCGACGATTTCAAGTACGGCAATTGTGTTTTTCTTGTGGTTTTTTCAAAAAAACGATCAATTATGCCTCGTAGAAAACAGCGATCATCTTTTGATCAAGTATCCGAGTTCGACAGAGGAAGGATAGTGGCCTACCGAGATTGTGGATTATCTTTCAGGGAAATCGGTAGTCGTGTTGGACGAAACCAAACAACTGTAATGCGGATATGTGATCGTTGGATGCAGGAGGGTACGACGGACCGACGTGTTCGATCGCATCCACCTCAGTGCACCACTTCACGTGATGACAGGCATATTGTGCGTATGGCAGTGACGGATCGCTCAGCCACATCACGAACCATAGCACAGCACATTCAGTCTGTACCGCATCATCCAGTGTCTGCGCGTACCATTCGACGCCGTTTACAGCAGAGTGGTCTGTCCGCAAGACGTCCATTGCTTCGTCTACCCTTGACGCAGAACCACAGACGTTTCCGCCGCCAATGGTGCGATGAAAGAAGGATGTGGACGGCAGAATGGAATGAAATTGTCCTTACTGACGAGTCACGCTTCTGTCTGCAACACCACGATGGTCGGATTCGAGTCTGGAGACACCGTGGAGAGAGGATGCTGAACAGCTGCGTTATGCACCGCCACACTGGTCCTGCACCGGGTATTATGGTATGGGGCGGTATTGGATATCACTCTCGCACTCCTCTAGTACGCATTGCCGGTACTTTAAACAGCCAGCGCTACATCTTCGAGGTGTTGGAGCCAGTTGTCCTTCCTTACCTTCAGGGCTTGCCCACAGCCATATTTCAACAGGATAATGCGCGACCACACGTGGCACGCATTGTCCAAGGGTTCTTCGTCAATCGCCAGATTGAATTGCTTCCCTGGCCAGCTCGCTCTCCGGATCTTTCGCCGATAGAAAACATGTGGTCCATGGTTGCTCAACGATTGACCCAGAATACATCCCCAGCTGCCACACCAGATCAACTTTGGCAACGTGTGGAAGCTGCTTGGTCTGCTGTACCCCAAGAACACATCCAAAGTCTCTTTGAATCAATGCCGAGGCGTGTGGCAGCGGTGATCTCCAACAATGGCGGCTACTCTGGCTACTGATTTTGGCAGGAACCACTGTTGTGGCTCAACCCTTGGCATCCTTCAAAACGTCGCCATTTGGCGTACTACGGCATCCTCGCTGTGTAACCGCCTGTCCTCAGGCAATCGCTCTTTGGAATTGACTCGTATTGCAGTCACCAGTGATATGGTTCACTAATCCTGGCAATGGCGCCAGTTATTATGGATATAAGACTGTATATATGTACATATTAGTAAACTTGTGGTTATTCAGATTAATTGCCTCATAGTATCTGTTTTCATCTTCAAAAGAATTGTTACAGTCCACTTATAGAAAAATGAACCGGTGACCACACAACATATGGTCCTTCTCACCGGAGACTTTAGTTTCGGTTGTCGCAGAACTGGCTTTAGTTATAGATAAATAGAGCAACTATGACGGATAAGAAAAAAATAGTATGCCTCAATAGGCAAAGAAGTGCTTATAAAGGACAATTAGCAAAAATCGCAGCATTTTTGGACAATACCGAAGAAAAAGATGACTTACAATCTCAAATGAAGCTGGATAATCTAAGAAGAGTTATAGGAAAATTGGATGATTTAAAAGTGCAGTTCATCGAAAAGGTCGTCGATGAAGCAGAATTGGAAACGCACCTGCAAACCTTCCTAGAATTAGAAGACGAAGCCGAGCAAATGGAGGTAAGGCTTAGAAAACTCCTATTACTTAATGTCAATATGGAAAATCCTAGATTAAAAGACTCTAAATTAGATAGTTCTTCGATGAATGTGAAATTACCTGAGGTACCTTTACCAAAGTTTTCAGGACATTATCAAGATTGGTACACATTTAAGGATCAATTCGTAAACTTAATTGATTCAAATGATAATTTGAGTGATACTCAAAAATTATATTATCTGAAGTCTACCCTTAGCGGTAGTGCTTTAGACGTTGTTACTATGGATGACACATACACTTCGCTTTTTAAAGCATTAGAAGATCGTTTCCAAAACAAACGTTTAATTGTAAATTGCCATATGAATGAAATATTAACAATAGAAACTGCAGCTCAGGATGCAGCTAAAAGTCTAAGAGCAATAGTTGACGGCTGTCAAAAACACATTCGAGCTCTTAAAAGCTTAGGACTGGAGCTTAATCAGTTTTCAGAAGTTATGTTAATAAATATAGTTCTTAAGATATATAAAGAAACGAAAAACGGATAAAGAAACGAAAAAACAATTTGAACTATCGCTTACCACCACAGAAGTACCTAAATGGCAAGGATTCATTGACTTTTTGCAAAAACGTTGTTTGGTTTTAGAAAATTTACAGTGTAATGTAAATGTAAAACCTAAATATTCGCACATTGATAAAAATCAAAAGTTGAAAACTTTATTAGTGAAAAATAGCTATAAAGATTATAAATGTGTTTTATGTCAAGCAAATCATTCTATTTTCAAGTGTGATATGTTCTTAAAACTGAGTGAATACGAGAGATATTCAACAGCAAAAAAATTCAACCTGTGCCTCAATTGTCTTAGTTCTAAACACAAAATTGCGCAGTGTCATTCGAAAGGAGTTTGTAATATTTGTTTCCAAAGACATAACTCTTTACTTCACAGACAGCGTTCGGCTCCAAACGAACCTAAACAGACATTTGGCGCTACGCAAGTAAACAAAAAAGAAAGTAGCCCGCCATCCAGTGATATGAACGGTGCCGCGAAAGAGGTGGGGGAAGCGAATGTTTCGAAATCTCTTTGCAATAAAATGTGTTCATCTGGAAAAAATAAAAGTAGAGTACTTTTAACTACATGCATTATTCATGTAGAAAATACGGATGGAATGAGAATTCCAGCCCGCTCGCTTCTTGATTGCGGTTCACAAGCCAATCTAATGACTAAAGAGATGGTAGACGTATTAGGATTAAAGAAAAATAAATTGAATGTTTATGTTTCTGGGATTAATGGGAATGTTACAAATATCAGATCCCAAGTACGTACGAACATTTCAAATAAAGATGGTTCTTTTTGCAGATCAATTGACTTTTTAGTAACACCTAAAATAACGGATTGCATTCCTTCTCATAATATAAATATAGATAACGTAAAATTGCCGTTGGATATAGAATTGGCGGATCCAGACTTTGGGAAACCAGCTAAAATAGATATTCTAATTGGAGTAGAACTTTTCTATAAAATTTTAGAGGCTCATAAGCATGAAATTTCACAATTAATATTTCAAAAAACAGTTTTCGGCTACATTGTTTCGGGAACAATAGAAGATGTTTCACATCAGATATTTTGTGGGTTTATCCAACCAACAGATGCTTTAGAAGAAAATATTCAAAAATTTTGGAAAATGGAAGGGGTGGAAGATGAATCACGCTTGGTCAGTTTCGAAGAACAACAATGCGAGAATCACTTTAAAACAACGTATCGTCGAGATAAATCAGGAAGATTTGTAGTAACTATGCCTCTAAAGGAAGACGCTAGTACCCTTGGAGATTCGAAGGCTATTGCAGAAAAAAGACTACACCAATTGTGGAATCGTTTAGAAAAAACTCCTTTAATGCGAGAACTTTACTGTTCTTTTATGAAAGAGTACGAGAGTCTCAATCACATGAGGAAGGTTACTGAAGATATAGATGAGTCACGTTGTTATTACCTACCACACCATGGGGTATATCGCCCGGAAAATTCTACGACAAAACTCCGTGTTGTTTTTAACGCTTCAAGTCCTACAACAAACGGAAAATCATTAAATGACATTCTTTTGAAAGGACTCGTAAACGAAGATTTATACGAAATCATGATTCGTTTTAGAAAACATAGGTTCGTATTTCTCGCCGATATAGAGAAAATGTATCGCCAAATAGTTATAAATGAGGAGCAACGAAAGCTATTAAGAATCGTATGGAAATCAGATGCTAAGTCACCAGTAGAGGTTTATGAGTTAAATACAGTCACGTACGGAACATCCTGTGCTCCGTTTTTGGCCATCCGAACTTTAAAACAGCTCGCTTTGGAAGAGGCAGAAAAATTTCCTGCTGCGTCTGAAGTTCTTTTGAATGATTGTTATATGGATGATGTTATTAGTGGGGAAGAAAGTTTGGACGGTGTTAAGGAGCTCCAATGTCAGCTTGTTAAACTTCTGGAATCTGCTGGAATGCACTTACATAAATGGAAGGCAAATCATTCTACATTACTGAACAATGTTAATGAAGAAAAGTTAGAAGGTTATTCATTTACTGAAAATGAGACTAAAGCTTTAGGAGTTACATGGAACCCTAGCTTAGATGCTTTTACGTTCAAGGTAAAAATCAACCTACACGAAAAACTGACGAAAAGGTCCATTTTATCCGATATAGCACGAATCTTTGATCCACTGGGTCTTATCGGGCCTGTCATCACGAAAGCTAAAATCTTTATGCAGGAGCTCTGGAAACTAAAGTTGGACTGGAATGATACTGTTCCTGATTTTCTTGCTCAGTCCTGGTTTCAGTTCACAAAATCCTTAAAATCTTTGGAAAATTTTAATGTCAATCGTTACATGTTAGCTCCGAATGCGCAACAAGTAGTTTTGCATGGATTTGCTGACGCGTCCTCAGTGGCGTTTGGAGCTGCTGTATACATCCAGTCTTTCCATCACTCGGAAATTTCATGCCATTTGATTAGTAGCAAGTCGCAAGTAGCACCTTTAAAAACAGTTACCATTCCTAGACTGGAACTATCTGCTTGCCTCCTGCTATCCAAGTTAGTTGTAAAAATTTTGAAGGCATTGAAACTAGTCATACACGATGTCTACCTGTATACAGACTCAACCATAGCCTTAGCTTGGATCCACACTCCGCCATGGCAGTTAAAAACTTTTGTTGGAAACCGTGTGGTTAAGATCCAAGAAATGACCCAGAACTTTCATTGGAACCACGTCTCGTCGAACAGCAATCCCGCTGATTTAATATCTCGAGGTGTAGATGCAATAGAGCTAGCTGAAAATCAAGTGTGGTTACATGGACCAGACTTTCTTACTCAAGAAATGGGTTTTCCCAAACTTGAAGACGCTCCTGTATCTCCAGAGGATCATGAACTTATCTCGAAAGAGATGAAACTCGATCCTGTTAATGACAAATTCAAAGAGACTATGAACATTTGTGGAATTTCAAGCTTAACTATAGACTTATTTCCCAGTGACTTTTTTAATGACATTTTGGCCTTGACTAATAATTTCTTTAAATTAATTCGAATTTGTAGTTTTATTTTTAGATTTATTGCAAATTGTAGAAACTCATCCAAGAGAGAATTGGGACCTTTATCGACGTTAGAACTGAAAAAAGCCGAGACTTACCTTATCAAACAGGTACAGTATAGATATTTCGCGGAAGAAATAAAAAATCTTCAAAACCAGATGACCATTTCAGGTAATAGCAAATTGAAATATTTTAACCCTTTTTTGGATTCTGATGGAATTATTAGGGTTGGAGGTCGATTGCAAAATTCCAGTTTGTCCTATGAAAGCAAACATCCCACAGTATTGCCACATAAGCATCGATTAAGTGAACTCATTTTTGAGCACTTCCATAACAAGTTCTTCCATGTTGGGCCACAGGCACTTTTGCATCACGTCAGGCAGAGGTACTGGGTTATTAATGGAAGATCGCTTGCCCGTAAAATAGTTCATAAATGTGTCGTGTGTTTTAAAACTAAACCCGTAGAATCCAACCAAATTATGGGAATTCTACCCGCAGACAGAATCAATCCTAGTCATCCTTTTCAAAAGTGTGGTATCGATTTTTGTGGACCCTTCTTAATTAGATATAAAAACCAAAGGAAAGGAAATTATAGTAAAATTTATGTATCTTTATTTGTGTGTTTTGTCACTAAAGCAACCCACTTAGAAATCGTAACGGATCTAAAGTCCGAATCCTTTATTGCCACCCTTAAAAGATTCTTTGCCCGCAGAGGAAAGAGTTCAATTATTATAACCGATAATGGTTCTACATTTGTTGGAGCCAACAATGAGTTGAAAAGATTACATGCTCTTGTAAGTAAACCAGATGACGCCTTGGTTAATTACTTATCATCTGAGGCCATTAATTGGAAATTCATTCCTCCTCGGTCGCCTAATTTTGGTGGACTATGGGAAGCCGGGGTGAAGGCGTTTAAGTACCATCTTAAGAGAACCTTAAGTAATTCCTTAGTAACATTAGAAGAATTTTTAACGATAATTACACAAATTGAGGGAGTTCTCAATTCGCGACCTTTGGTACCTTTATCGTCGGATCCAAATGACCTCGAGGTCCTGACTCCAGCTCATTTCCTAATTGGCCGCCCAATTACTTCACTACTTGAACCTGATATAACCGCAATAAGCGAAAATAAACTATCTAGTTGGCAAAAAATCACCAGAATGACGCAAATCATATGGAAGAAGTGGCAACGCGACTACTTGAATCATCTCCAGCAGCGTAATAAATGGTTCTTTGAAAAGAAAAATCTTAAAGAAGGTTGCATGGTTGTCCTTAAAGACGAAAATTTACCCCCTTCTAAATGGATTTTGGGCAGAGTTATTAACTTAATATCTGGTTCTGATAATAAGGTTAGAGTAGTAGATGTTAAAACCGCCACAGGTGTTGTTAGAAGAGGAATTTCCAAAATCTGTATTCTTCCCATCGAAGATAATGAATGATATGTATATATTGGAACTTATTAGTATATCACAATTATAATACAGACTACTTAACTTCATTATCCTATGTAATTAATTCTATTTGTTAAAATTGTAGTATTTGCAGTATTGTTATATTTGTAGTTATAATAGTGTCCATGTGACAAGTAATTTCTAATTGTATGAACCTGCTTACTTCATGTTATGTACTATTGTCATTTATTATGTAATATTCATATAGTTGAATGTTGAAACATGTCAACGGGGGCCGGTATGTTGTGGCTCAACCCTTGGCATCCTTCAAAACGTCGCCATTTGGCGTACTACGGCATCCTCGCTGTGTAACCGCCTGTCCTCAGGCAATCGCTCTTTGGAATTGACTCGTATTGCAGTCACCAGTGATATGGTTCACTAATCCTGGCAATGGCGCCAGTTATTATGGATATAAGACTGTATATATGTACATATTAGTAAACTTGTGGTTATTCAGATTAATTGCCTCATAGTATCTGTTTTCATCTTCAAAAGAATTGTTACAGTCCACTTATAGAAAAATGAACCGGTGACCACACAACAACCACACTTCACAGAAGTCTATAAATTTAATCATTTGATACTTGGTCAACATGTTATCTACAAAATAAATTTTGTTGTGATATCTCTTGTCTTTCTTGGTGTTGCAATTTGGGTGGCCAGCAGTGTATTTTCCTGGTATAGTAAATGATGTTATGAATTAGGTCTGACACTGTGAAGTTTGTCAATTGAATAAAAGGAAAAAACAAAAGAAATATGGCTTGTTAAAATCCCTTCCCACAAGTCATGAGCCTTTCGAATTAATTCCCTGGATACAGTTGGCGGATTAAGCTACTGTGGCTCTCAGAAAAAGTACTTATATATTTGAATAGATCATGCAACAAGATATATTTGGACATTCCCTTCAAAAAGTGTGACATCAGATGCTTATATTAACTGTCTTAAACAGGTATTCCAAATTCAAGTTCCAAAGAAAATTCTAAGTGACAGACATGCAGCCTTCACGTCACCTAAATTTAAGCCTTTCTTGCAAAAATATGTCACTCGATCACTAACTTCTGCACACAGACCCCAAACTAATGTATAGTTGAGCGCGTCAACCAAACCCTCATAACTAGGTTGAAATAAAAAATTAGTGTTCAAACAAATAATACTCCTTCGACTCAGTTACTTAAACAAGTCACGGAAGAATATAACAACACTCCTCATTCGATTACTGCGTTCCCACCTTCTTATTTAATGTATGGAAACTTCCTTTTCTTTTGATCTCTTATTCACACACACACACACACACACACATTAATTTGACGCAACAAAACGTGTGAAAAGGAAGATGGAAAAACTCAGGAATTTGATGTGCACTAGGGACGACTTCTCTGTATCAGTACTGACATGTCAGTGGTGTCTACCTACGAGAGCGTTATTGTAAGTACACTAGAAATGAGCTCCGTATACTTCTAAATGAGTAACTGCTCATTGTGAGCTACTAATTTACATCAAGCATTTGACTCATTACTAATTTTTAATTGAATACATTCATGCATCATGTAATAGTATTATTTACATGATGTTTGTCATTACTTCACATCATTATCATATTTTCTTGCGTGATGAAAAGTTAATAACTCTAAACATTTTCTTCCACATTTAACGTTTGAATCTCAAAATCGTTTTAAACGAAAAGTAAAGAATTGGTGGCAAAACATTTTCTCAGAACTTTGCCAGTAACGACAATGCACAAACAGGAAAAATAATTGGACAACGCATGTGCATTGAATTGGAAACGCAAAGAGAGAAGAAAGACTCTCGACAGGTGATTGCGATAGGGTGACAGGTTAAGGGCCATAAACAGCTGAGCTGAAGAAAGAATGAAATGTAAAGCTGTGGGGGAGAAAATTCTCCCTTTTACGGTGGGGTCGTTTTGTGCAACTCGCTGCTTGTCCGAAAAGAAGTGAAAGTCGTAAGTTCCGTGCGCGTTAAATTCTCTTTGAATGAGAACGAGGGCTACTTGGTTTTACGCGAAGATATGACGCAAGGGTACTCTGACTTCCCTTAAGAACTGGTATTTTAGAAACAGACACTGGCGTTATTAGCAACTTGAATGGGAATTTTACTTTTCCTAACTGCAAGAGGAGAAATTTGTTATTCAGATGCCGGGTAAAAAGGGCCTAATCTAGTCGAATGTACTACTTCAGAATCCTTTTTGTGGAGAGGGTTAGGCCTATTTATGTCATAATTCACGTCAGAAAGTTTCTTCAGGATAACGTATGGTCCTGTGAAAGTTGGATTTAATTTTAGACACTATTGGTCTAAACAAATTGAATTTTTTGAAATCTCATAGAATTTCTTAGGGTTTTTTTCGGCAATTTTTCGGGCCTCTTCAATGGGCGGATACAAATTTGGTTCAACTAAAGGTTCATAAGAAAGTTTCCATACATTAAATAAGAAGGTGGGAACGTAGTAATCGAATGAGGAGTATTGTTATATTCTTCCGTGACTTGTTTAAGTAATTGAGTCGAAGGAGTATTATTTGTTTGAACATTAATTTTTTATTTCAACCTAATTATGAGGGTTTGATTGACGCGCTCAACTTTACCATCAGTTTGGGGTCTGTGTGTAGAAGTTAGTGATTGAGTGACATATTTTTGCAAGAAAGGCTTAAATTTGGGTGACGTGAAGGCTGCATGTCTGTCACTTAGAACTTTCTTTGGAAATTGAATTTGGAATACCTGTTTAAGACAGTTAATATAAGCATCTGATGTCACACTTTTTGAAGGGAATGTCCAAATATATCTTGTTGCATGATCTATTAAAATATGTAAGTACTTTTTCGGAGAGCCATAGTAGCTTAATCCGCCAACTGTACCCAAGGAATTAATTCGAAAGGCTCATGACTTGTGGGAAGGAATTTTAACAAGCCATATTTCTTTTGTTTTTCCATTTATTCAATTGACAAACTTCACAGTGTCAGACCTAATTCCTAACATCATTTACTATACCAGGAAAATAATATTGTGGCGAAAATAAATTCAACATTGATGACACTCCTAGGTGCCCATACTCAATATGTGCTTTCTCTAACAATTTTGAACGAAGGGAAAATGGGACAACTTTATTCAAACCTTGGTTTCTAATCGTCCAAAGATTATCCCGTTTTTTGTATTTGTGATTGCAAACATTATTATTTTCTTGACTTTCTTTGAGGTCAGAATGAGTTAGTAATTGTGCTCTTGGCAGCACATGATGATTTATGGGGTTTCTACTTAGCATGTCAGCTTCTATATTAGTAGATCCATTTTTGTATTTAATTATAAAATTATATATAGACAATTTCAATGACCATCTAAAAAGCCTACCGGTTGGGTGTTTAATATTTCTGAGCCAAACCAGGGCAGCATGATAGGTATAAATAGTAAAGTGATTTCCATGAAGATAGCAGAAAAGTTTTTCGACGGAATCTATTATAGCCAAACATTCGAGTTCTAGTATCGTAAAATATTTCTCGTAAGGTCGTATTTTTCTAGAGTAAAAGGAAACTGGATGTAATGAACCATCTGAATGTTCCTGATTTAAAATTCCTGAAATTGCTTCTTCTGAGGCATCGGTGTATAAATGGCTGGGGTAATCCGGGTTAAATAAACTTAACGGGCTTAGAGATTAAAATATATTTGAGTATCTTAAATGAGGCTTGGCATTCTTCCGACCATTGATATTTTACATCTTTTTTAAGAAGGTTGTTCAAAGGGGCTTGAATTTTCGCATAATCTGGAATGAATTTGTTATAGACATTAATAAAACCAAGAAATCTTTGAAACTCTTTGGTGCTTCTGGGTGGTTGAAGTTTTTTGATAGTTTCGACGTTAATATTACTTGGTTTGTAAGTACTGTTCTAAATTTCATATCCCAAGAAATTTATTTTTGTTTTTGCAAAGTTGCATTTTGAAAGTTTGAGTTTCACGTTCTCTTTCTCACAAATCTCAAAGATGATTTTTAAATGTTTCATATGTTCTTCATAAATTTGGGAAAATACATTCATGTCATCAAAATAATTTAGGGCAAATTTAATTTGATACGTATTTAGAATTTGCCTTATGGCACGTTGAAATATTGCAGGGGAGTTTTACCTTCCAAAAGGTAATCTTTTCCATTCGTACAAACCAAAATTTGAGGTAAATGCAAATTTTTCTGTCTTCCTCTTTAATTTTGATGTGCCAGCATCCAGGAGCTAAATCTAGTGTTGAGAATATTTTTGCATGGGACAATTGATCCAATACAGCATCGATACGAGGAATGGGTTCGGAATCTGTTTTAGTAATTTCATTTAGTTTTCGATAATCTATGCATAAACGAGTCTTGGAGTTTACATCTCGTTTGTAAGCTAATGTTACAGGAGCAGCATAAGGGCTGAAAGAAAGTTTGATAATGTCTGCCTTTAAAAGTTCGTCAGTTGTTTTTGATTTCTGCATTATCTTTAGGTGAGGCTCTGTATGGGCGACAAGCAATTGGCAGTTTCGAGTTTAAAATAACTCGTTGAGGTTCTAAATTAATTGAGCCTACATCGTATTTATCGTTGGCAAAAACCTTTTTGTATTTGTTAATTAGAGCAGTTAATTTGCCACCAGAGTTAATACCATAATTGATATTATCCACATTATTTGAGTTAACACTAGGAATAGTACAGTGCTTAATGTTATTACTATCAGTGCAATTCTTAATACTATCATTCTTATCATAAGAGTACACATTCTCGCATTTCATATTTTCAATTTTTGAACATTGTTCATCAGAAGTATTCTTACTAGTAGTATTCTCACATGATCCAAAGTTATTATGTTGATTACTATTAGAATATTTTGAATAACCTTGATTATAAAAATGATGGGATATTTGTACAGAACTTATAAGAGTATTTGAAGTTACATTATGATTGAATTGAAATATTTGTTTGATGGCCAAAAATTTAAGTTGTTTTGTAATGCAACCAATTGAAATATTGATCAAAACATTTTCACTTACCCGAATAGCACCAACTGCTTGTTGAATTTGGATCTTAGGTTTCACTGTTATTGTCTCATATTTCAACTGTCTGAGGAAATGTTCAGGAATGATATTTGTACTTGTGCCTCTGTTCAACAATCCAATGAATGTTTTGTGACCACAAAAATAGTCCCTTTGAGGTATGGTCATTCAAAATGAGGTGTTTTTCCATATTGATTAACTGGTGGATACGCGATCTGAGGTAGTGGAGTAGGCCTTGGCTGAGGGAAAGTTCTCCAAGGTGGATGCTATTATTTTTTAAAGTATTCTTTCCGAAAACTCTTCAAAAACTGTAGCTGGCAGTA
Source organism: Meta bourneti (assembly GCA_933210815.1). NCBI lineage: Eukaryota > Metazoa > Arthropoda > Arachnida > Araneae > Tetragnathidae > Meta > Meta bourneti. The sequence continues at coordinate 51,434,455 of OW119927.1, forward strand.
GAATCATCTCTATTTGACATTATTTTGGTGTAGTGATGAGAGTCCGTTCAATTTCTTAAAACTTCCAAAGTGAGTCTTCACCTAGAGGTTCCCAAACCACAAGTTGCCATCCTGTCGACTTTAAAATCTGTCATAATAACAGATCTCATAAGCCTGCAGTCTTGACGAGAGTGGTATAAGGCAACCGAAGAGCATGATCCATTGGTATTGAGTGTAATGCAGATTTCACAAATGGAGAGGCAGAAAGTTCCATAACAATTCTTTATTAATTCAATAGACGAGTAGTTACATCTTGAGGTTTTTGAGCGTTTGGAGTGGCTCTGAGGGCTCCTTTGCCCAAGAGGTTCGTGAAAGAATAAATAACTTACAAAAAAAGAATTAGGATTAAGCTAAAAGCTTAGGATTAAGCTAAGAATTAGGATTAAGCTAAGCTCGCTAAAAGAATTAGGATTAAGACAAATATTATTGGACCAGGGGATTTAACAAGAAAGTTCATTGGTAGAAGTCGGTGGTTTTACGAAGGAGGAATGTGATCGTACATATGGCGATTTGAAAGCAGGAGAGTCCTTGGGAGGTCCAAGTGAACGAGACGGTTTGAGTTCAAAGGTGAAAGGGTGTGGCAAGGTACATTGACCACTTAGATAGGAAGACAAAATTATCTCTCTTAATATGGAGGGTAAATAACACACATATATATATACATATATATATATGTATATGTATATATATATGTATATATATATGTATATATATAATTTTTCCGACTAAAGATGTTTTCTGCAACATTTCGCGACTTCTCATTTGTCGAAGTTCCAACATAATCAACCAAATCGGCTACTGTGACCTCACGTGCCCTTGCTCAATTACACAAATTCTCACAACAAAGGGAAGGGAATTGCTTCCTTCCTTATCTTTGAGGGGCATCATATGGCACGGCAGGGAGGCGATGGAAATCCTAAGGGTAAAACTGGTTTTCGTTGAGGGCCTGACTGTGTAGGACAAATGCGAATATGACTGGTGAAGAAAAATTAAAACCATTAGTAATGGGTAAAAGTAAAAACCCAGTTGTTTCAAAGGCACAAAATCTTTAGAGGTGGACTATCATTTCAATAAAAAGTCATGGAGGACTTCTAGAATTTTTGAAGAGTTACTGTCAAAATGGGATAAACAATTGGAAAAACAGTGTCGCAAAATTGCGTTACTTATAGGCAACTGTCCAGCACATCCACCAGACTGCTTCAAAATGCAAATTGAAGAACATAAAGGTTCCTTCCGGCCAATACAGCTTCAAAACTTCAGCCATTGGATCAAGGCAGTATAAAAATCTTAAAGTTCATTATCGAAAAAGAATCCTCAAAAAGTTATTCTTGCCTTAGAGAGCAGCCAGTGTATAGACAATTGTATTAATTTAAGAATCTCCATATCAGAGATGACGAAAGCTTGGCAGTGGGATGTGACTGCATCGACTATAAGGAACTGTTTTGTTAAAGCCGATTTCAAAAGTGATGCTGAATATGATGATGAATCCAAGTGCTTGGCAGATTGGAAAGAAAAATGGCTGTATCTGAAAGACATGGGAGCTGTTGAAGAAGGTATAGAGCTGTCTAATTTTCTCCACGTTGATGAAGACATTATGATTGCTGAATATCCCACGGAGCATGACATATTGTAAAATGTTAGGAAATGTTAATGAAGACTACAGTGATTGATGAAGATGATATAATGAAGAGATTATTAAAAAAACCTTCACAAGAAATGCTGACAGCATTTGATACAATACGAAGGGGATCACAGTTTCAAGAAACTGCTACAGATAAAGTGTTTCAATCTTTACAAAAGTGTGAAATTTTTTATGAAAAATGTGTTCTTTATTATAAATCTGTACAAAGCAGGATTACAGACTTTGTTACAGTTTAGGATATGTTAATGTCAATAAAGTGGATAGGTAAGTTTCAGTCTGTTTTTTCTCATTTTTATAACTTAATTTACAAATTTCTATCTAACGAATTTTCTTGATAACGAAGTTTTTTCGTTTAACGATGAGACTTCGTTAAATAGTTCGTTGTGTGTGCGTGTGTGTGTGTAAAATGTATATTAATTTAATAACATTCAAGAAACGTGTCAAGCGATTGAGAATGGATTCATGAAAAATAAAAATGAATATGTTACCGCTAAGGTACGGAAATCACAGGTAATCTGCAGATTACCTATGTAATTGCAGATTAACTACGCCGATCCGTTAAAGTGCGGAAAATTGTTTCGTTTCTAAAATTACCTAGATAATCTACAGATCACCTAGATAATCTGCATATTACCTACTAGGCACTCGTTAAAGTGAAAATAAGATATTTGCTCCAACAGGCAACGTTTTTGTACGCTTAAATTAATATTCAGACAAACAACTCAGTAATACTAGGTACTACTAATTGAAAAATACGCTATACTTTTATCCCATAAAGTTATTAGTAATTTCATATAATAATCATTAGATGTAAATCAAATATACTGACAATTGTTGAAACATAATGTTATTTATTTATTTTTCGATATCTAAAGAATCAAGTTGATAGAATCAATCAACAGAATAGTTGATAGAATCAATCAATGAACAAAGTATAATACAAAAATCAATTAAACGGTTTGCACTTTATCGATTGGAATGACGTTAATGTGCACATTACCTAGATAAAGTGCGGAAAACTCTTATTGTGTAGATGATTCCGCACTTTAACGGAACAAATCAGCTAATCTGCAGTTACCTAGGTAATGTGCACATTAACGGCTTTCGAGCTTTAAAGGTAACATATATACAATTAAATAAATCATACATATAAAAATAGTTGGAAAATCTATTAACATCTTTACCTTTATGGGCAGCTTTAGCAATTTTTACAATATCAGTGACATTTGGTGTTAATTTTGCAAAGAAAGGTATTTCTACTGCCTTTCTGACCCATTTACAAATGTTTTCAACCATCTCAGGATCCTACAAATGTGTGGAAACAAATTAGTACAGTTCATCTTTTAATATTCCTTTTTTATGCATAAATTTCGCATCTTCAGTTTTTAAATGCGAGACACGCCTTACCTATAATATAAAAATGTTGATGTAAGTTAGAAAGACGAAATTCTTTTATATAATCTTGAAACCTTGTGGTGGTAAACTATCAACCATATCCAAAAATGGCACTACCCAATCTTATACATCTGAGGTGATTAGATGAAAATAACGTACAATTATTGCCATTAAGCTTCTGTACACATAAAAGTTAAAGAACAATTGACAGAAACAATCCTAAGGAATATACTCATATTGTGATCTATCGGGTTGTCCGTAAAGTTCGTGCCGATTTTTGGTAGGTGGCGTAAGGACAGGTCTGAATATATCAGAACGATTAAAAACACAAATGGCATGCGTACATATCGTAAGAGACGGTACTTCAGGCATATTTGGAAAATAATTTGGTTACGATACGTTAATTTTTGTCAGTTTTATACGCCTTTGAATATGGAAGAAAATAAAGTGCATTTTAGGCATTTAATGCTTTTCTTTTACCGGAAAGGCAAAAATGCCACACAAGCGGCACATAAGATATGTGCTGTTTATGACGAAGGTGCTGTAGCTGAAAGAACTGTGCGGAAGTGGTTTGCTAGGTTTAAAGCTGGTGATTTCAACCTTAAAGATCAAGAACGCCCGGTTAGGCCCTCCACCACAGATGAAGATCAGATTAAAACACTGATCGAGAATAACCCAAAATATACGACACGTAAATTAGCAGAAATGTTAAATATGTCAAAATCCACCATCCACGAGAGTTTTGTGAAGCTTGGCTACATAAACCGTTTTGACGGAGAAAAATCTGATGGATGGCATTTCCATTTGCGACTCGCTCTGTAAACGCAACGAGGAGACACCATTTTAGAAGCAAGTAGTGACGGGGGATGAAAATGGATCATTTATAACAATGTTGAGCGAAAAAGGTCTTGAGGAAAGCGGAATGAACCAACTTTAGCCACCCCAAAAGCCTGTCTTCATCCAAAGGTCATGCTCTGTGTCTGGTGGGATTGGAAAGTGATCCTGTATTATGAGCTTTTACCAAACAACGAGACGATAAATTCAGAGAAGTATTGTTCCCAATTAGACGAATTAAAGACAGCAAAATCGTCCAGAAATAGCGAATCGGAAGGGCGTCGTGTTTCATTAGGACAATGCGCGGCCTCATGCGTCTTTGATAACTCGACAAAAGTTGTTGGAGCTCGGTTGGGATGTTCTACCCCATCCACCATATTCACCAGACCTCGCGCCCTCTGATTTCCACCTATTTCGATCATTACAAAATTCCCTTAATGGAAAAAACTTCAACTCTTTTGTCGAGATAAAAAAATCACGTAGAAAAGGTTTTCGCTGAAAAACCTGAGAGATTTGGAAGGATGGAATTTTCAAGTTGCCTGAAAGATGGAGAAAGGGCGTAGAACAGAATGACACCTATATAATTTAATAAATGTATATTAAAATTTAAATCTTCTGCATTTTAATTTTCCTTCAAAATCGGCACGAACTTTCCGGACAACCCGATATATCGAAGTTTGGTAAATGCTACTTTCTCTTGTCACTTGCTATTGCACAAATTATAAAATTCGCCACTCAGGGAAAAGCTCTCTAATTCACAATGGCTCTTAATGTGAAAGAATATATCTAATTTTATAAAGAAAAGCTATTTAACATTTTTATATAAAGAGTACAAAAATCTATTGGTTACGTTGGAAAGAAGGTGCAGACCATAAACATCCGTTTTGCAATTTTTTATAAAATCTTAGGTTCTAGCACTACTTATATATACAGGGTGAGTCTAAATTGTTTTCACAAAATAAGAGGGGTGATAGTACCCATCCAGACGAGCAATAATTACCATGGAACATAGGGTCGCATTCCACTCTGAGAGGCAGAAAAGAGTAAAGTCGAAACGCGTCAAGCATGAACAAGTCATCGCCTCTGATGTCGTTTTGTACCTGTCTACGTAGCATATCTCCTAAGCAAGATGGATCGGACGTGGCGGACCTGTTGCTTGGCCTCCTTGCTCACCGGGCCTCAACCCACTGGACTTTTTCTTCTGGGGGCACATGAAATCTTTAGTGTACCAGACACCTGTGGACTTGGCTGAAGATCTCGTAGCGAGAATCGGTGTTGCCGCAGACAAAATTAACACAACACCAGGAATCTTCGAGAGGGTGCGCCAGTCATTCCTTCGCCGGTGTGAACTGTGCAACGATACGCGTGGCCGCCACTTTGAGCACTTGCTGTGAGTTTTTCTCTGATCAATAAATCAAATTGTGCAACTTTTGGTATCGTTCATTCGCTTTCCCAACACTGTTGTAAGTTCATGTTGAAATTCTAATTTTACTCTCTTCTGCCTCTCAGAGTGGAATGCGACCCTATGTTCCATGGTAATTATTGCTCGTCTGGATGGGTACTATCACCCCTCTCATTTTGTAAAAACAATTTAGACTCACCTGTATATATATATCTTTGAAAAAATAAATCGTTACAATTCCTTTTTATGGAATATTTAATAGTCAGAACTAGTTCTTTATTATCCAATCAATTATTATCTTCCTCTCCCTTTTATTGCCCCCTCGGGGCCACATCTTTAGGTGTGTACGGGCTTCACGAACCCGAAGTACCCTAGTGATCTATTCTTTTCCTATGGAGTTTACTGACTCAAACATGGGAGTCGCGACGCCAGGATGCCTAAGTGATCTTTCTCTACTTTCTCCTCTCCATCCTTTCTTTTCACAATTACTATTTGGCACAACTTGGCCAAATATGGCCCTTGCGCCATAAAAACCAATCAACTTACTCCTTTTATTGCATTTGAAGTTTGAAAGGAACATGTTCTTAGAAATGAAGAGTGCTAATAATTCAAAATATCTCTATTATATTAGTATCACTATATTTGTTCTTATCTTACTTGTCCACATGCTAAACCCATTCCTCTTTCTCCCATTCCATGCGGACAGGATAGATTCAGCTCTAAGGCATCTGCACCCGATTTCTAGAAGAAAAAACGCGAAAAATAATGTAAATTATACCTAGAAATTTCTAGTATTGTATGAAAAAATCTCGAAAATTGTTTACTTTTATTAACCACAGTCCTCGAATATGTCCCAGTTGAATTATGTTGCATTTCCACTACGATTTGACAGAACTCAACTATAATACACAGAATAAAATGAAACCTCTGGAAATCTCCGGTGTTCGATAAAAAGATTCTTGGAATCATTTTGACTCTTTTGATAAAACAGGTTTTTTTGCCACAAAAAGACGTCTTTTATCTTGTTCTTCAATCTTTTGATTGATTCAAAATTGATAATTCGTAGTCTGAATGTTACCTGAAATTTACAGAGCTGCAACAAAATATTCAGTTTGTGGCATTTTTCTTGTCAGGTAGTATAATAAATTTATATTTTGACTTTACACTAATATGAATTTTGCTTTGTTAGACACTTATTGTATCAGACACCTGCCTATCATTATTCCACAATGCAACCTGCAGCTTTTCCAACATGGCTTCTAAGATTTAATAGAATGTTTTCTTAATTCAATCACAATATTTATTTGTTTAGTCATTAAATGCGGAAAAGTACTAGAACGCTTTTCGTAAATCTGACACTCTGAGGGATTGTCAACACTAGCTTGTAGAAATAAGGGTTTTGTTCGGAGTGTATTACACCGTCCATACCAATTTCATACCTGCTAACTTTTCAGATTCCCGGTCTTCCGAATACAAAAAATAATTTCTGGATTTTTATTTTAGTACGTGGCAACCACGAAAAAACACATCATAATCAGTTTTTGGTAGATTGTCGCAAAATTTTTTTCTTTTGGCACTAAATTTCTAGTAAAATCTACAAATATCAAAAACACTCGAGAAAATTTTTAATTGCTCACTTTTGCGTATATTTGGTGCCGTTTTGTGTAAAATATCGCCAAATTAGTTTCAACGAGTTTGAACTGCCGTCAAGCATATAACAATAGTAGATAGTAAGTTACCTTTTATGTTTTTAATTGCTTTCTTTAACTCTGGTATGCAATTCTTATCCAGTATGAAAAATATTTGCTTACTAGTAAACTTTCACTTACCTCTGCTTGTTTTGCCAAGGATGTCCAATCTTGTTCATTGTAGGAACACATAATACTCGCAATAAGTATCTGGAAAACAAATATGTATGAGGCACTTAGTACTTTTTAGATAAAATATAAGCTCATAATTTACGTTTTATTAGTTGGGGACACTTAGAAGACAAAAATACTTCTACATTTTTAGTTGTTTCTATGATTTTGCGAAATCAGCTAACAAAATCCCAAGATGCAAATATTCTCAGTTGGCTAAAACTCTTTCCAACTCCTCTTGGCCAAATATGGCCCTTGCGCCATAAAATCCAATCAATTTTCAAGGACCACTACATCTGCACCCCGGTACTCAGTATGAGGTTTGATGACGATTCCTGTACCTGATTAAAATTACAGCCATTCATGAAATATTATTAACTACTATTTCAAGCACTATTTTACTTGCACAACTGTGTAATTTTTCCTTTGCACACACATTTGTACAGCTTCATTATAAATGCCAATGAACAGATTTTAAACTTACTAAACCTGCTGCATATTACACTATAAAAATGCTTCTCATATTCCCTGCGCTCTAGTATAATAAATTAGCAATGAACTGTACCAATTCTTATGTACGGTATTTCATACGACACTCGTTGAAACTTTAAATTTCATAAATTTCTATGTGCATCACTGGTTCGTCTGACGTTTGCCAGAATTTCTAGATGGTCAGTTCGTCTTTGTGTCCATGGAAGGTATTTCTAATCATTGTGTCCAAAAGTAGAGGCTGGCTTTTTTTCCGTACCTGTCACATATTCAAGGGGCTATTTACCACCCCGATAACAAGGCTAGACTCTGCCGCCGTGGTATTGAAACCCTTTATCCCCAGATCTGTCTTCCATTGAGCATGTCGGAGATATGCTAGGCCGTTGATTTCACCAATCCGGAATATAAGAGATGTGGAGCAGCATCTGTACTTGACATAATTTGCTACAGGATAGCGTAAGGGTTTTGTTCGACCCGTACATAAGCATATATCGCTGCCAGAGGGGCTTTACAACAAATTTATGACCTTTCGTAAAGAGTCTTCTATATTAATATTGTGACCATATCTTTATCTCTTCATGTGCATCACACATGCTAAGTCTCATGTCGATCGAAGACAGGCTTCGGATGTTTCTAGGGGATTTTAATACGGTGTATTACTTACATGTTCAGGAAAGTCCCTTTTCAACTCAGTTGTACTTTGTAGCCAGTATGCTGTAGTCTTTTCACTGATTAGCTCAATATTGAGAAAAGAGCCTTGGCCGGGTCCATAAATATGTCCGGATGTCGTTCCACGCACAATCCTCGGTGATACATTGGTAACTATATCCTAGTCAAAAAAATAGTGGGTGATATATTTTTAAATAACTTTTTAAAACCACTAAAAATCCTTTCTTAAACTATAGTTTTAGTTAATAATTGAACTTATTAAAATAATAATAATAATTACAATTATAAATTACAATATAATTTAATATTGGCAATTAATTATCGATGTAATTTCCTGTGTTTACGGAATAATATATGCTACCCAATTTATACATTAAGGCCAATTATAATATCTAACTAACATCTAATTATAATTAAAATAACTGAATGGATTTCGAAATTGTTTTCCATTTTTGATATTCAGGTTCCTTGATTTATCAATAGCCATTCTACATTATTTTCCTCTTTATTTCGCTGTTATGATTCAGTGGTTTTCGATTTCGTAAAGAAATCTAACAACTTTAGTTGCTCAAATGCTTAAGAAGATGCATATTCTAAATTCATTTACTTTTTGAAAATGATAATGTTTATCATTTTAAATTATAAGCTACACATAAAGCCTGCTTTCGTAGGATAAAAACTCATACTTTGTTGTAGAATAAGGCATTATACATATGGTTTATACATGAATCTGAATGTGTGATTAACTTATTTTCTCTTATTTAGGTTCAGATTTATATAGTTTCTAAAATGATATATCTCAAATCTTATAATCTTATAGCACATGCAACATGTTTACAAGAAAAAGACACTGTTGAAGAGATAAGTTGATGAAAACTTATCAGGATGATCAAATTTACCTTCTCCAAAGAAAATGTCTTCGTTAGTGCAAAGGCCCATCCAGATTCAAATGCTCGCCTTATCATGGGACTACTCGTGGTTGGCGGAGCACTTGCCAGACCAAAGGGATGTTTGAATTTAAGTCCACATAACTCCACACTTAAATCCACTTGATCCACAGATGTGTAAAATGCCGGTAGGGATGGAGTAGGAGGCACCTTCACTCCATGCAAAGACTGAAAGTTATATTGCTGCGTTATAATTTGACGTATAATTTCTGTAACTCAATGGTTCTTGACCTAATAGCATCACAGAACTTACTACAGAAACACCTGTTTTATCCTGTCTCATTACTTTAAATTAAAAAAATAAAAGCCGATATTTATTATTTTCAACTCTAATTTCGCTGATTATGCTGATGAGGTCCTAGAAATATTTTTTCAGTGTCCCCATGTATGTTTAATGCGAAGGTTATTTAATAAAATTCAATCATTACTTTTTTACATAAAAGCATTTCTCATGTATAGTACTGTGATCATTTACTTTGTGCCATCAGCACATATTTCAATGCATTCCTTGACATATCTGTTATATTTCTGAGACGGTGTGCGTTTATAATATGCAATACAATTACAAGATCTTTTAAATGTCTTGCCAGTCCTCATTTTCAGAGAACTCCTGAGTTCTTTGCGGAACCTTAATGCTTCATGGAGTTTAGTTTTAGAAACGCCTACCATATGTGTCAATGGAATTTTGGTTTTTGGTATCGACTTGAGTTGAGTGAAATTTCCAAAAGGTCATTATCTTAGTAGAAATCTTTTCTTTTCAGTTGAAAATAAAAGGTAAATATTTTCTGGCCAATCGTTTCTCCAACTAATAATGTATGTTTAAATTAAGGTCACTATTTGTTACAATTTCAGCACAAAATGGATGTATAATATGAAGGTAAAACATCGACCCTTTGATGAAATAGACTGAGCATGTGGGAGGAGTCATTGTCGTATCTCAGAATTGTATTTCACGTTGGCTTGGGAATCGACTCGGTCCAATTGACTGCCGCAAGGCAAACTAGTGTTTTTCACCACCCTCGTCAATTAGTCCTATAAATCACATGCTTCTGAAGTCTTCAGCATAATAGACACTTTTACTCCGCATTCGGTTCTTGCGAGAGAGATCTTTTGGGAAAGGAATGAAAAAATAAGCTCAACAGCCGGGAAATAAAAATTTAACGTCAAAGAGTAATGCTTATTATAAGTAGAGGCTCTCTTCGGCCATAACTGGCCTCAGAACAGAAACCTTTATGAAATTTTCCAACGCCAAACTTTTTATTGCAGAACCATTAATTTATTTTCTGACCGGACACGGTTCATTTTTTATCATATTTACACAGATTCAAAATTAAGATAATTTTCCTCTATTCGACAAATCATAGGAGGTGCAGGTTCTATTCATCCCTGGGTGTATTTCTCCCTTCTGTGTGTTTGTCCACTTACTTGGTGTTATTTGGCATAGCTTAGCCAAATATGGTACCTGTACCTCGAGTGACCAACTCTCCTGCATAGGAGCTAATTTTTTGGATCCTCCAGCATAGATCTTCTATTTCTCCCGTATATTTATTTCATCATCAATCAAAATCACGGAATTTAAATTATATATTATTCCTGCCAAATACATTTCGATATAAACTGCCATTAGTATCAACTGTTTAGACTCGGAGATACTCATCCTTAAATATCGAAAAATTACCCATAAATCGGTAGAAGTCTAGCATATACTGATTAATAGCGCCCAGCGGATTATCCGTTTTTAGATTGTAAATAGATGTAGAACAAAGTTGGTTCAATATTTTCAGTGATTTTAGAAAGAAATTAATGTGCCAAACCTTAATAAGATCTTAAGTTTTGTTTTAAGTATCCCAGGCTCAAAAATGCCTATATTGAGAGTTTTTTCACTGATGAGCAATAAATGGACTGATAAGAGAAATCAAAACACCTTAGAATTAATTAAGTCAGAGTTAATGATAACTATAGCAATAGTCTATATTTGTAAAGAGTTTTTGAAATTTGCACAAGATTTAAAAAATGCATAGTTCTGCAGCATCAGTGGACAAATCCATATAGGTTAGGAATAAGAAACATGTAAAGTTTTATTCTATATTGTGGCTTGTATATTATATTCAATGCAAATTGATTTTGTTTAATATTATCCAACCCGTACCATGGTACTTCCAACCCTTCTGTGTATGGGGCCTTGGTCTTAAAATATGTTGTTACTAAAATATACCAGTAAAGCTAAATAAATTTAAGATTGCACAGATGATGTCTGGAAAATTTTATGCTTAAAAATGTAATATTTTAGCTGTAAAATCACCTGTAGATAGCTGTGCATGTACCATGCAGCTGTTTTTCCGTCATTAGTCGCTTCAACTGTAGTTTCTGATATTCCAGCCAAATCTCCCCCACAGAATACCCAGGCCTCCGACGTCTGCATCGTCTGAAGATTCACATCGGGCAAACCCTCTTTGTTCAACGACAGAGGCGATAGTGCGTTGATGACTAAAAAGAAAAGAATTTTAATTGGGCATATTTTTGGGGGACAAAAATGAAATACTGTTGATGCTCATTTTAACAACCAACTGTTTTATTAACTTCCATCAAGTATCGCCCAAAATATCATAGAACGCATTTTAATTTACCTTCAAACTAACTTTTAATTTTTTAAAACTTTTTCTTTTTTCCTTGAGGTTTGTTCATAGGATCTCCATGACTCAGCGGGTTCGCTTATTGCTCTAGCAACCTGCGAGTTGTAGGTGGCGCTTGTTCCATTTCTCCCTGAGTGTATTTCTCTCTTCTGTGTTAGTGAAACTATCTTTGTTTGTTTCACGTTGTCTGTCTTCTGTTTGGCGCAGCTTGGCCAAATATGGCCCCTTCGTGCCATGAAACTAAACCAACCCTTCAGGTTCGTGAAAGAGAGCGTCGACTGTATATAGGCCTCGATTTCTTCCTCGCTTCTTCTACTTTAGGTTAGGTTTCTTCGTTCTACTCTCATTTTCTTTTTGCTACATGAGAGCTTTTGCTCATACCCGGACCTATAGTTCAAAGTAGATTCCGAACCACTACGAACATACATCCCTCTACTTTAGAAAAAGGTATTTTTGGTGCATTTATTATTATTCTCGGACAAAGCGGTTTTTGGAAAAATGAAAAAGTGAAACACTTAAAAATAGAATATAATAGCTGTTTAACGAACGTGCTTACGTTATTTTAACACAGCATTTACATTTTAGAATAGTTATGAATTTTTACGTCGATTGTTCAAAACATTTATGTGCTTCAAAAGCTAAACTAGAATACATTCGAGTTTATTTATAGAAAAGTTATAAGCTAATACCTTCCTGCATACAACATAATAGAAAGAAAATTATATTTTTAACTCTACTAGAAGTTCAGCTATTTTCGTATTATTCGGATACGTCTTCTTTCTATTGACATAATTGAAACATTATTTCCTGAGTGCCAAATCATTTTAGCATTCTGTGCAAAATAATATACGTCATTCGTAAAAATCGATACCACTTATTATGGTATGGATAGAAGTCATGTTGAATTGGTGCAGAGCTCCTACGCTTGTTTTTTAATATGATTTCAGCACTTCGCCAATAAAAATTCCAAAGAAGAAATTCCGAATTGATATATGATAGTTGATTGGTCAACATCAATTGGATTGAACGCCAAACGTTGCCCAAAAAGGAGATGAACTACATTTTAAGGTTGCCCTGATATGTATGATAAAAAGCATTTGGACAGCAGAAGTAAATCTTCTCAGACCGTTTGGTTTGTTCGTTTACACTAAAATCCCTTTCATACAGATGACTCGATCTGGTTGTATGGCGGCTATATCATCAGGAATTCCAATTCTTAGTAGCACGAGTCATATTGGCCCCCTCCCCGTCCAATATCTTTGATAATGACCGGTCTCCTAAACATGAGAGGTGAATATTATTACATATAAAATAACACATTATTGTACAAAATACTATTAGAACTATTTATTTTCTACGTTTATGTACGTACGTGAAATGCACAAACAAAATAAATTGTTTCGGAGACATTCATATATATAGGGTATGTGCATATAAAATGGAAGAGCGCAATATTTCGTCTGGTAATTATCAACATCCCATCATAATCTATATTAAAAAACTTGATGTAGGTACAAAGCAGCCCTATGTTTTGAATGTCAATCAAAAGCATTTTCGGGGTGCTAAAGTAGAGTCTGATTGAAATAGTTAATTATCATAGATTTGTTTTTCAATTGCACAAATTTCATATTTGGCTAAGCTGAGTCAAACACGAGACTAACAATGTCAAGTAATGGACATACGCACACAAAGAAAGTACTGACACAGAAGAGAGAAATGCTCCCAGGGTAGAATTATTTGAGAAGGTAATATTAAAAAAATATTGCGTAATTCAACATAAAATACATTAGTTTGGAAATGTTCAGTTGTAGTTTTCACCTAAATTTATTATTTTCTTAGAGCAAATGTACAATGAAGTGCAAGAAAAACTGAGACAGAAGAGTATATGCAAAATACATGGCAATGTCACTTATGCACGTCAACGATTGCGTCTGCCAGTACATATATGGAACGATAGACATCTGAGGAGGTATTTAGATCTTTTTCTACTGTGAGAATGGCAAGTTATCTCGATTTAAGCGATTTTCAATGTGGTTTAATAGTTTAAGCTCACAAGATGGATCATAGCATTTCGGAGGTAGAGAAGTTTGGATTTTCACGTACTACCATTTCAAGGGGGTGTACCGTGACTATAAGAATTCTGACAAATTCTGTAACTTTCGACCAAAGACTCAGGATGAACGTGACTATCGTCGAATGGCAAGAATCGTTTCGCGTGATAGGTGTGCAAACATAGCTTCAAATAATATTGAAATTCAATGCTAGGCCTTTAACAAACATCAGTGTGAGAACTATTCACAGTTCCCTCAAAGATATGGACTTTAGGAGCCGACACCCAACTCGAATAACCTTGGTGAATACTCGACACACAGCTATGCGTCTCGCCTGGGCTCTTGAACACCACCACTGGACACTTGATGACTCGAAACGAGTAGACTGGTCTGACGATTAGATTTAAAGCTGTTTCCTACAGATGGAAGATTCGTTGTGTGGGAAAAACCCATGAAGTCAACAGGGGATTGTACGGGCTGGTGGTGACTCCATAATGGCATGGAGCTTGCTTGTTTATCTGGCATTCAATGGAACCCCTAGTTTGTCTACCAACGTCTATGACAGGTGAAAACTGCGTATACCCTTTCTGACGAGTTACACCCGTTCATGTCCTGCGTTCATTTAGATGGGTTTGAACTCTTCCAACACAGGACAATACGCTGTCACACAAGTCTTGACACGTCAAATTATGGGTAGAGGAACACATATGAGTTTGGGGTCACCTAAGTCACCAGATCTCAACGTTATCGAACAGATCTGGGATGTCATGCAACGCGCTGAGGAACACAGAAATCCTACACTATACTACAGAATTGTGGACTGCAGGAAGTTGGCGTTCAATGCCTATCAAATATTTCCGCAAACTCGTAGAGTCCATGCCTCGTCGTATTTCTGCAATTCTACGTTCCCGTGGGAGTCCTACCAAATATTAGACAGGTGTACCAGTTTTTCTGACACTTCAGTGTAATTTTTCTGTTGAAGCACGTGGAATATGGAGCGCCTTATGCTGCACACAATATGAAACATGTTACATATTGCATTCATTTTCTAAGTTATGGAATATATAAGGTAATCGAATTTTTATATTCTAATAATGTCCGAACTATCCATAAATAAATTGGTCCATAATATCTGGTACTAATCGATAATGTGACTATCCATAAATAACTAAGGTCTTAATCTAACCCAATTTACCAATTCAATAATTCACCCAGGTTAGCTTCACTGATTGCTTTCCTGTATTCGATGAATTAATTGACTTTCAAACTATCATAGCCTTATATAAATACCTTTTTGTTCCTGTAGAGTAGATCCGAACGCTGAAATAATGAAATTAGCCTTAAGTGTTACTTTCTGTTCGTCGTCTGTAATCCAATTTCCTTTCTCGTTTTCTTCGGTCCTGCTAAACTCCATGGCTTTTATTTTGCCATTTTCGACAATAACCTTTTTAGGAGACAGGAAAGGTATAAATTCGCACTTCTCTTCCCGAGCCAGTTCCACCTAATGAAATTGAATCGATTAAATAAACAAATAAATTTTGGCTGAGAAATTTACAGTTGTTAATTTTTCCTACGATTATGTTATTTGAAACTGTTTTATCATGTACTTTTTCGTACAAAGGTGTTTCTAAAATGTACAAACTAGAAAATAGCCTGTTTTCTAATAATTTTTATCTAAATAAAAATTATATATACTCTCTCTCTCTCTCGAAGAGTTCCGAAGTTGAATGCGAGAGGAAAGTTGCATATTATCTACTGTCAGGATTAGATTGGATTTTGGGTTTTATGGAGCAAGGTCCAAAAAATTGTAAACGCAATATTATAAAAAATGAAACAATTGAAAGCAGCGTAAATCTAAAGGCTAAAAATGAAAAATCAAGAATTGAATCAGAAGCAGATATTTAATGTACAGTCGCTGAAAAAACCGAACCACCCCCTTTATTTCGAGCACCATTCATAGTAGAACATTCAAAGGTATCATTCAATAGGGAAACAATTTCCTCTACAATTTCAAATGCAAAAAAATTGCATAAGAGGAAGTCTTCATATCAAATTTGGCACAAACAAACTTCCAATGAAACCACCCTGTTTTGATGCCATAATCAGATTCTGCATCGTTAAATTAGTCTAAATATCAAATTTCAAGACTTTATTATCTTTATATCGGGAGATATTCAATGTTAAAGTTGTTGTCAATTTCAGGGATCATCTCCATATTAAAAATGGCTTTTCATCGTGGATCAAGATTAATTGTAGTTATAGCTACCCGAATTTCAAATTTGAACACTATTTCAAACGTATTTGTTAGCGCGTGCAAACGATCCGAGAATTATATTATGCAAGTGAAAACGATACGAGAGAGAGAATTATGTTATATTTATTATGTAAGTGCAAATGATCCAAGAATTATTATATTTGTTATACGAGCTCAAACGATAATATTGTGAATTGTAACCATGATTAAAATGTGATAAAAGAAGGACTTTGAAATTGAGAACAATTCGAAACGGAGAATGTTGATCGATGTTGTATAATTTTGTATTGCCTTTAATATTGTTAATAAATGTTAATTTTTTTAATTATCGTTCGTCTCCATGTATGCAACCAAAAAGCCTACCTACAACTATTTAATACAATCGAACTGATATTCGATCATCCAAAAATTAAATAGTGAGTCATTCAACTGATCATTGATTAGTAGAGTTCATCTATACGATACATAATTGGTAAAAGGCAATGTATTTTAGATTACATAAATCAAATTTACAACCATTTTTCAAATATTTAAACATTCCTCAGGTTTGTCAGACGTTTTCGAAACTTTTGGTTGACATCTAAAATCGCCAAAATGAGGAAAATTTAATGTAACGCAAAAACTAACAATTGGAATAACCTGAAATTTTTCTTGGTCATATTAGAAGTCCTTCTGAATCGATTCCCATCAAAATATAGTAAGGTTCCAATTCATAATTTTTTCAAACATGAATTTAATAATTATTATATTGCATACTAAAAACTATTTTTTAAATAAAATATTAATGGATTTTGTTTGGGTTGTTTAACAGTAATATGGTACAAAATATCAGCGCTATAGAAATATTATTTAGGAAGATATCCACAAAAGTCTGAGAAACTGATTTAACATTAGGAGCTCCAATCTTTCTGTACTCATAACTTGGAAACGGTAAGACCTAATGACATGAAATTTGGTATCTGAAGTTAAATTTTGATATAGATTTACTGTGCAAATTAAATAGCTGGTTGAAAACACTTGTAGCGTCAAACTTACGGAATGAAGGGGTTGATAGGGAATGCACTAGAAAACATCCTCAAAGCAAAGTGATGGACTGCTTAAATTTGCTGTGTTTTAAAAAATACATCTGTAGACAATCGTGATAGAATGACAGACTGATACACTCAATGTCTATGAGTTGATCTTTCCACCAGGGCATACAAATTCTGCGAGGTTTTGAGGAACTTTTGGGAATAGCTGTCCGCAGTTTTTATGATGGCTTCGGTGACATTGCTCACTGCGATTTTAATATCTTCATTGTTAACCATTGCTTCCGTAGCCGAAGTCAGGTGTGTGGCATTCCAATCCACTCGATGATATAAGTCGGTAGGTAGATGAAAGCTCGCTCTACTGTGAGTAGCTAATGCCTCGAATATTAAAAAGATAGGGCTTCAGTCCCTGTAGCTCTTCACTCTCCATAGCCTTACATCGTACGATATCAGACACCATTTTCGGAAGTTACTACAGTTGTTAAGGAAGTAAGAATTGTAATTGTTCTTATACGTAAACAAGCTTTTGATATTACCTCTTCTGGTACTGCTCGAATGTTTGTAACTCCTCTCCGGAAGACCACAAAGACTTTTCTGGCCCCACATCGGATGACAGATGTTGCACAATCGAATGCTGTATCACCAGCGCCCAGGACAATGACGTTCCCGTATATCTGAGGTAGCTGTTGCTTACAAGGACACATGCCTATAGTCAAGATTTAAATGAAACATAAGAAATATTTATGTATCAGCTAATAAATTATTCAACATTTGGTATGTCTCCTATATTGAAAAGCAAAACGTGTCGCAATAATTGTGTATTTTTCAACACTTACCTGCTTTACTGGCTTTGGCAACCAACGGAAGAAATGCTTTCGAAGTGTAAAAACCATTATCGGGTTTTAGATCAGCAAAAATTGGAATAACCTTCGGTTCTGGTAAACCTAAATTTAAAAAAATAACCTAGAATTATTTTTATAAATAGATAAATTTTATTTATATAAGTGGTTAAAAAATTTGGGCCAAGAAAAACTTCGTATTAGCCCAATTAAAACATCTTAGTTTAAAAATATGTTTCAAGAAAGGCAACATTACTTTCATTCCTGAAAATATTCTGATTTTTCGATTAAACGTTTCCCGTATGACAAGTGAAATGTAACTGAATATTTTTACAATTTACAGTGGATTTTCAGGATGAAGCAAGTTTCTTTGGCTGTGGTTTAAAAAAAATTAGATTACAATACTGTAGTTAATTAATATTAATTATAAAGAATGAACGGATGAACTTATTTAGAATTAGATAACCAGCCCAAAGGAAAACTACCGATGTCCTTTTTCTATTTCAAGGTAAAATTCAAAGGAAGCGGTTTTGAAAATAAATTTAAATTATAGTCAAACCTCGTTAAGACGAATTTCATGGGACCGTAAAAAAATTCGTATTAACCAGAGTTCATATATTATCCGGATTCATAAAAAAACCTAATTTCAACAATAAAATAAAACATTAATGCATTTACATTACTTACTGTACAATTATTGGATCACAGATAAATAGTATTATTCATCACAAAGATTACACATATAATTCTTGATTACACAGATAATTCTCGATTACAGATATTTCCTGACTACGAAATTTTTGTTCTGATATAGTTGTTATCGATTTCTGTGGGGTTTTTTCGTGGCATTCTTTAAGAAAATCTTTGATGGGGTCAACGTTGTTCAATTGAGCAGATGAATTTTCACTGCCTAACAAGAAGCGGTGAACAATTTCTAAGCCACAGTAGCTTCTTTTAAAGAAGGTACACTTATTACTTCGTCTTCGGAATCTTCATTTATTCTTTCTTCAATTTCTTCCACAAATAAATCTACAATTTCGGAGTCACTTAAGGTTTCTCATAATACAATTGAAAAGAATCCGTTTGCCCTTGAGTTTCGAAAGTTCGTCTTAACTGGCAATTAGTGTAACCCGAATTCTTCTTAAACGAATGAGTTAATATTATTTGAATATACATTTTGATGGGGATTGGAATTTAGTTCGTATTACCAATAATTCGTATAAGCGAGTTCGTCTTAATGAGGTTTCTTTAATGAACAAATCAAACTCCCCGTGCACCACAGAAGTACAACACGGGGCTTACAGAAGTAAGTTGATTTAACAATGAAACAGAATATAAAATTTAACTAAATTTCAAGATTTGATGAACTTAACAAGTGAGAAGAAAAGCAGATTAGATCCAACAAAAACATTGAGTTTCACTGGTCATGTTTTACCCAATCTTCCCAAATCATTTTAAAGGCACATTCTTGAATTTTCAAATTCTTAATGAGGTTTGACAGTACTAATTTAAATAACTTAATCAAAGTTCATCACATCCAGGCAGCAATTCTGATAATTCAATACATTTATTACTTGTAGGAGCTTTGAATAATTTTAAATTACGAAGGGTACAAAATTTGTATAGGATACCTGTACCTGATACCTGATCAAACTAAGACTCTCCAGATAAGTGAAGTTATTTTGCATGTATCAACAGGTTGAGTTACTGACAAAAATATTGTCCCAAAATTATCTTTTGACGTGACAAAATTCTAAATCCCACTTTATTTAAGTGTATGGGTTTAAAGTATCTAAAAATAAAATTTCTCACCTATTCCCATAAATACAGCTTTATAATTATTTTCTTTCAAAGAGGATAAGCTAAAATCTTCTCCAAAAGATTGTTTGAATTGTATCTATAAAGACGATGAATAAAATAAAAAACATCAATACAGGATTGATACCAATTATAAAACACTTGTTCAATAAAAATTCATCTTCTACATAAGAAACTGGTGTTTATGATTTTTGTTTTTTAATTTGATTACAACATTTTTCTGTTTCACATCATCAATTACCACGAATCCTACCAACACCAGTACAATGAACAAAAGTGAAAAGGAATAAAGCCAAGAGAAAAACACAACACAAAAATAATACAGTTGTTTCACAAAACATTAAAAATAAAGATATGTTGAATTGAAATTTCCAGAAAGCATAAATCGTTGAATACAGAGGAAATAAATATACTCAAAAAAGCAAGTTGTGACGGTTGTCAAGGATGTACCGTTCAATATGCAGAAGGTGACTTTAGAAGATGGAATGGAGTTATAAATTGCTTTTAGACTTTAGTTCAATAAGTAATTTATTTTCAATTCTATAAGAGTCGTTTTATTTGTACAGTACAGTAATATCGTGAAGAGGGTTGGTTAGGAGCAGGGGTTGATACTAAAAATATTGCATTGGGTTTTATTTTGGGAAGAGAGGAAAGATTCTTGAATTACTTTATGTGCCCATTCCACACATACAATAAATCGTAGATTATGAAAAATAAAAATCTATAAGTTTGGTTTATTTTTTAAATAAATACATGCAAGAGGAGGAAATATTCAAGATAGTAATAAAAAACTAAATGATCAGGGCATTAGAGGAAGTATTCACTGCAAAGATTCCATTTTGATTTTACAGAGAATTCAGTCTTGAATAAGACTGAACAAAATATTTGTGTTCAAAATAATTCTCAATTCTTCTTTCTACAGATTTACAAAAATATAGTTAGATATTATTTTGTAAATCTGTACATTTTTATTACATTTAACGATCAAGATATTCTTGCAAAAGAGCAGGGACTTGTTCCTTCAGTCCTAGTTCTGAAGGATTTGCTTATATAGATTTTGAACGAATTGAACTAACATTTCGTCATTTGTAATTTCTCCATATGGGTAATGAGATTGGTTTCTACTTACTTTTACACCCAAGTCCTTCATAAGATCAACTTCAAATCGTATAACTTCTTGAGGAAGACGGTATTGAGGAATCTCTGATGAACTGATTCACAAAAGATTGAAGATTAAAATATATCTGAAAGCATATCCTATATGAATCATACGAATTTGTAATAAAATTTGTCTCTTTGGTTACCTTAAACCCCCGACGTAGTCTTCTCTTTCAAAAACTGTGATGTCAGAGTATCCTAATCTTCCTAAAAATGTTGCGCAACTTATTCCAGCTGGTCCACATCCAACTATCGCGATTTTCGGTCGGTAAGACTCAGGAATGACACCATCTGGAAACAAATTGGGATCTCTGATCTGATTCAACTTCATTTTCATAAAAGTCTGAAAAATATGAAACAAGTAAATTATAAAAGCTACAGCAAATCAACACAAAAAATGGTCAGTAAAATTTTAAGTTTTTAAATATTTACGATGGTTCAATGCTTAAATTCATGATTTAATGTTCTTTTTTCATATACCTCGATAAAACTGCGCCAATCACGCCAACTGCGTGATCAGGCCTCTTGACACATAGCTTCGTTACCACACATGTGGGTGTCCTGTATAAAGTGAAGAACGTCTTTGGTACAGTTCTGGCATACAGTTAAAGGGAGACATTTATTTTGCTTTAAATGTATAAAATGGATACATAAGTTAAAATGGGAAGAACATTTTCGCTGTAAAAGCACTATATTTTTGTTTATAAAGATGTTTCATTACTTATTATATCGAGGAAAGCAATTTAGATTCCTTTTCAGGTTATATAGTAAATTCTTGATGGTTGAGAACTTTTCATTATTGCAATCATACAGATCCGTTTCTTACTTTGATGAAATGCACCTACTTTGTATTACTCAGCCTTACAAAAAAATTATTTGTTTGGTGCCTGGAATTCTTTAACTGATTTTGCCTATATTTGGTGTGCTAGTTTCAAATATGAAAACCGTTTTTCTCTATCAGCTCTACTTTTTGAGATTCAGCGTAGCTAAATTATAAAATATTGTATTATACAACTCATTGAGTAGTGGTTAAATTAAATTTTTTACGTGGATTGGGTCCAGGTTTTTTCTTCCTTCTTCTCTGTACCTCTATTAGCTGATTGTATGAAGCCATATTTGTTGACATAACCTAGTGTTTATATCTAACATAACTTATAAAGTTCTTTGTTTTGCGGATTGATGAAAAGAAAGAATGGCATCCAGTCGAAGAAGTTGTGTTAATCATCCTGATGTATTTTGCTACATATGTGGTGAGTACACCCTAAAAGAGAACAGAAAAAACATTTCTGATTTTGTTAAAACAGCTTACCTTGGGTACTTTGGCGTTAGGCTTTGTGACCAAGATAAAGTTTGAGCTCCACAGATTGTGTGTAAAACTTGTACAGAACACCTACGATAGTGGACTAATGGGAAGAGAAGGAGTCTAAAATCTGGTGTAAAAATGATTTGGAGGGAACCCATAAACCACTTTGATGACTGTTATTTTTGTATTGTGAATATTAACGTCATAAACCGAAATAACCGCAGCAAGTGGACATATCCTGATTTAGCCTCTGCAAGACGGCCTGTTCCTCACTCAGACGAAATTCCTATTCCATCGTTCCATCAGCTTCCAGAGATCTCTGAGGATGAATTTCATCTTTCTGATGTTCCTTGTGATACGGACCGAGGGAGCGATAGTGATTATGAGGGAGCATCATCAAGTCCTCAACGTTTCAATCAAAACGAGTTAAGTGACCTGATAAGGGATCTGTCTCTCAAAAGAATCATCTGAATTACTGCTTCTAGATTAAATTATAAGACTCTACTTGATAGTGGAACAAAAATTACATTCTACCATACTAGGGAAAGGATTTGCTATCTTTCTTCTCTCATGAAAACGATCTTGTGTTTTTTCAAGATGTTAGAGGACTTCTGATAAAAATTGGTCTTACTGAATATTTCCCAATTGATTGGCGACTGTTTATTGACAGCTCTAAGCGGAGTTTGAAGTGTGTACTTTTACACAGTGGCAACAAATACGGGTCAATACCCATTGATCACTCAACCAAAATGAAAGAATATGATATTATAGTTTTGGTCATGGAGATTAAGTTTCACGAACATCAATGGGTAATTTGTGTGGACTTAAAAATGGTTTTCTCCTTGGTCAGCAAGGGGACTACACGAAATAAGCTTGCTTCTTGTGCCTATGGGATAGCAGAGCCAAACAATATCACTGGATAAGAAAAGAGTGGCCTACGAGAGAGAACATGGTTGTTGGAGAAAGAAATGTCATTCGTGAACCCTTAGTCGGACGAGACAGAATCATCTTGTTCCGCTGCATATAAAGCTAGGGTTAATGAAATAGTTCATGAAATCTCTTGATCAGGATAGCCCTTGCTTAGCATACATAGGACAAAAAATGCCTGGAATAAGTACAGAAAAACTTAAAGCTGGAATTTTTGATGGTCCTCAAATCAGACAGCTCATAAACGATCTTCGTTTCGTGGATTCCATGAATGAGACAGAGAAAAAAGCGTGGATCTCATTTGTCCTTGTTGTCAAGAACTTTCTGGGCAACCACAAGGCTGAAAACTATGTTGAACTAATATGTAACAGCATGCTTAACAACTTCAGAGACCTTGGTTGTAATATGAGCATAAAGGTTCATTACTTGCACAGCCATTTAGACCGTTTCCCTGAAAATCTTGGCGATACTAGTGAAGAACAAGGTGAACGATTTCACCAGGACATAAAGAAATGGAGGACCGATACCAGGGCAAATGGGATACTCATATGATGTCAGATTACTGTTGGAATCTGCAGAGAGACTGTGTAAACAAAGTTCACTCAAGAATTTCAAAGAAGTTTTCGGAGTGGAACAAAATAACTTTTCCTTTTGTTTTTATTTGAGTATTCTCATTTATAATTTTTAATTAAGCTATTGTAGATTTACAAAAGTGTTGCTGTGCTTTTTAAATTAATTAAAATGTTTTACAAAATTTATTAAGGAAAAGGTTTTTAATTTAAAGCCTATACCCTAAGCCTAATTTAATGTGTTAACGAAAATAACGCTACTGTCATATCTCACGAACAAGTGGTGACCGTCAAAAAGTAACATTATATTTGTTTTCAGCACATGAAATACACATAAAAACAGTTTAAAAAACCCAGCACCAAGTATATATATGTGTGTGTGTGTGTTGGGCTGTGTTATCTTTCAGCAGTCGACAGTTTTATGAATGCTCTTGGAATTTCAGCAAGGCAAGTTTAAAAAGTACACTGCTGGCCACCCAAATTGCAACACCAAGAAAGGCAAGAGATATCACAACAAAATTTATTTTGTAGATAACATGTTGACCAAGTATCAAATGATTAAATTTATAGACTTTTGTGAAGTGTGGTTCCTGCCAAAATCAGTAGCCAGAGTAGCCGCCATTGTTGGAGATCACCGCTGCCACACGCCTCGGCATTGATTCAAAGAGACTTTGGATGTGTTCTTGGGGTACAGCAGACCAAGCAGCTTCCACACGTTGCCAAAGTTGATCTGGTGTGGCAGCTGGGGATGTATTCTGGGTCAATCGTTGAGCAACCATGGACCACATGTTTTCTATCGGCGAAAGATCCGGAGAGAGAGCTGGCCAGGGAAGCAATTCAATCTGGCGATTGACGAAGAACCCTTGGACAATGCGTGCCACGTGTGGTCGCGTCTGTGGTTCTGCGTCAAGGGTAGACGAAGCAATGGACGTCTTGCGGACAGACCACTTTGCTGTAAACGGCGTCGAATGGTACGCGCAGACACTGGATGATGCGGTACAGACTGAATGTGCTGTGCTATGGTTCGTGATGTGGCTGAGCGATCCGTCACTGCCATACGCACAATATGCCTGTCATCACGTGAAGTGGTGCACTGAGGTGGATGCGATCGAACACGTCGGTCCGTCGTACCCTCCTGCTTCCAACGATCACATATCCGCATTACAGTTGTTTGGTTTCGTCCAACACGACTACCGATTTCCCTGAAAGATAATCCACAATCTCGGTAGGCCACTATCCTTCCTCTGTCGAACTCGGATACTTGATCAAAAGATGATCGCTGTTTTCTACGAGGCATAATTGATCGTTTTTTTAAAAAAACCACAAGAAAAACACAATTGCCGTACTTGAAATCGTCGAAATCTCCAAGCCTTAAATAGCGCTTTGAAGTGGCGCCACAGGCGCGCGTGATGTGCGTCTGCGCTGAAATTCTAATCATTTGCATATCTCACCTCCGCTAATGCATGTTGTAAATTTCATATTATTTGCATGCTTCCTTCAGGGTGTTGCATTTACGGTGGCCAGCAGTGTATTTTGATGCAGCTTATGGTAGCTTATTTTGAACGCGGTAGATCGCCGTCTTCATTCTATAAATACCGTGATTAAAGCGTGATAATGGTGCTGAGAGTAAAAACTATAAATGGGAACATTATATTCCCTTAAAAGAGAAACGACTCTTTGAAATCACATGTTACTTTGTTCAGAATTTGTTGTATTTTTATCTGGTTTTATGAACCTGGAATTTCGTAAAAACAGTTTCAATATGGTTGTTATTTTGTCCTATTCCAGGACCACGCCTTGAAAATTACATCTGGTAATAGAATATGTTACTTTGTTCAGAATTTGTTGTATTTTTATCTGGTTTTATGAACCTGGAATTTCGTAAAAACAGTTTCAATATGGTTGTTATTTTGTCCTATTCCAGGACCACGCCTTGAAAATTACATCTGGTAATAGAATATGTGAGTTGAATCGAATTTATGACTAAATTATTCTTAAACTCTTTGGTTGATTCCGTCGTGCTACAGTGGGTTCCCGCTCACTGTGTGGAAAGACATGAAAGAGTGGACCTTTTAAGAAATACTGTCCTTCAAAAGCCAAACTTATTAATGATTTTCCATTCTGATGAACCTTCAATTAAATTGAAGTTTTGAGAAAATATAAATTCAACATGTTCAATGAAGCTAGGGGAAAGGCCTGTGAGTGCCTTGCTGATTCAAAGTCTCTAATTTCAAAATTTCCTCCTCGTGGTTCAGCTGTTGTTTTGTTTCGTCTTCCTACTAGACACGATTGCCTAAATGCCCATTTACTTAGAATTGAACTCAGGAATTCATCTAACTGTATCTTATGGAATTCTGGACAACCAATGAATAGCGAACATTTTGACACGTGTACTGCACTTAATGGTTTTAATTATGTTGTTCAGATAAATTGAGTAGCAAGAAGGCCAATGACTTAATTGTCAAACGTTTGCATTAATAAATAAATAATAAACCTAGAGTTATTCAACAACTTTTCAACTAATCCCCCCTCCCCAATGATTTTTATAAAATATATCGTTTAAATTACATAAGTTTAGAAGTCCTCCAATTATATAAGGAATAGAGATGCCAAAGCAGACTATTATGAAATGACACAATCAGCTCCCTCATCCGGGCACAGTACCAATTTGGATAACGGGCCCTTCATGAAATAAATGAATTCCAAATACTCAATGTTTATTTACACATACGTATAAATTTTTCTCCTTTCCTCTATACAATTATCGTACATTTTTATTCCTATAAACAAATGAAAAGATTTCACTTTTTGAACCTAGAAAACAGACTGACATTACAAAACAAAAGCTTCACACATCCCCTTAGACTTGGGCTTCGTTACCGATATCAACGACCTTCCCCTCCCATGTGAGGGCGCTGTATAGGATAAATTTTGAAGTGACCGGAAACTTACTTCAACCGCAAACTGCTGTAGACCTCCAATGTTAATGGGCCCTTCTTCAGAAGCATATAGATTACAGCCTCCAACGCAAAGATCACTCGTAGGGCAAACCATCCCGCACGATAACCCAGCAGGATTATCTGAAAGGATAAGCTTGGCAGCACCATAGTAGTTCTAAAAAAATTAATGCTTTTTAGACGATGAACGCTAATTTATTGTATAAATGCGTTGTGTATCTGCAAAATATATTGCCGTGTATCTTATTCTATACCAAAATTATTTGTAATTTATTCTTAAAGTTTGTACAAAAAAGAGATTCAACAAGTCTGTTATGAGAAAAGCGAGAAGGCTCTAATGATAATGACAAAAAGCAATCGATATGGCCTTGTGTTTAAACATACAAATGAGGTACTTAAATGAGTAGGCGTGTTTATGGAGACTAGAATAGGCTATATGCTTACACGACAGAAAGGTGTAAAAATATTTACTTATTCATCATTGCCGCAAATTACTGAATATGAAAATCATGCGAATCGCTTATTTGATTATTTTTAAATTATCGAAAAACTTTAAACTACGAGTTTATATTGACTGAAAGCTGGTTGTATACCAATTCAGTTCATAAGAATTCTAGTCAGAAAGATTTAAGATTTCTCTGAAGATTTCATAAATTACTGTTTGTATTGGTTTGGTGTTTACTATCATTGTTTTGTTGCACAATGGCTAATTTACTTGAGGCAGATGACTTAAAGTGGATTTCGAACCACTAGGAATATCCATACCCAGAGTAGGATTTCAATTCTATTGAACCTATAGGGTCAGAGCGCTACTATTCGACTATAATACGGCAATTGACTCTTAGCTTTTTTTTAATCATGACGCTTTCAATTCAATTTAACACGTAATAATCTTAATATAAGAATACATACGCTAAATATGCTTGGAAAAATTTAAATTTTTACTTTTTATCAGTAAATTGTTCGATTTATTACAATACAATTATTTTAAAGAGTTTTAAAAATGTGTAAGACTTACATTATATTCCGTTTTATCTTACCAAATATAATGAAAAATACCAAATAACCTATGTATACATAAACCAATGTTCTCCAAGAATGTAATATCAAATTTTAAAATGATACTTAAAAGTAATTAATTCATTTACTTTTGTAGAAATACAGCTGATAAACGCCTTTATGTCGATTTGTGTAGGACAACTTTTTTGACATGGGGCATCTGCGCATTTGAGACACCTATGAAATAAAGCAATATATTGTTTCCCTATGTACTTACAACGAGAATTTCTTTAACAATTAATTATCTTCACTAAAAAGATGCAATGATAGTAAAATATTAGCTCTATATGAACTGTTATACAACTACCCAATAACTTCTGTTTTTCTCATCAATATTAGAAACTAAAATGCTATTTTTGAATAAAAGTGAAACAGTTTGAATCTGTCATGTTGCAATGAAATTAATGTTTCAGACGTCCCCGTTTACTCTTATGAATAAAAAATTAAAAAATCAATACACAATTCATCTAATTTCATTACGCATGTGTGTTCGCAAAAATTATATATTTTCTAGGAAAAACATTCAAAAAGCCGTGATAGTTTTTGTCAGTCAATTAGTAATTGTTATATCAACAAAAGTGTTTCAAGTCCTGTTAGCTGTCTCACCGTGGTGAGGGGGTGACACAGAAGAAATTGGAGAAGTAGGTCGAGAGAGTTTTTCTCTGGCAACCTATAGGCTTATATTCTAATATTCCTAGATAAATGCTAACAGGCATCCTTTGAGAACTTTAGCCTTTTCGGATGCCGCTTGCAACTCCCTCTAATATCCTTGACTGCATCGGTGCCTCTTCGGATTTATTGGTGGAAGACCAAGAGGAAACAACTTCTCTCCTGCTTAGCCAAGATCTTATGGACCTGGCCTAACATTTTCTAGACTAGGGGGATAAGTAACAACACAAAACATACTTTTAAAACTGATTTAAATTCTTAATTGGTGAATATAATAAGCAACAAAATATCTTTACATACAACCATTCTCTAAATCTACCTACTACAAGTATTAATCAGACTAATTTAAGTGGAAGTACCAAAGGATTTTTTACTGTGACATTCAATTCAATGCTATTACAAACCTATACCCTTAAGTAACCCCCATCCGTTTTTAACAACTCTCTCGGGGAGATTCTTTTGTTTTTTAGATTTAATGACGAAACGAAACAGCCCTAATTTCTTAAATAATATTTTTAATTTTGCAATTGATTAACGACGAGGTTTTTGAATTTGAAACTACACAGTATCATGTAGATGAATTGGCTTACTCGTGTAGTTTTGATATAGCATACTTATATGTATATTGATGTTTTAACATAACACTGCCCACAATGCTAAAGCCATATTTTTTACTTCAGCCATATAACAATACCCTGATATCACGTCCCTCTTCAAAAGGACACATTAAAATATACTGATTCTCTGATTATATTTTAAATTAAGAAAAAAGCTATAACTTTCACATAAAATGCTTCTTTTTTTGCTTTATAAATGTTAAAAACTTTTCGTATTTTTAAGATTGCAAATGGCTAAAGTGATACATGTGATAAAAGAGTTAGTTGAGTATTTTCCTACGAGATGGCGACCCGACCTCCCGGGGATGTCACCGCGCCTGCATGTTTATGTTCAAAGGGGCTGCTTAACCACCCCCTGTTTTCTTGTTTATCTATCACTTTTGCGAGGAGATTGCCTGCCGAGAACCAACCTCGCAGCTTCGCTCTCCGTTGTTACTTGTTAATAAATCTGTTATTTGTTAATTCTTAGTTCTATTCTGTTAACTCACAAAGCACAGAACGGGATCGATTGACGTGTCCAAACATTTGGTCCGTCGATTCGCCGCAGAAAGGTATTTTACTAAGGAAAAGTATCAGCGCTTCTTTGTCTTCAGCGACGCGTTCGTCGACGCCATTGCTGTGCCTCCCTTGTGAACTGCGACTACGCCGTAGTTCTTCGCTACTAACGCTTGGATACTTTCAACCGAGTTCCAGTTGGTTCATCGTGATGGCTCTTCTCAAGGTGCATTTGCATAAAAAGACTGTTGAACGTTCGAATTTTCTCTTGTTGAAAACAAATATTGAACAAGAAATTTTGAACTGTGACATTTTCCAGGTCCAATTCTTCAAAGATGAACTTGAAGTGACACGTAAGAGACTTACTGAACTTTATGATTCCATCTTTGAACTGATTAAAGAGACTGAATTAGATGCAATAGTCAAGGAGTTTCAAGAACTGAAACAAAACTTGAATAATCTGGCCGTTACTTTATTGCGTACGGAAAGAAAACTGAGTGAAAATACTCCCGAAATTAGTGCTCGAGTCTCGTCATGTTTTGAATCCGTACCATGAAGTTCGATTACCAACGCTAGAACTTCCAGTTTTCAGTGGTACTATCGAACATTGGATATCTTTTCGTGATCTGTTTAGAGCATCCGTTCATTCCAACAGACAACTTTCTGATGCGCAAAAGTTGCAATATTTGAAGGGTGCAGTCAAAGGTGATGCTTTGAAAATTATTCAGTCGATTCCATTAACTGACGCTAATTATAAAGTTGCATAGGATCTCTTGTCAGAACGCTTTTCAAACACCCGTGAACTTGTTTTTGCTCATATTCGAAAGCTGCTTTCTCAACAATTAGTGCAAACCGAAAATGCTTCATCCCTTTTGAATTTGGTTGATGTTACAAGTGAATGCGTGCGTTCTCTTGAGGAAAGACCAATCTTTTGACCAAAGACTCTTTTTGACCAAAGACTATCTTTTTGACCAAAGACTATCTTTTTGACCAAAGACTATCTTTTTGACCAAAAGATAGAGAACTTTGCCGACAACATTGAGATGTTCATAATTCAACAAAAACTAGATTCGTCAACAAGAGCCTGGTGGGAAAGATCGTTGAAAGATGACCGTGTTCCGTCCCTTAAAGAGCTGCTGAGTTTTCTGAAAGATCATGCCAGAAGTCTTCAAGCTTCAAAAGAATCGGTGATTCCGCGGAAAGCTCAAAAGGTAACATCTTTAACTGCGTCGTTTTCTACTTGTGAAATGTGCTGTTCAAATCACAAAATTTATAAGTGTTGCGAATTTCTGAAATTATCCGTAAACAAGAAATTTCAGTTCGTGAAGAGCAAAAAAAATGTGCTTTAATTGCTTGAATTCCAGCCATAGTGTGAATCAGTGCAAAACTAACCATACGTGCAAGAAGTGTGGGAAAAGGCATCATACGCTTCTCCATTTCCAGTCGCCGAGCGAACGTTACAACTCCCCCAACCCTACAGGTCCTTGGGCAATCCGACGGGGTCGAAGGAGAGGATCCTGACGAGCCAAATAGTTCTCCTTCGCGCCCACCCATCTGCTCCTACTCTTGTGTTTCTCGAACGGGGCGACGAAATCCTGAATGTCAACAAACATTGCTGGCTACCGCAGTCGTTAAGATTCGCGACTCAAGTGGGTTCTTTCAAAATTGCAGAGCTCTGATTGATCCGGGTTCTCAAGCAAATTTCATCACAGATTCTTGTGTTCAAAAATTTGGCCTTTCACGTTCTCGAGCGAATGTTGATATTTCCTGTTTAGAAAAAACATCTTTGGGAAAATCGGAAGGGGAAGTGAATTTAGTTTTTACCCCTCCATATCAAACAGACTCCTGTATATATAGAAAAGGCATATATTTTACGCAAAATCACTGGCTGCTTGCCCAATTATCAGTATACCAAAGATTTTGCTCATATCAAAAGCTTATTGTTAGCAGATCCTAATTTAAACAATCCTGGTTCAGTAGAACTTCTACTCAGAGTGACAGCTGCTTTACCACTGTTTACTGGACAAACAAGACACAGCGGTGACAAAATGCCGTTTGCTGTAAACTCTGAACTTGGTTGGCTAATAGGTGGGCCAATTACAGTTCATCCAAAACTTCGGAATGAAAGAGTTACAGTAAATTTTGTGGAAACGAACGTTGATGATGTATTGAAAAAGTTCTGGGAATTAGAGACTGTTCCTACTGCTAGCTTGCTCTCCAAAGAAGAAAAGCGTTGTGAGGAGCATTTCGTTAATACATATGTTAGAGACGAAACTGGTCGTTTCGTTGTACGATTGCCATTCAAATCTTCCCCTTGTCAACTTGGCGACACCAGGGAAATGGCTATTAGGCGTTTCAAGAACATGGAAAGCAGACTGTGTCACCATCCTTCCTATGAGCAGTACATGGCTTTCATGACAGAATACCTTTCAAACAATCACATGGAAATTGTTCCTGAATCAGAGGTGTTAAAATCACCCTCCTCTTGTTTTTACATGCCACACCATGCAGTTTTCAAGGAATCAAGCACTACTACAAGGTTAAGAGTGGTGTTTGATTCTTCAGCAAAATCATCATACAACACATCCCTGAATGACATTCTCATGGTGGGTCCCAGGTGCCAGCAAGACTTAGTGCCCATTTTACTGAGATTTCGTATGCATCAGATTGCGGTAACTGCTGATGTAGCCAAAATGTTTCGACAAATCAGAGTTCATCCAGAAGATGCAGATTTTCAGCGTATTGTGTGAAGAAATGATTCCAGAGAGCCATTTCGTGATTTCCGACTGACAACTGTCACCTACGGAACTGCATCTGCTCCATATCTTGCAACAAGAGCCATTCGGCAGCTGGCTTTTGAAGAAAGGAACAATTATCCCTTAGCATCTAAGAGAGCAGCTCAGGATTTTTATATTGATGATCTTCTGTCCGGTGCAGATACTCTGGAGGAGGCTTGTGAACTGTCTTCTCAACTTTTAGTGATGATGAAAAACGGAGGTTTTGAGCTTCGCAAATGGGCTTCAAACGTTCCTGAAATTTTGAAATCCATTCCATCAGAGTTAAAAGAAAGTCATCTTCCCATGGAGATAGAGACTGATCAGTCAATCAAGGTGCTTGGTGTGAACTGGCAGCCATCTAGTGATACATTTTCAGTCAGTGTTAGAAATTCTTCTGTAACTACAAAAAGAGCCATTCTGTCTGAAGTAGCTAGGATTTTCGATTCTTTGGGATGGCTTTCCCCCATCGTTATCCTGGCGAAGATGTTCCTTCAAGAATTGTGGAAGACAAATGTGTCTTGGGATGATCCTGTTGGTGAAAAGGTTCAGCAAAAGTGGTCCAAATTCCGGTCACAGCTTTATCAACTAAAGCTCATCCATATTCCTCGATGTGTTGTACTATCTAATGCATTGCAAACACAATTGCATCTCTTTTGTGATGCATCTGAGAAAGGCTACTGTGCCGTGGTTTATTTACGAAGTGTTTCAGCTAATTCCGAAGTGAAATGAGCCTTCTAACAGTCAAGACAAGAGTCGCACCATTGAAAACCATTTCCCTTCCTAGACTTGAACTTTTTGCTGCATTATTGCTAGCACATCTGTTTGAAACAGTTCGAGAGTCCTTAGCGGGAAAATTTTGTGAAATTTATGCGTGGACCGATTCAACTGTTGTTTTGTCATGGCTTGCTTCTGAACCTCGACGTTGGCAAACGTTCGTTGCTAACCGTGTTTCAGAAATTCAAGGAATTTTGCCCAATCAACATTGGTACCATGTGAAAGGAAAAGAAAACCCTGCAGATTGTGCGTCACGTGGGTTTTATCCCTCTGATCTCCCTTCTTGTAACCATTGGTGGTTTTGGCCCCATTGGTTAAGTGATTCATCGTTTGAAATACCAATGCGTACTGACATAAACACAGTAACTGAAAATGTGCTTTGCGAAGAGAGGAAGCAAATTGTTTCCGCTGTTGCACGTTTGCAGGAAGAACCCCCTTTCATTCGAAAATTCTCTTCTCTCATGAAATTGTATCGTACCTTTGCATGGTGTTTACGTTTCATATATAATTGTCGTGTTTCTGTTGAACAGAGAAAGCTCGATCTTTTGACAACTAAAGAACTTCAAAAATCTGAGACTTTTATTGTTAATATTGTTCAGGTTGCTGTGTTTCAAGAAGACATGCATTGTTTGTCGGAGAACAAACCCCTGCCTAGTAAAAGTAAACTGTTGTTTCTAAATCCATTTCTTGATTCGAATGGTGTTATTCGAGTTGGTGGACGGTTGAACAACTCTAATTTTCCTGAGAGTTGAATGCATCCAATGATTTTGCCTAAAACACATCATTTCACTGATTTAATTGTGAAATATTTCATATTTTACATCTTCATGCTGGTCCTCAACTTCTGCTATCTACTATACGCCAAAGGTTTTGGATTTTGAGTGGCAGAGATGTTGTTAGGAGAATTGTTCGAGAATGCATTATTTGTTTTAGATTATGTGCAAAATCAGCTTCTCAAATGATGTCTGACCTACCAGTTTCAAGAGTGACTCCTTCTCGAGCATTTTCAAAGGTAGGCATTGATTATGCTGGTCCTTTTCAGGTGAAATGCAATAAGGGACGTGGACAAAAATCGCTAAAATGTTATACAGTATTGTTTGTCTGTTTTTCCACGCGTACTATCCATTTAGAGTTAGTAAGTGACCGTTCTACGAAAACTTTCCTTGCTGCTCTCAGGCGATTTGTTGGTAGTAGTGGAAAACCAGCTGAATTATTCACTGATTGTGCTACGAACTTTGATGGTGCTAACAAGGAACTTAAAGAAATGTTGAGGTTAGCTTCTTGCAAAACTGATACTGAATTCAATAGTTTTGTTTTAAGTGAAGGACTGAAGTGGAAATTTAACCCTCCTGCTTCTCCCCATTTTGGTGGACTGTGGGAAGCAGGGGTTAAAAGTATGAAATTTCATTTGAAACGGGTTATTGGAGATGCGTTACTAACATATGAAGAATTTTTGACTTTATTGATACAAATCGAGGCTTGTCTCAACTCCCGCCCATTGTGTCCTCTTTCAGAGGATCCAAATGATCTTACTGCTATAACTCCTGGGCATTTCCTCATTGGTTCTCCTCTTAATGCAATTCCAGAGCCTAGCCTCACAGAAATTAAGCTCAATCACCTCGATAAATGGCAGTTACTGCAAAGATTGTTCCAGCATTTTTGAAAAAGGTGGAGCAATGAATATCTAGCAAGATTGCAACAACGACCAAAATGGGCTCGTCCGAAGGCCAATCTGAAGATAGGAGATTTGGTGCTTATTAAAAACGAACTCCTTTCTCCTCTCCAATGGAAGTTAGGGAGAATTAGTGCTACGTTTCCTGGCTCTGATGGCAAGGTTCGTGTAGTGTATGTGACCACCTCGAGTGGAGAACTTAAGCGTTCCATTACAAAACTGTGTCCTTTACCATTAGACTCTGATTGAATTTTAATTATTTCTATTTATGTTTAATTTGCCATTTCAAACCTGTGTTCAGGTATTCTATTTCTAAGTATTTTCATTGAAATTCGTATTTGTTGTCTTCTATTTTTTAAAATTGACTTTTTTTTATGTATCTGTTGAATCCCTGTGGGCTTCAAGGCCGGGAGAATGTTGAGTATTTTCCTATGAGATGGCGCACGGACAACCCGACCTCCCGGGGATGTCACCGCGCCTGCATGTTTATGTTCAAAGGGGCTGCTTAACCACCCCCTGTTTTCTTGTTTATCTGTCACTTGCGAGGAAACTGCCTGCCGAGAACCAACCTCGCAGCTTCGCTCTCCGTTGTTACTTGTTAATAAATCTGTTATTTGTTAATTCTGAGTTCTATTCTGTTAACTCACAAAGCACAGAACGGGATCGATTGACGTGTCCAAACAGAGTTATTTATCAATAAGTATTGAGAGCTAAATCCTGAGTGAGTAGAGAGTTTCTGGAGGTGAGATAATGTAAGTTTTTTTATAATTTGTAAAATGTATAGAATCTTAGCTCTTCGAAGTAAAATGATAATGAATAACGATAATCTAGTTTTGCAACTCTTACCTTGCTGCTTCTCTGAGAGCTGCTCTCTCACTTAGCGTAGTGTGCTTGATATCATCAAAATCATTTTTAAGTGGTCGACTAATCTGAAAACATCAAAATGAATTCATTACCAGTTTCATAATTTGCTTTTTACAAAACCTATTGTCCAAACCGCGTTTAATTTCTTTCTGGGTGGAATACATAATACCAAAATAAATACTCAATAACAAATAGCAATTGTTTCCTGTAAATTCAAATGTTTTATGTACATGGTCATTCAAGTGTATTTATAGATGCCAATAATTTTTTGATTGCAATTTTCTGACTGATTTCATCAAATTTATTGATCACATCATTACCTGTAACGATATCGTATACAATCGAAACAATGAAAATATTGGTTAATCGTTCTTGTAATATGTATCAAATCATCATTCATTAATTTTAATTTCTTAAAACTTTTTTCACGTGAAACAGTAATACGAAAAAATTAAGAAATAATCGGATATTTTACTCAATTTATCCTGTTGTGAAATGTGTAGAATATCAAACGGACTTTTAGATATTAATGTATTAGTGTCGAGGCCTCAAACTTAAAGCTAAACTTTTTCTCATTTGAGATCGTACATATTTAAATCTATGTATTATCGAGGTCCGCAGTTTGTTTTTTTAGGTTTTTCACGAGATTCGAAATAACTAAGTCTGCTTATCAATTTTAAAGATGAGACACCGATATTTCTTATCTACTCAGAATACTATGCCTATTTGAGATTAGTCAAAGTGATATATCGTCGGCTTAGACCAGAAACTCATTAATTGACAAAACAATTTTTACTGTAGAGCTGTTAAAGACTAAATACAAGATTTAGTGTGAAAAATTTTTAGCATTTTAAGAATGTTATATATTTTTTTTAACAGATTAAAAACTAACAATATATGTTTTTCTCATAGTCATGAAAATGAGCATATATCATCTCCGAAAAAATGTCAGTTAGCGGGTTTCTGCTCTAAGCAGACGATATTGAAATTTCTTCGGGGCCTTGACACTTTTTTAACCCTTGTTTTAACTGTCAGACAGGCTAGCTGAAAAGTTATTTCCCTGTTAAGATTAGTATTTTAGATACGACATTTATTCACACAAAATGTTTTAAAGATATACATAGTATAATGTACATAACAGAAGTCAAGTTTTGCAACTTGAACTAAAAGCATTCCATTTAGAATTGCGGTGGCGACACCTGGAGATTATCAGTCACAAAGTAGAGGCTACAATAATTAATTTCTACTGGCTATATACACTACCTGACATTGAAAATGCAACACCCAGAAGGAGTGTGCAGAACTGGATGAAATTTACAGGTTAGACGCAGCTCACCGAGATATGTAAATGATGCAAACTGCGCAGCTGTCCCGCGCACGGCGAGTGAAAAACCAGGGAAGGAACCTTCAAAAGTGGTCAGTTTTGCGCCGCTCTGTTTGCCAGGTAAATCAAGTTGCAATTTGTTTTTGTGTCTCAGAGGGAACGTCTAGTAGCGGAGAATGCCAGGACGCCGCCAATCAAGACAGTTCCAGCAAACAGACGACTTCACGAGGGGTATGGTGATTGGCCTCAGAAGGGCAGGTTGGTCCATACGTCAAATCTCAGCAGATACCCACCTACACGCGTCCAGATGGTTGGACCAAGATGGTTGGACCAAGGGAATGTGGCACGTTTGAGGGGTTCCGGTACAGCCAGAGTTACGTCAGCACGCTTGGACCGGCGCATCTGCCGGCAAGCATCAGCGGCCTCGCCTCATGGCGCCCGTTGAGACGACTACCATTGACCCAACAGCACAGACGTCTCCGTTTGCAATGGTGTCGGGATAGAGCCACGTGGACGACGGAATGGCACAGGGTGGTGTTCTCAGACGATCACGCTTCTGTTTTAGCAATGACAGTCACCGTGTACGAGTCTGGCGCCGACGTGGTGACAGGGCCAATCCGGCCGCATCTGTCGAACGCCATACCGTGAGACAACGCGGTATAATGGTTTGGGGCGCCATCGCCTACGATAGCAGGTCACCTCTGGTCCGTATTCAGGGCACTATGACGGCCCAACGATACGTGGATGACGTGCTGCAGCCGGTGACACTACCTTTCCTTCAGGGGGTGCCCAATGCCATTTTCCAGCAGGATAACGCCCGGCCGCACACGGCACGCATCAGCCAACATGCCCTGCAAGGTACCCAGGTGCTTCCCTGGCCAGCTGTCTCCCCTGATCTCTCACCTATCGAACATTTCTGGGACGTCATTGGACGTCGCTTGCATGCGTTGCCACCGGCACCTTCAGAAGACGAACTCTGGCAAATGGTTGACAGGGAATGGGCAGCCATCCCTCAGGACACCATCCGCACGCAGACAGTCTCCGTGCGTCTCTACCTAGACATGTTGCTGCCTGTATCGCCGCTCGCGGTGGTCCTACAACCTACTGATCAGACGTTCTTGCTGCTCAGTGGCAAGGTGTATAATGTTGCAATAAAGATCACTTATTGCTCGTTGCTGTCTCTCTCTGTTTGCCAAATTTCATCACTTTCTGCCAACTCCTTCTTGGTGTTGCATTTTCAATGTCAGGTAGTGTATTTGTAGGTTTGACTTAATAATGGCGAATTTCTGTTATTCACATTTGATTGTTTTGAACTAATATTTAATATTTGATCGAGCTAACTTACCCCGCACTTTTTATCTGGATTCCTTTTCCAGTGTTTCTTATTGACTTTAGTTTGAGCGCTTGGAACGAGATTGGGTCTACAGTAGACTTTAGGATTCAGAGATAGGATATTCTGAAAAGAAATTTATTACAAAGGCCCAAATGTTTAAGACATACCATATTTTCTTTTTCACAATTGTATAGCTAAATAAACATGGTTCAGAGTATTCTCCGATAAAATTATATGCTTTTTATTAGTCTTATACACTAGAGTACGAAATTAAAGGATAACTTGGAAAAGGTAGCGCACAATTACTGATACAAAAATTATTTAAAAGTAAATGCGTTTGTTAATTTGAAAATAAAACGAAGTCGAAAACACGAAAGGCGCCCAATATGTATGTGCTTCTTTCTTCCTTTTCAAAGAGGACGCATGTAAAATGGTGTCCTTTACATCGTCAATGGATTGATCTCGTATTATTTGAGACGAGTTCCATTCACTGATGAATCAAGGCTCTGATAAATACTGATTCTAACATACTTTTATCTGGAGATAACCGTATCGTAGTTTTCATGATTTGCTTTTCTGGAGAGGAATGATGATAAATGACCCTGCATCGATCGCCATACTTACAGTAGAGGTATTGTAACCAGTCAAAGATGCATCGGTGAGATTCTTAATCCCCAAGTAAGGCTTTTAACGAAATACATGAATATTTTGAAAAGGAAGATATTCGATTGGATTGTCAACGCACTCGCCTGAGCCTTTTAACTTCTATTAAATATGTCAGGGGTGCATATCTTGGGAAACTGATTTGTAACATGTCAGCCCTTCTGCCCGGAGTCTCCAGAAG